>JARQOC010000003.1:465227067-465953604 GCA_033576535.1 Allobates femoralis
ACAGTACCTATAGTCATATTAAAAGGCTTGTTAAAGAGTCAATAATGACTTTAAGGATTGCTACCTTTATTAGGTGGCATGAGAGTTTGTCCACTTCCTCACTGAAGAGACAATTTGCATATCTTAAGACAGTAAGGGTAAGTACACACTGTGCATTTTTTATCAATTTTTTTGTGATCCGTTTTTGCATGGAAAACGGATCACTTTCTGTGATGCCCAGCTAAGTAAATGAGTTTTCCGAAATGGTGTGCAGACACTGCATTTTTTATTAATCTGTTTTTGGGGTAAAAATTGCATCCAGAAAAAGAATGATCATATTAATTAGTGAACTGTATTTTCTCCTCCGTTTTTTTCCTTGAAACCATTGTTAATGGAAAAAAAAATACAGCGCAAAAAAAGGATCAAAAGCACACAGTGGGAACATAGCCTCATAGGACACTTTGAGGTGACCAGATATACGGAAGAAAAAAATAACATGGAAACATTTGCATGTAGATGTCTCTCACTGAGAGCCACACAACAGCATACCAACTGGATAGTGTTGATAGAGGCTGAAAGCTCATTATACTTGCACATAGTAAGTATTTGTTGATGGAGATTAGATCCTTTGGGTACAGAAAATGAGGGTTGTTATGCTAGTTTAAATAAACTGCATTCTTTAAACAACTAGACAGAAAGTATTTGCTGAATCAAGCACTACAAAAATTTCGACATAATCCTAAATGCAAATCTACCATGACCTGCTTCGTAGACTGTTCAATTTTCGTGAAAAGCCATGTTCAACTTGAGTTGGTATGGGAAATTCTGAAGGTGGTGTTCATTATCATGACTTCACGCTTGCACAGTGTGTCACGTTCAAGATGCTTTACTATGTAGTTATGGTAATGCACTGTTGACAATGCATGCAACTTTCAGTCAAATAATACAAAATCTTGAAGTACAACTGAATCTTAAATGATTTGACAAAACAGACAGTTAATGGGATTGTCCACACTAGACAAACCCTTTTAGCTAGAAGGATCCCGAAACAATAAGCTAATCACAGTGTCTCTCACTCCTGAAAATCTCAGAAAGCAGCAGTAATCAGTGGTGGAACTCATCACAAAGTATGTAAATCGCGTAGCATGCCACCGCAGGGTAAAACAAATATGGGCTCTCACATTTTACCCATAGGAAAGTAATGTGACACATTGATGAATACACATGGATTACTACATTTTTTTCCACATTTTATTAGATATGCCATCACAAAAAATTATATAAAACTGCAAGGAAGGGCTGAAAGTCGGATTGTATGGAATCCAGTATAAAGGGCAGAGGAGTGTTAACGCTTTATCAGTTCCATATTATGAATTGCACATTGGCTAAATGCTTAAAATACAGATATACAATAAAAAAAATGAAAAAAATCACTAAAAAAAGCAGCCATACTTACCACAAACAAATTCATAACAGCAGTAGTGCAACTTCAGGCGCAAGGGCCCCGATGTGAAAGCTCCAACAGGGCCCCCAAATATTGCAAATCTTTAATAGCATTAGTCATTTTCTATTGGCCAAAGGGACTTTTGGGGCCCCCCAGGCTGCAGGGCCCAGGAGCAATCACAACCCCTGCACCTGTGGTAGTTACGCCCCTGCATAACAGGATGCAGCAGGCCCCCATGATAAAGGTGGGGGCAGCACAAGTGCAAAATACTAATGAAACAACCACTTACTAACCCAGCAAACGTTGGTGTGGTGGTTGCCCAGTAGTCCAAATGCACACAGGATTGCATAGTGCGCCGTTCACAACATTACGTGAGATGTAATGCGGTCCGTATAATAGCCTATTACCAAAGCCCCTACTGTAAGGGCCGCTTTACACACACCAACTTCTGAACAGAACTCTGGTTGCAGTGAAATCATGGACACATTGTTACATTTGTACACAGCCACAAAATGGAGCAATGTGTCCATGATTTCACTGCAAACAGAGATCTGTTTGCGATGTGAACGATATTGTAAGCGATCGAGCGTGCACGCTTTAGACCTCCTTCTATATGGGCTAAGACTACAAGGTTGATAGCTTTTTATATGTTTGCAATTTAGAATGTAATATTTTCAATTTCTTTAAATATCAGACCAACATCACACCGCGGAAGCCGGCCAGCACGAGACACAGGGCGGCCGATCTGCGCACCTAGCCCGCCGTACGTCTCTGGATGAGCATCAAGGAAGAGCCCAAGCAACACCCGCATGACCCATAGCCGCACTACCCGAACCCTGGGTTGTGCCTTCCACACAGCGGATGAGGGAGACTGAGCTGGCAGGGCTCCCCGGACGCTGCCGCTGAGCACTTGGATTCTGCCGTCCTTCCAGAAGCTGCTGGCACCAGATACACTCTTCATCTGTTGGTTCCTCACAAGGACAGGAAACCAACTGAGGAGGCGAGGGGGACCGCCCCTTTTTATCTGTAGGTTTCCTGCCCTTGTCGGCGGATCCGCTCTCTCGGTGGGTGCTGTCATGGTGATAGGAAAATAAACTTTTTACTTGAAGTATCCATGAGTTTTCTAAAATTTCAAGATAACCAATCCTATGTTACTCCATTGTGGCTAACTAGTACAAACTGTTTTAAGACCGGGAGGTTTTAAAATGAAAGAAGTTCATTGTCATATTAGGTGTAAAATTTTACCCTTGATTTGATGATCTATGGTCTTCATCTTGGACACCTCATTCAGTGATTACGCCACTTTTCACATTCATATCATTGCTCCTTTCACAATACCTTGCACAAAAATGTTAAGTCCTTTATTCCTGTAAATCTCCCATTACTGTAGAGGTACAGTGCACGCTTCACTAAGAATGGTGTCAGGTTCCCAGGACATCACCTTGTTTAGAGCCATGACAGAAGTAGTTATGATCATTATCAGAAAGAATGATGAGCAGAACCAGTTGGCTAACCTTATGTTAATCCTTCCCAAGCTTGTGTCACAGATTGATGGCTTTGCACTAATAGATGCTGTGCTATAAGATACTTTCCGGTGTAGACACACTTTTCAGTGAATTCTTTGACACGTCAATCGGGCATCATTAAGGTTTTAGGTGCAGAACACACAATATATAAAGCCAAAAATCCTAAGTATATTATACAATTTATACGATATAAAAATAAATTGACCAATGAAGTACTTGTGCTTTAGATGATATCAGTTTCATTTGTATACTGGAAGGACTGGAAACTTTTATAAGGATATGTGCCCATTGTGCATTTCTGATGTGTTTCTGGTGATGCTTTTCTGCATCAATAACTCATCCCCCACAGCATTATCATTAACGTCTATGTGATTTAAAAAAAGCTTTGCACACATGTGCGTTTTTAGGTGTTGGATTCTTGCTGCAGAAAACGGATGGGCTCAATAATGGCCTTTGTGGTATACCAGTTGTACTGCTGATGCGTGAAAGAGTTGTGGTGTGGCAGTAGATTTGTTCCAATGTGCCAGAAGTACTTTTGGCACTTTGAGTTAGGAAATCTGTCATATATGCTGTGTTGTGATGTCCGTACAGTGAGGGCTGATAAATGTACATTCTGCACTGTACTTTGCTGCCATCTAATGGTCAATATATGTGTACTAGATGGTGGCCCGATTCTAACGCATCGGGTATTCTAGAATATAGAAATAGGGATTGTATGGGGAAGGCGGTGAGGGCTGAATAGGGAGGGACTTTATGGACGGAGCGGCGGGGGGAGGATGGCGTGGCACGGGGGAGGAGGATGAAGGAAGGAGCAACACAGGTAGGGGGAGGACGGAGTGGTGGGGGGAGGACGGAGCGGCAGGGGGGAGGAGGATGGAGGACGGAGGAGGCGGGGGGAGGACACACAGACTCACACACAGACTCACACTCACACCCACACACAGAGTCACACCTAGACACAGACTCACACCCACACACAGACTGACACCCACAGCCAGACACACACACCCAGACACAGACACGCACAGTCTCATACAGCCACACACACACATGGGCTCTCACCTCTCCGTCCCCTGGCGGTCCCAGCGCTGGCCCTCATGTCCCTGGTGCTGAGCGCAGTGTCAGGAGAGCGTAGGTGTGGAGGAGGCGGGCGCAGACGCGTCAGTCTGCAGGATGATCCCGGGTGTCAGCCACCTCCTGTCAGTGCAGCTGGGCCCTGGCTGGCATGTGCTGCTGCCACCCAGCTGCACTGACAGGAGGCTGACACTCGGGATCATCCTATGGCCACACAGTCTGTCACGCCCCTGGCAGGCACGGAATGTGTGTGCAGAGGCTCCAAGGAGCAGTGACAGACTGTGCGGCCATAGGAAGGAGGAGAGTGTGGAGGAGCCGCACGGTGCGCGCTCCCATTGCTCCCTGCACCGTGGTAGCCCCGACCCCGGCAGCCCCCGGTCCCCGGTGTCAGTGGGCGGCTTGTGGCGGGGGTTAGTGTCCATGAGGCTGCGGTGAGGCTGCGATGGGAGTCCGCCGCGGCTGCGCTAGCGGTGCCATCTTTTGTTCTGTCTCTTTCTGTGTACAGAAATCCTGCGTCACTGATTGGTCGAGCCCGGCTGGGCGGACCAATCAGCGCTAGTGCATGATTTCCATGACAGACAGGAAACATTAGACGATTATTATAGTAGATGACAGTTAGATAATTCCCATAACTAGCTGCCATAGCAATGGTAGGATAAGCATCTACCTCAGGCCTCTCACACATAGTAATGGTGGGATGAGCTTCTACCTGAGGCCTCTCACACATAGCAACAGTAGGATGAGCCTCTACCTCAGGCCTCTCACACATAGCAATGGTGGGATGAGCCTCTACCTCAAGCTTCTCACACATAGTAATGGTGGGATGAGCCTCTACCTCAGGCCTCTCACACATAGCAATGGAGAGAGGAGCCTCTACCTCAGGCCTCTCACACATAGTAATGGTGGGATGAGCCTCTACCTCAGGCCTCTCACACATAGCAATGGTGGGATGAGTCTCTACCTCAGGCCTCTCACACCTTCTCTCACACACAAAAATATCAAGTGTATCTTACATGGTCAACCACAGACATGTTTTCTCTGACAGACTGCATACCATTATTCCCTGAAATAAAGTATTATGTTTTCAAGTTCACCCTACTGTCTGGCTGCCTAAAATTGCATGAACATCACAGGCGCTACAACACCTGCACCCAGACATCACCACTACATGAGCGCCCCTGGGGGAAAGGTCATACTCCATCTCTACAAATGCAACCTCCACGAGAAAAGTGTTTAGGTGTCCAGCAACCCTCAATGCAAAAGGAATTAAATTGTATTAAAATATGGTTAAATAATAGGGTTGCCTCACCAGGAACAGTTCATTTTTCAGCACATGACCAACAGACCTAAAATGAGATGGCTCCCTTTTTCCCTTTTATCAGTCAATTATGTTACCACATACAAGTGCATCTCAATAAATTAGAATATCATCAAAAAGTTATTTTTTCAGTAATTCAATACATAAAGTGAAATATATATATAGAGTCACTACAAACAGAAGGATCTATTTCAAATGTCTATTTCTGTAAATGTTGATGATTATGGCTTACAGCCAATGAATACCCAAAAGTCATTATCTCAAAAAATTAGAATATTATATAAGACCAACTGAAAAAAAAAGATTTTTACCTTCTAAATGTTGTCCTAATGAAAAAATGAAAACTACAGTATGTTCAGTAAACACTAGGCCAGGGCTACGATTGCATGAATTACTGCATTAATGCAGCGAGGCATGAAGACAATCAGCCTGTGGCACTGCTGAGGTGTTATGGAAGCCCAGGCTGCTTTGATAGCAGTCTTCAGCCTGTCTGCATTGTTAGGTCTGGTGTCTGTCATCTTCCTCTTGACAATACCCTATAGATTCTCTTTGAGATTTAGGTCAGGCGAGTTTGCTGGTGAATAAAGCACAATGATACTGTAGTTATTAAACCAAGTATTGATTGGAAATGTGGACAGGTACGAAGTCCTGCTGGAAAATGAAATCTCCATCTCCAAAAAGCTTGTCGGCAGAGGGAAGCATGAAGTGCTCTAACATTTCCTGGTAGATGACAGTGCTGACTTTGGTCTTGATAAAGCACAGTGGACCTACACCAGCAGATGACATAGCTCCCCAAACCATCAGTGATTGTGGAAACTTCACACTAGACCTCAGGCAGCTTGGATTGTGGCCTCTCCACTCTTCCTCCAGACTCTGGGACCTTGATTTCCAATGACCTTTTGTGGCTTACCCTCTTTGTGGAGTGTGTTACTGCCTTCTGGACATCTGTGAAGTCAGCAGTCTTCATCATTATTGTGTAGCCTACTGACCCAAAACTAAAGACCAGTTTACATGTGTCGACATCGTTAACGATGTCACTGCAACTTGTGATGTTGCAGCAACCTCGTAGCGATGTCACTATGTGTGACATCCTGCAACGATCAGCGATCAACTCGCTGATCGCTGATCGTTGCGAAATGGTCAGGGCTGTTTTTCGATCGTTAGTCTCCCGCTGGGCGGCCAGCATCTGCTTATGTGACAGTGGGAGACCAACGATCAAAGACCTCCCGGCCGATGCCCAACGCCGCACAGTACACGCTGGGACATGGTATCCAGGGTAAACATCAGGTAACTAAGTACAGCGCTGTGCTTAGTTACCCAATGTGTACCCTGGTTACCAGCATTCTCGCTGGTCGCTGGTGAGTCTACCTGTGTGACAGCTCACCAGTGATCATTAAGCGATGTCCCAATGATCCCGATCGTTGGTCGGATCGCTGGGACATCGCAGCGTGTTACCCGGCCTTTAGGGATCATTTTAAATGCTTAGTAAGCCTTTGCAGGTGTTTTGTGTTAATTATTCAAATTTTCTGAGATAATAATTTTTTTGTTCATCAACATTAACAGAAAAAATGCTTTTAATAGATCACTCTGTTTGTAATGACTCTATAATATATGCATTTTACTTTATTAAATTACTGTAATAAATTATCTTTTTGATGATATTCTAATTCTAATTCATTGAGCTGCACCTATTGTTCTAAATTCTTTAAATGTTGGAGTATTAAAGTTTCAAATTGATAGATTTTTCCAGCTACTGCTCTACATTTGTGATCTTTAATACCCTCCCCCACAATTTTCTGTACTGAATGTAGAGCTATGAATATAAAACCTTTTGAATTTTAATCTGACATTTAAAATCACCAATACGTCTGCTCCAGAGCACAGGCCTTCCTCCAATAGTGGCTAGATAGCAAGTTGTTCCCAGTGGGACATGAAAATGTTAGCAGAACTGGTGGCGAACCTGGTGCCCATCACTGTACCCTCCTCCTGAAAGAAAAAATCGCCAGAAAAAAATAATTATAGGTTTATGAGAATCTGATAGCATCAGTAAAAACTGAATATTGTACTCCAATAAATTTCTGAATTTTGTAAGCATTTTATATATGCTTTAGGAATTGAAAAAAGTTTTAGCTTGAAATGCAGGTGCAGCACTATGACCACACAGATTGTGTAAACTGCAGCTCTCTATGGCCTCCCTTACAGAGTTGGTCTGTTCTTCAATCTCTATCAATTGCCTCTATATGTAACGATTTTGTCACGCTTCTGGGGGAAGGCGCCCTAGAGTGGACCCACTGGGCCGTGGTACCGAACTCAACTGGGTGAGCTGATCCTAGTTTACCCAACCCCTATATAGGGATTGTCAGGGGCAAGCCCAGGGGGTCTAAATACCACAGCAGCTAGTACCAGGGGGGCGGCTCGTAAGGTTAGCCTATACTAAGGAATAGAGAAGTATTCCAGGTAACAGGGCACAAGGCTAGGAGACCAGGAAGGGTGCTACCGGGGAAGAGCACAGCACTGGTTCCAGGAAACAGAGTACAAGGCTGGAGGACAGGAATGGTGCTACTGGGAAGGAGCACAGCAAGGGTTCCAGGACACAGCGCACAAGGAAGGCCTGACCAGCAAGGCAAAAGCAAACTGTCTTAATAATCAGGCACCTCCTATCAGAGGAGGTGGCCTGATATACCATGGGAAGAGCAGCTATTGGTCAAGGGGAGTGTCAGGTTGGACCTTGCCAGCCCCTAGAGTCACAGGGAAGGAATGCACCTAGCATGCCGCTGAGTAGGCTCATGAAAATGACCCTAGTAATGTGCTCATGTGCGAACCCGGTGGTCAGCTGACAGGAAGAGAACATGGCGACGGCTCCGAGACACAGCACGCCTGGATGCCGGACGCCCGGTCGGCAGAGGAGCAGGAGATGCCAACCCGGGAGAGGTGAGCTGGGAAGTGGTTCCAGGGGTCTAACAGATTTAATGTACACATTGGAACTTGATGGCGTGGGACTGAAAACAGAGACTAGGACAAGGTTGAAATTCAAAGTCTCTATTCACACAGGAAGCCAAGCATGCAGCAAAATTCTGATTAAGTCTAAACAGATTAAGTCAATACAGTCTAGAGTGGAATTATTCCTTAGTCAATACACAGCACGTTCGGTGCTGTAACAGTCTTGCACAGAGTAGTTTACATTTGCAGTGCAATGCAGGTAAATAGCAACATGTCTTGAAACAGTCTTTGGCAGTGCATCCCGCACTGCAAATAGAGTTCACAGAAGGAGTGTACACATATATAAGCTAGCAAGTCCAGTTTCAGTCTTTGGCAATGCATCCTGCACTGCAACTAGAATTCACAGAGAAGTGTACACATTACACAGCAAATGCAGCCTTACATGGAGGGAAAGCAGACTGTATTGGGACAGCTGGCAGGCTGAAGCAGTCTCACTCAGTAACAAAGTTGTTGATGAAAACAGCTAGAAAACTGCAGTGAGGATCAGTAGATCAGGCTAATAGGGAGCAGGTATACAAATAGCTGGTCCGGAATAGAGTAGGAGCCGCAAAACAGCCAGAGGGTCTTGAGAAGCAGACAGGAATAGTCTAAGGAGCAGAGTCCAAGAGCACTCACTGGAAGCAGCCAGACTGGATACAAAATACTCAGGCAATGCATGGATGAATAATTGGAACTTAAATAGGCAGACAGCAGGAACCTTAAGGTCATAATGTTGCCATGGACACCTTCCTATGTAAGGTAACAAGGCACAGAACGATCAATGGAAAACCCAGAGTTTTGACACTATATTACTCTCTTATTCTTTCACCATATCGTCTTCACTGCTCTATTGTTACAAACATTATCTGAAGAGTTTCTTCAGTGTCATATGGCTTTCTCTACCTAGCTCTCTGGCTAAGCTGTGAGCTGTACTTTCAACTTACTATCCAGATTCACCACAAAATAGCTGCTTCATTTCCTTCTTCTGTTTTAATACAGTTTTTTTTTGTTAGTACCCCCGATTGCTTGTTCTATTGTCACGATTTCCACATTGCCTGTGTTCTAGGTTTGTGGAGACAGTAAGGCTGGGCTGGCTCTGTGCCTCAATCACCTGAATTCAGCTCACTTAATTAAGAGCCTATTTAAACTAGCTTGCAGCTCTGCCCTGGATCAATTGTACATTTGCTTTTGGCAGTGTAGGACTTGATCTCTTTGTGTTCTGAACCAGACCCTGCCTGACTTTGTTTCCTACTTGGACTTTACTTTCTGCTAGTGACCTGACTTCTTTTTCTGTTTTGTACCTATGTACTCTGTTTCTGTCTCTCCGGTTTCCTGACTTTGGCTTGAATTGGATTTTGCTTCTGACCACCCTTTGTTGTACTTTGCCATTTCCTGGACCTGACCACGGATTGCTTTGACCTCTCTTTACTACCAGTAAGTAGTATAATTATATAATTAAATATTATATTTACTTTCCATTCATTTCAGTTAGTTTTCTGCTCCTCTGGGACTAGTTATTACTTGTGACCAGTGTCACATCTATATCATGTAATGTGACAGTTGCAAATTATTATGAGGAAGCTTGTCAGATTGCCTTTAAGCTCATATGAACCTTTTCTGACTGATACAATCTTTCAGGCGATCATTTTAGGCATTTCATGGAAAGCCAAACACAAATTTTATGAATTCACAAGGTTTAGTGCATTTCTAAAAATTCAAGACAAATTTGATTTCTTCACCTCTATTTTCTGGCATTTGTGGCTTGCTTATGTATTGTAACTATTTATCAGTGAGACAAGCAGCTATTACATGGAGTAAATTCAAAAACCATATACAAGACTGGTTGATTGACAACTGCTAGTAGACTGATATGTTAACTGATTTACTGACTTCCTCCTTTAAAAAAATGTGGGAAATCTTGTACGTGTGGAAATGTACCATTCTCTAGAAATGTGTTTTTTTTTTATGCTTCGATTACACTTCTTGGTTGCCCTATAGAAGATAACTTGGTGTGTTAAAGTGTGATGACAGTTCTGATGAATTCATCGTGACAAAAACCTAAAAAAAGGAAAGGAAAAATATTTTTTCCAAAAAAGAGTGGAAAGTACCGGTTTGAGTCTTGAAACCTACTTAACTTGTTTATTCCACATTTTATAGGGTATTCCTTTGCAGTTATGATGTAAATTTCAATTGAATTTATAAAGATTTACCTAGTAAACTTGTGCATTACTAAACCAGTTAAAAACTGGACCATTTACTGACCAAGCACATTTTCAGATAAAGAATAACGGCAGTTCCTACACAGTGTTTGTATATAAATGCAATCATTTTATTTTTTATTTGCTTGGAAACACATCACACATGATAAAAGACCTTCCCCATAAAAACAACTCCAGACAGTATGCGTGCAAGTATATATATAGTTCAGAATTACAGGTTATATACCATTACAGCATCATCACCACTTGGTCTGCACAGAAGGGGAAACATTGTAATCATCATCGTGTCTGCTGACAACTGACCTGTCCAAAGACCAGGGTGCCCCAGACATATATAATACAGGTTGATACCCCTCACACTATGCATAGATATCCAATGTGAAAATGCCCATACCGCACCACACTGCCCAGCACCTCAACGTTTCGCTCTCCGCTTCGTCAGGAGGTGCTGGGGCAGTGTGGTGGTCACCTTAAGTAGTCATGTCCATCATCTCGTCCCGTTTCCAGCTGATTTGCGGCGCACGATGCCCGCGAGTGCCCGCATCCGCCCGCGCCCCGGCGTCCCGGAAGTACCGCCTGCGCATGCGCAGTTACGGTAGTCACCATTGGACGCCAGGGACACGTGAGGAGGCGGAGACATCGCCAACACCGCGCGCACATCAGCTGCGGGCTCAGCACCATTACAAGTATGGGCAGCATGCCCATACAACGTACACCACTATTATTTCACTGAGCATTTCACCACCATATAGTGCATCCTTGTTGGAAGGGGAAATCAATCGCTCTATTTACCTGCATACTGTTGTTAATACATTATATGTATACAAACATAATCACAATTATATACATTTGCATATATGAGCATTAATTATATCGAATCCTCCTGAACAAAAACGGCAGCGTGGTGCTGGGCAGTGTTGGATAATGATCTCCATCTGTGATGTAGCATGGTACTTGATTCCCACAAGGTTGACATAACAGGACAGATATATGGACTACTACAACATACACATAAAAATATATACAGTTAAAAACAGTGACCACCAAAGTGAACCACAATGCTATGTTCGGTGTGGCCAGCGTCGGTGGCCCTAAATCCATTAGCAATTATATTTAAAAGTATATGTAATTTTGATTGATTTAAACTTTACTACACAGTATACATTGAACCACAGGACAAATATACATTCACTGCTCATTGATCTCTTTATAAGAATGGTTTGAATGAGATGGCGTCATTGAGGCCTCCCGGTTTCGTCGTTTCTAATAGGGTGATCCACTTCACCTCTTTTTGTGCAAGTATTTTCTTCAAATTGCCCCCTCTGACACCCACATGTACTTTATCTATCCCCCTAAATTTCAAGAGTCGCCAGTTACAGTTGTGAGCCTCCTTGAAATGCCGCGGAATATTTTTCAAGGCCGCTATTTCCTCATCAGTGGTAGCCTCCGCTGCCTTTCTGATGTCCCTAAGATGTTCCAGAACTCTTACCCGCAATTCGCGGGTCGTCATCCCCACGTATATCAGCTCACAGGGGCACTTTGCCCAATAGACTACCCCACTCGTGCGGCAATTGATTGTATGTACAATTTTGTAGCTTTTACTCCCATTATAGTTGTGGAACTCAAAAGCACGCTCCACTTGGGTACAAGCTCCGCAGTCTCCACATGTAAAGGTTCCCCATCTCACTTTTCTAGCATTTCCCAGGAAAGTGGATGGTGGCGGCACATACAGACTACGTACCACCATATCCTTAAGATTTTTTGATCTACGGGGCGTAATAGATGGGTATTTGGACAGAGCCCTCGTAAGGTCTTTATCTGTATGTAAGATCGGCCAGTATCTTCTTATTACCTCAACCATCTCCCTCCACTCTGAATGATATGGGGTGATAAATCTCACCTGATCATCAGTTTTTCTGCTCACAGGTTTCAAGAGATGGTCACGTGGTGTCTTCTTCGCCCGCTCATACCCACTTTCAATAGGACCCATTCTGTAATGGCGAGAGATAAACCGGTTTTTAAGTATCGTGGCTTCTTCCTCAAACAACCTGTCTGAGGAGCATATTCTTCTAGCCCTTAAAAACTGACCTGTGGGGATTGATCTTATCACCTGTGCTGGATGTGAGGATCTTGCACTAAGAACCGAGTTCACCGCAGTGTTTTTTCCGAAAAATATTCGTGGAGACCGACCCATCATCATATAATTGTGATTATGTTTGTATACATATAATGTATTAACAACAGTATGCAGGTAAATAGAGCGATTGATTTCCCCTTCCAACAAGGATGCACTATATGGTGGTGAAATGCTCAGTGAAATAATAGTGGTGTATGTTGTATGGGCATGCTGCCCATACTTGTAATGGTGCTGAGCCCGCAGCTGATGTGCGCGCGGTGTTGGCGATGTCTCCGCCTCCTCACGTGTCCCTGGCGTCCAATGGTGACTACCGTAACTGCGCATGCGCAGGCGGTACTTCCGGGACGCCGGGGCGCGGGCGGATGCGGGCACTCGCGGGCATCGTGCGCCGCAAATCAGCTGGAAACGGGACGAGATGATGGACATGACTACTTAAGGTGACCACCTCACTGCCCCAGCACCTCCTGACGAAGCGGAGAGCGAAACGTTGAGGTGCTGGGCAGTGTGGTGCGGTATGGGCATTTTCACATTGGATATCTATGCATAGTGTGAGGGGTATCAACCTGTATTATATATGTCTGGGGCACCCTGGTCTTTGGACAGGTCAGTTGTCAGCAGACACGATGATGATTACAATGTTTCCCCTTCTGTGCAGACCAAGTGGTGATGATGCTGTAATGGTATATAACCTGTAATTCTGAACTATATATATACTTGCACGCATACTGTCTGGAGTTGTTTTTATGGGGAAGGTCTTTTATCATGTGTGATGTGTTTCCAAGCAAATAAAAAATAAAATGATTGCATTTATATACAAACACTGTGTAGGAACTGCCGTTATTCTTTATCTGATTATATGAATCAATAGTGAGATTATGCGGCTAGAAATAGATATATTATTATGGACTCTAGATTTTTGTTGGTAATTTACTGTATCCTTTGTGATTTGAATCTAGGTCCCAATATGGACTACAGAAGGAGAGATGTGGACTGGGTCACACAAATCAATGAGGTGTTCGGTAGTGGCGGTGCGACAGGAGGGATGCCCTCAGGTACACAGTGTCGTGAATTGCAGGACAAATTGAAAGATCTGCTGCATAAAAGAATGAGGACGTGGTGGAATAAGGCATCACTTGAACAATATTTGAGTCAGGGTATAACTCCCAGAGGGTTGCGGATCCAGGTCTTTCCGTCCTTCGTTATCAATGATGAGGTATTTAAGGAGAGATGGGAGGAAGCATGCAAGATCTGTTCCCGTACTATGATCTGATAGGTCTTGATAAGAAAAGGTTGGAAGACCTTGAGAAAGAAATCGAACTAGTTGATAATGAAATTAGGCAAAAACTCTCAAAGGAGGGCCTGATTTTATTTGAAAAGGAACTATCCAATGATCTGAACCAATGGGAGAAAGATATCAAACAATTTAAGACCAAGAAGTTCAAGAGGGATGTGGCGGATCATGATACAAACAAAGTTTTCAGGTGGTACCAGACCGGTCGAGGGAGATCAAGATCTAGATCGAGACCGAGGCGACCCCCGACACCAGCAGGTGGGGGACAAAGGAGTCCACAGGGAAATAATGGACGAAAGGGTGGAAACAGCGATCCAGACAAATGTGCACCAGGGGGTGTGGAGACGAGATCTAAGAATAAGAAAAAGACAACGGGAGCAAATGGAAGTGAAGGTGCTGATAAAGACACCCTAAAGGTAATTAACCTTTCTGACAGGATACTAACTAGGGATCAGATAGAGGTATTAGCACTGGGGCTCTCATTCTCACCGGTGGCCAAATTCGATAGCTTCACAGCCATAAAAGATGTACAGTTGTTTGGACGTAAACTAATGTTAAAGAAATATTTCTCAGGGAGAGACAGGGGTAATGAGGGGTTGGGAACTATCAGTGAACTAGAGGCCATGGAGGATTTGGAAGCCTTAGCAGAGGAGGAAGGCCCGAACAGCGAATCAAAATTTCCAGCATTTATTAAGAAAAGATCAACCACGTTTCCCCCCTTGTCAGCTTGTCCCGCAATTGAGCTCTTTACCACCCTGGTAACCAAAGATCTCTGTAAGATCTCAGAGGGTAGATCTCATGACAACTTAAGTTGGAGACAGAGGGTGGCTATTAAGGAATTGAGCTCGATGCGAGACGTGGTTATTAAACAGGCTGACAAGGGGGGCAATGTGGTTATATGGCCTAAATCAAAATATGAAGCTGAGGCATTCAAGCAGCTTCGGGACCCCAGGTGCTATAAAAAACTTGATAGCAACCCCACTAGTAAATTCAAAACCGAGTTGGACAGACTATTAGTACAGGCATTTGAGAGCGGGATTATCCCGAAATCCATACTAGAAGGCTTGACGAATGACTGCCCAACGATCCCCACGATATATTTTATGCCCAAGGTCCATAAGGACATCAACAACCCGCCAGGGAGACCGATAGTGTCGGGTAACAACAGCTTGTGTGAACCTGTATGCCGATTCCTTGACTACTATCTTAAGCCTCTCGTCCGCACGCTGCCGTCCTACATCAGGGACTCAACTGATTTCCTTGTAAAAATACAGGATCTTCGGTTGGGGGATGATGTGGTGATGGTAACGGCGGACGTAGAGTCGCTTTACACATCCATAGGACACGAGGACGGCATAGAAGCAGTGGAGTTTTTCCTGAGGACAACCAATCTGGAGAGGGAGTTCAGGGACCTCCTTGTCACACTAGTCAGATACATCTTGACTCACAATTATTTTGTATTCAAGGACCGCTTCTATCTCCAGGAGAGGGGCACAGCTATGGGGGCGTCTTGTGCGCCCTCGTATGCGTGCCTTTTCCTGGGGCTCTGGGAGCGGTCCATTGAATTTCCTGATAATAGCACATGCACTGTACCTATGTGGGTCAGATTCATCGATGATATCTTTCTGGTGTGGCAGGGAGGTCTGGAAAACCTGAGGGCTTTCATGATGTCACTGAATAACAACAGACGTAATATAAAACTTACTTATGTCTACAGCACTGATTCCATTGAGTTCCTCGATGTCAGAATAAGAAAAGAAGGTGATGGGTCGGTCTCCACGAATATTTTTCGGAAAAACACTGCGGTGAACTCGGTTCTTAGTGCAAGATCCTCACATCCAGCACAGGTGATAAGATCAATCCCCACAGGTCAGTTTTTAAGGGCTAGAAGAATATGCTCCTCAGACAGGTTGTTTGAGGAAGAAGCCACGATACTTAAAAACCGGTTTATCTCTCGCCATTACAGAATGGGTCCTATTGAAAGTGGGTATGAGCGGGCGAAGAAGACACCACGTGACCATCTCTTGAAACCTGTGAGCAGAAAAACTGATGATCAGGTGAGATTTATCACCCCATATCATTCAGAGTGGAGGGAGATGGTTGAGGTAATAAGAAGATACTGGCCGATCTTACATACAGATAAAGACCTTACGAGGGCTCTGTCCAAATATCCATCTATTACGCCCCGTAGATCAAAAAATCTTAAGGATATGGTGGTACGTAGTCTGTATGTGCCGCCACCATCCACTTTCCTGGGAAATGCTAGAAAAGTGAGATGGGGAACCTTTACATGTGGAGACTGCGGAGCTTGTACCCAAGTGGAGCGTGCTTTTGAGTTCCACAACTATAATGGGAGTAAAAGCTACAAAATTGTACATACAATCAATTGCCGCACGAGTGGGGTAGTCTATTGGGCAAAGTACCCCTGTGAGCTGATATACGTGGGGATGACGACCCGCGAATTGCGGGTAAGAGTTCTGGAACATCTTAGGGACATCAGAAAGGCAGCGGAGGCTACCACTGATGAGGAAATAGCGGCCTTGAAAAATATTCCGCGGCATTTCAAGGAGGCTCACAACTGTAACTGGCGACTCTTGAAATTTAGGGGGATAGATAAAGTACATGTGGGTGTCAGAGGGGGCAATTCCATATATCTGTCCTGTTATGTCAACCTTGTGGGAATCAAGTACCATGCTACATCACAGATGGAGATCATTATCCAACACTGCCCAGCACCACGCTGCCGTTTTTGTTCAGGAGGATTCGATATAATTAATGCTCATATATGCAAATGTATATAAATTGTGATTATGTTTGTATACATATAATGTATTAACAACAGTATGCAGGTAAATAGAGCGATTGATTTCCCCTTCCAACAAGGATGCACTATATGGTGGTGAAATGCTCAGTGAAATAATAGTGGTGTATGTTGTATGGGCATGCTGCCCATACTTGTAATGGTGCTGAGCCCGCAGCTGATGTGCGCACGGTGTTGGCGATGTCTCCGCCTCCTCACGTGTCCCTGGCGTCCAATGGTGACTACCGTAACTGCGCATGCGCAGGCGGTACTTCCGGGACGCCGGGGCACGGGCGGATGCGGGCACTCGCGGGCATCGTGCGCCGCAAATCAGCTGGAAACGGGACGAGATGATGGACATGACTACTTAAGGTGACCACCACACTGCCCCAGCACCTCCTGACGAAGTGGAGAGCGAAACGTTGAGGTGCTGGGCAGTGTGGTGCGGTATGGGCATTTTCACATTGGATATCTATGCATAGTGTGAGGGGTATCAACCTGTATTATATATGTCTGGGGCACCCTGGTCTTTGGACAGGTCAGTTGTCAGCAGACACGATGATGATTACAATGTTTCCCCTTCTGTGCAGACCAAGTGGTGATGATGCTGTAATGGTATATAACCTGTAATTCTGAACTATATATATACTTGCACGCATACTGTCTGGAGTTGTTTTTATGGGGAAGGTCTTTTATCATGTGTGATGTGTTTCCAAGCAAATAAAAAATAAAATGATTGCATTTATATACAAACACTGTGTAGGAACTGCCGTTATTCTTTATCTGATTATATGAATCAATAGTGAGATTATGCGGCTAGAAATAGATATATTATTATGGACTCTAGATTTTTGTTGGTAATTTACAAGCACATTTTCAGGTTTTGTCCTACATGCGATTTAAAGAGCTGTACATTTTTTTCTCATTCGGATTTTCATGTAATTTTCGCATCATTTTTTCATGATACATGGGTCTTCATCTTTACATCACTATCATATTTTATTTTTTTGCTGATATTGGACAATACTGGCATATGGAGTTGCAGGGTGTTTGAGATAGAGAGGTACATGCTGTGTGGGATATGGGGGTACAGGTGTGTGAGATAGAGGGTTGCAGACTTTGTGGGATATAGGGAGCAGGGTGCGTGAGATAGAGCACCAAAAAGCAGATGAAGTCAAAGAAGGAGGTAAGTGCTCCACAATGGAGCTCGAAATGTGATGATGTTTTACTGTAAAATGACAGAGGGTGAATAGGGGTGTTCACTCAGTATACAATGTGAGGACACATTATGGAGGGCAGTTTTCTGGAGGGCAAGGTACAAAAGTAAGAATAGTGCTATAACACAGTATTGGGAGGGCAGTATACGATGGACCCTTGAACAGCTTGAGGGCACATTATTATGTACAGTGTGAAAAGGGGGCACAGTATGGAGAGAGAGGGGGCAGTATGGGAAAAGGCAAGGAAGATATGGACAGTTGTGGGGGACATTGTTCATATCGAAGGTACATTGGTAGTTTGGACATCGTATAGGTCACAGACTCATAGTTCATAAAGAAGGATGTGTTGAAGGATATTATTTTTATAAGGAAATACAGTGTGGCAGCCATAGTTAGTGGGGAAGAGATAATGTAAAGTCCAGACTTGGAACAAGAGTCTGCATTCACTCCATGTGACTGCCGTCATACGATGCCTGTGCATACTTGCAGTCACATGCTGACTAAAAGTGTTTGACTTCTTTCAAAAGTGAATTGAGAAAAGCCAACTGAATATAGTAAGTCATGTGACCGTAATTATACAAATCGCATGCATGAGGTCACTGGGGAATCGTGAAAGCATGCGTACCGCATGCTGTACAATTCGGTAGTGTGCAGTCACACAAAATCTATGTCTTTTTGTCTGCCTTAACTAGGGGTTTATGGCCAAAAATAATATCTGACAAAGCAGACTCCACTTCAATCATTACTGTGAATGGGCCTGACAGTACATTCATCTGAATCCCATAGAGTACAACACCATACAGTAGTTGTAAACATGCTTAACTGGTTATGGGTCCACTCAGAATTTTCTTCCCCCTTTCTTCCCCTCCGAGCTGAACACCTAGTTACACCTCTGTGAACTAGTGATACGACCACTTCTCAAAAGATTCCCAGGAGCCATTTTTCGGTTTCTCTCTCTGTTGGACCTCAGCCTGTTTTGTCTGTGTCCAGTTGCTGATAGTTCTCTTGTCTTTTCATTTCTTTGTTTTACTTTCCTCTTTATTTCTATTCAGGGGTCATTCCATGTCAAGTGAACCAATGATTATTACCTCTATATTTTTAATTCTTTTGAGATTTTGTTATTTGATAATAGCATGTCAGACAATGCAAAATGTGAAGAGACATTTTTTATAACAAATTTATTTTTTTTTAAAATGATTTTCAAAGTTCGGAAAAAGTGTGAATTTTGCTTTTGCCTGCCTTTACGTTTCTCCTCATAACTCAGGCTAGGAATAAGATAGAGAGACAAAATAAACACCAATCTACTCAGAACTATACAGGCTTTCATCAGATATGTCACAAGAGGATCTTTGTTAATATTTTACCCATGTGATCGCAAGCGCAAAACTTTAAAACGTATTTCCGAAAAATCGGCGCGCTTTAAATATTTCAAGAACTGCCCATGTGTCTGCTTTGCTCTTAGCCACATCTGTACCAAATTTCAAGTTGGGATCGCAATGGGATCATATTTTAACATATTTTACTATTAATAGCGTCAATGGGTCATTCCATATCAAGTGATCTAAATATGAATATTTTTTTTTACCTGACGTCTTTAGATTTTTTTTTTCTTTTCCTTTATGAAGTACTACTTTAGTTAATTACAAATTAAAAGTTTGGAATTTTTTTCTTCATCAGTTAATTTTTTACAGATTTTTAAATTTTAAAAAAAGGGTGAATTTTGGCCTGGTATGACTTTACATTTTTTTATCTCAGGCTAGAAATAAGATAGAGAAACAAAATAAGCACCATTCTACTCAGAACTGTCCAGGCTTTCACCAGATATGTCACAAGAGTATATTTGTTAATGTTAATTTTTTACCCATGCGAATGCAAACGCAACATTTTGAAACGCATTTCCGAAAAAACGTTTTAATAAAAATTTTCCAAAACTGCCCATGTGTCTTTTATGCTCTTAGCCACATATGTACCAAATTTTAAGTTGGGATCGTGATGGGATCATATTTTAAAATATTTAACTATGGTTAATCTCATTTTTATTAAATTTTGAAAAAACATATGAAAGACATACATTCAATCTTTTAACAAAATCTTGAGACATATAAAATATACAAAAAGAGAATTCACAAAGTTATTAGTAACTTTAAGATAAGCTGCAAATTTACTTTTGCGCTTATCTCTGGTGCAATATATACTACAATCTAAATATAATTCCAAACACTCAAGTATACAACCTTTCTCAGGGTTTTGAGATGTTCTGATGTCAAGGGGACAAGCAGCCCCAGCAGAATGATTTTTATCACTTGGCCCCTTCTAACAGGTTGACCACGTAAGTGGGTCATTACCCGTTGAGGCCTAGTTGGAATAGTCTATCGACTGGTGTACCGGAAAGGAAGGCCGAAATATTAATGATCTACTCACAGCTCAGAGTTTCCGATACCTGTCTAATGTTCACTAGAATTCTGAAGGTATAGGTGTAGAAAGGAAATACCTAGACTGAATGTATCAGATGGGAAGAAAAGAGAGATAGAAAAGAAGAGAGAGAGAAGAGAAACAAAAACCATTAGAAAAAGTTATACTGGGAAAGAAAAGCCACGTAAGAAAAAAAGAAAAAAAGGAGGGGGGGGGACGGGTGAGGTATGGGAAGGAGAAAGGGTACTCATCCCACTGGCTCCCCATCAGCCAGAGGTCGAGCCATATTATCTGTGCTGGAAAAGATACTCCTAAATTCTGCAGAGTCGTGAAAAAGAATCCATTCAACCCAAATCCCTAAGAATTTGTTCCGAGATCCCGACGCATCAGCTGCGAGCTCCTCCATTCGATATATGTCCATCAATTCTTTGAACCAATCAAGTAGAGATGGAGCCCGGCTTGATTTCCAGAACCTCGGGATCACAGCACGAGCAGCCGAGATGCAAAAGCGGAGAATATCCCTCTTCTGTATCCCAATAGGACCTGGAAAAATGGATAACATTGCCAATTCTGGGCAGCATTCGGCTTGTTTACCTGTTATCCGGGCGTATGCATTGAAAACCTCAGACCAGAGCCGCCGGATTTTCCCACAACTCCACCAAATGTGTATCATTGTACCCTTCTCTTCCCCACAGCGCCAGCAGGTATCAGGGGTTCCAGGGAACATGTTCCGGAGTGTCGTCGGGCACAAGTACCATCTAGTGAGCAGCTTATAGCTTCTTTCTTGTGCAGAACAAGCGCTAGCTAGTGAGTGAGTAAATATAAAGCATTTCTGCCAATTAGCTTCTGAAATGCTACACCCCAATTCCCTCTCCCAAGCACGATGGAAGTAAAGGGTGCCCTGCTCTCTCATGGACCCTAAGGCCTGGTATAGAACTGATATTTTGCGCCTCGGTGGAGCCTCCAGTTGGAATAACCTCTCCAATACGTTGGGCGTCAATCTTACACTGCAAGAGTGGTCAGCTGAATATAAGTATGCTCTGTATTGGAGAAATTCGAATCACTTAAGAGGTCTCGTAGGTTCTTTGAGTTGTAGCTCTGCCATCGGGGGCAAACCACCACTGGACAGAGTCTGTCCTACTCGGGTGTCATCCACAATCCGCCAACATAAAAATCTCTGCCTGTCAAATCTGGGTGGGAAAGATGGGTTGGAAAAAAGGGGAGTCAAAGGGCTAAGTCTGTCGTTTAAGCGGAGGGTTTTCGTCACTAGGTGCCATACCTTCAAGGTGTTTCTGGTCATGTCTGTCAAAGGTACTAGGTCTGTGGAGTCTTTAGGGGAAATCCAAAGCAGGTGTTTCAGCGGAATCCCCAAACCCTCTTGCTCCACCCCTACCCATTTCTTGGAGGACGCATGATAATGCCAATCTAGAGCTCTAACAAGAGAGGAAGCCACAAAGTACGCTCATATGTTGGGTAGTCCAACCCCTCCTCTGGTCTTGGGCAAGGATAGGATATTCATTCGCAATCTGGACCTCTTGCCCCCCCAGACAAATCTAAGGATCATAGATTGCATTTTGGAGAGGAAGCCTCTATCCAATAGAACAGGAACTGTCTGAAAAGTATATAAGAGTCGGGGCAAGACATCCATCTTGACTACGTTTATTCTCCCGAACCAGGATAGCTTTAATTGTCTATAGGAGGTAAATGCCGATTCCGCGTTAGTCAAAAGGGGTTGATAATTTAAATTGAGTATTTGTTTAAGATCTTTTGGTATAAGGACTCCCAAGTACTTAATGGCTTCTACTTTCCATTTAAATGGGAACTGTTTAGATAGATGAGAAACCAATTCTCCAGGCAAAGAAATATTGAGTACCTCGGTTTTGGAGCAATTCACTTTAAAGTTGCTCAATTGTCCGAACCGTTCAAACTCCATTAAGACCGAAGGGATGGAGACCAGGTGCTGGGAGATGTAAAGTAGCAGGTCATCTGCAAATAAGGCTAATTTGTGATGACTCTGTCCCAGCTTGACCCCATGGACGCATTCATTGGACCTAAGTGCAAAATATTTAACTATTATAGTGTCAATTCAAAAATCACCAAGAACACAATCAGTCATTTTTTCACAATTGCCCGTCAATAGTTTGAATTTGATATAAAGAAACATAGTCTTGTAACATCTCAAATGAAAGCTGTTACCGTTCTGAGTAAAATGATGCCTCTCCCACTTCATTATCTTATTTCTAGCCTGAGATAAAAAAATGTAAAGTCATACCAGGCCAAAATTCACCCTTTTTTTAAACTTTAAAAATCTGTAAAAAATTGACTGATGAAGAAAAAAATTCTAAACTTTTAATTTGTAATTAACTAAAGTAGTACTTCATAAAGGAAAAAAAAAAAAAAAAATCTAAAGACGTCAGGTAAAAAAAAATATTCATATTTAAATCACTTGATATGGAATGACCCATTGACGCTATTACTAGTAAAATATGTTAAAATATGATCCCATTGCGATCCCAACTTGAAATTTGGTACAGATGTGGCTAAGAGCAAAGCAGACACATGGGCAGTTTTTGAAATATTTAAAGCGCACCGATTTTTCAGAAATGCGTTTTAAAGTTTTGCGCTTGCGATCACATGGGTAAAATATTAACAAAGATCCTCTTGTGACATATCTGATGAAAGCCTGGACAGTTCTGAGTAGATTGGTGTTTATTTTGTTTCTCTATCTTATTTCTAGCCCGAGATATGATAGAAAATGTAAAGCCATACCAGGCCAAAATTCGCACTTTTTTAAAACTTTAAAAATCTGTAAAAAATTAACTGATAAAGAAAAAAATTCAAAACTTTTTTTTTGTAATTAACTAAAGTTGTTCTTCATATAGAAAAAAAATGTAAAAAATCTGAGGACGTCAGGGAAAAAAAATATTCATTTTTGGATCACTTGACATGGAATGACCTTCAGGTGTTTTCACTTCCTTATTTTGTTTGCCTTATTACATCTTGGGAGGGGCTATTTATTCTCACCAAGCACAGGGGGGATAAATATATGAGGGTCATTCCATGTCAAATGATCCAAAAAAGGATCTTTGTTAATATTTTACCCATGTGATCGCAAGCGCAAAACTTTAAAACGCATTTACGAAAAATCGGCGCTCTTTAAATATTTCAAAAACTGCCCATGTGTCTGCTTTGCTCTTAGCCACATCTGTACCAAATTTCAAGTTGGGATCGCGATGGGATCATATTTTAAAATATTTTAATATTAATAACGTCAATGAGTCATTCTATATCAAGTGATCTAAATATGAATATTTTTTTTACCTGACGTCTTTAGATTTTTTTTATTCTTTTTCTTTATGAAGTACAACTTTAGTTAATTACAAATTAAAAGTTTAGAATTTTTTTATTCATCAGTTAATTTTTTACAGATTTTTAAAGTTTAAAAAAAGTGTGAATTTTGGCCTGGTATGACTTTACATTTTTTTTTATCTCAGGCTAGAAATAAGATAATGAAGTGGGAGAGGCATCATTTTACTCAGAACGGTAACAGCTTTCATTTGATATGTTACAAGACTATGTTTCTTTATATCAAATTCAAACTATTGACGGGCAATTGTGAAAAAATGACTGATTGTGTTCTTGGTTATATTTGTGCAGAGATTCAACTTGGGACCTGTCAAATTTATATATTTTTTATTTTATGGTTGTATGAGTTATCACAACTTATTGAATAAAACATTTATATGCAACAAAAAAGAAACACAAAAAACAAATCCCATAAGTGCCAGGGTAAATACATCTTAATCATCAGAACACAACGCTCAGCATTTTCAACTTGAATGTATTGAACAAACCAAAAGAAGAAAGGTGATCATATCCTCAAGTTTGATTAAACAAGATTAAAAGAACCAAACATGTTAACCCCTATTTATACATATAAATTTGTTTTCTATTCTATCACTAAACATGTGATTTATGAAGTGTTTAATAAGAATAGTACAGTAGTTAAATCATCGTTCTATAAATTATGAACTAATCAAATTAATAGTATGTTTTTAAAGTGGCATTTTATCAATTTGTCCCTTCTAGTGGGTGAAATGTAATCTTGTCCATAAACGCTTACTAGCAATCGCCATTTCCTTGTGTGTCAAAGAGTATGTCCGGCCTGTCACGCTGTTAGGCTCCGCCTGAGTTAATATCTGATTTTTGTGCACTTTTAAAATGTCTGGCTTTCTTGGATACACAAAGGATGGCGCTGGACCAGAAGGATGCAATAAAGTCAATTCTACTTCTTCATTTTCACAATCTTTGGAGAGTACAGTAGCCAGCCACCAGCGCCAATCATATTCACATTTTTCAAAAGGATTGCAACAGTGTCTATGATAAAATGCTGTTTCTTGAGAAGTAGCAGCCATTGCTGTGTGGGAAAAATACAGTTAATATTAAGTAAGAAATACTTCAAAACCACCCAGACTTCCCTCACTAACAGGGGGAACTTAGATGAATGATGAGTACACTTTCTTTATCAATTAAGTGATCACTTTATTAGTCAATTTACATTTAATTCATAAAATCATTAAAATAATTTACATAAAAAAGTACCCTAATGACTACAAATAATTCATACTCAGGTCCAGGGCCGAGATTACCATATGATTACTTATGCACTAATCATCATTTAATATAATAACCAGTATTCCCAGGTAGAGAGGGACACTATTTAACTGTTGTAAAGAGACTGCACACTTTATTACATCAACCTGTGGCTCTATTACTGACACAATGCACTATGTACAATACACAATGCGCCCTGAGGAAGAAGAATACGAAACGTACGTTGGCGGTGGGGGTACCAGGACCGAGACCACAGGCAGAATACCTACCAGGTATGGTAACTAATTAAGGGACAGCTATTGTTGAAGGTGGTTCCCTGCACATGTAACCTGTATTAGGGTAAGAGTTCTTGCCAGCACACATGTGCATTGTGTATTGTACATAGTGCATTGTGTCAGTAATAGAGCCACAGGTTGATGTAATAAAGTGTGCAGTCTCTTTACAACAGTTAAATAGTGTCCCTCTCTACCTGGGAATACTGGTTATTATATTAAATGATGATTAGTGCATAAGTAATCATATGGTAATCTCGGCCCTGGACCTGAGTATGAATTATTTGTAGTCATTAGGGTACTTTTTTATGTAAATTATTTTAATGATTTTATGAATTAAATGTAAATTGACTAATAAAGTGATCACTTAATTGATAAAGAAAGTGTACTCATCATTCATCTAAGTTCCCCCTGTTAGTGAGGGAAGTCTGGGTGGTTTTGAAGTATTGTTTGTTAAAGGTGAGACATTAATTATTGGTGGACTATTGAGGTGATAATATTAAGTAAGGAAGATAGGTAATAAAAATAAAGATTTACAGTACACTTGAGATAGAACTGTATTACTATAAAGTGAGTTTTAGGGCTAGCGCGCACAGTTTTTTCTGTCTGCAGATACACGCTGCAGTTTTGGCAGCTTGTTTTTCTACCAAGTTTTTACCACATATGCGCTAGTGAAAAAAATGGCAGCTTTTTTTATATAAATGATAAATGCAGCGTTTATTGCAGCGATTAAAAAGTAGTTCAAGCAGTGATTTACTCACTCTTGAGTGTTTCCAAAAACACTGCATGTGGTGAACCCCATAGAAATCAATGGGGCTGTTTTTCTGAATGATGATCCCTAAGAATAGCACTGTGTGTATTGGCCCTTAATAATAAAAGCATTAAACTATTAATATATTTACTCACCCATATTTTAGTACACAGCCTTGATGGCTTTGTACAGACTATTGTTTGTTCAGGAGTGAAGATGTCCAGACATGTCAGGACATGAAAGGTCTGAATGAGCTGTCTTACTTCCTGAATGCAGTGGGTAGACACTTAACATGATTGACAGAGCTGCTGGCCTATCATGTGCTCTGCATTCACTGTCTATCCCTGTGCTTTCTCAGGTTGAGCCCTAACAAAGCTTTTTCCTATATGTCCTCTCTTGCTTCTAAGCTGTAACATATCAAAATAATACAGTAATGTCTAAAAATAATGGATTTGCTAAATATAGACCCCACGCTTTTAGACCACAGGTTGAACAGATCTGAATTCAAGATTTTTTAATTGACACTATAATAGTTAAATATTTTAAAATATGATCCCATCACGATCCCAACTTGAAATTTGGTACAGATGTGGCTAAGAGCATAAAAGACACATGGGCAGTTTTGGAAAATTTTTATTAAAACGTTTTTTCGGAAATGCGTTTCAAAATGTTGCGTTTGCGGTCGCATGGGTAAAAAATTAAAATGAACAAATATACTCTTGTGACATATCTGGTGAAAGTCTGGACAGTTCTGAGTAGAATGGTGTTTATTTTGTTTCTCTATCTTATTTCTAGCCCAAGATAAAAAAATGTAAAGTCATACCAGGCCAAAATTCACACTTTTTTTAAACTTTAAAAATCTGTAAAAAATTAACTGATGAAGAAAAAAATTCTAAACTTTTAATTTGTAATTAACTAAAGTAGTACTTCATAAAGGAAAAAAAATAAAAAAAATCTAAAGACGTCAGGTAAAAAAAAATATTAATATTTAGATCACTTGATATGGAATGACCCATTGACGCTATTAATAGTAAAATATTTTAAAATATGATCCCATCGCGATCCCAACTTGAAATTTGGTACAGATGTGGCTAAGAGCAAAGCAGACACATGGGCAGTTTTTGAAATATTTAAAGCGCGCCGATTTTTCGGAAATGCGTTTTAAAGTTTTGCGCTTGCGATCACATGGGTAAAATATTAACAAAGATCCTCTTGTGACATATCTGGTGAAAGCCTGTATAGTTATGAGTAGAATGGTGTTTATTTTGTCTCTCTATCTTATTCCTAGCCTTAGTTATGAGGAGAAACGTAAAGGCAGGCAACAGCGAAATTCACTCTTTTTCCGAACTTTGAAAATCATTTAAAAAAAAAAATAAATTTTTTAAAAAAATTTTCTCTTCACATTTTGCATTGTCTGACATGCTATTATCAAATAACAAAATCTCAAAAGAATTAAAAATATAGAGGTAATAATCATTGGTTCACTTGACATGGAATGACCCATGAATGACATTATTCAAGAGGGATGCGTTTTTTAGCCAGAAAATCTCTGAATCTAACATCTTTAATCATGAGTAGAAATAAATCGGTTAATTTAATAGAAACCACTGAGCCATCATGCCTCCCTTATACATGTAACATCTTGCCACTTTTTGTATTTCCTTATGGTGATTTTTTTATTTGATGCAATAAATGAAGATTTTATGCTAACTTTGGATTTGCTGGACTGTTACAATTGAGTGATCTGGTGTTTAATTGGGTCTGTGCACTCCTTGAAACAGGTAAGCTGGACATTTCTTTGACCTTTTGTGGATAATAACAATTCTTTGAGATGAAGAGAGATGGTATGAATATATTCCATAGATCATGTAAACGTTGATCAGACAGGAAGGGTCTGGGAGTCTCCAGTATAAGTAACTGGTATATAATATAGTTAGGCAATATAATTATTGAGATTATGAATGTCTGACTGACGTGGAGGAAAAAGATATACGGTACTGGTCTTAAGATAGAACAACACAAAAGGACTATAGCTGATCATCAGGTCATGGAGAACATCAAATCAATAACTAAACTTCTGGTCATCCATAGTGAGTCACTATTGTTGTATGACTAATTCAGCAAAATAGAATTGCACATGTGTGTAAAGACAAGAAAACAGCTGACAGGTTTGCATATAGAAGTGTCATAGGGGAAATTTGAGGTAGAAGACGTGTGCTGTATCAAACATCATAACCATTGGTCAAAGCTATATACAGCAGCAGATGTTGCATTTCCAACAGCATTCATACTACCATTTTTTTTCTCTACGGCTTTCATTTAATTTGTGATCATCATACCTCAGTATAGTATGATGATGTTTTGAATGTTATATGTATCCATTTTTATTTGATACAATTTATATTGAATGTCCCTTCTATTGTCGATACTGTATACAGGGCCGGACTGGGACCAATAAGCAGCCCTGAAAAACAAACCCTACCAGCCCACATACTATATCACCCATCAACCCCGATCTATGAAATTTGCTTTTACATTGTCATAACCTCATCACTTTCTTAAAGGAGTTATCTGAAGAGCCACATGTGAATGGTGCAGCAGAGGCAAATCAACCACAGCTCCATTTACGCTGTGCTCTTCAAAGCCACGTTTCTCAGGATTGTGGGGTCCCAGCGGTCAAATCCAGAGTGAAGGGCAAGTCATCACCTATACAGAAGAGAAGTGATGACTTCGATATTGGGGATAATCAATTTAAACAACAGTTAAATGCTGAAAATCAAAGTCCAATACTGCCTCTCTGACAACAGGACAGGAGACGTGGTACTGTGCAGTGTATAAATACAGAATAATACAGATACTGAGGATTACACCCAGTATACAGGACAGGAGAAGTGGTACTGTGCAGAGTATATATACAGAATAATACAGATACTGAGGATTACACCCAGTATACAGGACAGGAGAAGTGGTACTGTGCAGTGTATATATACAGAATAATACAGATACTGAGGATTACACCCAGTATACAGGACAGGAGAAGTGGTACTGTGCAGTGTATATATACAGAATAATACAGATACTGAGGATTACACCCAGTATACAGGACAGGAGCAGTGGTACTATGTAGTGTATATATACAGAATAATACAGATACTGAGGATTACACCCAGTATAGAGGACAGAAGTGGTACTGTGCAGGGTATATATACAGAATAATACAGATACTGAGGATTACACCCAGTATACAGGACAGTAGAAGTGGTACTGTGCAGTGTATATATACAGAATAATACAGATACTGAGGATTACACCCAGTATACAGGACAGGAGAAGTGGTACTGTGCAGTGTATAAATACAGAATAATACAGATACTGAGGATTACACCCAGTATACAGGACAGGAGAAGTGGTACTGTGCAGTGTATATATATATATATATATATATATATATATATATATATATATATATATATATATATACAGAATAATACAGATACTGAGGATTACATCCAAAATAAAAAAGCCAAGAAGCCTAAGGTTAGCACGCAATACAAAAAGTGCATGTGCACATAATTTCTAACTGTACTTTAAACTGAGACATCTGGCAAACAATTGATCAATTCTTTGAGCTACCCCGCCACGTCACAGCATTCTCAGATGGGGCAGTCATACTCTACATTTTTTAATTCGCTGTGCCATTACGGCCTCCTGAATGCATTAAAAGCAGAACCATATCAAATGCACACGTAGCTGAAGCATTACTGAACTACTCCCATGGCGCCAGAAAAGCAGCGCAGATAAAGGCAGACCAGGTCCGGACATGACATCCGGACATTATCAGATCTGACCCCCACACTGCCCAACCAACAACCATGGATGAGGGTAGAACAGGCCCAAACACATGTGCAACAATCAAGCAGAGCCTGTGGGCAGGGTATGGCCGCTGTATGTATGTACAGCGGCCTAAATCAATCACATTAAAGACAGATAGAATGGCATGCACAACCAAGCGCGCACAGCAAAAAGTGATGGTCAGCCACAAACCCATAGCTCAAAGAATTGATCAATTGTTTGCCAAATGTCTCAGTTTAAAGTACAGTAGATGGTGTAGTTCCAGTGGGGAGAACTGTATCAGTAAGGGTTAAAGTCTATTGGGGTTATAGATGGTGGAGAAGGGTTAAAGGACACACACTCACGTTTGGTAGACACTGATGCAATTCTCTTCTTCCCCTGATGCTGCAGAGCTGACAGGCTGGACATGTAGGGAGGAATTGTCTCTGTGCTGAATCTGGAGCAAAGGTCGCAATCAATACACAGACTCACAGTTTTGCTGTTTTCCAAAGCTTTACTGCAGATGTTGTTGCAGGTTATAGTCCACGGAGTCTGTAATGGGGCTAAGCTCTCTCCCAACCCTGTCCGGGGTCGTCAGCGTCCTTATGCTGCACTCTGTGTGTGTGTCCTGGCTGCTGCTATTAGCTGAGCTGCTGGGATTCCTCATGTCTCTCTGTATTCTGCTGGTACCACTTGGCTAGGCAACTTGAGTCCTCTGTGCTGTGCTGACCCCTCCGTGTTGCTTCGCTCTGGTACTAGGGGCATCTAGAGATCCCACTGTTCCTGAATTCACTGTGCTGTGGGTGCCAGACACAGTACCGGATCCGGTGTCCGTTCTGTGCGTTCTTCTGGGGCAAGTGAAGGTATCACTCCAGCTCCCAGATGTGTTCCTCTGTCTTTCGTTCTCCTGTTCCTCTGACCCTTGCTAGGTCTGCACTGAGCTGACTCTGCTCTGTGTCCTCTTCACAGCCCTGCTCCGAGCTGAACTGAACTCTCCCTCATGGGCAAGAGTATATAAGGAAGCAGGTGGTGCTCCCCCTCTTGCCCAGAGGTGGTAGTGTTTGTCAGTGTGTAGTGGGGGAGAGAACCCATGTGATGTTATTGTGGCACATTAACCCATGGGGTGCCACATTCCCCCTTAGTTAAATACAGTACTCCGGGACTGTAGAAAAACAAGTAAACAACAATTAAACACAATTAATATTGACATAAACTTAAAATGAAAAAGTACAAAAATCACTAAAATGTGAAAAAGAGTTCGAAAAGTCAAAAAGCAGTCTTTCCGGGGGTTTAGTCTATTGCCACTGGGCTGATGAATATATACAAGAGAGTTTTTACCACAACCAGTCCGTGGTATATATGGTCCATAAGTAAATAAGAAAAGTTGAACGTTCATACAGGATAGTCTCTGTAGGTACTGGGCTTTTTTTTTAACGTTGCAATAACTATATACATTTGTCCACGGGCGTTTCTGCTTAGGAGGCCTGAATTCGCTACACCACCCCCAAGCACTTTCTTTCCCTAACTTAATGTACATGGGGGTCAATCCAGTTCCTCCACCCTCTTGGACACAGTCTACTGGCTCGATTTACGTTTACTTTACATTTAAACAAACATATTTACATTACATATTTAATTCTGCATTTTACTCTTTGTACCTAGCTGGTAACTGACCTTGCGTACTGCGCTCTGATCTGCGCAATGTTGGTGGAGTTAGTCTGAAAGTGTGAGTAGACATGTACCTATTTGGGGTGCTTGGTGTTATGGCAGATGGAGGTCTGACTGCAGGACTGGCAAGCTCGCTGGGACCAGGAATTTGTTCTTCCTCTTCGGATTCTACTTCCAGTTCTTCAAGTCTTGGGTCTTCTTCAGGTAACACAGGTTCTGGTAACACAGGTTCTGGTTTTGGGTCCACCATTGAAAGGAATGCAATCATTGGTACGACAACTGCTCCATGATAATTTGGCCATGTTTTAGGAAAATCTCCTAGTACCGTGTGGAATACTTCTTCTTTTTCTTCTTGGATAGGTTGGACCTGTATGGGTTCTATGACTTCAGGTGTCTTCAGGGTTTCAGGACACAATTTCAGTTGATCACGAGATACGACTTGTGAAGTTCTTCCTTCATCTTTGCTTATCAAACAGGTTTTAACATTGTCTAGGTTAGATGGTAAGACTGTGTATGGACGGTTTCCCACTGATTATCCAGTTTGTTTGTACGTCTCTTTCTCTTGAGAACTTGATCACCTTCTTGTAATGGCATTGCTTGAGCATGTTTGTTAAAGGTCTTCTCTTGTCTTGCTCTTGCTTGTTGTAGGTTTCTCTCTACACATTCTTGCACTTGTTGATACTGCTTCTGGCGTTTAGTATCCCAATCTGTTTCTTCTACTTCTGTATCTGGTTTTTCAATTCCCATTTCTAGATCAATTGGTAATTTACCGGGTCTTGCACGCATAAGCTATGCTGGAGTGCAGTTTGTAGAACTCACGGGGACATGGTTGTATAAGTCTACCAAATCAGGTAATTTATCTGGCCACTAGTTTCTTTCTGACTCTGGTAAGGTCTTTAACAGTTCGATTACGATATGATTCATCTTCTCGCATAGGCCATTTGTTTGGGGATGATACGTTGTTGTGCGAATCTTCTTACAACCGTACATATTGCAGAATTCCTTGAATAGTTCTGATTCAAAAGCTGGACCTTGGTCTGCAAGGACTTGTTCTGGGTAACCATGCGGTCTACAGAAATGCGTCTGGAATGCTTTTGCTGCAGTCTTCGCTGTCAAGTCTTTGACAGGTACCACCACTAAGAAGCGTGAGTAATGGTCCACGATGGTTAGGGCATAGACATAGCCTGACTGGCTTGGTGACAACTTGACGTGGTCTAATGCGACTAGCTCAAGTGGTTGCTTGGTTACTATTGGTTGAAGCGGAGCTTTCTGTGGATCTTTCCTTCTGAGGTTGCATGCGGCACATCTTCTGCACCATAGTTCAATGGATTTTCTCATGCCAACCCAATAGAATCTGTCTTTTAGGATTGCTTCTAACTTCTTCCATCCAAAATGACCTGCATTGTCATGATAAGCTTCTAAGACCATTTGGGTGTCTCGCTTGGGCACGATTATTTGCCAGACCAGTTCATGCGTCTTGGGATTGGTAAATTGTCTACAGAGCTTCCCTTGATTCAGAAACAACTTGCCTTTCTCTTTCCAGAGCTGTATAGCTTCAGCTGGGGCATTCTGATCCGGGTATGCACCTTGTCGCGTAAGCAGTTCTTTCACTAGCTTCACAGCTGGATCAGTATCTTGGGTTTCGGCCCATTCGCAATGTCTTAACGGGTTAAGATTTACTTCCTGCTTTCTTTGGTAGATGCCGGGTTGATAATCTTCTACCCTTGAACGATGAAAGGCCGGTAGTTCAATCTCTTCCAACTCTTCCGGTTCCTCTTCCACGTCTTTCAGGTGCGGCATTCGGGATAAGGCATCTGCGTTCCCATTCTTGCGGCCTGCCCGATACTTGATGACGAAGTTGTAGTTAGATAGCCGGGCTATCCATCGCTGCTCCAGAGCACCTAATTTGGCTGTGTCTAGGTGAGTCAACGGGTTGTTATCCGTGTAGATGGTAAATTCTGCACCTGCCAAGTAATGTTTAAAGCGTTCAGTCACAGCCCAAACTACGGCCAGTAGCTCTAACTTGAAGGAGCTGTAGTTCTCGGGATTTCGTTCTGTAGGCCGGAGCTTCCTGCTTGCAAAGGCAATAACTCTTTCTTTGCCTCCTTGCTTCTGCGACAATACTGCTCCCAGTCCCACGTTGCTGGCATCCGTTTAAAGAATGAAGGGTTGATGGTAATCAGGGTATGCCAGGATCTCTTCTCCCGTCAGCGCACTTTTCAGCTTGTTGAAGGAATCTTCTCTTTCCTCATCCCACCATGTCAGGGAATTACAGTTTGAAGTCTTCTTTGATCGTCCTACCAGAATGTCTTGCAGGGGAGCCGCTAGCTTCGTGAATCCTCGGATAAATCTTCTATAATAGCCTACCAGGCCCAGGAATTGCCTCACTTCTTTTACGTTCGTAGGTCTTGGCCAATCCCTTATCGCTGTGACTTTATCAGGATCCGGTGCTACTCCCTCTGAACTCACGACATGTCCCAGGTACTGTACCTTTGGTTTGAGAAGGTGACACTTGGATGGCTTGATTTTCATGCCATATTTCGATAAAGCTTCGAACACTTCTGCCAGGTCTTGTAGATGTTGCTCGTACGTCTTCGAGTAAACTATGACGTCATCTAGGTACAGGAGGACAGTTTCAAAGTTCTTGTGTCCTAGGCAGCTTTCCATCAGGCGTTGAAAGGTCCCGGGTGCGTTGCAGAGTCCGAACGGCATACAATTGAACTCACAGAGGCCCATCAGCGTAGTAAACGCTGTCTTCTCCTTGTCGGCCTCGGCCACAGGAACCTGCCAGTACCCACTAGTCAGATCAAGGGTGGAAAAGTAGTTAGCAGATTTTAATGCAGCTAATGACTCCTCAATCCTAGGTAATGGGTATGTGTCCTTATGTGTGATGCGATTAATCTGCCGGTAATCTACGCACATTCTCACGGTCCCATCCTTCTTTTTAATTAACACTAGAGGTGCTGCCCAGGGGCTACAACTGTCTCTTATTACCCCTGCAGATTTCATTTCTCTGAGCATGTCTTTGGTGGTTTGGTAGTGAGCTGGTGGTAAGGGTCTATACCTCTCTTTTATAGGCTGATGGTTACCTGTGGGTATAGTGTGCTCTACCCCTTTGATCTGCCCAAAGTCTAACGGGTGTTTGCTGAATATCTGCTCATATTCTTTCACTACCCGGTATACACCATGCTTGTGACGGGGAAGTGTAGAACTGGTACCTACATGCAACTTCTGGCACCAATTCTCCAGCTTCTCCTGTGAGCCATTGTCATCCGCCTGACATGACGGGTTCAAGGGCTCGGCGGCTGTGATGTTGTTGTTATCAACCGTGTACAACTTAGCCATGGTAGCATACTTTGGTAATGTGACCTCATCTTCTCCGCAGTTCAATAGGCGTAATGGCACTCTTCCCCTGTGTACGTCAACTACTCCTCTAGCAGTGAGTATGGTCGGTCTACTGTCTGAGTACACGGGTTCTACCAGGGCCTGATAGTCTTGCCCTTTAATGCCTATTGCGGCTCTACACCATACCAACATTTCAGTTTTGGGAGGAATTACAATGGGTATTGGGTCACTTACTCGTACGCTGCCGATCTCACCTCCGGAGATTTCTACCTGCTGCTTCAACATCAGGGCTTTGATCTCTTTGTGCAGAAGCCTCTGTTGTCCAGTTCCGGCAGTCTCGGCGATTTGCTGCAAAACACTTAACACTTCGGAAAAACATTTCTCAATTACATTCATTCCTACCAGCATCACGGGTTCACGGTCTCGCCGGTTGACATCTACGATTATAATACCCTGATTCTGCAATTCTACCTTCCCAACCTGAATATTCATCTCCCTAAATCCAACCTTTGGTATTACCAATCCATTACCAGCCCATATATCAAAATTAAAGTCATCTGGCGCATTAGTAATGTCTGAATCAGCCCAGTACCTTTTGTATAGAACATGTGGGATGGATGTTATTTGGGATCCGGTATCCAGCAGGGCACTAAAGGGGATGCCATCCAAAACAATAGGGATCACCGGCTTTCCTCCCACGAATTTGTCATACCAGGCTGAGGGGCCTTGATCGTTCATTCCTGGGGAGCGGCCCGCCTGCCCAGGGTATCGTCGTTTAAAGGACACTCACGAGCAAGATGGCCTGATTTCTGGCAACGGCGGCAAATGGGCTGTCCATCTGGTTGGTAGCGATCGCTGGGTCGTCCTCTTGCTGCTGGGTATCTTCTGGGCCTCATCCACGGAACATCCTCTCTGCTGGTCGTCCTCTCAATCTTGGGTGCAGGCTTTGACTCTCGCAGTTCCTTGATGACCTTGGCCATGGAGATTACGGTGTCTGTCAGGGCATCTAGCTTCTGGTTGAGGGCTACATTGGTGATCAATTCCCCGGCCTCAGCAGCAGTTGCCGACATGGCAGAGGTCGCTGGTGCTGCTGGCTGCTGAGGTGCTGGTGCAGTGTCAGGTACAGATGTTAATTCCCGTGGCTCTTCCAGCTGCTGCAGACGGATAGCTCTGTCTTTCAGCTCAGTAAATGTCATGTCAGGGTTCTGCAGCAGTATCATGCTTAACTGTCCTCGGTGGGAAGGGGAATGGAGGCCCTCTATAAATTGGTCAAATAGCATTTTATCAGCTCCCGGGGCTAAAGCAGGTTCTGCCAGTTTAAGGGCTTTGAGTGCTTCCTGCAGGTTCAAGGCAAAGTCTCTGGCTGTCACGCTGGGAGTGGGGAAGACACCCAGCGTAGGATAACGACGGGGGGGGGGAATCAGGAGTCCCTAATGCTAAGGGCACAAGAAGGAGACGGTGACCCCTAGACTTCCTAGAGCTGACCCTGTCTGCCCTAACGTCCCTATACAGTCTCCTCAACTGTCGCCGACCACGAACCTCGTCCCTCTCTGATCCTAGATCTATCCTATCTAAGGATCAGATGGAGAGGTTCACTAGACCCCTCCACTATCAACTAAAGACAAACACCAGGGAAGACAGACATTTGGGAAAAGGAAACACTTATCTGACAGCAGAACACAGCAACCTCCACAATCTCAGCTTCTGCTGGAGCAAGGATAAAGTGTGCACAAGGAACTATCACCTGCACCGAGGAAGGGTAATGAACCTCCTTATAAAGGTGGAAGGAGTCTGCTGGGTCCTAGTGACCTACAACATTGGTGGATAAAACCAGACCGAGCGCAAGACCTCCACAGCCGTCTCCCCATAATAGAGAGATCTCATCACACCTTCTCTCCATCAACACAGAAGGTAAATGCCCCTGAAAGAGACGGACCATCCTCCACCATTATGGCTGATGGGCCAAACGCTGGGATCGTCTGCGCGTGGCCTCCACCCTGTCATCCGTGCCACCCGTGACAGTACCCCCCCTCCTACGAGTGGCCCCCGGACACTCAGGACCAGGCTTATCCGGATGGGAACGGTGAAAAGCGCGGACCAGCCTTGCGGCGGTCACCTCCGACGCCGGCACCCACATCCGCTCCTCAGGACCGTACCCCCTCCAGTGCACCAAATACTGAAGAGAACGGCGCAACATGCGAGAATCAACCACCCTCGAGATCTCGAATTCCAGATTCCCCGCCACACAGATGGGCTCAGGAGGCAAAGGAGATGGGTTAGACGACGGCACATACGGCTTGAGGAGCGACCTGTGAAACACATCGTGAATCTTAAGAGCAGGAGGCAACGCAAGACGAAACGCCACGGGATTGATAACGGCGGTTATCCTATAGGGGCCAATAAACCTGGGCCCCAACTTCCAAGAGGGCACCTTCAACTTCACATTCTTGGTAGACAACCACACGTAGTCATTCACACATAGGTCCGGACCTGGCGCACGCTTCCTGTCAGCCATACGTTTGTACCTGTCACCTAAGAGCTTCAAGCTACGCTGTACACCCCGCCAAACCGAGGAGAGGGACGAGGTAAAACGGTCCTCCTCCGGAACTCCGGAAGGACTCATACCGCTAAAAGTACCAAACTGAGGATGAAACCCATATGCACCGAAGAACGGTGACTTGCCAGTGGACTCCTGAAGACGATTATTAAGGGCGAATTCGGCCAAGGGCAAATAATTTGCCCAAGTCTCCTGATGGTCAGAGACAAAACACCTCAGGTAAGTCTCCAAATTCTGATTCACACGTTCGGTTTGACCATTAGACTGAGGATGAAAAGCAGAAGAAAAGGACAACGTTATCCCCAAACGTGTACAAAAAGCCTTCCAAAATTTGGAGACGAACTGAGTACCGCGATCAGAAACCACATCGGAGGGAACCCCATGAAGTTTCACAATCTCACTTACGAACACCTGTGCCAGAGTCCGAGCATTAGGAAGTGCGGGCAGTGCCACAAAGCGAACCATCTTACTGAATCTATCTACTACTACCAGTACCACCGTCTTGCCCGCAGACGCCGGAAGATCGGTGATAAAATCCATTGACAAATGTGTCCATGGCCTCTCAGGAATAGACAATGGCACGAGAGACCCAGACGGACGGGTATGCGGAACCTTAGCACGTGCACACACACCACAGGCGGATACGAATTCCGCTACGTCCTTCCTCAACCCCGGCCACCAAAAGCGACGAGACAAGAGATCGAAAGTGGCCCTACCGCCCGGATGCCCCGCCAGTACAGAGTCGTGATGCTCTGACAGCACCCTGAGGCGCAAAGAGAACGGCACAAAAAGCCTCCCAGAAGGGCAGGAGGCAGGGGCGCCCCCCTGAACCTTCAACACCTCCCCCTCCAGATCAGGGCAAAGAGCAGAAACAACCACCCCCTCCTGCAAGATGGGGACGGGACTCTCATGAGTACTACCACCCGGAAAACTACGCGATAATGCATCCGCCTTCACATTCTGAACCCCCGGACGGTAGGTGACGGTAAAATTAAATCTCGTGAAAAACAAAGACCACCTGGCCTGCCGGGGATTGAGACGCCTGGCGGACTCAAGGTAAGACAGGTTCTTATGGTCGGTAATAACCGTGACGGGATGGACAGCCCCCTCCAGCCAGTGCCGCCATTCCTCAAAAGCCAACTTAATAGCCAACAGCTCCCTATTACCCACATCATAATTCCTCTCGGCCGAAGACAACTTCTTGGAGAAGAACGCACAGGGCACCCATCTCCCAGGCGAAGGGCCCTGCGACAACACAGCCCCCACCCCCACCTCAGACGCATCCACTTCCACAATGAAGGGCTGAGAAAGATCGGGCTGACAAAGAACAGGCACGGAAGCAAAACAACGCTTCAGGGAGGAAAAAGCCTGGCGAGCAGAATCAGACCACTCAGAAAAATCCGTCCCCTTCCTAGTCATGTCCGTAAGAGGCGTCACCAGTACCGAATAGTTCTTAATAAATTTACGGTAAAAATTGGTAAACCCCAAAAAGCGTTGCAATGCCCGTAGATTGTCCGGCTGTTCCCAATCTAGCACCGCCCGGACCTTTTCCGGATCCATCCGGAAACCCAACGGCGACAAGAGGTACCCCAAAAAACGAACCTCCTGAACGGCGAAAACACATTTCTCGAGTTTAGCATACAGTTTGTTGTCCCGTAAGACCTGCAACACCTGTTTGACATGGGACTGATGCGTCTCCATATCGGGAGAATAGATCAAGATATCGTCCAAGTAAACAACTACAAATCTACCCACCAAACGATGGAAAATATCATTGACAAAATGTTGGAAAACCGCCGGGGCGTTAGTGAGCCCGAACGGCATTACGAGACTTTCAAAATGGCCGTCCGGGGTATTAAACGCAGTTTTCCATTCATCCCCCTCTCTGACCCTAATCAGGTTGTAGGCCCCCTCAAATCCAACTTGGAGAACCATTTGGCACCCACAACCTGACTAAATAAATCAGGGATCAGAGGGAGGGGGTATGGATCACGGACAGTAATCCGATTCAATTCCCGAAAATCCAAACAAGGACGGAGGCCCCCATCTTTTTTTTTCACAAAAAAGAAACCAGCCGCAACCGGCGACGTGGAGGGCCTAATGTGTCCCGTCTCCAGACTTTCAGAAATGAAATCCTTCATTGCTTGTCTTTCGGGTCCAGATATAGTAAACATCCTAGCTTTGGGCAGTTTAGCTCCGGGAACGAGGTTGATAGGGCAATCATATGCCCGATGAGGGGGCAAGTCTCGGCACCCCTTCTCTGAGAACACATCCTCATACTCCGATAGGAATGGGGGCAGAGATTCAGCAGATACCACCGAAAGGGATGTAGCCAAACAATTCTCTGAACAAAAATCACTCCATTCCACAATGTCCCTGGACTGCCAATCCACTACGGGATTATGTTTAATCAACCATGGCAAGCCCAGGACAATGGGAGCGGGGAGACCGTCTAAGACATAGCAAGATAACGTCTCCTGATGTTGGGATCCAACCGTTAACTTAATGTTATGTACGATATGTGTGAGACTACCCTGAGCAAGAGGGGCTGAGTCGATGGCATAGATACAGATGGGGCGAGACAATAAACAGCGGTTAAGCCCATGAGCGTGTACAAAACGAGCATCCACCATGCAGATCCCCGCACCACTATCCACAAACACAGAAATGCCTTCCGTTTTGCTCTCTAGCGCCACCTCTGCACTCAGGAGAAAATGGGAAGTACAAACGGAGGATACACACACCTCCCGCTCGACCACCTCCACCCCCCCCATAGTCACATGAGGTCCCGGCACCCTAGTCCGTTTAGGAGCGTAGGGACAGGCCCCGATAAAATGGTCTCCTTTCCCACAGAAAAAACAGACCCCCTTCCCCCTGCCCCGGGAGGCACCGGAGGAGAGCCTCGAGGCCGCCGCTCCTCCAAGCTGCATAGGTTCCTCCCCCCTCGGGAGAAATGACTCGCCCTCCGAGTGACCACCCGGCAACAAGGAACCTCCATGAGAAGGGCTCCCAGTTGCAGGAGGTCTACCCCTCCGCTCCTGGAGGCGTCTATCCATGCGAATAGCCAACGACATAGCTGCCTCCAGGGACGGGGGGGTCTCATACACTGCCAGGGCATCCTTCAGTCTTTCTGAAAGACCCTGGCAAAAATGACTCCTGAGAGCCGGATCGTTCCACTTTGTGTCCATAGCCCACCTGCGGAACTCAGAACAATATGATTCCACCGACCGAGTCCCCTGGTGGAGATGGCGCAATTTGGATTCAGCCAAAGAGACACGGTCAGGGTCATCATATATGAGGCCTAAGGCGTCAAAAAATCCATCCACAGACTGGAGACAAGTAGAGTCCTGTGGCAGAGAGAAAGCCCAGGATTGGGGATCCCCCTGCAGCAATGATATAATAATTCCTACCCGCTGCTGCTCATCACCAGTGGAATACGGCTTAAGCCTAAAGTATAATTTACAGGCCTCTTTGAACACAGTAAATTTGTCTCTGCCTCCTGAAAACCTGTCAGGGAGGGCAACCTTAGGTTCCGGTCTGGCCGGACCCACTGCTTGATTCCCCAAGACACCATTTTGCGGTTGTGGTCCCTGCAGAGCCGACCGAAGGTCCGCAACCTCCAAAGACAAGGTCTGCAGCTGCTGGGCCAAAGCAGACACAGGATCCATAAGGAAAGGAAGGAAAATCAAATCCTCCCCTTCCTTCACTTACAGTTATGGCAGGTGATAATGTCACGCTGGGAGTGGGGAAGACACCCAGCGTAGGATAACGACGGGGGGGGGGGAATCAGGAGTCCCTAATGCTAAGGGCACAAGAAGGAGACGGTGACCCCTAGACTTCCTAGAGCTGACCCTGTCTGCCCTAACGTCCCTATACAGTCTCCTCAACTGTCGCCGACCACGAACCTCGTCCCTCTCTGATCCTAGATCTATCCTATCTAAGGATCAGATGGAGAGGTTCACTAGACCCCTCCACTATCAACTAAAGACAAACACCAGGGAAGACAGACATTTGGGAAAAGGAAACACTTATCTGACAGCAGAACACAGCAACCTCCACAATCTCAGCTTCTGCTGGAGCAAGGATAAAGTGTGCACAAGGAACTATCACCTGCACCGAGGAAGGGTAATGAACCTCCTTATAAAGGTGGAAGGAGTCTGCTGGGTCCTAGTGACCTACAACATTGGTGGATAAAACCAGACCGAGCGCAAGACCTCCACAGCCGTCTCCCCATAATAGAGAGATCTCATCACACCTTCTCTCCATCAACACAGAAGGTAAATGCCCCTGAAAGAGACGGACCATCCTCCACCATTATGGCTGATGGGCCAAACGCTGGGATCGTCTGCGCGTGGCCTCCACCCTGTCATCCGTGCCACCCGTGACACTGGCACTCTGTTTAGGTTTCTGGTGGCATGCAAAGAACCTCATCTTAGCCCGGCTATCAACAGCAGATTCAAAAGTTGCTTTCAGTCTGGCTACTAGATGCTCTACAGTGTCCTTATCTGTGTCCAGCCAGGACACAACCTCACGCCGTGCATTGCCCGTTAACTGTCCCATTATCATTCCTACACGCTGGGCTTCAGTGAGGGGATACATCACATAATACTCTTTAATCTTTTGCATAAAGTCAGTTAAAGTATTAGGCTCACCGGAGTATTGGGGCAGCCACATTGCCCCTGGAGTATACGGCATCAGGAATGGCATTATGGATGCTGTTCCTTGCGCCGCTGCACCGCCGGACGCTACTGGCTGACCCGGCGCTGCAGCTCCATCGGCTACTCCGCCGCCGTCTTGTGCATCGGCCTGCGACATTTTGGGCCCCCTTAGTTAATATGCGCCCTCCGTCTTCTGCTTCCGTCCGGATGTCTATGGGAGGTTCCGGGGTGCAGCAGGGATCTCCTTCCCCGCCGGATGTCGTCAGCACCAAGGGAGGAGGCAGGGTTCGCGCCAATGCAGGGTACCGCCCCCTTTCTTTCCCGCGCGCCTCGCGCTCCAAAATGGCGGATTCTCAAATATACAGTTCGGATGGCGCACCGGGTCCAATTCTTTTGGACCGGGTAGATCCTGTTCGTGACGCCAGGTTGTCGGGCCCCACGGGACTGGGGTACTCGGTGCCGGACCGGACGGTAGTGGGGATGTCACAGGTGGCTTGGTCCGGACCGTGTCCCTGGCTCGGCAATAAAAGGGGAATTATTTACAAGGGGATTTGTCACGGGTGGCGCCACCCACTTGGTGCGGCCAGTGATGGGGCCGCCGCTGCTGCAGGACCTCCGGGGGTGATGGAATGGCAGCGTAGATGGTGTAGTTCCAGTGGGGAGAACTGTATCCCCCGGGGCAGTAAGGGTTAAAGTCTATTGGGGTTATAGATGGTGGAGAAGGGTTAAAGGACACACACTCACGTTTGGTAGACACTGATGCAATTCTCTTCTTCCCCTGATGCTGCAGAGCTGACAGGCTGGATCTGTAGGGAGGAATTGTCTCTGTGCTGAATCTGGAGCAAAGGTCGCAATCAATACACAGACTCACAGTTTTGCTGTTTTCCAAAGCTTTACTGCAGATGTTGTTGCAGGTTATAGTCCATGGAGTCTGTAATGGGGCTAAGCTCTCTCCCAACCCTGTCCGGGGTCGTCAGCGTCCTTATGCTGTGTGTCCTGGCTGCTGCTATTAGCTGAGCTGCTGGGATTCCTCATGTCTCTCTGTATTCTGCTGGTACCACTTGGCTAGGCAACTTGACCCCTCCGTGTTGCTTCGCTCTGGTACTAGGGGCATCTAGAGATCCCACTGTTCCTGGATTCACTGTGCTGTGGGTGCCAGACACAGTACCGGATCCGGTGTCCGTTCTGTGCGTTCTTCTGGGGCAAGTGAAGGTATCACTCCAGCTCCCAGATGTGTTCCTCTGTCTTTCGTTCTCCTGTTCCTCTGACCCTTGCTAGGTCTGCACTTAGCTAACTCTGCTCTGTGTCCTCTTCACAGCCCTGCTCCGAGCTGAACTGAACTCTCCCTCATGGGCAAGAGTATATAAGGAAGCAGGTGGTGCTCCCCCTCTTGCCCAGAGGTGGTAGTGTTTGTCAGTGTGTAGTGGGGGAGAGAACCCATGTGATGTTATTGTGGCACATTAACCCATGGGGTGCCACATATACAGGACAGGAAAACTGGTACTGTGCAGTGTATATATACAGAATAATACAGATACTGAGGATTACACCCAGTCTACAGGACAGGAGAAGCGGTACTGTGCAATGTATATATACAGAATAATACAGATACTGAGGATTACACCCAGTATACAGGAGAGGAGAGGTGGTACTGTGCAGTGTGTATACACAGAATAATACAGATACTGAGGATTACACCCAGTATACAGGACAGGAGAAGTGGTACTCTGTATGTATATATACAGAATAATGCAGATACTGAGGATTACACCCAGTATACAGGACAGGAAAAATGGTACTGTGCAGTGTATATATACAGAATAATACTGATACTGAGGATTACACCCAGAGAAAAACACAAGATGCCTGCCACAGCCGGAAATTGCAAAAAAATATACGTGTGTCTATAAAATAAATGTGTCTATTTTAGTGCAGTATGGCATTAACAGGTGTAGACGCACACATATTTTTTTTGCAATTTCCGGCTGTGCTGACATCTTGCAAATGTCTCTATTTTTGTGCAGTATGGCATTAACAGGTGTAGACACACACACATTTTTTTGCAATTTCCGGCTGTGCTGGCATCTTGTAAATGTGTCTATTTTAGTGCAGTATGGTATTAACAGGTGTAGACACACATATATATATTTTTGCAATTTCCAGCTGTGCTGGCATCTTGTGTTTTTTTCTGAGGATTACACCAGGTATATAGGACAGAAGAAGTGGCACTGTGCAGTGTACATATACAGAATAATATAGATACTGAGGATTACACCCAGTATACAGGACAGGAGAAGTGGTACTCTTGCAGTGTATATATACAGAATAATACAGATCCTGAGGATTGCACACAGTATACAGCACAGGAGAAGTGGTACTGTGCAGTGTATATATACAGAATAATACAGACACTGAGAATTACACCCAGTATACAGGACAGGAGAAGTGGTACTGTGCAGTGTATATGCACAGAATAATACAGATACTGAGAATTACACCCAGTAATCCCAAGAAATTCATCCAGCTCCACATTTTCTTAAACAATTTAATTTTATTTTCAAGAGTTTAAAATCACGTACATTTTTGTGTTTCGACCATAACTGTGGTCTTAGTCATATGTCTGAGGCTCAGTTCAGTTTTTGCTGCATTCACCTGAACCTAACCCGCTGTTATCCATAAAGGCTGGGTCGGTGCGGTGGGGGTTAACTGTGAAAAGCCCTGACATTTGTGGTGGAAGCTGCAGGTGTGGGGGCCTAAGTTACCTTATATCACTTGCACTGATTTGGCACCTTGGAAGCAGGTCTGATATGTGAAGGTGAGTGATAGCTTTGTATGGTCCACTCTATAAATATTATTGAGGTCTTTTAACACAGTGAAAATGAAAAATTGTAGAGTAGGACCACTCTATCTGAGATATGCCTTGTCACGGCAGAGTGGCTCAAAAGATGTTTTCACCTTTTGCGAAATGTCTCATTTTTACAGTGTGGAAACAATATGTGTATTTACACAATCTTTATATTTTTTTCTGGCAGTGCTGGCACTTTGTTTTTCCTTGGGATTGGTTTTGTGGCTGACCACCACTCAGCCTTGCATGTCAGATTTTGTCTGTTTCCACCTGTATTGACAGCAGTAATTTTTTGGTAACTGTTCACACACGGTTATCACACTCAGCCCTGAGGCTCAGTTCAGTTTTTGCTGCATTCAACTGAACCTAACCCGCTGTTATCCATAAAGGCTAGGTCGGTGCGGTGGGGGTTAACTGTGAAAAGCCCTGACATTTGTGGTGGAAGCTGCAGGTGTGGGGGCCTGAGTTACCTTATATCACTTGCACTGATCTGGCACCTTGGAAGCAGGTCTGATATGTGAAGGTGAGTGATAGCTTTGTATGGTCCACTTTATATATGTTATTGAGGTCTTTTGACTCAGTGAAAATTAAAAATTGTAGAGTAGGACCACTCTATCTGAGATATGCCTTGTCGTGGCAGAGTGGCTCAAAAGATGTTTTAATCTTTTGCTAAATGTCTCATTTTTACAGTGTGGAAACAATATGTGTATTTACACAATCTTTATATTTTTTCTGGCAGTGCTGGCACTTTGTTTTTCTTTGGGTATAATCCTCAGTATCTGTATTATTCTGTATATGTACACTGCACAGTACCACTTCTTCTGTCCTGTATACTGGGTGTAATCCTCAGTATCTGTATTATTCTGTATACATACATTGCACAGTACCACGTCTCCTGTCCTGCTGTTAGAGAAGCAGTATTGGACTTTGATTTAAATGTATATATATATATACACTACTGAAAATCAAACAGAATAATACAGATCCTGAGGATTACACCCAGTATACAGAACAGGTGAAGTGGTACTGTGCAGTGTATATATACAGAATAATACAGACACTGAGAATTACACCCAGTATTCAGGACAGTAGAAGTGGTACTGTGCAATGTATATATGCAGAATAATACAGATACTGAGAATTACACCCAGTAATCCAAAGAAATTCATCCAGCTCCATGTCTTCTTAAAAGATTCAATTTTATTTTCAAGAGTTTAAAATCACATACATTTACGCGTTTCGATATGTCACATTATGACTAAGACCACAATTATGGTCGAAATGCGTAAATGTACGTGATTTTAAACTCTTGAAAATAAAATTGAATCTTTTAAGAAAACGTGGAGCTGGACAAATTTCTTTGGATTACTGTGGTTGCCTTGTGATGTCTGCAAGGAGTCCGTAGCTCTGTCACTGACTGCTGCACTCACAGAACCAATTGTCCGGTGAGCTGGAAACTGGCTGGATTTCTTACTGAGAATTACACCAAGTATACAAAACAGGAGAAGTGGTACTGTGCAGTGTATATATACAGAATAATAGATACTGAGGATTACACCCAGGCTACAAATTAGGGATTGTCCAGCTCAACGTCTTTCTTAAAATTTTCAGGTTTATTTCAAAAGTTATAATTCTATTTTAACTTTTGAAATAAACCTGAAAATATTAAGAAAGATGTTGAGTTGAACAATCCCTAATTTGTAGCCTCTTAAGAACTTTGCTTTGTACCTGTAAGGAGTCACTTGCTTCGTCGAAATAATCCGTCGAAAGCATTGCTGCACTCTGAGAGCTAATGACCGGTCAGGTGAACACTCGTTTTACATCTATTATATAATTGCCGTAGCGACTTCCATTGCACACGGCGCTACTTCCGTGGCTTTGTTCGTGGCACGCAACTCACTCCCCCGTTGCAAGGGCGCGAGTAATGGCCGCGAAGCGGCCATTGCGAGTCTCCCGCCTCGGCGACGACCGACGAGAGCCGAGCCCCGTGGCCGAAAATAGAACCAAGGGCCCGGCCATACTTCGCTGGAAACACCGCTATGTATCTCTATGGGAAGTGAGGCGCTATGCTGATTGGTCGGCGCATATCTATGTATATCTATCTATCTATATCTATCTCTATCTATCTATCTATCTATCTATCTATCTATCTATCTATCTATCTATCTATCTATCTATCTAAAGAAAAAAGCTCTCAAGCAGCAAACTTATTTAGGGTGCAAAGCAGCTGGCTTCCTTTACAGCCTTACATACATACGTATAAAAAGTTTCACTGCAGCACTCCTTTGGTGAAGATTAGTAGTCCTTTATTTCTGGCTTTTGATGAGCATCAGACAGGAGATGGCAACGTATCGGGCACACACGCCCTTTGCTTGACAAAGGGAGTGTGTGCCTGATACGTGGCCATCTCCTGTCTGATGCTCAACAAAAGCCAGAAATAAAGGACTACTAATCTTCACCAAAGGAGTGCTGCAGTGAAACTTTTTATACGTATCTATCTCTCTATCTATATCTATCTCTATATCTATCTATCTATCTATCTATCTATCTATCTATCTATCTATCTATCTATCTATCTATCTATCTATTTATATGTATATCTATCTATATGTATCTATCTATCTATGTATCTATGTATCTATAGATATATAGATAAATAGATATAGATAGATATAGATAGATAGATAGATAGATAGATACATATAGATAGATAGATAAATAGATATAGATAGATAGATAGATATAGATAGATATACATAGATAGATAGGTAGATAGATAAATATAGATATACATTTAGCTATAGATAGATATAGATAGATAGAGATAGAGATAGATAGGGGAGTCGTTGCAGCCGCGGTAACTCCGGCATGTAGGTCCATTGCAATTTTCTTGGGCCGGCGACGACCGACGACAGGCGAGCGCCGTGGCCATGCATCGCTCGAAACACCGCTATGTATCTCTATGGGAAGTGAGGCGCTATTCTCATTAGTCGCTGTGTGCTGCCGGCGACCAATGAGAATAGCGCCTCACTTTCAGTGGTAAATTTGAAACTCAAAGTCGTCCATTACATCTCTATGGGAAGTGAGGCGCTATTCTCATTGGTCGCCGGCAGCACACAGCGACCAATGAGAATAGCGCCTCACTTCCCATAGAGATATAATGGACGACTTTGAGTTTCACATTTACCGCTGAAAGTGAGGCGCTATTCTCATTGGCCGCCGGCAGCAGACCGCGACCAATGAGAATACCACCTCACTTCCCATAGAGATATAATGGACGACTTTGAGTTTCAAATTTACCGTTGAAAGTGAGGTGCTATTCTCATTGGTCGCCGCCAGCACACAGCGACCAATGAGAATAGCGCCTCACTTCCCATAGAGATACATAGCGGTGTTTTGAGCGATGCATGGCCGGGCCCTTGGTTCTATTTTCGGCCACGGCGTTCGGCTGTCGTCGGTCCTCGCCGGCCCAAGAAAATCGCAATGGACCTACGTGCCCGAGTTACCGCACCTGCAACGACTCACCTATCTATCTATCTATCTATCTATCTATCTATCTATCTATCTATCTATATATCTATATCTATATGTATCTATCTATCTATCTATCCATCTATCTATCTATCTATCTATCTATCTATCTATCTATCTCAACCTCTTTACCTCTCACAGACTCTCCTTCCTGGGCCTCACAGAAACATGGCTGACACCCTCCGACACGGCCTCCGCTGCTGCACTGTGCTATGGCGGACTTCTTTTCTCTCACACACTTTGCACTGGTAACAAACATGGTGGATGACTGGGTCTTGTCCTTTCTAGCAATTACACCTTCAACCCAATTCCTTCTCCTGCCTCCCTTATCCTCTCATCCTTTGAAGTGCACTCTACTCTCCATCAAACTTCCAAGTGGCTGTCATATATCGACCACCAGGCTCAACCACTGCGTTCTTTGACCAATTCTCCATCTGGCTTCTTCATTTTCTCTCTGTTGATATTCCCACCATCATCATGGGTGACTTCAACATCCCCATTTACACCCACCAATCAACATCCTCCAAACTCCTGTCACTTGCTTCATCCTTTGGCCTCTCTCAATGGTCCTCCACAGCCACATACACAGACAGACATACACCAGACCTCATCTTTACCCGCCTCTGCCCCCTAACTAACCCCACAACCTCCCCTCTCCCCCTATCTGACCACCATCTACTTACCTTCTCATCCCTGTCCTCCTCACCTGCCACCCATGTCCACCAACTCACACAGCCTCGCAGAAACTTTACACATGTTGACACTCATATACTCTCTGACTCTATACTACCACTATCCTCCACGTCCTCACTCCACGACACAGATAATGCCACAACTTTCTACAATTCTACACTCACAGCAGTGATTGATGCAGTTGCCCCTCTTGTTCATGGCAGATCATGACGAATCAATAGAAAACCCTGGCACACAGATACCACTAAAAAGCTGCGACGGGAGTCTAGGGCTGCTGAGCGGTGCTGGAAGAAAACACATTCACAAGAAGACTACACAGCATTCAAACAAGCACTTCAAAAATTCAAGTCAGCACTCACCACCACTAAACAGAATTACTTAATTACCCTCATATCCTCTTTATCCTACAACCCCAGGCAGTTATTCAACACATTTAACTCCCTCCTTTGCCCCCACTGCCCCCTCTACTTCTCAGATCTCTGCAAAAGACTTCGCAACACACTTTACCAGCAAGTCTTTGCTACCCAGCCATCACAACCCCTATGTATACCAGACCACTGCCCTCCCCCACTAACCCTCCTCCCCTCCATCACTGAAGGAGAACTTGCACACCTCCTCTCCAAATCACACCTCGCCACTTGTGCATCGGACCCCATCCCATCTCACTTCCTCTTCAACCTCAGCACTACGCTTATCAGAGCCCTAACCCACCTCTTCAATTTATCAATAACCTCCGGTACCTTTCCTTCTGCTTTCATGCAATAATTACACCTGTCTTGAAGAAGCCATCTCTTGACCCGACCTCCACATCCAGCTACCGCCCCATATCGCTGCTCCCATTCACCTCTAAACTTCTTGAAAAGCACGTCCACACTGTACTTTCCTCCCATCTCTCATCTAACTCTCTCTTTGACAACTTTAATCACACCCACCACTCCACCAAAACCGCCTTAACCAAAATTACTAAAGACCTTCTTACCGCCAAAGCTAATGGACACTTCTCCATTCTCTTGCTTCTTGACCTGTCCTCTGCATTCAACACAGTCGACCACTGCCTCCTATTACAGATCCTCTCTTCCATTGGTATCACTGACCTTGCCCTCTCCTGGATCTCCTCCTACCTTTCCAACCGCACATTTAGTGTCTCCCACTCCAACACTACCTCCTCACCACAAATCTTCTCTATTGGGGTCCTTCAAGACTCTGTCCTGGGATCCCTTCTTTTTTCCATGTATGCTGATGACACCCAGATCTACCTCTCTGGCCCAGACGTCACCTCTCTGCTGTCCAGAACTCCAGAGTGTCTATCAACCATATCCTCCTTCTTCTCCTCTCGCTTCCTTAAACTAAATGTAGACAAAACTGAACTTGTCATCTTTCACCCATCTCGCGCACCTCGCTTACCTGATCTATCTGTTAGGTCCCCTGGCACCGCTCCCCAGCTCACCTCTCCTGGGTCTGCATCCTCTGCTCCTCTACCGATCGGGCATCCGGCGTCTAGGCGTACTGTGTCTCGGAGCCATCACCGGGTCCCCTTCCTGTCTGCTGACCACCGGCTCACACATCAGCACAGTCATAAATCTAATCAGCGGCGCACTAGGCGCGGCCGCGCTCCTCCCCTCTGAATCTAGCAGCCGACGCGGCTCAACCTGACACTCCCCTTGATCAATAGCTGTCCTTCCTCAGGTATATCAGACCTCCTCCACTGCTGGAAGGTGCCTTATTATTGAGTTAGTAAGCTTCTGCTTCTCTGGCTGTTAGTCAGGCCTTCCTTGTGCTCTTCTCTGGCAGAACTATTCCAGGTCTCCTGTACCCGGGCTCTGGTGCATCCTTCCCTGTTTGGCCTTACTGTAGTATAGGCTAACCCTACGAGCCACCCCCCTGGTAGTAGCAGCTGTGGTATTTAGACCCCCTGGGCTTGCCCCTGACAATCCCTGTATAGGGGTTGGATAAACTAGGACCAGTTCACCAAGGGGAGTTTGGTACCACGGCCCAGTGGGTCCACTCTAGGATGCCTTTCCCCAGAAGCGTGACACTATCTATCACAATAAATGATATCAAACTTTGCCCTGTACCTGAAGTCCGCTGTCTTGGAGTAATCCTTGACTCTGCCTTATCCTTCAAACCACACATTCAAGCTCTTGCCACCTCCTGCCACCTCCTACTCAAAAATATTTCCGGAATCCGTCCCTTCCTCAACCCTCAATCTACCAAACTACTAGTGCATGACTTCATCATCTCCTGTCTTGACTACTCCAACCGCCTCCTCTGTGGCCTCCCTGCTAACACTCTTGCACCTCTCCAATATGTCCTTAACTCTGCTGACCATCTAATCCACCTCTCTCTTCACTGCTCCTCCACTTCTCTTTTCTACAAATCCCTCCACCGGCTCCCAATTCCCCAGCGTATCCAATTAAAACTACTAACATTGACTTACAAAGCTGTCCACAATCTGTACCCCCCCCCCCCCGTATATGTCTGAACTAATCTCCCAATATCATCCAACTCGTAATCTTCGATCCTCCCAAGACCTCCTCCTTTCCTCCACACTTGTACATTCCTCATCTAACTGCTGGCAATACTTCGCCCGAGCATCCCCTATTCTTGAATTCTGCACGCCAAAACGTCCGACTATCCCCTACACTCAGAACCTTCAAGTGGAACTTGAAAACCCATCTCTTCAGAACAGCCTACAGCCTGCAATGACCACGGTGCCACCTCACCACCACTGGATCCGATACTCCACCACCTCTGGACCCGGCGCTCCACTACTTGGCCTGTCGCTCCACCACCACCAAAGCAGACCCAACCTACTGTTTCCCTCTCCACTGCCCTGTAGAATGTAAGCCGGCAAGGGCAGGGTCCTTTCTCCCCTCTGTACCAGTCTGTCACTGTTAGTTTATTCATTGTATTTTTAACTTGTTTGTATGTACCCTCTCTCATGTACAGCACCATGGAATCAATGGTGCTCTATAAATAATAATAATAATAATAATAATAATAATAATAATCATGCCGCATTGGCCACCAGCATACAGAAGCCCACAACAACCCCTACGCAGTATTAACCCCCACACCGGCCCCTATACACTATTAACCACCATACTGGTCCCAACACAGTATTAACCTCCAAACCAGCCTCTACACAGAATTAAACCCCACACCGGCCCCTACACAGTCTTAACATCCACACAGGTCACTACACAGTATTAGCCCCACACAGTATTAACCCCCACATAGTATTAACCCCCAAAACCCCTTGGGCCCATACACACAACCAGCCCCAGCGTAAGCAGTAGGGTAGGCCCATATACACATACCCAGCTGCAGTCTCTATGTATGCCAGTATTGTGCCCATATAGTATATGCCATATACACAGCCAACCGCAGCGTAGGCAGTAATAGGCCCATATAGAATATGCCATATACACAGCCAGCCCCAGCATAGGCAGTAGTAGACCCATATAGTATATGCCATATACACAGCCAGCCCCAATGTAGGCAGTAGGGTACACCAATATACACAGCCAGCCCCAGCGTAGGCAGTGGGTCTATATGTACACAGCCAGCCCCAGTCCCTATGTATGCCAGCAGTAGGACCATATAGTATATACCGTATACAGAGCCAGCTCCAGCATAGGCAGTAGGGTAGGCCCATATATACACAGCTAGCCACAATGTATGCCAGTAGTAGGCCCATATAGTATATGCCATTTACACAGCCAGGCTGGCGGTGCTGGCCCCAGCATAGGCACTGGTAGTAATAGGCCCATATAGTATATATGCTATATAACACAGCAAAGCCCAGCACCTGGCATGTATACAGTATTATTAGTGCAAGGCCGGAGCCTGGAGACTTCCTTACAAATTTACTGGCGCCTTTGGTAGTGGCTGCTGCTCTGCTGTGATGTGCTGGGCCTGGGAGTGGGCCATAGAGAGCTGGGAAAATGCCTGCCTTGTTGTGTCTTGCATGCAACCCCAGGTCCAGCCGCGCATAGGAGCAGCTAAGATGGGAGTGAGGGAGGACTCCTGACTGCTGCCTCTAGGGACTGGGTAATGGTGTTTCTGTCTCGTGAGCTCTCTCCACCCACAAAGAATATGCTGTTATCACAGTATAGCGCTCGCTCCTCCTGTCCTGTCCTAATTCATCACTGATGATGACATGTTGGCAACTTGGTAGCCCGGTTCTGTTCCCCGGACCTCACTATGTGCGGCGGGCGGCGGTGGCAGGGCTGACACTAAAGAGATCAGGGCCCCTCACGGGCAAAATTTTAGAATCCCCCCGAGACTCCACCCAGCCTTCACCCAAACATATATACACATACATATACATACATACATACATACATACATATATACACAAATACATACACAATTGAGACTGCTTTGGGCTGAATACACAATAGATGTATACACAATAGAGAATACACAAGAGCTTGCTGCGAGACATATACACATTAGATAGAGACTGCCAACCGTATACACAATATAGACTGCCATCCATTGGCACTTTAGAGACTGCGGGCCGTATGCACAATAGAGACTGTGGGCCGTATACACATTACAGACTGCGGGCCGTATACACATTACAGACTGCAGGCTGCATACACATTACAGACTGCAGGCAGTATACACATTACAAACTGCGGGCCATATACACATTAGAGACTGCGGGCAGTATACACATTACATTTGTTGGCATCAGAGTAACACAGTGTCCACCGCTGTTTATGGAGCTCCACAAACAGCGGTGGACACCGCGTTACTCTGATGCCAATAAACAATAAGATCCATATTTACAAGCAGCAAGTGCTCAGATACCTAAACTAGACTACATACAGTGCTGGATTTTGGCAAAGGTGTTTTACACCAAAACATTTTTTGCACTGAAAAATTAATTTAAAAAATCGCAAAATTCATTCAACTTGGGAGTGCCTTCTTTATCAATATTATGTGACGATTTGGAAACCTACTCATGCACCCCTCAACCTATAGTCAGTAGTGCCTATCTTTTGTTTAAACCCAGACAGACACTGTAAAACACACAGACAGACAGAAAGACACTAAGACAGACAGACATAGCCATGATGCTCACTAGCACTGTGGCACAGGACGTGTGATGATGTCACATGGAGGGGAGGTATCAGGGGTCACATGATCAGCTCAGAGAGGGATCAGGGATATGATGAAGATGGTAGGAGGGCCCAGGATGTGCACCTGTCGATCCTGTTTGGTCTGAGTGGGGCCCTGCTTTGGGGAAACGGCCCCGCCTCTTCACGTCTGTGGCCCCGCTCCCTGAATGCTGCAGCTGCATGGTGGCGAATGATTTAAAGCAGCAGGCTTGCGGCTGGAGGAGCGGGCGGGCCCCACACCCCACCACCGGGCAGCCCATCGGGAAAAGTCCCACTGCTCCCGCCTATCAGTCCAGGCTTGTCTGTATATCTGTTATAGATTGATATGTTCTTTTTTGTTATATCACATATATATTACCTTGGATTGCTTAGAATGAAAGCATATTATTCATCATTTATAGTGGAGTGCCGAGTTACTTTTCCTTTTTGGTATTATAGGCTGGATCTTCTACTTCAGCACCCTCAGATTCATGAGTGTGGTGTATCTAAAGTATCTGCACCCATATATAGGTAGGCCTCTAGTAATAGCCGCAAGCAATGCCACCTACTAATTTCTTCCATTAGTTTATCTGTTATCCAATTTAAGGGGACCTTTCCTTTCTTTTAACATGCTAAACTGGCTACAACTTGATAAAAGGACTGAACAGCTGAATACATTGTTTTAATTTTTATTTCTCATCTTTGTTGTTGATAAATGCTTGTAAAGTTTACATGTTAACTTCTCCTCAATCAGAGAGATTCTTCTAAGGAGCATTTATTTCCCCCATATAACATTTCCCAATCATAAACAGGCAGAGCCATACAGGAGACAAAAGCAACTGCCTGAAGAAAAGGTTTGAATCAGCAATCTTATTCTGATCTGGTAAAACTCATATGTATAACCAGGTCACATGAAGATATGTGCCAGCACTTTTTAACAACTCATACGCCAATGCTCTTTCCTGTCATGTCATTCATAACATAATTATATAATAGTACAGGAAGAGGAGAATGATAGTGTGCAAGCAGCGTGTTACCTAAACCACTCTGGATTTATTCTAGGTACTAGAGCATTATTCTCCAATGACTGGGAAACATTCAGAGCATTGTATGTAATGACACAAAATGCAGCTCTCTTCATCTCCTTGCACATATGCTAACAGTTGGCACAGACAACGAGTTACCTGGTTACGTGGCTAACTAGATCGGAGTGAGAAAGCTGGTTCAAAGCTACTCTGGGTCTGTTTTCCTTGTATGATGCCGCTTGCATATGATTGAGCAGCATCATATGGTAAAAAAGTAATAGCCCTCAGAGAAGAATCTCAGTAAGGGTGGGTTCACATATTGTTTTTTGCTGTTCGTTACGTTACGGAAGCGTTAACGGATTCCTTTGTAATGGACATTTTGAGTCATTGTATTGCGCATACATTTTTGATACTTCAAAAATGTATGCACCACATTAGATAGAAGAATAGGATAGGTAGAAAGATAGTTAGATGAATGGGATAGAAAGATAGGATAGATAGGAATATAGATGGTAGAAAAGCATTACCAGTGTCCCTGCTCTATCTGCTGATTCTTGCTGCTCTCGGGCCGCTGGATGAATATTCATGAGCTTTAATGAGTGGCACCAGCAGCAGCAGAGATAGTGGGGAGACAGAGCGGGAATACTGGTAATGCTTTTCTACCATTTATATTCCTACAGTGTTGGCCAGAAGTATTGACACCCCTGCAATTCTGTCAGATAATACTCAGTTTCTTCCTGAAAATGATTGCAATCACAAATTCTTTGGTATTATAATCTTCATTTAATTTGTCTTCAATGAAAAAAACACAAAAAGAATTGTCCTAAAGCCAAATTGGATATAATTCCACACCAAACATAGAAAAGGGGGAGGACAAAAGTATTGGCACTGTTAGAAAAATCATGTGATGCTTCTCTAATTTGTGTAATTAACAGCACCTGTAACTTACCTGTGGTACCTAACAGGTGTTGGCAATAACTAAATCACACTTGCAGCCAGTTGACATGGATAAAGTTGTCTCAACCTCTGTCCTGTGTCCTTGTGTGTACCACATTGAGCATGGAGAAAAGAAAGAAGACCATAGAACTGTCTGAGGACTTGAGAAACCAAATTGTGAGGAAGCATGAGCAATCTCAAGGCTACAAGTCCATCTCCAAAGACCTGAATGTTCCAGTGTCTACCGTGCGCAGTGTCATCAAGAAGTTTAAAGCCCATGGCACTGTGGCTAATCTCCCTAGATGTAAACGGAAAAGAAAAATTGACGAGAGATTTCAAAGCAAGATTGTGCGGATGGTGGATAAAGAACCTCGACTAACATCCAAACAAGTTCAAGCTGCCCTGCAGTCCGAGGGTACAACAGTGTCAACCTGTACTATCCGTCGGCGTCTGAATGAAAAGGGACTGTATGGTAGGAGACCCAGGAAGACCCCACTTCTTACCCCGAGACATAAAAAAGCCAGGCTGGAGTTTGCCAAAACTTACCTGAGAAAGCCTAAAACGTTTTGGAAGAATGTTCTCTCTTTTTGGGCAAAGGCATCAACATAGAGTTTACAGGAGAAAAAGAGGCATTCAAAGAAAAGAACACGGTCCCTACAGTCAAAAAAGGCGGAAGTTCCCTGATGTTTTGGGGTTGCTTTGCTGCCTTTGGCACTGCACTGCTTGACCGTGTGCATGGCATTATGAAGTCTGAAGACTACCAACAAATTTTGCAGCATAATGTAGGTCCCAGTGTGAGAAAGCTGGGTCTCCCTCAGAGGTCATGGGTCTTCCAGCAGGACAATGACCCAAAACACACTTCAAAAAGCACTAGAAAATGGTTTGAGAGAAAGCACTGGAGACTTCTAAGGTGGCCAGCAATGAGTCCAGACCTGAATCCCATAGAACACCTGTGGAGAGATCTAAAAATGGCAGTTTGGAGAAGGCACCCTTCAGATATCAGGGACCTGGAGCAGTTTGCCAAAGAAGAATGGTCTAAAATTCCAGCAGAGCATTGTAAGAAACTCACTGATGTTTAGCGGAAGCGGTTGATCGCAGTTATTTTGGCTAAAGGTTGTGCAACCAAGTATTAGGCTGAGGGTGCCAATACTTTTGTCCGGCCCATTTTTGAAGTTTTGTGTGAAATGATCAATGTATGGCTTTTTGCTTCATTCTCTTTTGTGTTTTTTCATTGAAGACAAATTAAATGAAGATAATAATACCAAAGAATTTGTGATTGCAATCATTTTCAGGAAGAAACTGAGTATTATCTGACAGAATTGCAGGGGTGTCAATACTTTTGACCAACACTGTATCTTTCCTATCTCTTTCTATCCTATTTATGTATTGCAAGCGCAGCATAACGCGATCCTGCAGATTTGCACAACTCTGTAGCATTGCATTATATTGCGTTTGTGTTGTAACAAACTGAAAAACACTGCTGACAGCATTTGCCTGTGTGTTTCAACAAACGCATACTTGCAAACTCATGCCTATTGTGGGATACATTAGTATGCGTTTGTTCACTGCAAGCCTATGGATGCATTAACGTATCCATTACATTGCATTTGTGCTGCTGTCAAACCGATGCGTTAGACACACAGCACAAACATAATGTGGACCCACTCTTAACGCTCCCTTTAGTTGGTTGGAAAGTTAGCGTATAAACTTTAGAAGTTCATTTCTCTACAATAGAGATGAAAAATAAAAACTACATATTACTCACTTCATCTTTCATATCATGATGTAGTCAGTTTAGCATTTAGAAAATAGTGAAAATTCCATTTCATCGAACAATACTTGAATCCTGTAATCCTTTTTCACAATTCTGTGCTTTGTAGTTATTTTATACATCTAGAATTCAGATTTGCTCTGAGAACAATTTTTTTAATACTAAATCTAAATTTTACGTATACATGTTTAGTTAATTAGTATCTATAATATTTCATAATGTAGCGTGTAAAGCTAAATGATTACTATTTGCAGTGAAATAAGTTGTTCACATTAAAGCAAGATTAATGGAAACTGTATGTGTCAGTGCTATGACAAAATTGTTACAAACGCTCCTCAATTCGGGGTGGTCTTTAGTCATTTCAAAGATGAATTACTGCAAACCTGATGGATGAGGAAGAAGAATTGGTACATTAACCGCACCCACATACTTCTGCTGCCCACTGACTTGCTATGTTGAAATATTGGATGCATGTTCTTGTGTGCTTAGTAAAGTCTGACTGATTCCATAGAGACTTGCTGACATGGAACACTTCAAGTGACTTCATGCATATTATCCATCTTACTGTAGGTCTAGAATTAAATTCTGAATATTTCTTCTCTATCGACTGTACAATACATGCCAGACACACATAAAATTTCAACCATTTTACCTATTGCACAGTTTTTTTTAGAGCTATGTAAAAATAATATGGTCAAGAAATCACCATACACTCCTCATATTTAGTTGAGTTGAATCTGTTAAAAATATGCATTAAGTTCCATGACATAAATACTTCTGCTTTACAAACTATGGTTGATTGGACCAGGAGGGACACTGAAGACCAAGAAAAAGTGCTGTGCAAAATGTGTATCTGCCTTCCCCAACCATGCCTGCCCCACAAATATATACACATGCATATAAGAAATACATACATTAATATGCATATACAGATTGGGCACATCAATATGCACATTAGACTCACATGTAAAAATTGCTTGAATACATTTTCTGGCAAAGAACACCAAAAAAATCTTCCATGTGTGAATATTTCCATAAAAGAATAGATGCAACTATATGTCACAAAATTTGTAATGTAACACTCTTACGAGTGATCTTTTTCAAGTGTTTATTTCAGTTAATGTTGATAATTATGGCTTACAGCCAAGAGAAACCTAAAATTCATCCCAGAAAATTAGAATATTACATAAGACCAACTGAAATAATGATTTTTATATCATAAAGGTTGGCCTGCTGTAAAGTCTGTACAGTAAATGCACTCACTACTTGGTCGGAGCTCCTTTTACATGAAGTACTGCATCAATGCGGTGTGGCTTGGAGGCGATCAGCCTGTGGCACTGCTGAGGTGTTATAGAAGCCCAGGTTGCTGTGATAGCAGTCTTCACCTCGTCTGCATTGTTGGGTCTGGTGTCTCTCGTCTTCCTCTTGACAATACCCCATAGATTTTCTATGGGATTTAGGTCAGGCGAGTTTGCTCTCCAATCAAGCACATTGATAATGTGGCTATTAAACCAGGTATTGGTACTTTTGGCAGTGTGGGCAGGTGCTAAGTCCTGCTGGAAAATTAATTTTCTATCTCCAAAAATCTTGTTGGCAGAGGGAAGCATGAAGTGCTCTAAACATTTCCTGGTAGACGGTAGTGCTTACATTGGTCTTGATAAAACACAGTGGACTTACACCAGCAGATTATAACTTATATGGATCTACACCAGCAGATGACATGGATCCCTAAACCATCACTGATTGTGGAAATGTCACACTAGACCTCAAGCAGCTTGGATTGTGCCTCTCCACTCTTCCTCCAGACTTTGGGACCTTCATTTCCAAATTAAATGCAAAAATTACTTTCATCTGAAAAATCAACACCATGGACCACTGAGCAACAGTCCAGTTCTTTTTCTCCTTGGCCCAGGTAAGATGCTTTTTGCATTGTCTGTTGGTTATGAGTGGCCTAAGACAAAGAATGTGACAGTTGTAGCCCATGTCCTGAACATGTGTGTTGTGCCCCTGCAGACTGGCTGCCACAATGGTACTTAAAATAATCGGTACTAGTGCCATATCTGAAGAGGATTTGGGGTGTTCTATGCTGGGTCCCTAAGCATACACGCATTCCTTAACTCTGGCTAGGAGATACAGCACTTAGAGGCGTGATTGGGGTGGTGTCTCATCCCCTGGTTGGAGGGAGGGGTTACCTGGAGTAGGGAGTGTTAGGCTGAAGAGTAATGAGAGTAGATTCTGTCTTTGTAGAAGAAGGAGATCATGCTGCTACAAGGGGTGCCAGTACCCCAAGCTGCTAGATCTTCAAGACTAGCAGCAAACTGGAGGCTACTGGGCTGCAAGCACAATAGCCTCACTGTGGTACTATCCAGAGGCACAGCAACTGCTAAAGGGCCAGAACACCGGTGTGGGTCCGAGGTCTCATGGAGCCCAGGTTGCCTGCATACCTGACAGTTAGCCATGGGGAAACTAAAGTACCTAGAGCCTCATCTCAGGGAAAGGTCAGGAGGAAGGCCATACAACCATCCCAGCACAGCAGCACTCAATCCTTTCCAAACTGGTCAGACCCTGATGTACTCAGTGAACAGTACGCTGGACTTGTGAGTGCTTCTTTACAAGTAAAGGTAAAGAAACTTCAAAGAGACTATCTGTTTGTCTCCTTCCTGCAACCTCTCTGCACTTCTCCTCACTATAACCACCTCCACCATCATCTTCCTTCACCCAGCACCTACTACAACCACCAGGAGCCTGCTCCTGATGAGGGGAGTAATCCGCCTTGCTGCTACACCATCTATCACCTGGGGACCACACTCGCAATGCTGGCCAGTCCTGGCCAGATATCTCAGCTTGCATCATGAACTATCTATAAAATGTATTCGTCCCCTGTAAATAACCCCTTTCAATGTCTGATCAGGTCCACGGCTGCTATGTATCGCCTCCATGATAGAGACTACCTGCCTCAGCTAACCGAGTACCCCGACCCTTGTGATTATGACATCTGTGTGTGGTGGCTCTTGAAGCACTAACTCTAGCAGCAGCCCACTCCTTGTGAAACTACCCCAAATTTTTAATGGCCTTTCCTTAACAATCCTGTCAAGGCTGCGGTTATCCTGGTTGTTTGTGCACCTTTTTCTACCACACATTTTCCTTTCATTCAACTTTCCATTAATATGCTTGGATACAGCACTCTGTGAACAGCCAGCTTATTTAGCAATGACCTTTTGTAGCTTACCCTCCTTGTGGAGCATGTCAATGACTGCCTTCTGGACATCTGTCAAGTCAGTAGTCTTCTCCATGATTGTGTAGGCTACTGAACCAGACTAAGCAAATGGTGTCCGTGGAACCTCGATTAAGAGTCTCAAACACGGGACTAGCCAGATATCCGTCCAGGGAAGGACCTAGCCCTGGGGTGGAATCCTTGCGGAGACCACCATAACCACCATATTAAGTGGCCGTTTTAGTCAATATCCCTCTCAGTTACGAGTTAAGGATATGACAAGGGAATTAACAGAGCAAGGTATCCATCCACAGACAGCTGTATCGGGGTATTGCCCCTCATTAGTGTGGAGTAGGATTCTGGCTAGGTGGGAGCAATGCCTGGTAGACCAACATCACCAAGCACTCACTGATCTCAGGGAGACCAGACAAAGGGAAACACTGCGGGCAGCCGGCTAAAGCGCTCAAACACAGTGAGATCCATAATGCATTGCCCCCTGGAAATTTGAATATGCAAATGGTGTCCGTGGAGCGCTTTATTATTATTATTATTATTATTATTATTTATTTATATAGCGCCATTAGGTTCCATGGCGCTTTACATGAGGATGAGGGAGACAAGAACAAGTACACTAAATCTAGGCGATCAGGACGTACAGGTACAGGAGGAGCAGGGACCCTGTCCACGAGGGCTCACAGTCTATGAGACTTTAGCTTTAGCCTGCTGCCCGCATACCCCGAAACAGCTGTCTACATTTACACACAGTTTTTGAAGCAACTCATTAGGAGATTTGTTCTAAACATTTTCTGTGGATATAGGCTTGCACAAATACTTCTGTATGTTTGTGCATAGTAATCCTAGACAGACTCATTGATGGTGAGATCACGATCTGTAAACTATATATTATCACTTCCAGGACTTTTTCTTTATGCTGAAGGTATTTCTTAATGACACTGTCTTTATGTTTGGGGTTGTTGACCTAATGCAGAATACATTTAGAGCCAATCAGACCCCTCCCTGATGTTACTGCATGAGGCATAAGTATCTTCCTGTATTTCAAATAATCTCCAATGAGGACACCACTAAACGCATAACTCCCAACCGATCCAGATTCAGCGGGACTGTACCAACACATCAAGCCTATTGTTCCCGCTTCATCTTACCTCACCTCTCTGTAACCCCTCCCTCTCGGGAGCAGAGCATCAACCCTCTGCACATATATAAATTAAATAAATAGTTCCCTTTTCTGCTCTCAAAAATCAAACGCATTTCGAACTGGAGAATTCTTGAACACTGGTCACATGCAGGATGCTAAACTTCAGATTAAATATACCTCCATTTGTATAAATACAGAAACAAGGTACATGTGGGGAGAATAAAAACATTTACACAGATTAGGGCTCAAATTTAAGGACATACAAGCTGCACAAAAACATATACCGTATATAAATTTGGGCTGAAAATTCCCCCCTCGGCTTATACGCGAGTATACAGTATACAGCAGCAGCCCCCGGAGGTATACAGGCCCCCCATCATGATCCAGGGCCCCCCCCCCTTGCGCGGCACACCTGTAAAGTAAAATCATACTAATCACTGTCCCGCGCTGTCCCGCCGCTTGCCGACATCACGATCCCGGGCTTCATTCCGCGTCTTCCGCCTTCCTGTGGTCGCGGGCAATGACGTCATTGCCCGCGACCACAGGAAGTCGGAAGCCGGAAGAAGCGGAATGAAGCCCGGGATCGTGATGTCGGCAAGCGGCGGGACAGCGCGGGACAGTGATAAGTATGATTTTACTTTACAGGTGTGCCGCGCAAGGGGGGGGGGGGCCCTGGATCATGATGGGGGGGCCTGTATACCTCCGGGGGCTGCTGCTGTATACAGCCCTGGGGCTGCTGCTGTATACACCCCTGGGGCTGCTGCTGTATACAGCCCTGGGGCTGCTGCTATATACACCCCTGGGGCTGCTGCTATATACACCCCTGGGGCTGCTGCTGTATTCACCCCTGGGGCTGCTGCTGTATACAGCCCTGGGGCTGCTGCTGTATACAGCCCTGGTGCTGTATACACCCCTGGGGCTGCTGCTGTATACACCACTGGGGCTGCTGTATACTACCTAAGGGCTGCTGTATATACCTCTGGGGCTGCTGTATACACCACTAGGGCTGCTGTATATACCTCTGGGGCTGTATATACCTCTGGGGCTGCTGTATACTACCTCTGGGGCTGCTGTATACTACCACTGGGGCTGCTGTATACTACCACTGGGGTTGCTGTATACTACCACTGGAGCTGCTGTATAGTACCACTGGGGCTGTATATACCTCTGGGGCTGCTGTATACTACCACTGGGGCTGCTGTATACACCTCTGGGGCTGCTGTATACTAACCACTGGGGCTGCTGCTGTATATACCTCTGGGGCTGCTGTATACACCACTAGGGCTGCTGTATATACCTCTGGGCTGTATATACCTCTGGGGCTGCTGTATACTACCTCTGGGGCTGCTGTATACTACCACTGGGGCTGCTGTATACTACCACTGGGTTTGCTGTATACTACCACTGGGGCTGCTGTATAGTACCACTGGGGCTGTATATACCTCTGGGGCTGCTGTTTACTACCTCTGGGGCTGCTGTATACACCTCTGGGGCTGCTGTATACTAACCACTGGGGCTGCTGCTGTATATACCGCTGGGACTGCTGTATATACCTCTGGGGCTGCTGTATACCACACTGCTGGGGGCTGTATACCTGTGCTGGGGTCCACCCTCGGCTTATACACGAGTCAATAGGTTTTCCCAGATTTTGGGGGCAAAAGTAGGGGGGTCGGCTTATACACGGGTCGGCTTATACACGAGTATATACGGTAAATACATTAGTAATATGTAATTACAAATACAGGGACTGCGTTATCAAAAAATGATTATTTACAAGCCATTCATATAATTGGACAATTGAAATAAATGTGTTTAAACATCATGTATTTTATGTATTACATTTATGCTGGGCTATGTGGGGTACATTTATGTGAAATAAAAATATGAAAAAAACGAGTACATAGACCTTGAGTAATTGTGTATGTATATAATAAACATTTGGAATGCAAAAATACTGCAACAATCAAACTAATAATGTAGCATGACTTCTTGACTGAGATTTAGACCCAAGGGAAAATATGTATTTAGAGAAAAAAAAATCCAAAAATCGTCTTTATTGAGTAATGCACTAATGTAATCATTGCCACTGACATGTTTGGGGATATATTCTATTGCTTATGCCTGTACATTAGACATATTGCGATTATGACATTTCACAAAGTATTTGGAAATATTGGAAATATTTCTGTTTGTGGACTCCTCTATATAATTCAGATGTTCTCTGACCCTTGATTTAAATTTCCGTATCGTTGACCCCACATTTTTGAAGTTACAAGCACTGCATTCTATACTTAAACGCTAGATCGGAGTCCTGTGAGTCGATCTGCTCATCTCTATTCCCAACCTGGATATAGGATGAAGTAGCTGGGACAGCACCGAAACGCGTTGGGAATAAAAATCAAGACCTCGTGTGGTCCTTATTTCCTGAAACCACAGCGCGGATCATAGGAGCACTATTACTTGGATTTCTGTATACACACCACTTTGCACGTGGGAGTGCTGATCCAGCAGCAGCTGTACGAATGCATACACTAGTTGTGGGTTTACAAAACTGGCCCAGGTGAGCACATGCAATCTTAAGGGTATTAAGTTTCCCCAAACGATACGACCCATTGTGCTCTCTCACTTTTAGAAACCTGGATATAGTGGGACAGTCCCAGATTTAGGACTATGCTTGGTTTGTGGCTAGGGGTGTGGTTAAAACTTGACACCATGTGTTTTGTGCACCACAATATTTGTCTCTCTTTTTGTGCTTTCAAAGTTGGGGGGTATGATAAAAAAGTAATCTGTCATCAAGACATTATTTCCCCATCTGAAAGCAGTATAATGTAGGAGCAAGTGTTGGCAGAACGTATCTTCTGAGAAGCACCACCGGTATATAAGAGAACTTCACTTAGCAGGTTATCTTGAGTAAATAGTCTTTAATGCGTAAACATGAGATATTAAGCTCAGCAGCACACAGTCTGTGCTCTTGCTATTAACACATTCAAAGCGAAAGTAAGAATTATAACTACAATAGAGAACAACATAGCAAACAGAACTTCACACACTATCGCCATCTGCTGTTAGGCTAGTGTAAAGTCCTCCCTTCACTTATAATAAGTCCTGATTTGTTGCATATGTCAACACCCTTTCTCAACAGTAAGGACCTATTCAATCAAACCCAACATTTTTATTAGTCTCTGGTGCTTGTCAGCATTCAATGCCTTCGTGAAGAGGTCCGCTGTCGTTTCTTCAGTAGTTTCATCTTCTTTGCTGCAACTGTAAGTAAAGTTCTCTCTGTGGTATGTTTGACAACTGGAGCAAATGTCCCATCACAGTCCTCTCCATACTTTGAGAACAACCTCAAGCTACGAGTCTTGCTCGGCATCTTTCAGATGTGCCATTTGTAGGCTCAAAAATTTTACTTGTGCTTGTCTTGTATGAGAGACGTTTTGGTGGTTTACCTTTGTTTTCTCTCATTGAACTTCTTGGTTCTTTGTCTATTTGTAGTTGTATTTCTTTGTTTTCAGTATTCTATTCTTCATCAATATCAACAACTTTCTCATCAGATACCTCTTCAGCTATGTCACTGCTGTTTTTCTCATTTTTTGTGTCAACTGAAATCATGACGTCTTCATTTAAATCTTAAATGAATGTCACACTGTTACTGACCGTGACTCTGTTTTGGGATTTATGATTCTGTATCCCTTGCAATTTTCAATATATCCAACAAATATTCCTTCCATGGATCTGTTTTGAAGTTTGGAACTTTTTTCTGTTGGAATGAATATGAAAACTTTGCATCCAAAAACTTTTAAATGATTGACACTTGGTTTCATACCTTGCCACAGTTCATATGGAGTTTTCTTCAGATTTCTGGAAAATATTCTGTTCTGTAGATATGTAGCTGTCATTGCTGCCTCACCCCAATATTTCTCTGATAGTTAGGAATCTATCAGCATACATCTTATCATCTCTGCCAGAGTTCTGTTTTTCCTTTTTGTTACTCCATTTTGTTCAGGTGTGTATGGAACAGTTTTCTGGTGTTCTATTCCATTCTGTCTTAAGTAGTTCTCTATTCTGTGACCTGTAAATTCACCTCCATTATCACTATCACTGATGACAATTGGCTTACTCTGAAATTTGTTACTCGTTCTTGTTACATAGTCTACAAGTTTATCCAAAACTTCACTTTTATTCTTGATCAAGTATGTGACTGTGTATCTTGAGTAGTCATCTATAAAAGTCACCATGTATCTATTTCCTCCTGATGTAGTCACTTTCATGGGTCCACATACGTCAGTATGCACCAAATCAAGTGGTCTTTTGCTTTTCATCTCACTTTTTTTGGAATAGATATCCTTGTGGCTTTAGATTTTATACAACATTCACATCTTACTGTATGGTAATCGAGCAATTTGATATCTTTAGATCTTTTGTCAATTCTTTTCTTTGTAGTTCCCTTATACTGTCAGGGTGTCTGTGTCCTAGACGTCTATGCCACATGTGAATACAGTTCTTGTGATCATGTGTACATATCTTCATTTGTTCCTTTGGTGTGTCAAGATGATATAATTGTTCATCTGTCTTGACATTGGTTATCACCTTGTTTCCTGCGAGAATTGCACACTCATTGTCTTTAAATTTTACAGTAAGTCCTTTGGCTGTCAAACGCTTCACAGACAACAATCCGCCTTCCAGTTTTGGAACATACAACACACCCTCTACAAGTATCTTTGAATCTTGTCTGAACTTTTTTGAACAGTTTAGCATACCTTGTCCGATACCTTCTGCGGTTATTTTGCTTCCATCTGCAAGATAAATGGCTTCTTTCTTATTTAAATCAAGATCAGTAAAGAAATTCTTGTCACTTGTCATATGACTCGTTGCTCCTGAATCAATAAACCATCCAAGTGATGATTTTTTGTCCATTGCTTTAAATGTGCCATTCCAATTATTCTCACCTGAATCGGAAATTGTGTTTTGCACTTTCTGTGTATGCTCTTTATGTTGTAACTTTTGTTGTTCTGCTTTCCATATGGTACAGTGTTTCTTTGAATTACCTTTTCTCTTACATCTGAAACATTATCTTGTCTCTTTATTATAGGTTTTTTTTAAATTCTGTAGCTTTAATAGCATTTCCACTGTCTTTTTCAGTAGAAGAATCATTTGTTCCTTTCTTCTCTGATATTCATCTATTAGTCTTGTTTTCACAAAATCTAATGTAATGTCTGTTTCTGGTCTTGTCTCAAGGGCATTTATCAAAGCTGTATACGAATCTGGTAGACTGCACAATAATATAGCTGCAATGTGACTTTCTTTGATGTCTTCACCAATAGATGTTAGCTGTGATATCACTTCCATCATTGAGAATATGTGCTTCTGCATGTCATCATTTGCACTCAATCGCATACTGTATAGCTTTCTTAATAGAAATAACTTGTGATTCAAGCTAGGTCTTTCATGTAGTTTCCTTAATGCGTCCCACATTCCTTTCACTGTTTCTTCATATCTTATGTGTATTAATTGAGCATCATCCACTAATAAGCTAATGGTGGCTATCGCTGGACTATTTTTCTTATCCCTTGTCTGATTATCTTGATCTGGTCTATCTGTAACAATTACTTCCCATAAATCGTCCTTAGATAATAACATTTCTACTTTGAACTTCCATAACTGATAGTTCTTATCATTTAGCTTAGTTACTGTAAGTTTTAACTCAGAGCTGCACATCATTTTTATATAGTCTTACTTGTTGTACTGAAGAATTCTTATGCTTTTCTTCTTTCTTCTTGCTGAGAGTTCCTGTATGTCCTGTGTGTGGTGATTCTCTGTAATTATCTCCAGTGTTCGGCTTTCAGTTCCTGGGATTATACATTCCTTTGTCCCTCTGTACAGCTGTTCACTGGGTGTTACCGTGTTTCCCCGAAAGTAAGGCCCTGTCTTACATTCTTTTGGGGCCAAAAGTGGCCCCCGGCCTTACTTTCGGGGGGGGCCTTACATTGGGTGCCCCAGCAGTGTGGCCTACAGGCCCCCTCCTGCTGGGACACTGCGGGAGCGGGTCGCACGTCACGTGCGCCCGCTCATTACATATGCACTGCATCCCCCTGTCAATCAGCGACAGGGGGAGCAGTGCATTATACAGTATATATGGGCCCCCTATTGCTGGCACACTCCCCCCTGTTATGAGGCCCCCACCGCTGCTGCTGCTGAAGAGATCTTACCCTCCAGGGTCTTCTTGCAGCGCGTCCATCCGTCCTCTGTACTCGCTCGGCGGTCTCCCGGATCATGTGACCGGCCCGTCGCAGTCGCGATGACGTCATGCGCTGCGACGGGTCACATGATCCGGGAGACCGCCGAGCGAGTACAGAGGACGGATGGACGCGCTGCAAGAAGACCCTGGAGGGTAAGATCTCTTCAGCAGCAGCAGCGGTGGGGGCCTCATAACAGGGGGGAGTGTGCCAGCAATAGGGGGCCCATATATACTGTATAATGCACTGCTCCCCCTGTCGCTGATTGACAGGGGGATGCAGTGCATATGTAATGAGCGGGCGCACGTGACGTGCGACCCGCTCCCGCTTCCCCCCCTCCGCTAGCGGCCTTATATTGGCCCCCCCGATTGTAAGGCCTTATAATCGGGGGAGGCCTTACATTGGCAGGCCCCCCCTTTACCCCCAGGCGGCCTTACAATCGGGGGGGCCTTACTATCGGGGAAACACGGTATCTCCTTCTGTTTACAAAGTTTATCTGCTTCTGTTTTCTTAGTGTCCTGCTGAGATTTCCAGCATCCTGGGATCATAAATACCTTCTCCCTCCAGTTCTGGTATCTGTGCCTTGATCCCTGCTGCGTGACTGGGATTAGTGCTTTAACCCCTCCAGTCCTGGGATGAGCTGGGTGACTGGGCTTATCAGTATCTGGGATCTTTGCCTGGGCTTATCAGTATCTGGTTTCTTTGCCTGGGATCATTGCCTGGGCTTATCATTATCTGGGCCCATAACCTGTTGGCAGAGTGTATCTTCTGAGAATCACCACCAGTATATAATAGAACTTCACTTAGCAGGTTATCTTGAGTAAATAGTCTTTAATGCGTAAACATGAGATATTAAGCTCAGCAGCACACAGTCGGTGCTGCTCCTATTAACACATTCAAAGTGAAAGTAAGAATTACAACTACAATAGAGAACTACATAGCAAACATAGAACTTCACACACTATCACCATCTGCTGTTAGGCTAGTGTAAAGTCCTCCCTTCACTTATAATTAGTGATGAGCGAGTATGCTTGTGACTACTCGGTACTTGCATGAGTATCACTGTACTCGGGCTACTCGGCGAGTACCGAGTAATCTCGCGATACTCGTGCTGTACTCGGGGTCCTCATCCCTGCATGTTGGCGCTCTTTAGAGAGCCAGCCCACATGCAGGGATTGGCTGGCAGTCACTGCAATGCCACAGCCATGTTAGTTGTGGCATTGCAGTGATTGGCCGGCCTGCACAGCGTGACCGAGCCTTTATAAGACCCAGCCACGATGTGCTCTGCACACAGCCATCCAGACAGTCAGTGTAGGGAGAGTGTCTGCTGCTGCTTAGGGACCGATTTGCGGCCCTCATAGGTAGATCCGGAGCAGGGCTGCAAACTGCTGCTGACCAGAACAGTCCTTCTCAGGACTAATCTAGGAGGATATAGGCAGGGTGATCCAGATCGGAGTCCAAGCTTTCCAGTGACCAGAACAGTCCTCAGGAGACTGTTGGAGCTGACTAGCTGTATACAGGCAGGGTGTAATATCCATATCTAGCTTTCCAGTGACCAGAACAGTCAGGAGACTGTTGTAGCTGACTAGCTGTATACAGGCAGGGTCTAATATCCATATCCAGCTTTCCTGTGACCAGAACAGTCACCAGACTGTTGTACTTGACTAGCTCTATACAGGCAGGCTCTAATATCCAGCTTTCCTGTGACCAGAACAGTCACCAGACTGTTGTACTTGACTAGCTCTATACAGGCAGGCTCTAATATCCAGCTTTCCTGTGACCAGAACAGTCACCAGACTGTAGTACTTGACTAGCTCTATACAGGCAGGCTCTAATATCCAGCTTTCCTGTGACCAGAAGAGTCACCAGACTGTAGTACTTGACTAGCTCTATACAGGCAGGCTCTAATATCCAGCTTTCCTGTGACCAGAACAGTCACCAGACTGTTGTACTTGACTAGCTCTATACAGGCAGGGTCTAATATCCAGCTTTCCTGTGACCAGAACAGTCACCAGACTGTTGTACTTGTCTAGCTCTATACAGGCAGGCTCTAATATCCAGCTTTCCTGTGACCAGAACAGTCACCAGACTGTAGTACTTGACTAGCTCTATACAGACAGGCTCTAATATCCAGCTTTTCTGTGACCAGAACAGTCACCAGACTGCAGTACTTGACTAGCTCTATACAGGCAGGGTCTAATATCCAGCTTTCCTGTGACCAGAACAGTCACCAGACTGTTGTACTTGACTAGCTCTATACAGGCAGGCTCTAATATCCAGCTTTCCTGTGACCAGAACAGTCACCAGACTGTAGTACTTGACTAGCTCTATACAGGCAGGCTCTAATATCCAGCTTTCCTGTGACCAGAACAGTCACCAGACTGTTGTACTTGACTAGCTCTATACAGGCAGGCCCTAATATCCAGCATTCCTGTGACCAGAACAGTCACCAGACTGTAGTACTTGACTAGCTCTATACAGGCAGGCTCTAATATCCAGCTTTCCTGTGACCAGAACAGTCACCAGACTGTAGTACTTGACTAGCTCTATACAGGCAGGGTCTAATATCCAGCTTTCCTGTGACCAGAACAGTCACCAGACTGTAGTACTTGACTAGCTCTATACAGGAAGGCTCTAATATCCAGCTTTCCTGTGACCAGAACAGTCACCAGACTGTAGTACTTGACTAGCTCTATACAGGCAGGCTCTAATATCCAGCTTTCCTGTGACCAGAACAGTCACCAGACTGTTGTACCTGACTAGCTCTATACAGGCAGGGTCTAATATCCAGCTTTCCTGTGACCAGAACAGTCACCAGACTGTTGTACTTGACTAGCTCTATACAGGCAGGCTCTAATATCCAGCTTTCTTGTGACCAGAACAGTCACCAGACTGTAGTACTTGACTATCTCTATACAGGCAGGCTCTAATATCCAGCTTTTCTGTGACCAAAACAGTCACCAGACTGTAGTACTTGACTAGCTCTATACAGGCAGGCCCTAATATCCAGCATTCCTGTGACCAGAACAGTCACCAGATTGTTGTACTTGACTAGCTCTATACAGGCAGGGTCTAATATCCAGGTTTCCTGTGACCAGAACAGTCACCAGACTGTTGTACTTGACTAGCTCTATACAGGCAGGCTCTAATATCCAGCTTTCCTGTGACCAGAACAGTCACTAGACTGTAGTACTTGACTAGCTCTATACAGGCAGGGTCTAATATCCAGCTTTCCTGTGACCAGAAAAGTCACCAGACTGTTGTACTTGACTAGCTCTATACAGGCAGGCTCTAATATCCAGCTTTCCTGTGACCAGAACAGTCACCAGACTGTAGTACTTGACTAGCTCTATACAGGCAGGCTCTAATATCCAGCTTTCCTGTGACCAAAACAGTCACCAGACTGTAGTACTTGACTAGCTCTATACAGGCAGGCCCTAATATCCAGCATTCCTGTGACCAGAACAGTCACCAGACTGTTGTACTTGACTAGCTCTATACAGGCAGGGTCTAATATCCAGCTTTCCTGTGACCAGAACAGTCACCAGACTGTAGTACTTGACTAACTCTATACAGGCAGGCTCTAATATCCAGCTTTCCTGTGACCAGAACAGTCACCAGACTGTTGTAGCTGTATACTGGCAAAATGCGCAAGGGCTTTGGCAAGGAACAAGGAAGTGGACGTGATGGTGGTGCAGGCAGAGGCCGAGGTCGTGTGCAAGCACTAATTTCGCAACAACACTTGGAAGAGCTGTTCACGTATCCATTTGCACAATCTGGCCTCTCGCCAGCTCCTGTTGAAGTGGGTGATGAGGAGATGGTATGTACAGATGCCCAAATATTTGAGCAGCCACGTTCTCACGAACGGAACATCGGCAACGTGTCTCAACAAGGAGTGGATGATGATGAGACACAATTGCCAGGAAGTCAGGAGGAGGATCAGGGTGCGGAAGAGGAAGACGACGTGGTGGATGATTCAGTAGATGAGCCAATCTGGCAGGACGATATGCAGAGCGAGGCCAGCAGTGCACAGGGGGAGGGAGGCGTAGCATCCCAACAGGCAGTAAGAAGCAGGGTCATGTCCGCAGGCAGAAGGCAGGCAACCGTTCCCCGGAACAACAACACGACACAAGGTGCCTGTGCAAATGTTCGGTCTTCCCGAGTCTGGCAGTTTTTTAAGTTGGCTCCAGATGACTCTAAAAAGGCCATTTGCAACACCTGCCATGCCTGCATTATCAGGGGTACGAAAACTAGCAGCCTGACCACCACCAGCATGATCAGGAGTCGAGGAGCGGTGCTTGCTGATGTCACTGCTACGTCTTCGCGTGTTGTGCGTGCGAGCCAATCTCCTGTCCATGCTGGCCGCGAACAAGCCTCCGGCCCTGCACCTGAAGTTGCCCACGCACAAATAACACCACCATCAAGCACGTCCTTGTCCCAGTGCAGCGTTCAATTATCCATTCAGCAAACCTTTGAACGCAGGCGCAAATACGCTGCCAACGCCCCACATGCCACAGTCCTAAATGCTCACATTTCGCGACTGCTTGCGCTAGAAATGTTATCTTTCCGGCTGGTGGAGACGGAAGCATTCCGCGACCTGATGGCGGCTGCTGTCCCACGTTACTCGGTCCCCAGCCGCCACTATTTCTCCAGATGTGGCGTCCCCGCATTGCATAGCCACGTGTCACAAAGCATCACACGTGCCCTGAACAACGCTGTTTCAGCCAAAGTCCACCTAACCACAGACACGTGACAAGTGCTTGTGGGCAAGGCCGCTACATCTCCTTGACGGCACACTGGGTTAATATTGTGGAAGCTGGGACCCAGTCTGAGCGAGGGACGGAACACGTCCTTCCCACACCAAGGATTGCAGGCCCTACCTCAGTCAGGGTTTCACCCAACTCTACAGATCCGGAATGTCATGCTCCTCAGCCTCCTCCTCCTCCTTCTCCTGCGCATCCTCATCCACTTTACCCTCCACACCAGTCCCAAGCTGAAAGCACTGCAGCACTGCCTCTGCAAAGCGGCAACAGGCTGTGCTGAAGCTAATATGCATAGGTGACAAACCCCACAATGCAGAAGAGGTGTGGACAGCTTTGAAACAGCAGGCAGATCACTGGCTCACACCTCTGAACCTAAAGCCAGGAAAGGTCGTTTGTGACAATGGCTGGAACCTGGTGGCAGCTTTGAGGCGAGGCCAGCTGACGCATGTTCCATGCGTGGCCCATGTGCTCAACCTGGTGGTTCAGCGGTTTCTAAAGTCATACCCAGAGCTGTCTGATCTGCTGGTAAAAGTTTGCCGCCTGTCTGCACATTTTCGCAAGTCACCTGCTGCTTCAGCCGGCCTTGCCGGCTTTCAGCGCCGTTTGCGTCTTCTGGCCCACAGACTGGTGTGTGATGTCCCGACGCGTTGGAATTCAACTCTGCACATGTTGGTCAGGATATGTGAGCAGAAGAGGGCAGTTGTTGACTACCTGCATCACCTAAGCCGTCGGGAAATGGTCAAACTCCACACATAACACCTGAGGAGTGGAGATGGATGTCCGACCTATGTACCATCCTCCAAAACTTTGAGGACTCCACCAAGATGGTGAGTGGCGTTGACGCCATTATTAGCGTCACCATACCGTTAATCTGCCTTCTAAAACGGTCTCTGCTGAAAAACAAAGATGATGCATTGCAGGCGGAGAGCGATGACTTGGAGCAAGAAACAGTAGTGGGTGTGGGTGATAACACACAACCCAGCCTCATCTCATCACAACGTGCAGTGGAGGACTATGACGAGGAGGAGGAGGATGAAGACATGGAGCAACTCTCTGGCCAAATTGAGGATATGACATTCACACCAGTCATACCCTCGATTCAGCGTGGCTGGCCAGAGGACAGGGGAGATGAGGAGGAGGAGGAGGACAGCATGTTCAGTCATCGTGTTGGTCAGGATACTGAAGTGATGGCTGTTAAGAGTCTGGCGCACATGGCTGACTTTATGGTAAGCTGCCTGGCTCGTAACCCTCGCGTTCAGAACATCTTGGCCGACAATCACTACTGGTTGGCAACACTCTTAGACCCACGCTACAAGGAGAACTTTATGTCTCTCATTCCTGAGGCGGAGAGGTCAGCCAAAATGCAGCAGTTCCAAAAGGCCATAGTCACGGAAGTAGGCAAAGCATTCCCCTCACAAAACGCTAGCGGCATAGGTCAGGAATCGGTGAACAACCAAGGCGTACGTCCGAGAGGGCACAAGTCCAATCCGCCAGAGGTAGGGGAACAGTCTTTACGATGTGGGACAGTTTTCTCAGCCCCTCACGTACCACAGCCCCTGAGGTGCGGGGTAGTGCCACAAGAAATGCTAAGTTTGGCCAGATACTGAAGGAGTACCTTGCAGATCGAACAACTGTACTGCGAGATTCCTCTGTGCCTTACAATTATTGGGTGTCCAAGCTGGACACGTGGCATGAATTGGCTCTCTACGCCTTGGAAGTCCTGGCCTGCCCTGCCGCTAGCGTTTTGTCAGAGCGTGTTTTCAGTGCCGCAGGTGGAATCATTACTGATAAACGCACCCGCCTGTCAACTGAAAATGCTGACAGGCTGACTCTGATCAAGATGAACAAGGGTTGGATTGGGCCAGACTTCACTACACCACCAACAAATGACAGCGGAATTTAAATTTTGTTATGGGAATATGCCATGTACCTCCTCTCACCCATGGGTACACACTTCTGGACTTTGGCTAATCGCTGGACTGCTCCTCCTTCTCCTCATGTGCCACCATGATGACCGTTACAATAGTTAGGCTGTTGTTTCAGGTATACCCCCAGTGGTAAATTTTTTCACCCATTCTTTTAGAATGGGCATTACAACGACAGGAGACCTGCTCCTTTTCAATGGGAAAAATGTTTTGAGGCCCTCATGCACGTCTGTATCCAGGGACAATGTGGAGCCTCCCAATTTTTGGCTGCCCTGCCAAAGGGCTATACTACAATACACCTGACTCACCGTGGCCGGGACTCCGGTAGACAGGCGTTTTTCTTCCTCCTTCTTGTCATGGATGGACCGCGCCTGCCGGTAGTGGGGCCCGGTGGTACAGATCAAAAGTGATGAGATGTCATGGTAGAACAGATTAAGGGGTTAATTTGTTGTGACGCCACCTATGAGAGTTTCGGTAACTTTACCGACGCTGTGAGGCCTCCCTGGGATGGAATGCAGCAAGATGGAACGCTCCCCACAGGCTGAGCGGTGATCCCCGAAGGCTGGAGCTGCACAAGATGTTCTGCGGCAGCTGCGGTTACTTTAGTACGCAGATAAACATTTCATAAGGAAGCACGGTCACTGTAAGTCTCTGTAACGGGTACTTTACTGTAACTAGCAAGCAGTACATGGCATACAGTGACGGGTAGTGGACCGGGTGGATTCAGCAGTAATCAATGTCCCTCAGAGATCCGCAGTGTTCCTCCATTCTAACTAAGTTGTGTTGCCGTTGTCGCCCAGGAATACCAGGTCGGGTACAGGGAGGCTGCTTGAATGCCCTATCCGGGGTATACGTTCCGGATGCTTTGGGGAGCCTTGGGTCCCTTGGTGGGTACACCGCTGGTTAGACGACTGGATTTGGCGGTGGTGAGGTGCTCCTGTAAAGCGGTCCCTCCACTCCTCTGGTTCGCATAGCAGAGCTGGACTACTGCTAGGTTCGGTACCAGAAAACCGGCTGTAGATAGACACGGGATGATTTTTGACCCGCATGTTGATGCCCGATGATCGGTTGGTAATGCACCGGGAGTAAGGGTGCTCAACCGGGGTGATGACAGGGAGATGGGCCAGGGAATTGGCCAGGGGGCCGCACGGAACTGTGCAACCCGCTCTCCTAGGTTGCAGAGCTGATAATCTTGCTCCCTTCTCCTACGTTGCTCGGAGAGTTCTCTTTTCTCAACAGAACTGTGTTTGTTCTATACTTTCCACTACACTCTACCACTACACTCCGCGGACCAGGACCTTATTAACCCTCTTTGCTAGGTGATGCATGCAGGGTTTGGATCTCTGAGTTAACTGTGTGACTGCTGAGTCAGAGAATATTGCTGCTGCTGTTTTGGCTGCAATACCCTCTTGTGACGCACTCTTGCGGGGCGCCACACACCCACTTCAGGTTTACAGGCCCTCCTGCACGTCTGTATCCAGGGGCATTGTTAAACCTCCCAATTTTTGGCTGCCCTGTCAAAGGGCTATACTACAATACACTCACTTCAGGTTTACAGGCCCTCCTGCACGTCTGTATCCAGGGGCATTGTTGAACCTCCCAATTTTTGGCTGCCCTGCCAAAGGGCTATACTACAATACACCCACTTCAGGTTTACAGGCCCTCCTGCACGTCTGTATCCAGGGGCATTGTTGAACCTCCCAATTTTTGGCTGCCCTGCCAAAGGGCTATACTACAATACACCCACTTCAGGTTTACAGGCCCTCCTGCACGTCTGTATCCAGGGGCATTGTTGAACCTCCCAATTTTTGGCTTCCCTGCCAAAGGGCTATACTACAATACACCCACTTCAGGTTTACAGGCCCTCCTGCACGTCTGTATCCAGGGGCATTGTTGAACCTCCCAATTTTTGGCTGCCCTGCCAAAGGGCTATACTACAATACACCCACTTCAGGTTTACAGGCCCTCCTGCACGTCTGTATCCAGGGGCATTGTTGAACCTCCCAATTTTTGGCTGCCCTGCCAAAGGGCTATACTACAATGCACCCACTTCAGGTTTACAGGCCCTCCTGCACGTCTGTATCCAGGGGCATTGTTGAACCTCCCAATTTTTGGCTGCCCTGCCAAAGGGCTATACTACAATACACCCACTTCAGGTTTACAGGCCCTCCTGCACGTCTGTATCCAGGGGCATTGTTGAACCTCCCAATTTTTGGCTGCCCTGCCAAAGGGCTATACTACAATACACCCACTTCAGGTTTACAGGCCCTCCTGCAGATCTGTATCCAGGGGCATTGTTGAACCTCCCAATTTTTGGCTGCCCAGCCAAAGGGCTATACTACAATACACCCACTTCAGGTTTACAGGCCCTCCTGCACGTCTGTATCCAGGGGCATTGTTGAACCTCCCAATTTTTGGCTGCCCTGCCAAAGGGCTATACTACAATACACCCACTTCAGGTTTACAGGCCCTCCTGCACATCTGTATCCAGGGGCATTGTTGAACCTCCCAATTTTTGGCTGCCCTGCCAAAGGGCTATACTACAAAACACCCACTTCAGGTTTACAGGCCCTCCTACACGTCTGTATCCAGGGGCATTGATGAACCTCACAATTTTTGGCTGCCCTGCCAAAGGGGTATACTACAATACACCCACTTCAGGTTTACAGGCACTCCTGCACGTCTGTATCCAGGGGCATTGTTGAACCTCCCAATTTTTGGCTGCCCTGCCAAAGGGCTATACTACAATACACCCACTTCAGGTTTACAGGCCCTCATGCACGTCTGTATCCAGGGGCATTGTTGAACCTCCCAATTTTGGACTGCCCTGGTAAAGGAAAATACTACAATATACCCACTTCCTCAAAATGGGCACATTATGTCAAGACAGGGCTTCATGTACGTCTCTTCTCAGGGACATCGGAGTGCCGCACAATGTTTTCACGTAAAATCTTTCATGTAATCACAAAAAGTAACATACACCAGCTGTATCTCACTATTGGGTATGTGCCCTTAACATTTCCACCCTGAATATTCATTTTGGTGTCATTTTGGAAGGTTTCTGGTGACTCCGTAAAATTGGCGTGAAACTTGGACAACATTGTTCACAGCTGTGACTTTTGAGTGAGAAATGCTTACAGGGGTCTTCCCCATGGTGTTGCCATGTCATTTGAGCACTTTTCTGAGACTTTTGTGACATTTTTAGGGTTTCTACATGCTGCCGGCAGTCATTTCATAAAAATACTCGGGTCTCCCATAGGATAACATTGGGCTCGGTGCTTGGGCCGAGTACACGAGTATCTTGGGATGATCGGCCCGAGCATCGAGCATCCGAGCATTTTGGTACTCGCTCATCACTACTTATAATAAGTCCTGATTAGTGATGAGCGAGCATGCTCGCCACTACTCGGTACTCGCACGAGTATCACTGTACTCGGGCTACTCGGCGAGCACCGAGTAATCTCGCGATACTCGTGCTGTGCTCGTGGTCGTCATCTCTGCATGTTGGCGCTCTTTTGAGAGCCAGCCCACGTGCAGGGATTGGCTGGCAGACCACTGCAATGCCACAGCCCTGTTAGTTGTGGCATAGCAGTGATTGGCCGCCCTGCACAGCGTGACCGAGCCTTTATAACTCCCGTCGCGCTGTGCTCGGCACACAGCCATCCAGACAGTGAGTGTAGGGAGAGTGTCTGCTGCTGCTTAGGGACAGATTTGCGGCCCTTATAGGTAGATCCGGAGCAGGGCTGCAAACTGCTGCTGACCACAACAGTCCTTCTCAGGACTAATCTAGGAGGATATAGGCAGGGTTATCCAGATCGGAGTCCAAGCTTTCCAGTGACCAGAACAGTCCTTCTCAGGACTAATCTAGGAGGATATAGGCAGGGTGATACAGATTGGAATCCAAGCTTTTCTGTGACCATTAGAGTCACCAGACTGTTGTACTTATTACCTTAATAGAGGTTAGGGACTTAAATCCTCTCCTGACACCATTACAGTCACCAGACTGTTGTACTTACTACCTTGATACAGGTTAGGGACTAAAATCCTCTCCTGAAACCATTACAGTCACCAGACTGTTGTAATTACTACCTTCATACAGGTTAGGTACTAAAATCCTAATCTCTTGTGATCTGAACAGTCACCAGACTGGTGTACGTACTACCTTGATACAGGTTAGGGCCTAAAATCCTAATCTCCTGTCACCATTACAGCCACCAGACTGGTGTAATTACTGCCTTCATACAAGTTAGGGACTAAAATCCTAATCTCTTCTGATCTGAACAGTCACCAGACTGGTGTACGTCATACCTTGATACAGGTTAGGGCCTAAAATCCTAATCTCCTGTCACCATTACAGTCGCCAGACTGGTGTAATTACTGCCTTCATACAGGTTAGGGACGAAAATCCTAATCTCCTGTGATCTGACCAGTCACCAGACTGGTGTACGTCATACTTTGATACAGGTTAGGGCCTAAAATCCTAATCTCCTGTCACCATTACAGTCACTAGACTGGTGTAATTACTACCTTCATACAGGTTAGGGACTAAAATCCTAATCTCTTGTGATCTGAACAGTCACCAGACTGGTGTACGTCATACCTTGATACAGGTTAGGGACTAAAATCTTAATCTCCTGTCACCATTACAGACACCAGACTGTTGTAATTACTACCTTGATACAGGTTAGGGACTAAAATCCTAATCTCTTGTGATCTGAACAGTCACCAGACTGGTGTACGTACTACCTTGATACAGGTTAGGGACGAAAATCCTAATCTCCTGTGATCTGACCAGTCACCAGACTGTTGTACTTACTATCTTGATACAGGTTAGGGACTAAAATCCTCTCCTGACACCATTACAGTCACCAGACTGTTGTACTTACTACCTTGATACAGGTTAGGGACTAAAATCCTCTCCTGAAACCATTACAGTCACCAGACTGTTGTAATTACTACCTTCATACAGGTTAGGGACTAAAATCCTAATCTCTTCTGATCTGAACAGTCACCAGACTGGTGTACGTCATACCTTGATACAGGTTAGGGCCTAAAATCCTAATCTCCTGTCACCATTACAGTCGCTAGACTGGTGTAATTACTGCCTTCATACAGGTTAGGGACTAAAATCCTAATCTCTTGTGATCTGAACAGTCACCAGACTGGTGTACGTACTACCTTGATACAGGTTAGGGACTAAAATCCTAATCTCCTGTGACCATTACAGTCACCAGACTGTTGTAATTACTACCTTGATACAGGTTAGGGACTAAAATCCAAATCTCTTGTGATCTGAACAGTCACCAGACTGGTGTACGTACTACCTTGATACAGGTTAGGGACTAAAATCCTAATCTCCTGTGATCTGACCAGTCACCAGACTGGTGTACGTCATACCTTGATACAGGTTAGGACCTAAAATCCTAATCTCCTGTCACCATTACAGTCACCAGACTGTTGTAATTACTACCTTCATACAGGTTAGGGACTAAAATCCTAATCTCTTGTGATCTGAACAGTCACCACACTGGTGTACGTACTACCTTGATACAGGTTATGGACGAAAATCCTAATCTCCTGTGATCTGACCAGTCACCAGACTGGTGTACGTCATACCTTGATACAGGTTAGGGCCTAAAATCCTAATCTCCTGTCACCATTACAGTCACTAGACTGGTGTAATTACTACCTTCATACAGGTTAGGGACTAAAATCCTAATCTCTTGTGATCTGAACAGTCACCAGACTGGTGTACGTCATACCTTGATACAGGTTAGGGACTAAAATCCTAATCTCCTGTGACCATTACAGACACCAGACTGTTGTAATTACTACCTTGATACAGGTTAGGGACTAAAATCCTAATCTCTTGTGATCTGAACAGTCACCAGACTGGTGTACGTACTACCTTGATACAGGTTAGGGACGAAAATCCTAATCTCCTGTGATCTGACCAGTCACCAGACTGTTGTACTTACTATCTTGATACAGGTTAGGGACTAAAATCCTCTCCTGACACCATTACAGTCACCAGACTGTTGTACTTACTACCTTGATACAGGTTAGGGACTAAAATCCTCTCCTGAAACCATTACAGTCACCAGACTGTTGTAATTACTACCTTCATACAGGTTAGGGACTAAAATCCTAATCTCTTGTGATCTGAACAGTCACCAGACTGGTGTACGTACTACCTTGATACAGGTTAGGGACTAAAATCCTAATCTTTTGTGATCTGACCAGTCACCAGACTGGTGTACGTCATACCTTGATACAGGTTAAGGCCTAAAATCTTAATCTCCTGTCACCATTACAGTCACCAGACTGGTGTAATTACTACCTTGATACAGGTTAGGGACTAAAATCCTAATCTCCTGTGACCATTACAGTCACCAGACTGTTGTAATTACTACCTCTATACAGGTTAGGGACTAAAATCCTAATTTCTTGTGATCTGAACAGTCACCAGACTGGTGTACGTACTACTTTGATACAGGTTAGGGACGAAAATCCTAATCTCCTGTGATCTGACCAGTCACCAGACTGGTGTACCTCATACCTTGATACAGGTTAGGGCCTAAAATCCTAATCTCCTGTCACCATTACAGTCACCAGACTGGTGTAATTACTACCTTCATACAGGTTAGTGACTAAAATCCTAATCTCTTGTGATCTGAACAGTCACCAGACTGGTGTACGTTATACCTTGATACAGGTTAGGGCCTGAAATCCTAATCTCCTGTCACCATTACAGTCACCAGACTGTTGTAATTACTACCTTGATACAGGTTAGGGACGAAAATCCTAATCTCCTGTGATCTGACCAGTCACCAGACTGGTGTACCTCATACCTTGATACAGGTTAGGGCCTAAAATCCTAATCTCCTGTCACCATTACAGTCACCAGACTGGTGTAATTACTACCTTCATACAGGTTAGTGACTAAAATCCTAATCTCTTGTGATCTGAACAGTCACCAGACTGTTGTACTTACTACCTTGATACAGGTTAGGGACTAAAATCCTCTCCTAACACCATTACAGTCACCAGACTGTTGTACTTACTACCTTGATACAGGTTAGGGACTAAAATCCTAATCTCTTGTGATCTGAACAGTCACCAGACTGGTGTACGTACTACCTTGATACAGGTTAGGGACTAAAATCCTAATCTCTTGTGATCTGAACAGTCACCAGACTGGTGTACGTCATACCTTGATACAGGTTAGGGCCTAAAATGCTAATCTCCTGTTACCATTACAGTCACCAGACTGGTGTAATTACTACCTTGATACAGGTTAGGGACTAAAATCCTAATCTCCTGTGACCATTACAGTCACCAGACTGTTGTAATTACTACCTTGATACAGGTTAGGGACTAAAATCCTAATCTCTTGTGATCTGAACAGTCACCAGACTGGTGTACGTACTACCTTGATACAGGTTAGGGACGAAAATCCTAATCTCCTGTGATCTGACCAGTCACCAGACTGGTGTATGTCATACCTTGATACAGGTTAGGGCCTAAAATCCTAATCTCCTGTCACCATTACAGTCACCAGACTGGTGTAATTACTGCCTTCATACAGGTTAGGGACTAAAATCCTAATCTCTTGTGATCTGACCAGTCACCAGACTGGTGTACGTCATACCTTTATACAGGTTAGGGCCTAAAATCCTAATCTCCTGTCACCATTACAGTCACCAGACTGGTGTAATTACTACCTTCATACAGGTTAGGGACTAAAATCCCAATCTCTTGTGATCTGAACAGTCACCAGACTGGTGTACGTCATACCTTGATACAGGTTAGGGCCTAAAATCCTAATCTCCTGTCACCATTACAGTGACCAGACTGTTGTAATTACTACCTTGATACAGGTTAGGGACTAAAATCCTAATCTCTTGTGATCTGAACAGTCACCAGACTGGTGTACGTACTACCTTGATACAGGTTAGGGACTTTTATCCTAATCTCCTGTGACCTCTACAGTCACCAGACAGTTGTCGCAGTATACAGGCAAAATGCGCAAGGGCGTTGGCAAGGGCGTTGGCAAGGAACAAGGAAGTGGACGTGATGGTGGTGCAGGCAGAGGCCGAGGTCGTGTGCAAGCACTAATTTCGCAACAACAAAGGGCCACATCTCCTCGCTCGCACGTCCTGTCCCAAATTCTTGGAGCCCGCAGCAGTACACCGCTGTTGAAGCAAGAGCAGTGTCAACAGGTTGTTACTTGGATAGCGGATAATGCTTCAAGTCAGATGGGCACCTCCACAAACACCCTGTCTTCCACACGGTCAAGTGTCAGTAGCCGTGATACTGCACCGCACATTTCCCAACCTGATCCTCCTTCCTACCACCAGGCCGAGTACACATCCACGGACATTACTGATCCCACACTAGGACACTCGGAAAAGCTGTTCACGTATCCATTCGCAGAATCTGGCCTGTCGCCACCTCCTCTTGAAGTGGGTGATGAGGAGATGGTATTTACAGATGCCCAAATATTTGAGCAGCCACGTTCTCACGAACGGAACGTTGCCAAAGTGTCTCAACAAGGGGTGGACGATGATGAGACACAATTGCCAGGAAGTCAGGAGGAGGATCAGGGTGCCGAAGAGGAAGACGACGTGGTAGATGATCCAGTAGCTGACCCAACATGGCAGGAGGATATGCAGAGCGAGGACAGCAGTGCACAGTGGGAGGGAGGCGTAGCATCCCAACAGGCAGTACGAAGCAAGGTTGTGTCCGCAGGCAGAAGGCAGGCAACCGTTCCCCGGAACAACAACACGACTCAAGGTGCCTGTGCAAATGTTCGGTCTTCCCGAGTCTGGGAGTTTTTTAAGTTGGCTCCAGAAGACTCAAAAAAGGCCATTTGCCACACCTGCCATGCCAGTATCAGCAGGGGTACGAAAACTAGCAGCCTGACCACCACCAGTATGATCAGGCACATGTCAGCCAAGCACCCGACTTTGTGGGAAGTACAACAGAGTCGAGGAGCGGTGCTTGCTGATGTCACTGCTACGTCATCGCCTGTTGTGCGTGCAAGCCAATCCCCTGTCCATGCTGGCAGCGAACAAGCCTCCGGCCCTGCACCTGAAGTTGCCCACGCACAAATTACACCACCATCAAGCACGTCCTTGTCCCAGTGCAGCGTTCAATTATCCATTCAGCAAACATTTGAACGCAGGCGCAAATACGCTGCCAACGCCCCACATGCCACAGTCCTGAGTGATCACATTTCGCAACTCATAGCGCTAGAAATGTTGCCTTTTCGGCTGGTGGAGACGGAAGCATTCCGCGACCTGATGGCAGCTGCTGTCCCACGTTACTCGGTCCCCAGCCGCCACTATTTCTCCAGATGTGCCGTCCCCGCATTGCATAACCACGTGTCCAACAGCATCACACGTGCCCTGAACAACGCTGTTTCAGCCAAAGTCCACCTAACCACAGACACGTGGACAAGTGCTTGTGGGCAAGGCCGCTACATCTCCTTGACGGCACACTGGATTAATATTGTGGAGGCTGGGACCCAGTCTGAGCGAGGGACGGAACACGTCCTTCCCACACCAAGGATAGCAGGCCCTACCTCTGTCAGGGTTTCACCGACACTCTACAGCTCCGGAATGTCATGCTCCTCAGCCTCCTCCTCCTGCGCATCCTCATCCACTGTACCCTCCACACCAGTCCCAAGCTGGAAGCACTGCAGCACTGCCTCTGCAAAGCGGCAACAGGCTGTGCTGAAGCTAGTCTGCATAGGTGACAAACCCCACAAAGCAGAAGAGGTGTGGACAGCTCTGAAACAGCAGGCAGATCACTGGCTCACACCTCTGAACCTAAAGCCAGGAAAGGTCGTGTGTGACAATGGCCGGAACCTGGTGGCAGCTTTGAGGCGAGGCCAGCTGACGCATGTCCAATGCGTGGCCCATGTGCTCAACCTGGTGGTTCAGAGGTTTGTAAAGTCATACCCAGAGGTGTCTGAACTGCTGGTAAAAGTTCGCCGTCTGTCTGCACATTTTCGCAAGTCACCTGCTGCTTCAGCCGGCCTTGCCGGCTTTCAGCGCCGTTTGCGTCTTCCGGCCCACAGACTGGTGTGTGATATCCCGACGCGTTGGAATTCAACTCTGCACATGTTGGTCAGGATATGTGAGCAGAAGAGGGCAGTTGTGGACTACCTGCATCACCTAAGCCGTCGGGAAATGGGTCAAACTCCACACATAACACCTGAGGAGTGGAGATGGATGTCGGACCTATGTACCGTCCTCCAAAACTTTGAGGACTCCACCAAGATGGTGAGCGGCGATGACGCCATTATTAGCGTCACCATACCACTACTCTGCCTTCTAAAACGGTCTCTGCTGAAAATCAAAGAGGATGCATTGCAGGCCGAGCGCGATGACTTGGAGCAAGAAACAGTAGTGGGTGTGGGTGAAAACACACAGCCCAGCCTCATCTCATCACAACGTGCAGTGGAGGACTATGACGAGGAGGAGGAGGATGAAGACATGGAGCAACTCTCTGGCCAAATTGAGGATATGACATGCACACCACTCATACCCTCGATTCAGCGTGGCTGGCCAGAGGACAGGGGAGATGAGGAGGAGGAGGAGGAGGAGGAGGACAGCATGTTCAGTTATCGTGTTGGTCTGGATACTGAAGTGATGGCTGTTAAGAGTCTGGCGCACATGGCTGACTTTATGGTGAGCTGCCTGGCTCGTGACCCTCGCGTTCAGAACATCTTGGCCGACAATCAGTACTGGTTGGCAACACTGTTAGACCCACGCTATAAGGAGAACTTTATGTCTCTCATTCCTGAGGCGGAGAGGTCAGCCAAAATGCAGCAGTTCCACATGGCCATAGTCACGGAAGTAGTCAAATCATTCCCCTCACAAAACGCTAGCGGCATAGGTCAGGATTCGGTGGACAACCATGGCGTACGGCCAAGAGGGGCACAAGTCCAATCCTCCAGAGGTAGGGGAACTGTCTTTACGATGTGGGACAGTTTTCTCAGCCCCTCACGTACCACAGCCCCTGAGGTGCGGGGTAGTGCCACCAGAAATGCTAAGTTTGGGCAGATGCTGAAGGAGTACCTTGCAGATCGAACAACTGTACTGCGAGATTCCTCTGTGCCTTTCAATTATTGGGTCTCCAAGCTGGACACGTGGCATGAATTGGCTCTCTACGCCTTGGAAGTCCTGGCCTGCCCTGCCGCTAGCGTTTTATCAGAGCGTGTTTTCAGTGCTGCAGGTGGAATCATCACTGATAAACGCACCCGCCTGTCAACTGAAAATGCTGACAGGCTGACTCTGATCAAGATGAACAAGGGTTGGATTGGGCCAGACTTCACCACACCACCAGCAAATGACAACTGAATTACAATTTTGTTATGTGAATTTGCCATGTACCTCCACTCACCCATGGGTACACACTTCAGGACTTTGGCTAATCGCTGGACTGCTCCTCCTTTTCCTCATGTGACACCATGATGACCGTTAGAATAGTTAGACTGTTGTTTGAGGTATACCCGCAGTGGTAAATTTTTTCGCCCATTCTTTTAGAATGGGCATTACAACGACAGGAGACCCGCTCCTTTTCAATGGGAAAAATGTTTTGAGGCCCTCATGCACGTCTGTATCCAGGGACAATGTGGAGCCTCCCAATTTTTGGCTGCCCTGGCCAAAGGGCAATACTACAACACACCCACTTGAGGGTTACAGGCCCTACTACATGTCTGTATGCATGGGTCATTGTTGAACCTCCCAATTTTTGGCTGCCCTGACCAAAGGGCTATACTACAATACACCCAGTTCTTGTTTACAGGCCCTCCTGCACGTCTCTATCCAGGGACAATGAGGAGCCTCCCAATTTTTGGCTGCCCTGGCCAAAGGGCTATACTACAATACACCCACTTGAGGGTTACAGGCCCTACTACATGTCTGTATGCATGGGTCATTGTTGAACCTCCCAATTTTTGGCTGCCCTGACCAAAGGACTATACTACAATACACCCAGTTCTTGTTTACAGGCCCTACTACATGTCTGTATGCATCGGTCATTGTTGAACCTCCCAATTTTTGGCTGCCGTGACCAAAGGGCTATACTACAATACACCCACTTGAGGATTACAGGCCCTACTACATGTCTGAATGCATGGGTCATTGTTGAACCTCCCAATTTTTGGCTGCCCTGGCCAAAGGACTATACTACAATACACCCAGTTCTTGTTTACAGGCCCTCCTGCACGTCTCTATCCAGGGACAATGAGGAGCCTCCCAATTTTTGGCTGCCCTGGCCAAAGGCCTATACTACAATACACCCACTTGAGGGTTACAGGCCCTACTACATGTCTGTATGCATGGGTCATTGTTGAACCTTCCAATTTTTGGCTGCCATGGCCAAAGGACTATACTACAATACACCCAGTTCTTGTTTACAGGTCCTCCTGCACGTCTCTATCCAGGGACAATGAGGAGCCTCCCAATTTTTGGCTGCCCTAGCCAAAGGGCTATACTACAATACACCCAGTTCTTGTTTACAGGCCCTCCTGCACGTCTCTATCCAGGGACAATGAGGAGCCTCCCAATTTTTGGCTGCCCTGGCCAAAGGCCTATACTACAATACACCCACTTGAGGATTACAGGCCCTACTACATGTCTGAATGCATGGGTCATTGTTGAACCTCCCAATTTTTGGCTGCCCTGGCCAAAGGGCTATACTACAATACACCCACTTGAGGGTTACAGGCCCTACTACATGTCTGTATGCATGGGTCATTGTTTAACCTCCCAATTTTTGGCTGCCCTGGCCAAAGGGCTATACTACAATACACCCAGTTCTTGTTTACAGGCCCTCCTGCATGTCTGTATCCAGGGGCATTGGTGAACCTCCCAATTTTGGACTGCCCTGGCAAAGGAAGATACTACAATAGACAAAGTTCCTCAAAATGGGCACATTATTTCAAGACAGGGCTTCATGTTCGTCTCTTCTCAGGGTCATCGGAGTGCCGCACAATGTTTTCACGTAAAATCTTTCATGTAATCATAAAAAGTAACATACACCAGCTGTATCTCACTATTGGGTATGTGCCCTTAACATTTCCACCCTAAATATTAATTTTGGTATCATTTTGGAAGGTTTTCTGGAGACTCCGTAAAATTGGCGTGAAACTCGGACAACATTGTTCACAGCTGTGACTTTTGAGTGAGAAATGCTTCCAGGGGTCTTCCCCATGGTGTTGCCATGTCATTTGAGCACTCTTCTGAGACTTTTGTGACATTTTTTAGGGTTTTTCCATGCTGCCGGCAGTCATTTCATAAAAATACTCGTGTCTCCCATAGGATAACATTGGGCTCGGTACTCGGGCCGAGTACACGAGTATCTCGGGATGCTCCGCCCGAGCTTCGAGCACCCGAGCATTTTAGTACTCGCTCATCACTAGTCCTGATCTGTTTCATATGTCAACACATAGAACTTGTTTTCAGTAATGTTAATGTGTCACTTGCTGTACTGCTTGCTGCTACTTTGCTAAAATTCCTTTTTTCTCTGCTGCAGATCTAGTTCTTTCAGTGTTGAGCTCTCTGTAACCCTGGCCAGATCGCTGATTGGCAGCTTTCTCTGTACACTGCACTGGGTGGTGAGCTTATACGAGCTCATGAATGTCACAATTACAGTATTCAGTTCAGTAAGTGGCAAATTGTTGGATTGAAGACCTCTGTCTCTACAACATGCTGCTCTCAGATTAGGTGGCAAAAAGCTGGTGACAGATTCCCTTTAATCCTGACCTAATCACTTAAGGTACCTTTACACGCCGCGACGGCAGGCTGGATACATCCTGCTACTTCACGTGCACGAGCACGCTCAAACGGCTACAAACGCTCAACGCATCACCTTTACATGCCGCGACAAGATGCGCTACGCCACGCTACATTTATAGCTAGCTACATCGCCGGGTGTCTCAAGTAGCCAGCTGTAGCTCATTTACACACCGCTACAACCAGCTACTATGGGCGTACCTGGTGCAGCAGGGCCAGCACATAGGCGTGCCACAATTGTGGATTACGAGACGTCCGTACGCTGATAGGACAAAGCAATAACATCCTGATTGGGCAGGCAACGCAGGAGGCTGAGTAATACAGCATGCTCGAGCGATTGTGTAGTGTGACTGGTCAGCTCCTTAAATATGCCTCCCTATGCAGCGACTACCAATCGTCATGCAGCAGCTTCCACCAATGATCGCACATGGGGCGCGGTAACACGGAGCCTGTGTCACGCCGTAGCTACATTGCAGCTACATCGCCGGGTGTCCAGAGTTTCCTTCCGTTGCTTCTTTACACGCCGATACAGCTCGCTACAATCGGCTTTGTAGCCATCAGTTTTCGAGCAGAGCTAGGAAACATGTATCTGTTGCCGGCTGTAGCGTCACGTCTTCAGACGCCGCTACGACGGGCTACATTGGCGCTACAAGCTACATTTGTAGCCTGTAGCGGGATGTATCCAGCCTGCCGTCGCGGCGTGTAAAGGTACCATTACTCTTTTTCTTCTTTTTGCTGAAATGCAGTCTCAGATTTGCAAATCTTCATTATGCTTCAAACAGCTGAGATCACAAATAAGCCTGTTCTGGAATGTGTCAGTCCACAGACGTCCCTGGTAAGAAAAGTCATAAAACAGAAACTGTCTTACTTCGGCCATGTGATGAGAGCCAGGACATGATGCTTAGTATGGTCAAGGCAGAGGTGTATCTAGGTGTTCTGGCACCTGGGGCAAGAGTTCGGTTTGGCATCCCCCCACCCTTGTGGCCTCAAGAGACGTCATGTGACCAATCATCCATATGCGATTTTTACACTTACAGGTACAGTGACTGCTGGAACCAGCAAGAGCTGTTTGTGGCAGTGAGTATATTACATATTGTTAGGAGTGGGCTAAGTTGTTTAATGCTATAATTAAAGGGCTTTTCCAGGTTTGAGATGAAAGTCTAGGTGACTGCAGGCCTCCGAATTCTCATGGCGCGTGCACTGCACACTTTCAGGATTCTCCCATATCAATGGTAAGAATGGACAGTCATGTGAACACAAGTATGCGATTTATATACTTCTGGCCACATTCTGACTAGACGTGTCCAGCCTTGCCCAATTCATTTCATTGATCGAAGCCTCGCATGTCTTGTCAGCACGTGACTGTATATATGTAAATAGAATACCTATGGTTACGTGACTTTCCACTCTCACCGCTGGCAGCAGACTATCCTGACAGCAGGCAGTGTGCACTCTGTGAGAATTCAGAAGTCTGCAGTCACATAAAGACACATAGAGTGACTGCAGACTCATCACAAGCTTGGGACAACCCCTTTAATGCTTCTAACAAATAAATACATAGAACCCCATTTTGATAAGGTAAAGAAGATTTATACCGGTTTAGCCAGTAGACTGAATCCGATATGAGGCTGCTCATTTTAAAAAGCAACTTCAAATCTCAGAGAGAGAAGAATTTGGGAATACAAATTGATAACAACCTTTGACACAATCAAAACAGGATTAAATATTTCACATGGATGTATGGAATTTTATGTAAAATGAATGGACATTTGGGGATAGCAGATTCATGCATTTTTATATAAAATGAAAGTCAATTTGGAGACATCTTTCAACACACTGAAATTATAGGACTATGAACTCTTGACATTTCTGTGAACTGTCTCACTTAGAACTCTGCTCTCCACAACTTAACTAAGTATTTTCAGGTCTCCATGGGTTGCTAACCATCTACCTAATACAATTGGTTCCGCTTATCTTAGAAATCTGGTTTCTCTGTCCCTACTCTTCCACCCCTCCCTAACCCCACTCTGCTTTGCGTCACCTGTCATATCCACCAGAGCATATAACACTGTTTTGCTTTTTTTTTTTTTTCTTCTTTTTGTCTTTCAATTGCTTATGTATATATGTATGTATCTTCAGAATTTATGTCATTACCAGCCTGACGAAGGGTCCACAGTGTCCTGAAAGTTGCTATGTTTATGATCTTTTCAGTTAGCCATTAAAAGGTATCAACCACTGAGAACTCTCAGATTGCAATATATTTTTCTACATAGCACCCTTAACTTGTTAGACTGCACAAAACATAGAACCCTTAACTTGTTAGAATGCACAATACTTTATTAACATAGCCATATATCAAGAAAGCTTACAAGTTATGGATTGTTAGATGTGTACAGGATCAGAACAATTAACACAAAACTACATCCCCAGACCGACTAGAAGTACTGAAATACATCCATATAAACCCTATCAGAACAGTAATACATCACAAGACTCAACAGAGATTATAGATATACATCCATATAACCCCTATCAGTACAGAAATACAAAGTCAAAACCCTCATCAGTACAGCAATATATCACCAGACCCACCAGAGGAACAGAAACACTATGTTAAAACCTTCATCAGTACAGAAATACATAACCAGACCCACCAGAGGTGCAGAAATACATAAATAGAACCCCCATCATTACAGAAATCACAACCCTCATCAGTACCAAAATTCAGCCTCTGAACCACCATCAGTACATGGTAAAACAATTGTAATGTCAGGTCAGACCCATACACATTTGTACTGCATGAACCTACAACTCCTACTACAGTACATCATTAGCAATGGTTAGGACATACTTGGAGTTATTGTTACCAGCCGTCAATAAAAGCATACAGGAACCACAACACTGATGAGAATTAGTCATTATCACAAAAAATCATTTACATCTGGGACTTTATGGATGACCTTGTCTCTGATCGGGGTCATCTTTTTCTTTTCTTCCTCTTGTCCAGACACCATGATGACTTTTCACATCCACAGCATCCCTCTGCAGATTTCCATCTTCTCCAGTCTTCTGCAGCACATCCTGGCACGATACCCTTAAAAATAGCAGAATGATCAACATTTTCCTGCGTAAAAATATCTGCCCTACACTGTGCCCCGAATAAATAATTGCTCCTCCTCACTGTTCCCTACACAAAATATGATTTATACACTGTCCCTCTTCTGGTGCATGCCCACAACACTGCCCCTCATCACACTGCCCTCTCCTTTCCATACTGGGCTCCCTGGTCACACTATCCTCTACACTGTATCCTCGTATAGTGTCCACGATTTATACTGCTCTCCCTCATCAAACTTCCCAAACTCGACATACTATCCATGCGTGCTGCACCCTCTCCATACAGCTCCACACATGCTCAGTCTCTATTCTGTGTCCTGTTACATTTTTCTCATCCCCTACTGTTTCTTCATTACTTCATCACTTTCTCACTCTACATACTGTATCTACACCCATCCCCTCCTCACTCCCCATACTGTGTTGGCAGCCATCCTTCCTCATTCCCCATACTGTGTTCACATGTATCCCCTTTCACTTCTAATACTGTTTCAGTAGCCATCCTCCCTCACTCCACATACTATGTTCACACCCATACCCTCTCACTCCTCATACTGTGTCTGCAGCCATCCCTTCTCCCTCCCCATACTGTGTCTACAGCAATCCCCCCTCACTGCACGTACTGTGCTGCAGCCAACCCCTTGTCACTCCTCATACTGTGTCCATACTGATCCCCCTCACTACATATACTGTGCCACATCCATCCTCCTTACTCCTCATACAGTGTCCATACTGATCCCCCCTCACTACATATACTGTGCCACATCGATCCCCCTTACTCCTCATACTGTGTCCATACTGGGCAGCTCCAATGTGACGGCAGCCTGGCACTGAGTAGCCAGACATGTCCACTATGCTGCACCATCTGCACTCCACATGCTATGACCTGCAGTCTGAGCATCAACAAGCCGCCACTATATTAAGCTGGGAAAATGGCGCATCTTCCCCCAACAGACCATCCTCCTCCTGAAATACTTAGCCAATCTCACACACTGGACATGGGGCTGTCCGGAGCCAAAGGCAGGTGCTGTCCAATTAGGTTGAGCAAAGGATGTGGAAGTGGGAAGGGGGATGAGCGCCATCGACCAACCACCGCTTGGGAGAAACATGGCTGGATGCCTGTATGTACAGAGAGGCGGCACTGGACCTGGTGTGTAAGGTAAGGACAATCAGTCCTGCAGCAGAGGGACAATGCATCCTGTACCAGGGGCCTACATAGAAATCATGGGGTCCCTTAGTAGACGTTTTTATTGCCCCCTCAAAAAAATATTTGCCTGGGTCACATAATAGCATATCTCACAACTTTGCAATCCTTATAAAGTAATTTTCCTCCTATTGAAGCCCCTTGATTCCTCTTTCACTACAGCTATAAAGTGTGATGCCAACAAAAGTGCCCCAAAACACTATATGATGCCCCACATTGAATTCCACCATACGCACTTTATGATGCCCCTACTGTAAGCCCCTCAACTACACTGGCACAGTATGATCTTCAAGTGTGACCCCCATACAGCCCTCCATACAATATAATGGACCTACATACAGTATAATGGCCCCTACACCTCTGGACGCTGTATAATGGCCACCAACACAACCCTCAAACAGCCCTGCATAAAGTATAAAAAAATATATACTCCATATAATATAATGCACCCCATAGTCCTCAATATAGTATAATGCATCCCCTATAACCTTTCTTATAGTATAATGCACCCCCATAGTCCCTCCATATAGTATAATGGGCCCCAATAGTCCTCCATTTAGTATGTTGCACCCCCATTGTCTTACTATATTATATTGCACATTACATAGTTTCCAATCAGTGTACTCACTGATTAAAAAAAAAGTAAATACTCACCTCTCTTCTCGCTGCTTCAGTCTCCTCGGTATCTGCTCTGCCAATATGCACGTCAAAGCTCAGTGATGAACTAATTTTGCCCTGCCATGCTGAGCTGCAGAGGGCGGACAGCGGCGACCGGGACTCGGGAGAAGAATGCTGCCAGCAGAGGGACTATACAAGTGGGAGCGGCATCCACGTGGGGGGCTACCACTGGTACACACACCCCGTATGCACATGGCTCTACATGCCCCGTACACACATGGCTCCGATCAGTACACCTAGTACACACTCGGCTTTGCTCTGTACACCTCATACACACTTAGCTCTGCTCCGTACACTTTGTACACATGCGGCTCCACACCGTATGCCCCATACACATGTGGCTCTGATCTGTACACCTCGTACACACTCGGCTCTGCTTTGTACACCTCATACACATGCAGCTCCGCTCCATACACCTAGTACACACAGGCATCTGCTCCGTACGCCCCGTACACACTCAGCCCTGCTCCGTACACCTCATACACACACGGCTCTGCTCCATACGCCCCGTACACACTCAGTACTGCTCTGTACACCTCGTACACACTCGGCTTTGCTCCATACCCCTCGTACACACTCAGCTCTGCTCCGTACACCTCATACACACTTGGCTCCACTACGAACACCTTGTACACACTCGGCTCCGCTCCATATACCTCGTACACACATGGCTCAGTTCCATACCCCCGTACACTCTCGGCTCTGCTACATCCACACTGTAAATCCCTCCTGACCCCATATATAACCTTCACCTGATCCAGCATCATGATGACCCGCATGGTGGCGTCCTGCTTACATGGAGGAGCTGATCATGTGATCCCTGACTCCTCCCCTCCATTGACATCATTACAGGTGTAAAAGTGTAAAAAGTAATAATGGATGGCTGCAGGAGGAGTGACCAACATATTACCATGTAAATATGTAATCTTTGCACAGTTGTCACAGATTTGTAATCAATATTAATTATATCATATATGAGGCATGTTATGCTGTACACTTGTATATTAAGCACTATGTCTGCACTTGATGTATGAATTAACACTGTGATGATGTTTTAAGAAAACAAACTATTATATGTATGAATTTTACACTTTTACACTTAATTATTAATTAATCTGGGAGGGTTTAAAACCCTCAGTCTGTATCAATAGCACTATGCTTGAAAAAAGTCTTTTTGACTGAAACGGTCGCATCACATGGCCTAATAAAAGGTCCAGAAAACATCTTGCTGGAGTGCTGCCTGATTTCTTTTTTGATAAGTATTACCACACAGTGGAGCACTGTGTACAGGACTATTGCACTTACTTGCGTTTACTACTGTGCTGATTCTAACTTTATGTTCTCTAGATAGATAGACAGAGAAAAAAAACAGATATCACTTCCTTTAAGCTTTTCAGCACAGGTGCAAATCTATACAGGGTGGGCCATTTATATGGATGCACCTAAATAAAATGAGAATGGTTGGTGATATCAAATTCCTGTTTGTGACACATTAGTATATGGGAGGGGGAAAAACTTTTCCAGATGGGTGGTGACCATGGCGGCCATTTTGAAGTTGGCCATTTTGGATCCAACTTCATTTTTTTCAATGGGAAGAGGGTCATGTAATACATCAAACTTATTGAGAATTTCATAAGAAAAAAAATGGATGCTTGGTTTTACTGTAACTTTATTCTTTCATGAGTTATTTACATGTTTATGACCACTTATAAAATGTGTTCAAAGTGCTGCCCATTGTGTTGGATTGTCAGTGCAACCCTCTTCTCCTACTCTTGGCACACTGATAGCAACACTACAGAGGAAATGCTAGCACAGGCTTCCAGTATCCGTTATTTCAGATGCTGCACATCTATATCTTCACAGCATAGACAATTGCCTTTTGATGGTGATGAGGCAAACTTTTTGTCAATGGTGATGTTAACAAAACCACCTTATGTCTGACACTAACTCACAGTGATAGATCTCTCCAAGACTGTTGGAACACAAAGATTGATGGTATGATGTGGCATATAGTACAAAGATAGTGGGGCCATTCTTCATCAATGGAAACCTCAATGCCACTGGATATCTGAATCATGTAGCAATTTCAGATTCCTTAATCCTTATTCACCAGATCTGGCTGCTGCAATATTCACTGTATCTCCACTTTCACTTGTCTCCCTTATGCAGGCCACACAGTCGGTGCCAGTCTCTACTCTCATTCATGTACCTACTACCACAGATTCACTTGTCCAAGTCCTTGACTCTGTATGCCAAGCCTTAAAGGAGCTAAAAGGCCGGAATCTACCTTTCCTTTTGCTTCGTACGGACCATCCGGCTGATTGCAGCAGCTTCGCTCTGGGTACATCCTTGGCTCTCAGTTTTTGTGTCTGACACAACCTAACAAGGTGAGTGGAGCCATATTGTTCACCTTTACATCGATTATTCACAGATAAGACCCTATTGTGGGCTTATCTTTTCTTTTAGCATAATACTAACATAGCAGACAAGAACAGTGTGGATATTGTGACATCGGGAGATACAACAGCAGTAGTTCTAGGCATAAATATTATGCGTCATGTATTTCCTGAATAGCTCGCTGCTTTGCATTCTTCTCTCCCTTCTGCTTCTTCCCCCTATAGGCAAACCGTAAAGCTGACCATTAAAGCGCTCTGTACCCAACAGACGTTTGCCAACTGTAAACGTAAAATCTGACTTGTGCATATCACAGATGCATGACCAGTTACCCTGTTGGCCAACAGCGAGACTATAGTCTGGTGCTGAGCCCGACTAAGAATTCACAACAAAGACTATGTAGCTCTTCTTGACTCCATCCAGACTGCAGGACAGCCCCTGGTTAAAGCTGCCAGAAGTATTGTCACTGGCTCAAATGGTAGAGTACCCATATGGCTAGTCAACCTGAGTGGTGCACCCATCAAGCTATATAAGTTCAATTCAGTTGCTCAACTATACAATCTTCATCCAGAAGACATACTAGATGAAGAGATACTTGCTCATCAAAGGTCAATGAAAGCCACTACCAAAGGCTCTAATACACCACAACTACCTCTGGTGCAATGAACTTAATGTTGGAGATGATAATACTCCCATCGAACACATGCATGGTGTCACCAAAGTTGCTAAGGTGACACAGCCAAGCTTTCAGTAAGCACCCACTTGACTTTGGCAAGACTTCTATGATCCAACACAAGATCAAAACAGGTAATCATCCTCCCATCAAAGAAAGACACCATCCAGTACCTCCTGATAACTATCAGCAAGTAAAGAAGCTGTTAAAGGAGATGAAAGATTCTGAAGTCATTCGAGAAAGTCAAAGCCTGTGGGCTGCCAAGGAAGAAACCAGTCCTGAATAAAAGACATATAAAGGATTGACTGATCTTTGCCAAAGAATACCTTGACAATGCACAATCCTTCTGGGAGAATGTTCTGTGGACAGATAAAACAAAAAAAGACCTTTTTGGCAAATGCAAAGCAACAGTTTGCTTATAAACGGTGCAATGAAGCTAATAAGGAAAAGAACACCTTAGGTTGGCTTCACACCTCGGTTTTTGTCTGTCAGGGTTGATCCTGTTTTTTGCAGGATCCACCGGACAGAACCTGACAGCACAGAATGTGCACAAAGTGTGGGCAAATACGGCCTTGGATCCTTTTTTTTGCAGGATTCGTTTTGTGCTGCTTTGCATGGTCCTGAAGTCTGCCTGTGTCTGCTCTGCCACTGTTCAAGGTGTTGAATTCACAGTCTGTGCATGAAATACTGCTGTCCATGGTGCTGAAATTAGAATGCCAGAATTTCTGAGCATGCTCTGTGCAAATAAATGGATCCGGGAAACGATATGATTTATTCACAGGTCCAGCACCATAGACTCCCATTATATGGGAACCGGATTGCGCCGGATCCGGTTCCATCCGGTTTTGTCCGATTTTTGCACGGGGACAAAAAATGCTGCAGGCTCCGATTTTAGGGGATGGTGAAAAACCTGACAAAACCGGATGAGGCAAAGAATACACAAAACCTGATGGCCAAATAGTACCAATCCGGAACCATAGGGATACATAGGAGGCAAAACAGGTTCAAACGGACAGAGCCTGATGCACAAAACCGTGGTGTGAAGCCGGCCTTACCAACATTTAGGCATGGTGGAGGATCCATATTACTGTCAGTTGCTTTGCTGTCTCTGTTATTGAAGTTCTTGACAGTATAAGGGCCCTTTCACATCAGCGGTATTTTCAAATCGCGGCAGATGCGGTGAAAAAAACGCATCTGCCGCGATTACCGCATAACCGCGACACTTGCGGCAAGCCCCATGCAATGTCTATGGGGCTTGCGGTAAGGGTGCGGCAGGTGCGGCAAGTGCGGTTTTGGCACTTGCGGCAGGTGCGGCTGCGAAAAAAAACGCTGCAGCGATTTGAAAATACCGCTGATGTGAAAGGGCCCTAACATGAACAATGAAATCAGAGAATTATCTAGCTATTTTAGAGCAAAATTTCCTACTCAATGTAAACTTGGTTTGAGTCGAAGATGTTGAGTCCTCCAGCAAGACTGACCCAAATCACACATCCAAAGTACACAGGAATGGTTGAAAAAGAAAAAATAGACTGTTTTAAAATTGGCAGCAATGAGTCCTGACCTCAATCACATTGAAAATCATTTTGGTGAGCTGAATCTACCATAGGGAAAAAGAACCCTGTAAACATTCAAGAGAAAAATCTGCAAAGGAAGAGTGGGAGAAAATAACAACTGAGAAGTGCAAGAAGCTTATAGATGGCTACAAGAAATGTTTGGAGGCTGTCATCAATGCCAAATGGTGTGCAACCAACTATTAATTAGGGGTGCCTTTATTACTGCACATGTTGTTTATTCTGTTTCTTCTAATGAAATTGCAACACGTAAGTTGACAAACAATGTTTTATTGTTGTATCACTTTGGGTCACTAATTAAAAAATTCTAAGGATATAAACTTGGGTAGATTTCCATTTAATTCTGAAGATATTGTACAGTCTATGAAAAAAATGAAAGGGTGCCAATAATGATGAGCAGCACTGTATATTCCTATCCCTTATTACATAGTGCCCCTTCTTGTTATGTACAGCATTTCTTTACATATCAGATTCTTCTGTTACTTTTGTTATTTATAGCACTCTGTCTTTATTTAATGGCGTCCTCTCTTGCTATATATAAAATGACATGACTGCTGATTCGTGGTGGGTGAACCTGCCGAAATTCGGGGTTCAACGAACTCGCCCAGACTATTTTTTTAAAGTGCAGGTTCGGGGTCGAAAGTGACTCGAACTTGAGTCTGAACCCCAAACTCAGACTATAAGTTATGGGATGGGGGCTAGGAGGCTGTAAAAGAAAGAATCTAGTTATTAAACAGCATTATACTTGCCTGCGTTCTAGATCCTATAAAACGTTTTCGTCCCTTATATAGTGATGTCCCACATTTTGTCCCGTCCTGGTATAATGTCTTCCATTCTATCATAATGCCCTTAATCCCGAGCACCTTATTGACATAATATCCCCAATTCTAGGCCCTTCAAAGGAATTATGTTCCCGTTACTTGACCCCTTCCTGGAATAGTGTTTCCCACCCTGGGCTCCATTGTTTAATGTCCCCCATCCTAAGTCTATCCCTTTTATAATGTTCCCCATCCTGGTATATTGTGCCCCATCCTGGTATAATATGCCCCATTCTAAGTAAATCTTTGGTATAATGTGCCCCATCCTGGCATAATGTGCGTCATCCTGGTATAATATGCCCCGTCGTTGTCTCCTTCTGGTTTAATGTGCACCATCCTGCTATAATGTCACCATCCTGGGTCTATCCCTGGTATAATATGCCCTATCATGGTTTCCTTCCTGTTTTAATACACCCCAGAGGTGTCAAACACGCGGCCCCCTGGCCGCATGAGGCCCCTGGGGCTTCACAGTGCGGCCCACAGCACCATCGACAACGTAAGGATGCAGGAGTCCATTGTGCAGCGGGCCGCCGCGATACGGTGTGTAAGGAGACTGCGGCTTTATTATGACTTCCTGCGGCCGCTACGTCAAACTTCTTCGCTCAGCTACATCAATGGAAGCCGGCGGACCAATCAGATCAGAGATCCGCAAGTGACGTCGGCGTATGATGTCACTTGAGGTTTCTGATTGGCCTGCCGGATTCCATTGATATAGCTGAGCGAAGGAGCTTGACTTAGTGGTCACAGGAAGTCATAATAAAGCCACAGTCCCCAGCACACTGCACCGCGGCGGCCCCCAGCACACTGGATTCAGGCATCGTTAAGGTGTGTGAGAGAGAGCGAGTATGTATGTATGAGAGTGTGACTGTGTGTATGAGAGTGTGTGTATATGAGTGTGTGTTTATGTGTGTGCATGAGAGTGTGTGTGTGCATGAGAGTGTGTGTGTATGAGTGTAAGCATATGAGTGTGTGTATGTGTGTGTGTATGAGAGGTGTGTGTATATGTGTGTGTATGAGAGAGTGTGTGTGTAAGCGAATGTGTGTGTATGAGTGTGTGAGAGAATGTGTGTATGTGTGAAAGTGTATGTGTGTGTATGAGTGTGTGTATAGGAAGGAGTGTGTGTGTATGAGAAAGTGTATGTGTATAAGTGTATGTATGAGAATGTGTATGAGAGTGTGTGTATGTATGAGAGTGTGCATGAGTGTCTGTATGAGTGCGTGTATGACTATGTGTGTGTGTATATACGTGTGTGTATGAGTGTGTGTGTAAAAGTGTGTGTATGTGTGTGAGTATATGAGTGTGCGTGTGTATGGGAGAATGTGAGTGTGTGAATATGAAAGAGTGTGTATGTGTGTGTATGAGAGAGTGTATGTATAAGTGTGTATGAGTGTGTATGAGAGTGTGTATGAGTGTGTGTATGAGAGAGTGTGTGTGTATGAGAGAGTGTGTATGTGTGTGTATGAGAGAGTGTATGTATGAGTGTGTATGAGTATGTATGAGTGTGTGTATGAAGTGTGTGTATAAGTGTGTGTGCATGAGAGAATGTGTGTATGAGTGTATGCATGAAAGTGTGTGTATGAGTGTGTGTGTATGAGTGTGTATGAGTAAGTGTGTGTGTATGATCATATATGAGAGTGTATGTATGAGAGTGTGTATGAAAGTGTGTGTGTGTATATGATGTGTGTGTATGAGAGAGTGTATGTGAGTGGGTATGAGAATGTGTATATGAGTGTGTATGAGAGAGTGTGTGTAAAGTTGTGTGTATGAGAGTGTGTGTGTATGAGTGTGCATGTGTATGAGAGAATGTGAGTGTGTGTATATGAGTGAGTATTTGTGTATGAAAGAGTGTGTGTATGAGAATGTGAGTGTGTATGTGTGTGTGCGTGCATGACAGTGTGTATGTGTGTGTTTAAGTGTGTGTATGAGAGTGTATGTGTACGTACGAGTGTGAGTGTGTATGAAAGACTGTGTGTGCATGCAAAAAGAAGAGAGACCAGGTTGGGACATCACTACAAAGTAGCATCAGAATGATGACATTACTACAAGATGGGGACAATGATGGGGACATTACTACAAGAAGGGAACCATGATGGGGGCATTGCTACAAGATGAATATTAGGATGAGGACCTTGCTACAAGAAGGGGACGAGGATGGCGACATTACTACAAGATGAGGGTCAGAATGGGGACATTACTACAAGATGAGGGTCAGAATGGGGACATTACTACAAGATGAGGACCAAGATGGTGACATTACTACATGATGAGTATCGGGATGGAGACATTACTACAAGATGGGACCAGGATGGGGACATTACTGCAAGAAGGGGACCAGGATGGGGACATTACTAGAAGATGAGGACCAGAAAGAGGGACATTAATATAGGATGGGGACCAGTATGAGGATATTATTACAAGAAGGGTACCAGGATGGGGACATTACTACAAGAATGGGACAAGGATGGGGACATTACTGCAAGGAGAAGACCAGGATGAGAACATTACACAAGATGAGTACCAGGATGGGAGACATTAATATAGGTTGGGGACCAGTATGGGGACATTACTACAAGAAGGCGATCAGGATGGGGGACATTACTACAAGATGGGGACCTGAATGGGGACATTACTACAAGAGGAGGACCAGGAGGGAGACATTACTACAAGATAGGGACCAGGATGGGGACATTACTACAAGAAGAGGATCAGGATGGGACATTACTACAAGAAGGGACAGGATGGAGACATTACTACAAGATGGGGACCATGATGGGACATTACTACAAGATGGGGACCAGGATGGGGACTTTACTACAAGAAGAGGATCAGGATGGGGACATTAAACAAGAAGGGGAACAGGATTGGGACATTAAAAGATAATAATGAATAGAGAATTCGAGTGATTTGGGACATTGTGCCCATGTTTTTAGTCCAACACATAAAATAAATGATTCCGCTCACCTATCACCGTGCCAATGCTGCATGGCATCCTCTTCTATAACCAGCAAAGGAGCCAGTAGCTGATGTCAGCATGCAAGCGATAGCAGCACAAGATGTCACTATCATGCTTCACAGTCATGTGCATGTAGATATCAGCTGACAGCCTCTGATTGACTGGCACTGTGTATCGCAGCACAGGGAGCCGGCAAGTTCCCTGTGCAACACTACATTTGTCTGAGGACACACATCCATCTGAAATAGTTGCTAGTGTTGATGGTTGTTGTTGATGGTCCCCTCCACCTCTGGGCCCCAGTACAATTGCACCACCTGCAGCGGCGAAATGTCAGCCACTAGTTTTATGGTATATCAGTTGTAGTTTGAATATTTTATTTGGAATACAGCATTGCTAAAGGCACTTTGCATTGCCATCACTTCTCACGGGATGCTTTAGTAGAACCACCTAATAGATTATTACAGCTCCTATCAATTTAATAATTCGAAAACCATATAGGTGTTCAGGTCATTCATTGTCTAGTGTCTGATTCTTACGGTAATTTTATCTCCATCTGGATATTGACTTTAATACGTCTGATTACATAATCAATGGTCTTCGTTGCAGTCCACTTTAATATTTGCATGTGAATTGCGCTGTTAATTTATACCTTTGATCACCTTTTAATTTGTGGTGCAAGTTTGTTGTTCTTTGCAGCCTTCAAATATTTATCTGCGTGTCTAGAAATGAGTGGCACAGAAGGATTGTCCAGACAGGGGAATGAAGAGAAGCTAAAGCATAAACATTGTAATTGTCAAGTGAGCTTAAAATATCTTAGAGGCAAAGCACCTGCACTGAAGCATAGCCTCTGTATTGTGCTAAAAAAACAACACACAAAACATGAGCTCAGTTCCTTTATTGTAGGGTGTATAAAGTTTTTGGTCCAAGGACCCACTGATCTCAATATGGAATATAATCAAACCTGTACGTCCTTTCAATTTCTTGGTGTCAACTGCAATAAAAGAAAATGTATAGTGTATGGAGGACCTCCACTTAGATATAAATTACTCGCCATTGTGTTTGTAACGAGGTGAAGTCATGGCTGCTTGTAGTTCACAGCGTAGTTATGGTCCCCCTATGAGCACATCTTAAGATGTTGCCTCTAGGCACCAGTCATGCTGGTCAGACCAAGCAGACAGTAGTTTCGTAATCTTGATATCTTTACCTTCATGTTGCATTTTCACAGACTAAAATACACTAAATATAAATCCATAGTAAAGGACACAGGGAGGGGAATGATCAGTGCTCACCAGATTATCAGGAGACCACGGGTGCCAGGTTTAGTATGGCTGGAATCCACTTAAATATGTAGATAGGAACAAAGAACCAGTGTGGCGCCCCACGGTCTGGTCACCACAAAGGGGTACTGCACACAATGAATAGGTGTGGTGTCTCAGTCCTAAAGGAAACGGGATGGTGAACTCAGGCCCCCACCAAACACACCCTAGGACCCAGGGGACCATGGGTGGACCCGGGGGAAGAGCCTAGTCAAGGGGACAAGGGAAGAACAGGTGGGGGTGGCAGTAAGTAACAGAGAAGTAAGAAGTGAGTAGGTAGTGGAAGAGTGAAGGAGGTGGAAGCAAAGTATGCAGGCGTGAGGAGGGGAACAGAGAAGACCCCAGGGGCACAGGTGGAGTGAAAGCAACCAGGGCGCCCGGATCTGGACTAAGATAGTCGGACAGAGGGGTTGGTCAAAAATGTGGCACAGACGCTGTATGCCCAAACCACTGAACCGAAGGCTAAAGGAGTGGTGGCTGCAACCCGATGCACCCGCTGAGAAGGCAACCGAATTAGGGTCAGGAGAGAGGTAGCAGTCATCCGAGAGGACCCATAGATGCTAGATCTGGGCACTGCTATTGGAGGTGCTGACAGGAGAGACGGAGAAGTGGCGCTGGGAGAGAGAGACCAGAGAATGGAGAGGCACACAAAGGGGTCCTGGGCCAGCTATCCCAGTTTCTTGTCGACAGGGCAGACTGGACTTGGTAGAGAGAAGGGCCCGGTGTCCAGTTGCAACTTCGGTGAGTAAATCGGGTACAAAATTCCAATGCTGTGTGAAACTGACTTATTCTCCCGCCTGCTGAGCCACTGACTGCCAACACAAATGAAACCCAGAGTCCCAGTGCAATCACGGCCTTACGCACCCTTGCAACTAAGAACGTCTGCCCCGGTGTACTGCTCCACCTACGGGGAGCGATGACATCAGGCTACAATCCCAACAACCCCGGAGGTCTGACCCACAGTGTTGGTTCCTCTTGACCGAGAACCGTAGGTGGCGTCACAAACTTTTATCCTATAAACTTTATTCCCATTCATCAATCCCTAATCTCCTGATATATTTAGAGCTGACTCCCCCAGGGTCACGAATGCCGGGTCTAGGCCCCTGTGACCCCCCATTAGCAAACGGATCCTGGTTCTGAGTGCCCCATGACCCCGGGGTGGGCGAGTCACCAGCACCAGGTGATTACATAAAAAATACATTTTTTTTATTCAATCCACAGCTTGAAAAAATTAAAATATACGTGTCATCACAAGTCAACGGGCGAAAATCCCCAGCATGCTGACGCTTTTCGGACTTTATGTCCTTACTCGTATGCATCTTAAAAACAACTGACCAGAGTATTTAAACACATATAACATCCCACAAGCACAAGTGTGATCAATTACAAGACAATTGGATGAATCATTACGTGTCGGAATCAACTTTCAAATCTTGGTTTAAAAAGAAAAAAGCAGTTGTAAAATTCTATTAAATAAATGTCACTCCATTCCATATTGTTCTACATATTTTTACATCAGTGTAGCACAATCGTTTGATGTTAGTTTATATATTTTTTGATGTACCAAAAACAATATTTAATACATTTCTTACTTGTATTGGTTTTATATTGCACAGATTAAAAAATACATTTTCACCCAGTGGCTGACCTTGTGCCATGAGGGCCCTGGTGCAGCAGCTGATGATGAGGAGGGAGGGGGGGTGCTAGCGGAGAGCGGGGGTGGTGGTGGTGCTAACAGAAGATGGTGAGGAGCGGGGGAAGGGGGTGCTATAGGTGCTGCGGCTCCTACCTGAGCCGGGCTGCGCAGTCCTGGGAGCCGGGGCGGCAGAGGAGAGGAAGGGCGGGATCAGCCAAGGGAAGCAGGAAGCTTCCCTCAGTTAACCCTCTCTCCTCTGACACAGGGACATGGGGGTCGGCTGGGGGCCCCCCTGCAAGCCTGAGGGACGCCCTAGCCGGTCGGGGCCCTGGTGCAGCTGAACCAGCTGCACCATGGTAGGTCCGCCCCTGTTTTTACCCCAAGGCAAATCAGAGAAACAAGAAGAAAAACAGATGGTGATAGTTAGAAATATTTAAGATTAAATAAACACAACTGCATGTCCTGTCCAAAGGACACATCTGAATGTTTCCTCTCTGCACATATAGTAACAAATCTTATAATGCACCCTGTTATATTTCTTTTTATTATTATATATGTGTACAATTTGATTTCTATGATAAACTCTATAGTAATCTATTTAACAGCACTAAACAGTGATAAAAAAAACTTTTCAACACACTCCATCTAAATCTCCCTCTCTATCTCTTGTGTTTTTATAGACATGAAAAACCGGGACACTGGAGTATATACACATCTCATCTTATTGGGACAATATTCAGATTTAATAAAAATTACCTCAAATTCCCTCTAAAATTCAAGCCCTCTGGATACCTTATGTTAAGCACCAGTATCCAGTATGTGATTCACCCGGGGTCTATGGGAACTCGGTACCCGGGCTTCGTTCTGGGGGTTGCTGTCTCGTTGGCTGGTGCCCAGGCCTCTAGCCATGATGGTCAACTGAAAATAAAATAATAAAATAGTACAGTCTCGTGATGCTACCTGCAGTTCTGGTGATGCTCACCATCACCGCTATCAGACCACCAGGGATGATGGTATTGAAGCAGGATGATTTGGCTCCCTGCAGGTGGAGCAGATCCCCAGGGCAGCAATTTAATAGTTTGTGTGGAAAGAAACACTGAGGCTCGTTAGCTTTATACGGGTACTTTACTGGAATCTGGTTGCGATGGTATGCAGGTTTACAGTTATACAGTCTTTGCAGGTAGCTGGCCGAGTAGTCACTGAGGAGAATAACGTCTCTTTGAGGCTCCCAGAGAGTACCTTCTGCTTTACGTCCACTGTTCTGTTCACTTCCTTGCGCCTCCTTACTTCCTTGCGCTGTCCTGCACAGGCCACTTGTCTACCAGGCCCGTCGGGTGCTATGAGGTACCCTTCTTCTCTACTACGGGGTTCAACCCTGTTTAGTGATCCTGGTGGGGCTGCATGTTTTGGACGGGGGAGTCAGGGCTATTAGATAGACCACGAGTTGACGGCTCAGGGATAGACTTTTGCACTGCGATTCGGAGCCGGTTCTCCGCTGTGGACTGGGATTCCCCGAGCTGTAGAAGGTCCGACACTGGATCTCCTCCTTCCGTCTGGGTCTCCACTCCTTTCAGGCGCCATCCCTGGGGGTCCCCTTTAGGGCTTCCTCCCTGCTTCGTCCCTCAGACTAGACTCTCCTTTGACTGACTAACTGTCTGTGTGTTTCTCGCTCTCACAATGCTCTGCCCCCCAAACTTCTCCCACTGGGATTGGGTCTCTTAACAGAGGATTTTACCCTGTAGTCCCCTGCTCTAGAGTGTGTGAATGCTAGGAAAAGAGCCTCAGGTTGACGTTATACTCTCCAATGACAGGAATACCACACACTGTTATGGGCGCAGTACCCCTACTGTGGTGCACTGACCAGTGGGGCGCCACATATGCTTCTCTCCCTCTAACAACAATCCTTCCCAATTACTGCCTCTGATTGGTCTCTAAACACACTCTATGCCTTTTACTGCTAGGCAGAGGCGTAACTACAGTAGGTGCGGGGTTGCGATCGCACCCGGACCCTGGAGCCTAGGGGGCCCCAAAAGTCCCTTTTGGCCTATAGAAAAAGACCACTGCTATTAAAAACTTGCATTATATGGGGGCACCATTGGAGCTTTTGCTTTGGGGCCAATTAACCTAAAGTTACGCCATTGCTGCAAGGCTATCAATGTTGCCAGCATGCACCTCTAAGAAGTGCTCAGCCAAGCCAGAAACATTCCTTTTACTGGTCGATGAGCTCGGTTTACTTGCGGTAAAATGTTCACTAATTCTTTTTTTTAACCTTCTAGTTGTGCATGTCACGTAATATTTATTGCAAGACACACCATATACACAACATGTGTAGCATTGCAATTAATGTATGCCTTTATCTTGTATTGTTTCTGTGCGATCACATTAGAGTACGGACACACTGGCGTGAAAGTCGGACCAATGTTATTCTATGTCTGAGAGCACATTGGCGAGTGTCGGATGCTTTTTTCTCATCCGGATAACGGAAGAGAAACAAATCGCAACATGCTGCAACAGTCTGCGATTCACGCACGAGACTTGCCAATGCAAGTCTATGGGTCTGACAAAATCACAAACCCCACACAGACAGCATACGGACCATCCGAGAGGCACCCATTTTTTTCACTGATACATTATCATTTTGTAGCTCAGACAACTGTAAAATGTTCCTGTCAATGATTATAGTGTATATAATTGCTGAGAAAAAAAACGGATTGCACGCGGACAGCACACGGATGCCACACGGATGAAAAAACGGATGTCACTTGTCCGACTCTCCTGGATGAGAAATGGACCGATTTTCTTCACACCAGTGTGATTCCACCCTTAGGCTGGAAACACACTGTCCGTATGATATACGAGTCACTCGGACGAGTGTCGGATCATTAATCCTGAACGGCCTCTCCCTGTCAGGACGGGACTTTGGAATTGCTGACAGGGAGAGGTCGTTCAGGGTTGATGATCCTACACTCATCCGAGTGACTCGTATATCATACGGACAGTGTGTTTCCAGCCTTAGGCTGAAAAAACACTATCCTACTTACATGCGAGTCTCTCGGACGAGACTCGGATCAGTGACCCTGAACAGCCTCTCCCTCTCTGGATGGGAGTATCAGCTGCTTGTGTTTTTGTGCAGCATCAGAGGGAGAGGCCGTTCAGGGTCACTGATCCGAGTCTCGTCCGAGAGACTCGCGTGTAAGTAGGATAGTGTGTTTCCAGCCTTAGTGAAAGTATCTGTTCTTTCCTTAAGACCACATAAATTACATTTGTTTCCACAAGTTACCCACATGTTATAACCAAGTGGGAACAGCTTATAAACATACTAGGTGACAGAATGTTACAATATTCTTTGCTGTTCGGGGAACACATGTATAGCTGTTTGTCAGGATCTGCGATAGAATTGGATCCTGATGCAGAATTGGCAAGAACTTATGGAGCAAGATGACAATGTCTTTGTAATCCGTGCTGAAAGCAGTTGTAAATGTAGGTACGGTAAATTTGTTTGCTGTTTTGGGATTGAATTTTCACCCACACAATCCGTCAATAGAGAAACTCAGATTTCTTTTGTACTATGTTCTCTGCTCCTTTTATCATCCATAGTTTATAGCGATGGTTTTAAATCTGCGGATCATTATTTCACTTTTTGCTATAAAACTTTCCTGTGTGGAATGGAATTTAGAATTTGTTTAGTATAATTTTTACAACTTTGCTTTGTTCTTCAAGATTTGAAGGTTGATTCCAACACATAATGATTCATCCAATTGTCTTGTAATTGAACACACTTGTAGTTGTGGGATGTTATATAATATAATAATAATATTTATATAGCGCCGACATATTCCACAGTGCTTAACAAATGTGTTATATGTATTTAAGTACTCTGTTCAGTTGTGTTTAAGATGCCTATGAGTAAGGGCATAAAGTCCGAAGCGCGTCAGGTGTGCGGGGGATTGTCATCCTTTAATATGTGATGACACGTATGTTTCAATTTTTTGCAAGCTATAAGGTGTATAAAGAAAATATTTTTTTTATGGAATCTTCTGGTGCTGGTTCTTTGTTCCTATCAACTTACACTAGAGGTGGTCATATTCATTAAATTATGAAAATACAAATCTACGTCACTTTGGCGTCCCTGTTAAACAACTTAAGTGGTTTGAGTAGTCATAATGTGACTTCTCATAAGTGATTTGCACACTTGCAGTCGCATGATCTTCCTAATTCTCTTAATGTTCAGTGAAATGCTACATCCCCTGATTCCTTTAGAGAAGCAGGAAGAGAAACTAGTCAGTATGTTACCGATAGTATAAAAATCGCATATAAGTGGTTATGTGATAACCATTGAAACTGGAAGGCAAAACCAAAAACATTAAGTATTTTACATGCCACAGTGTTTAATTTTATAATGTAAGGGGGTGTCCATGTTTGGGATGAAGGTATGCAGTCACTGTACATACCTCCCAACTTCCAAAGAAGAAAAAGGGAGACAAAGTTGATGGTGCATGCTGAGCATCATGGCAACTTTTAAGCCAAGTTCCTGATTACCCCCATATCCACATCTCAATCACACTCATATCCACGCCCAGGGCCGGACTGGGACCAAAAAGCAGCCCTGGAAAAAAGATCCCACCAGCCCATATTTTATATCACCCATCAGCCCCGATCAGTGAAATCTGCTTTTACGTTGTCGTGGCCTCACCACTTTCTTAAAGTCGTTATCTGAAGAGCCACATGTGAATGGTGCAGCAAAGGGAATAATCAACCACAGCTCCATTCACATGTTACTGTTCAAAGCCACATTTCTCACGATTGTGGGGTCCCAGCGATCAAATCCGCAGCGAAGGGAAAGTCATCACCTATACAGAAGAGAAGTGATGACACCATATTGGGGATAATCATTTTAAACAACATTTAAATGCTAAGAGTCCAATACCGCCTGTGACTACAGGACAGGAGGAGTGGTATTGTGCAGTGTATATATACAGAATAATACAGATACTGAGGATTACACCCAGTATACAGGACAAGAGAAGTGGTACTGTGCAGTGTATATATACAGAATAATACAGATAATGAGGATTACACCCAGTATACAGGACAGGAGAAGTGGTACTGTGCAGTGTATATATGCAGAATAATACAGATCCTGAGGATTACACCCAGTATACAGGACAGGAGAAGTGGTACTGTGCAGTGTATATATGCAGAATAATACAGATCCTGAGGATTACACCCAGTATACAGGACAGGAGAAGTGGTACTGTGCAGTGAATATATACAGAATAATACAGATACTGAGGATTACACCCAGTATACAGGACAAGAGAAGTGGTACTGTGCAGTGTATATATACAGAATAATACAGATACTGAGGATTACACCCAGTATACAGGACAGGAGAAGTGGTACTGTGCAGTGTATATATACAGAATAATACAGATCCTGAGGATTACACCCAGTATACAGGACAGGAGAAGTGGTACTATGCAGGGAATATTTACAGACTAATACAGATACTGAGGATTACACCCAGTATACAGGACAAGAGAAGTGGTACTGTCCAGTGTATATATACAGAATAATACAGATACTGAGGATTACACCCAGTATACAGGACAGGAAAAGTGGTACTGTGCAGTGTATATATACAGAATAATACAGATCCTGAGGATTACACCCAGTATACAGGACAGGAGAAGGGGTACTGTGCAGTGTATATATACAGAATAATACAGATACTGAGGATTACACTCAGTATACAGGACAGGAGAAGTGGTACTGTGCAGTGTATATACAGTTAGGGCCAGAAATATTTGGACAGTGACACAATTTTCGCGAGTTGGGCTCTGCATGCCACCACATTGATTTGAAATGAAACCTCTACAACAGAATTCAAGTGCAGATTGTAACGTTTAATTTGAAGGGTTGAACAAAAATATCTGATAGAAAATGTAGGAATTGTACACATTTCTTTACAAACACTCCACATTTTAGGAGGTCAAAAGTAATTGGACAAATAAACATAACCCAAACAAAATATTTTTATTTTCAATATTTTGTTGCGAATCCTTTGGAGGCAATCACTGCCTTAAGTCTGGAACCCATGAACATCACCAAACGCTGGGTTTCCTCCTTCTTAATGCTTTACCAGGCCTTTACAGCCGCAGCCTTCAGGTCTTGCTTGTTTGTGGGTCTTTCCGTCTTAAGTCTGGATTTCAGCAAGTGAAATGCATGCTCAATTGGGTTAAGATCTGGTGATTGACTTGGCCATTGCAGAATGTTCCACTTTTTTGCACTCATGAACTCCTGGGTAGCTTTGGCTGTATGCTTGGGGTCATTGTCCATCTGTACTATGAAGCGCCGTCCAATCAACTTTGCAGCATTTGGCTGAATCTGGGCTGAAAGTATATCCCGGTACACTTCAGAATTCATCCGGCTACTCTTGTCTGCTGTTATGTCAACAATAAACACAAGTGACCCAGTGCCATTGAAAGCCATGCATGTCCATGCCATCACGTTGCCTCCACCATGTTTTACAGAGGATGTGTTGTGCCTTGGATCATGTGCCGTTCCCTTTCTTCTCCAAACTTTTTTCTTCCCATCATTCTGGTACAGGTTGATCTTTGTCTCATGTGTCCATAGAATACTTTTCCAGAACTGAGCTGGCTTCTTCAGGTGTTTTTCAGCAAATTTAACTCTGGCCTGTCTATTTTTGGAATTGATGAATGGTTTGCATCTAGATGTGAACCCTTTGTATTTACTGTCATGGAGTCTTCCCTTTACTGTTGACTTAGAGACGGATACACCTACTTCACTGAGAGTGTTCTGGTCTTCAGTTGATGTTGTGAACGGGTTCTTCTTCACCAAATAAAGTATGCGGCGATCATCCACCACTGTTGTCATCTGTGGACGCCCAGGCCTTTTAGAGTTCCCAAGCTCACCAGTCAATTCCTTTTTTCTCAGAATGTACCCAACTGTTGATTTTGCTACTCCAAGCATGTCTGCTATCTCTCTGATGGATATTTTTCTTTTTTTTAGCCTCAGGATGTTCTGCTTCACCTCAATTGAGAGTTCCTTTGACCGCATGTTGTCTGGTCACAGCAACAGCTTCCAAATTCAAAACCACACACCTGGAATCCACCCCTGACCTTTTAACTACTTCATTTATTACAGGTTAACCAGGGAGACGCCTTCAGAGTTAATTGCAGCCCTTAGAGTCCATTGTCCAATTACTTTTGGTCCCTTGAAAAAGAGGAGGCTATGCATTACAGAGCTATGATTCCTAAACTCTTTCTCCGATTTGGATGTGGAAACTCTCATATTGCAGCTGGGAGTGTGCACTTTCAGCCCATATTATATATATAATTGTATTTCTGAACATGTTTTTGTAAACAGCTAAAATAACAAAACTTGTGTCACTGTCCAAATATTTCTGGCCCTAACTGTATACAGAATAATACAGATACTGAGGATTACACCCAGTATACAGGACAGGAAAGGTGGTACTGTGCAGTGTATATATACAGAATAATACAGACACTGAGGATTACACCCAGTATACAGGACAGGAGAATTGGCACTGTGCAGTGTATATATACAGAAAAATACACATACTGAGGATTACACCCAGTATACAGGACAGGAGAAGTGGTACTGTGCAGTGTATATATACAGAATAATACAGATACTGAGGATTACACCCAGTATACAGGACAGGAGAAGTGGTGCTGTGCAGTGTATATATACAGAATAATACACATACTGAGGATTACACCCAATATACAGGACAGGAGAAGTGGTAGTGTGCAGTGTATATATACAGAATAATACACATACTGAGGATTACACCCAGTATACAGGACAGCAGAAGTGGTACTGTGCAGTGTATATATACAGAATAATACAGATACTGAGGATTACACCCAGTATACAGGACAGGAGAAGTGGTATTGTGCAGTGTATATATACAGAATAATACAGATACTGAGGATTACACCCAGTATACAGGACAGGAGAAGTGGTACTGTGCAGTGTAGATATACAGAATAATACAGATACTGAGGATTACACCCAGTATACAGGACAGGAGAAATGGTGCTGTGCAGTGTATATATACAGAATAATACATATACTGAGGATTACACCCAGTATACAGGACAGCAGAAGTGGTACTGTGCAGTGTATATATACAGAATAATACAGATACTGAGGATTACACCCAGTATACAGGACAGCAGAAGTGGTACTGTGCAGTGTATATATACAGAATAATACAGATACTGAGGATTACACCCAGTATACAGGACAGGAGAAGTGGTATTGTGCAGTGTATATATACAGAATAATACAGATACTGAGGATTACACCCAGTATACAGGACAGGAGAAGTGGTACTGTGCAGTGTATATATACAGAATAATACAGATACTGAGGATTACACCCAGAATACAGGACAGGAGAAATGGTGCTGTGCAGTGTATATATACAGAATAATACATATACTGAGGATTACACCCAGTATACAGGACAGCAGAAGTGGTACTGTGCAGTGTATATATACAGAATAATACAGATACTGAGGATTACACCCAGTATACAGGACAGGAGAAGTGGTATTGTGCAGTGTATATATACAGAATAATACAGATACTGAGGATTACACCCAGTATACAGGACAGGAGAAGTGGTACTGTGCAGTGTATATATACAGAATAATACACATACTGAGGATTACACCCAGTATACAGGACAGCAGAAGTGGTACTGCGCAGTGTATAAATACAGAATAGTACAGACACTGAGGATTACAGCCAGTATACAGGAAAGGAGACGTGGTGCTGTGCAGTGTATATATACAGAATAATACAGATACTGAGGATTACACCCAGTATACAGGACAGGAGAAGTGGTACTGTGCAGTGTATATTTACATAATAATACTGATACTGAGGATTAGACCCAGTATACAGGACAGGGGAAATGGTACTGTGCAGTGTATATATACAGAATAATACAGATACTGAGGATTAAACCCAGTATACAGGACAGGGGAGGTGGTACTGTGCAGTGTATATATACAGAATAATACAGATACTGAGGATTACACCCAGTATACAGGACAGGAGAAGTGGTGCTGTGCAGTGTATATATACAGAATAATACACATACTGAGGATTACACCCAGTATACAGGACAGCAGAAGTGGTACTGTGCAGTGTATAAATACAGAATAATACAGACACTGAGGATTACAGCCAGTATACAGGAAAGGAGACGTGGTGCTGTGCAGTGTATATATACAGAATAATACAGATACTGAGGATTACACCCAGTATACAGGACAGGAGAAGTGGTACTGTGCAGTGTATATACCGTATACAGAATAGTACAGATACTGAGGATTACACCCAGTATATAGGACAGAAGAAGTGGTACTGTGCAGTGTATATATACAGAATAATACAGATACTGAGGATTACACCCAGTATACAGGACAGGAGAAGTGGTACAGTGTTGTGTATATGTACATAATAATACAGATACTGAGGATTACACCCAGTATACAGGACAGGGGAAATGGTACTGTGCAGTGTATATATACAGAATAATACAGATACTGTGGATTAAACCCAGTATACAGGACAGGGAAGGTGGTACTGTGCAGTGTATATATACAGAATAATACAGATACACAGGTTTATACCCAGCATACTGGACAGGGGAAGTTGTACTGTGTAGTGTATATACAGAATAATACATATAACTGAGGATTACACCCAGTATACAGGACAGGAGAAGTGGTACTGTGCAGTGTATATACAGAATAATACAGATACTAAGGATTATCCTGCACTGATTAGGGTCCTAGTGATGCATTTCTGTATTGACGGTTGTTCTGGTGATATATTTATTAGTTCTGATCCTGCACTGATTGGGGTACTAGTGATGCATTTCTATATTGATGGTTGCTCTGGTCATATATTTATTAGTTATTATTCTGCACATATGTAACAATCAAAAACTTGAAAGAATACGTGATACATGGCAATGTTAATAAAGAGTTATAATGTCTAACAAGTTAAAGGCCACTTTACACACACAGATATCTGTGTTCAACTTCTAAACAGATCTCTGGTTGCAGTGAAATCATGGACACATTGTTCCATTTTGTACACAGCCACAAAATGGAACAATGTGTCCATGATTGGTTGGACAGAGATATCTGTGTGTGTAAAGTGGCCTTATGGGTTACTACATTTGTATTTATGTTAAGAGCATTAAAAGGGTTGTCCAGGTTTGTGATGAATGTCTTGTTACTCTTTGTAACTATATATTTCTGAATCCTCTCAGCATGCTCACTTAGCACTGTCAGTATTCTCCAGTGCTAGGTGCAAGAACAGGCTGTCATGTGACTACAAGTATTTGCATACATGCTTCACTTAATATGAAGGTTCAAAGTTCAATCAGCAGGTGACTACATATATGCAAATCACAGTTACATGATCTGCTGCTCTCATGGCCAACATTGGAGAATCCTTACAGCACTCAGCGTACACACTATGAGCATTCAGAAGTCTGTAGTTACAAGAATAACTGTAGACTTTCATCACAACTCACCGAAGTTTTGACACTTTTTCTACCCCTTGCATCTAGCAGATGGCTGCAGATTCCCCCAGGAGGTGACACATGCGTCCAGACACCGATGCACAGCCCCCTGCAACCCATAACATGGGGGCGGTTTGTGGCAACCAGGCGACCAGCCATGCTAACAAGGAGGGGGGCTGGTGGTGAATGCAGACACATGGACTCCACTAGGCCTCTGCCACTCACATCCAGGTGATATATAAGTGTCTGAGCAGCCTATTGGTAACGCCCCAAGACCAGGCGGGCCGCTCAGCACTGAGGACATGCATCACTGTGACAGACCCCCCCTAGAGGAAAACAACCTCATCTGCAATTGCAGTGGCAGAGGCCTAGTGGAGTCCATGTGTCTGCATTCACCACCAGCTCCCTCCTTGTTAGCATGGCTGGTCGCCTGGTTGCCACAAACCGCCCCCATGTTATGGGTTGCAGGGGGCTGTGCATCGGTGTCTAGACGCATGTGTCACCTCCTGGGGGAATCTGCAGCCATCTGCTAGATGCAAGGGGTAGAAAAAGTGTCAAAACTTCGATGAGTTTTTCTATATAATTCTTAGTACCAATTCGGTGAGACTTTCATCACAAACCTGGTGTTAAGACTCCTGGATTGTGTGAATCTATGTGTCATTCTGTGTGGCTTACCTGGAGTCCTCTTGGTATGGCTTCTGACAGATTTGATTTTCCCTGTTCTTGTGGGTATGGTGCTCGTGCTGACATTTGCATTCACCACACACCTTTGGATCACATGTTCTGGAGGTATCACATGATCTCCTGTGCGGGTTATTTAAGTTTGCTCCTCTATTTTGATTTTGTCTGAGATCTTTCCTGACTCATGCTTCGTAGCTCTTTTAATTTGAATTTGGTTTCCTCCCTTGTTTTGGATCTTGGCTTGTTTGACTTCCCTTCTGTGTGGGGCTTTTCCTCTACTTAGTATTTGTGTCTGCTTTGCACCGTTAGTTTACAGGGACAGGGGATGGTTGGAGATTAGCGGGTGTACTTCTTCCCAACCATGACACCTGGACAATGCTCCTAACATAAATATAAATTTAGTAACCCTGAACTTGTCAGACAACATAATACTTTATTAACATGGCCCTGAATCTCATAATATTAAAATTTATAGTTGGGTACGTATGTCTATGATCAGAACCAATAACATCAAATTTATATATCCACAGAACCACCATGAGTACAGAAATGCATCATTAAGACCTGAATAAGTACCGACATTCAACATTACAACCCCCATGAGGAGGAAAATACATCACTAGAATTATCATCAGTACACGAATACATCACCAGACCCACCATCAGTATAGAAATACATCTCCAGAACCACCAGCAGTACAAAAACAAATGATTATAGAAATATAGCATCACCACTCTTATCAATACAGGTATCCATCACAAGAACCACCATCAGTACTTGAAAACATAACCAGAATCACTATCAGCATATGAATACATCACAAGACCCACCATAATATTACCAGTTTATATACTAGATTCTTTGATAGGGCGTTGATCCAGGGAATTAGTCTGATTGCCATATCGGGAGTCAGGAAGGAATTTTTTTTCCCCAATGTGGAGCTTAGTGTTGCCACATGGTTTTTTTTTTGCCTTCCTCTGGATCAACATGTTAGGCTATGGGTTGAACTAGATGGACTTAAAGTCTTCCTTCAACCTTATAAACTATGTTACTATGTTACTATGTTACCATCAGTACAGGAGCACATTACCAAAAGCGGCAGCAGCAGCAGCACATCATACAAATCACCAATAGTAAAAAAAGACATCATAAGAAAGCTCATTAGTACAAAACTACAGCATCACAACCCCCATCAGTACAGAAATACATCACTAGAACCACCATCAGTACAAAAATATACCACCAGAACCACTAACAATACATGAATATATTGCCTCAAGCACCATCAGTATATTAATACATCACCAGAACCCTAATCTGTATATGAATACATCGCTAAGCTTAGTACATCAGTTGTAATATCAGACAGACCCGTATACAATTGTATCACATAAACCTTCAATTCCCAGTGTGTCCTTATCAATTGTAAGGATATGCTGGGAGTTGTTATCATCAGTTATCAGCACACTGTGGGTCATAGAGGAACCACTTTAATTTTCTGAGATAATGACCTTTGAGTTTTCATTGGCTGTAAGCCATAATCAATAACATCAACATAAATAACTACTGGAAATAGATCACTCTGTTTATAACGACTCTGTAATATATGCGTTTCACTTGATGTATTGAATTACTGAAATAAATTACGGTAACTTTTTGGTGATATTATAATTTATTGAGATGCATCTATAAATATGCCTGATTTTACACCCATGTTTGGGTATGCATGTATTCATTTTGTCATTGACTTACTAGTGACAGCAGAATGTATTATATGAGTTAAAAATAAAAGAATATACGGTATATATGCAAAGAATCATAAGATAATGATGTTGAAATAGAGTAAATTCTCTTAGCCGTTTCCTTCTTTTCTTTTTCTGAAAATGACTGCTAAAGGACAGCATACTTCTTTAATTCTTCCATTGTTCCAGATAGCAAGAAGAAATGAGCAGGTGTGAAATATCTTGGCTGAAACCACAGTCCTACTCTACGACATTCTTTACATATGTGGCATAGGCACATGATCTGTAAAGCTGAACTTTGCATTTTCAATAATACAATCAGATTCTATATATTTTTTTTAGCACAGACTTTATATATGAATAGCATCAAGTCTGCACACAAACATCACATATTACAATTCAGACAAAAATGTGTTTAGATCAGCCAGATAAGAATTCTCTAACACTGCACTGATGAGGGCAGTCAGCCCGAAACGCAGCATCTGCAGTTTGGGGTTCTGGTTTGGCACAAATCCTAAGTCATATTAAAAGGCTCGTTAATGGGTCAAGTGATGACTTTTAGGATTGCTACCTTTATTGGTGGCATTAGAGTTTGTCTACTTAAGTGACAGTTTGCATATAAATGAGATGACAAATTTTGATTGTAATGGTTTTGGAATATTAACGGATTGAAATCTATAGAGTAATTTTAAAAAGCCCTTAAAAAATTGTTTTGTATATGAGAAGCAAATTGTTTATATCAGGGGTGGATATACTATTGGTGCAACCTGTGCAGCTACACAAGGGCCCAAGAGGTCAGGGGCCCCACTTCTAGCTCCAAAGCATGTAGAGTTCTGTATTATGATGAGCTACTGGACTGTAAAAGACTCATATATTGTATATTGACTTATATCCATCACCATTGCTGATGTTCCGCAAGAAGACGTATACTTACAGAACACGTCACAAAATTAGCAAAAACTAGGACAATAGAAAGTATGGTTGAAAGGGATGTAATTTTTTTTTTGTAATGAGAAATTCACCTGGTTTTGATTCCAAGAGGTTTATTAATTTTAAAAGGTACGGTAATACAAGAAAGAAAGGTAAACATTATAGTAATATGTAATTAATACATGTAGTATAATGTACTATAATCAAATCAAGTATCAAATATGGGATATAGGATGGGTAGAGAAAGGAAGCAATTAATTCTTTTTTAGACTAAATCTCTCTACCATCCCTTTCAAAGGAAGAGTTAGAATTCCTAATTACTCCCTTTACGGAAAAGAAGTTCATGACCACAATAGATGCCCTAAAAAAATGTAAATCGCCAGGCCCTGACGACTTGCCCAACGAGTCTTATCAGAATTTTAAGACCTGCCTGGCGCCTTACTTATCTTTACTCATCAATTCCACTACTCAAGGCTCTGATTCTCTTCCTGCTGAAATGAAGGAAGTGAGCATCACTGTCATTTTTAAAAGGAAAGGTGAAGCAGACATAGTAGGGAATTATACAGTGTTGGCCAAAAGTATTGACACCCCTGCAATTCTGTCAGATAATATTCAGTTTCTTCCTGAAAATGATTGCAATCACAAATTCTTTGGTATTATTATCTTCATTTAATTTGTCTTCAATGAAAAAAACACAAAAAGAATTGTCCTAAAGCCAAATTGTATCTAATTCCACACCAAACATAAAAAAGGAGGTGGAAAAAAGTATTGTCACTGTTAGAAAAATCATGTGATGCTTCTCTAATTTGTGTAATTAACGGCACCTGTAACTTACCTGTGGCACCTAACAGGTGTTGGCAATAACTAAATCACACTTGCAGCCAGTTGACATGGATTAAAGTTGACTCAACCTCTGTCCTGTGTCCTTGTGTGTACCGCATTGAGCATGGAGAAAAGAAAGAAGACCAAAGAACTGTCTGAGGACTTGAGAAACCACATTGTGAGAAAGCATGAGCAATCTCAAGGCTACAAGTCTATCTCCAAAGACCTGAATGTTCCTGTGTCTACCGTGCGCAGTGTCATCAAGAAGTTTAAAGCCCATGGCACTGTGGCTAATCTCCCTAGATGTGGACGGAAAAGAAAAATTGATAAGAGATTTCAATGCACGATTGTGCGGATGGTGGATAAAGAACCTTGACTAACATCCAAACAAGTTTAAGCTGCCCTGCAGTCCGAGGGTACATCAGTGTCAACCCATACTATCCGTCGGCGTCTGAATGAAAAGGGACTGTATGGTAGGAGACCCAGGAAGACTCCACTTCTTATCCCGAGACATAAAAAAGCCAGGCTGGAGTTTGCCAAAACTTACCTGAGAAAGCCTAAAACGTTTTGGAAGAATGTTCTCTCTTTTTGGGCAAAGGCATCAACATAGAGTTTACAGGAGAAAAAAAGAGGCATTCAAATAAAAGAACACGGTCCCTACAGTCAAACATGGAGGAGGTTCCCTGATGTTTTAGGGTTACTTTGCTGCCTCTGGCACTGGACTGCTTGACCGTGTGCATGGCATTATGAAGTCTGAAGACTACCAACAAATTTTGCAGCAAAATGTAGGGCCCAGTGTGAGAAAGCTGGGTCTCCCTCAGAGGTCATGGGTCTTCCAACAGGACAATGACCCAAAACACACTTCAAAAAGCACTAGAAAATGGTTTGAGAGAAAGCTCTGGAGACTTCTAAGGTGGCCAGCAATGAGTCCAGACCTGAATCCCATAGAACACCTGTGGAGAGATCTAAAAATGGCAATTTGGAGAAGGCACCTTTCAAATATCAGGGACCTGGAGCAGTTTGTCAAAGAAGAATGGTCTAAAATTCCAGCAGAGCATTGTAAGAAACTCATTGATGGTTACTGGGAGCGGTTGATCGCAGTTATTTTGGCTAAAGGTTGTGCAACCAATTATTAGGCTGAGGGTGCCAATACTTTTGTCTGGCCCATTTTTGGAGTTTTGTGTGAAATGATCAATGTTTTGCTTTTTGCTTCATTCTCTTTTGTGTTTTTTCATTGAAGACAAATTAAATGAAGATAATAATACCAAAGAATTTGTGATTGCAATCATTTTCAGGAAGAAACTGAGAATTATCAGACAGAATTGCAGGGGTGTCAATACTTTTGGCCAACACTGTAGACCAATTTCCCTTTTTAACTCAGATTTGAAGATCACAGCTAAGACTTTGGTTACCCGCCTACAAGCGGTGACACTACGGCTTTTGCATCTGGACCAAGTTGGGTTTGTACCTGGCAGGGGGACCGCTGATGCGACTAGAAGAGTCATCAATATTTTATCTTACATCGAACATTTGAAGACACCGGCTCTAGTGGTCTCTCTTGACGCCAAAAAGGAATTTGATAGAGTCCATTGGAGCTTTCTGTTTGAGGTGCTGGGAAGATTTGGATTTAGAGGAGGACTTCTAAACTCTATAAAGTCACTATACACTGCACCATCGGCAAGAGTAATATCTAATAACACTCTCTCAGATACGTTCTACCTAACGATTGGTACCTGTCAGGGATGCCCTCTTTTGCCTACACTCTTTAATTTCTTTATAGAGCCATTAACTGAAAAGATAAGGATAAACTCCCTAGTTCATGGTGTAGCATTATGTGCATGCCAATTTAAAATCGTCATCTTTACAACAGTTGTTTTGGACTCTGGCTGAATTTTCATAGGTCTCACATTACAAGATCAATTTGTCTAAGACCCAAATTCTACATTTTAACTTGGATCCAGGGTTGCTCAATACTTTAAGAGGATTTTAAACTTGCAGGTCACAAAGTTTGTGAGCACTCTTATTCCCTTAGTCCCTTAGGTTTTAAGTGTCATAGGGTTTTTTTTTTTTCAGTGAAACCCAATGACGGTATTGTATCTCAGGCTTCTTTGGATCACTGAGATCAATCTCAGATACCTGTGATAATTCGTTTGGCAGGTGAGCCCAATAAAAGGAAAACAGGGTGTTCCACAATATTAAAGGGAACCTGTCACCTGGATCTAAATCTCTGACCTATCACTGCTGTAAATCCGCCCTGTAAAAATGAAGAAAAATGACTTTGAACTTACTGGGTGTCGCTCTCTCTGGAGACTGGAAAGGCAGCTCAAGGCTCCTTTCTCTCCTCCTCTGTGCTTCACTGCACGCCCCGCTGGGTGGCATCATTCTTTCTTCCTCTCCTTCTGAATTTGGAATCTTCCGGCCTCTTTTCCTTCTATGATGCACCGGGCGGTACGTCACATCCGGCCCCGTGCATTATGGGCCCGATCACATAATTGGCCCCGGTGCATTATGGGCTGGATCACGTTATCAGCCCGTCACCGCGCATATTGAAGCCGGGCCGATCACGTGATCATGCCCATAATGCACCGGGGCCAATCACGTGATCGGGCTCTTAATGCATCGGGCCAGATGTGTACTGACTGATGCATCATAGAAGAAAAAGAGGACGGGAGATTCCAGAGGAGAAAGGAAGAAAGAATAATGCTGCCCAGCGGTGTGCAGATGTGCAGTGAACCACAGAGGAGGGGAGAAAGGAGCTTGGAGCCACCTTTCCTGTCTCCAGAGAGAGCGACACCCAGTAAGTTCAATGTCATTTTTCTGCATTTGTACAGGGTGGATTTACAGCAGAGTGGGATGGTTAGGAAGTAGCTAGGAAGGTGCAGGGACAGCTAGTGATAGATCAGAGGTTTAGATCCAAGTGACAGGTTCCCTTTATGCAGGCCACAGTTTTCAAGTAGTATGGGAAAGAAATATGATTTCTCTGCTGCTGAAAAGCAACAAATAGTGCAATGCCTTGGACAAGGGATGAAAATATTTGATATTGCATGAAAACTTAAGCGTGACCATCGTACTGTGAAGAGCTTTGTGGCTTATTCTGAGCACAGATGAGTTCATGCAGATAAAGGCAGAATGAGGAAGGTTTCTGCCAGGCAAGTTCATCGGATTAAGAGAGCAGCTGCTAAAAAGGCCTTACAAACCAGCAAACAGATATTTGAAGCTGCTGGTGACTCTGGAGTCCCTCGAACCTCAAGGTGTAGGATCCTTCAAAGGTTTACTGTGGTGCATAAACCTACTATTCGGCCACTCTTAAACAGTGCTCACAAGCAGAAACGGTTGCAGTGGGCCCAGACATACATGAAGACTAATTTTCAAACAGTCTTGTTTACTGATGAGTGCCGAGCAACCCTGGATGGTCCAGATGGATGGAGTAGTGGATGGTAGGTGGATGGCCACCATGTCTCAACAAGGCTGTGATGTCATCAAGGAGGATGTCATCATAATGCTCTCTCCATTATGCGCGCCACTTTTGTCATAGTGCTTCTCGCCCTATGCGGCCCCCCAGTTTATGCTGCTTCTCCCCCTTGTGGCCCCTCAGTTTATGCTGCTTCTCCCCCATTTGGTCCCCCCAGTTTAGGCTGCTTCTCCCCATATGTCTGCTCCTCCCCCCATGAGCCGCCCCATTCATGAGCAGCCAAGCTTCTCCCCCAGGGGCCCCCCATTTGTGAGCAGCTGAGCTTCTCCCCCAAAGGCCCCCCTGCCCCATTCATGAGCAGCCATGCTTCTCTCCAGGCCAGGCCCCCCCCCCATTCATGAGCAGCCTGCAGCCATGCTTCTCCTCAGGCCAGGGACCCCCCCCATTCATGAGCAGCCAAGGCCAAGTTCTCCCCCAGGAGCCCCCCCAAATCATGCCTCCCAGTCCCTCTTCAGTCCTGTTCTGGTGCTCTTACCTGGAGGTGGAGCAGGCTAGGCCAAGAGGATCCCTGTACACATCGTCAGACTCGCATCACTGCAGCCAGCACTGTCACTTCTGGGTCAGGTAGAGCGGACATAGACCCCGTAAGTGACAGACAACAACTGCAGCCGCAGCATCTCACAGTACTTATGGGCACACAACATGACACTGACGCTGCGGCTGCAGCCACCGGTGCCACACACACCACCAGGCAGTCCTCTCCTCTTCAGCAGCGCAGCCCGTACCACACCTCCGACTTAAGGCTCCTTTCTGCCACACACCACTGACCGCAGTACCGCTGCCACACCTCAGGGATCCTTTGCTCTTCACACCGGCACTGCACCGTTCTGGACTCCTCTGCTCTCACTCAGCCCCGGCACCAGGACCCGCTGCTCTCCTTATTTGCGCCATTACATAGTTAAATTAGCCATGCGGGTCTGGAGCCTCGAACCCCCTCCCACTCGGGGCCCTCATGCAATGAACGAGCTGCACTGGCGGTAGGTCCGCCCCTGTAGAGAACCTTTGGAGTATAATCAAGCAAAAGATCTATGAGGGTGGGAGGCAGTTCACATCAAAACAGCAGTTCTGGGAGGCTATTATGACATCATGTGAAGAAATACAAGCAGAAACTCTCCAGAAACTCACAAGTTCAATGGATGCAAGAATTATGAAGGTGATATCAAAGAAGGGTTCCTATGTTAACATGTAACTTGGCCTGTTAGGATGTTTTGGAGTTAAATAGCTTTTTATTTTGATCTCCTAATGCTGCAAATTCCACAAATGAGCATTTTCAGTTCTTTCAAACATATCAAATGTTTAGAAACTCTACTGTGCTTAATAATTTGGAACCGTACATTTATTTATTTTTTTTATTTTGAAGAGTATACTGTTATCATTGGAAGGTTTCTTTAATAAAATTTTTATCTGTTTCGCTGAATATCACTTAATAAAATTTGATGTATACTCTAATGGTACCTTTACATGCCGCTACCGAAGGTAGCAACAGGTAGGCACCGCACGTGCACGCGCGCATTTTCAACGGTTCCTAACGGTACCTGATGCCGCAATTACACGCCGCCACAAGGTGCTCCACAGAAGGTATTTTCGTTCCCTGGAAGTGCCGACGGGTGTCGCAGGTTACCTTCTGTGGAGCACCTTCCCAGATTTACACGCCGCTACCACAAGGGAATCTGGGCGTACATATTGTGCGCCGTAACTACAAAGGTGTGACAGAGTTGTGTATTACGCGGCGCTCGTACGGTGATTGGACAATGCAATAACATCATGATTGGCCAGCCAGCGCAGGGAGGCTGGCTAATACATGACGCTATAGCAAATGTGTAGTGTGACTGGTCAAATCGTTAAATATGCCGCCCTGTGCAGGGACAGTCAATGGGTACACAGTAGCTCCCACCAATGATAGCTGATGGGGCGTGGTATACATGAAGCTCAAGCATGCCCCAGGGAACTCAAATACCGTACCTGTGCCCCGATTACACGCCGCTACCATAGGGTTTATACCTGCTTGTTTTTCAGCATGGCTGAAAGACAGGTATCCAAAGAGACAGGGAGCAACAACCTGAATTACACGCCGCCACTTCGCGGTGTTTTGAAGGTAAAAGGTGCAATTGTTTCCGATACCTGCCGGTTTCTACCTTTCGGTAGCGGCGTGTAAAGGTACCATAACGGGTGAAGACTTTTATTACACTGACTGTCATTTGCACCGACCATTTAGGAAAATCAGAGAAAAAGAACATTTGCATAATAATTTGGTACATGGTGTATTGAGGCAAACTTGGGAAGAGGTGGGAGGGATAAGAAAAGGGAGGGGGAGCAATAAGAGGAAGAGGAGGGAGAGGAGTAGGAAAAGGAGGAGGAGGAAGGGGAGGAGGAGGAGGAGCAGAAACTCTTAAATAGTTGATATTACAGTTACTGTAATTTAATCTAATGCAGAGTACAAATTACATCTTACTTTATAAAATACAACCTATAGGCAAGAAAAGGCATTAATGCTAACCTAAGTACATAAACCTAGCTGTTATAAGAGAAATTAGGCAAGAAGAGGAGATGATGGAAGAAAAAAAGAAGAAAAGAGTAAGAAAAAAAAGACAAGGGGAGTAGGGATGGGCGAGTCTACTCGCTAGGACTCGTTACTCGGCGAGTAGTAAGGGACTCGCAGGACTCGGTACTCTGCGAGTTTCCCAGCGATTACTCGCACAGTAACGAGTCCAATGCAAGTCAATGGCAATCCTAGTTTTGTCAGAGTTTACTTTTTCTCACTAGCTAGACTCGCTATATCACATTGCTACGTAACTTGAATCTCCCCAAATCGTTTAAACAATCGCACCGCTTCACGGATACCCGCTGTCAGCAGCAAGTCTGAGCGAGTCTGAGCGAGTCTACGAATCCGAGTCCTGTATACTGTATTTGGGACTCGCGAATACAGAATCTGTTATGTTCCGATAAAGCTTCCGAGACAGCCTAGCGTGTTAGGTCAGAAAACTTGTGAAGATGGACAAGCATGTTAGCCACTCATATTCAGCAATGCCACAGCCATGTTGGTTGTGGCAGGACTATGATTGGCTTCTGTCCATCGTGATGCCTATGTCATGTATGAGAGGCGAGGCTGTATATCAGCCTTGCCACCGCCATTTTCTCCACATTCCTGTGAGATCTGACCTAGTGCAGGGTGAGGTAGATGCTGGAGCAGATCATAGGGAGTGTCAGTCAGTGTAGGGAAACTTAAAAATTCCTTCGAATTAAACCCAAACAGCTCTTCTGAGAGCTACCAGGAGGACAGAGGAGTACTGTGTAGAGGACTGTAGGCAGGCAGGCAGGGAGGTGCAGCCTTACAGTGCACACAGGACCGACCTCATAGCTTAGCTTACTCACTCAGCTGTCCTAATAGCTGAAGTCAGAGGCTTAGCTGAGGTACTATTTCCTATTTTTTTGCACCTGATAGATTTTGGGTCATAATAACCCCTTCAGTTTTCTTTTCTCTGTGGCAGACCAGTGCGTTGCTGCTCTCCTAGCTGCAAATAGCACGCACGCCAACTACTTGTGCGACTACTTGTGCGCACTTAATAATTTTTGCAGGGACTAGTGTGCTGCTACACAGACACGGACACATTTCTTACTTAGGCTGCCTTCACACTGGCGTTCCCCTCCGCAGCGTTCTGCGGAGGGGAATCGCCATGTGTGCGCAGCCAGCGCAAGCCCCTATGTTTAGAATAGGGACGCACGGTGCTGCGCTTGACAGCGCAGGACCGTGCGCACCTATTCACTCCCATATGTGATCTGTGCGCAGCAGATGCCTGCGCACAAATCACACACTCCCGCCCGCACCAGGGACGCAACATATCGCGTCCCTGGTGCAGACGAGACTGTGTGATCTGTGCGCAGGCATCCGCCTGCGCACAGATCACATGTGGGAGTGAATGGGTGCGCACGGTCCTGCGCTGTCAAGCGCAGCACCGTGCGCTCCCATTATAAAGATAGGAGTTTGCGGCCGCTGCGGTCACATTGCGGACCCCTCCGCAGAACGCTGCGGAGGGGTCCACAAATGTGAACCCAGCCTTAAGGTGCACTTTTAAAATATAACCTTTAATAAATATTTGTTAAAATAACAAAAAAGTGTTCTCCCACACCTAGTGTCTATAAAACACACATTACAGACAGGGATGGGACAATATCCCTATTAAACCCTGTCTCTTGTTCTCTTGTTATCATATAATTTGGATAAAAACCACAGACACAGCAGCAAAAAACAGTTGCGAGTGGGGTTTCCAAAACGGCAATGCGAGCGCTTTCCGAGACATCTGCGATTTGTAAATCGCACATTACTCACTATTACTCGCTTCCCCATTCATTAACATTGGACTCGCTAGACTCGCAACGAGTAGCGAGTCCCGGGCTCGGACTCGCTAGAGTCAAGCCATTCCGAGTAATTTAGGACTCGCCATCACTAAAGAGGAGGCAAAAATAAATAAACTATAATAAAAGGAAAAAAATAAATAACCGTTCACCTGGTTTTGAACTCAAAAGTGATCATATTGAATAGGGACTATGGTGTTGTACTGAAGCAATAGTTTTTAACCACTTTATGATGAGGCCATTTACCTCCCTTCCTGAACAGGCACATTTTTTGGGTTTTATCTTACAAGCGCATTTAACGAATCTTTAATTTTTTCTCATACTAATATTCTAATTATTTTAACTCCTGTTTTTAAGGTATACATTGTGCTTAATTTTTATGTAATTTTATATTCCTTTTTTCCTTTGCTAAAACTCAGGTAAAGTGTAAAAGTTTTTTTAAAAAAGTGTATTTTTCTCATTGTTTTATTTTTGTTTACAACTAAAAAGACTGCTAAAAATGTTTTAAATTACAATTGAAAATATTTTTTTTGATGGATCAGTGCTAAAAACAACAATGTAAGCTGTCAGTTTTTTTTTTACTTTATTTTAGATAAAGTGTTCTTTTCTTTTCTTTTTAGTATTTTTATTTATTTTTCATTACTTAAAAAACCTTTGGTAGGTGGAAATTTCAACAGATCATTGCATTCTTTTTTTATTTTGCTAACTGTATTAAACATATGAGGAAAGAGAGATTATTAATCCACACTATATATGATTTTAACAATTCTTTCATTGTTACACATCCCAATGTATAATGCGACAGATACAGCGGGTGAAATAAGTATTGAGCACATCAATAATTTTGTCAGTAAATATATCTCTAAAGGTACCTTTACACGCCGCGACGGCAGGCTGGATACATCGCACTACAGGCTACAAATGTAGCTTGTAGCGTCAATGTAGCCCGTCGTAGCGGCGTCTGAAGACGCGACGCTACAGCCGGCGACAGATACATCTGTTTATGGGCTCTGCTCGAAAACAGATGGCTATATCGCCGATGGTAGCGAGCTGTATCGGCGTGTAAAGAAGCAACGGAAGGGAACTCTGGACACCCTGCGCTGTAGCTGCAATGTAGCTAAGGCGTGACCTCGGCTCCGTCTTACCGCGCCCCATGTGCGATCATTGGTGGAAGCTTCTGCGTGCCGATTGGCCCTTGCCGCACAGCCCTCCATCTTGGATGAGCTGTCCCTTCAGCACTACACATACGCGCCGTATGCACGATCATACCTTAGTACAATTACGCGGCCCACAACTTACGGGAAACCAAACCAAATGGTCCATGATTCTCATATACAGTGTGCACATCCTGTAAACACATAATGAATTATGCTGGACACAGCGGTGAAGTATGTTACAGACCGCCATGCCTTATTGAAATGCAGATGACTGCTAAAAGTGTCCCTTCAGTGCCTGCGCGCAACTCACACAGTGATGCACGTATACCCACACCGCATCGAAGAACATCACTCACTACACAGCGCACAGGCTTGCTGTACGCATCGCTATATGGGTGTTGTTTAGTAGGTGCCGCCGAAGTGGTTCGCCCGTGTCTGCGCGTAGGTCTCGTTCAAAATGTGCGTGACCCCGAACGAAGCCGTAATGACGTCATTACGATAGTTTCAGTTTCACTCTGCCTGCACGGAGCAGCTCAAAACTCTGCACAGACCTTTTGCAGGCATGGCGGCCGGTACCCGCGCTGCAACTTGGGGCATGGCGGAGTTGATAATCCTGATAGATTATTGTGACCGTTGGGACTATTGGGGCCACCATCACCACCGGCACCCCAGGTTGCGCAATCGGTGCACCGTCCGCCGGATCCAGCGGGCCCTGATCCGCAAACTGGGGGTAGAGCGGAAAGTCAAGCAGATCCAGAAGAAGATCGCTGACTTGAAACAAAAGAGCCCGGGTCGCATACTGGACATCCGTGCCAGGATTGCCAGGCTGCGTGGTGAGTAATAGTTGGGGTCAAACACACACCGCCACATGTGCATGTCCCACAATACTCAAAAATGGATGGCAACATATGACAAGGGACAGTGTGGCCTACACAATCCTAAACATCTTCAGAGTGTTGTGGTCCTCCAGTCAGCGCACTCAATTTTACACACGCACAGTACATGCATACAACGTCAGGGTATGCATCCAGCATCACCTGGTTGAGGCTAAGTTAGCTGTCAAATACATAGCCACATGACATATATGTATGGGAACAATGTGTTTGTACGAGTTTAGCACTTTTTTCTTTTTTCTTCGTGAATAGCTTCAGAATCATCATCTGAAGAAGGGCCCCATGCCCCACCCCCAGGTGGCCCATCCACAACACCCCCACATCTGCCTGAAGTGGCACCCTTGGCCACAAGCTCCACACATTCCCCCGGGCCTCAGGAGCAAGACCTGCCGTCACCTACCGGGACAGAGGACCTGGAGGAGCAGTCAGCACCTGGCAGCCCGCTTGAGTGTGACGAGGTGTCGTCATGTGGTTGGCTGGAGGAGGACGAGATCACCTCCCCACAGGAGGGCCAGGAGCTGGAAGCACCTGTTGGGCCAGAGGAGGGTGTGCCTTGTAGTCCAGGATCCCTGTTACCATCAAACCACGTAATGTGGCCACGGAGCCCCAGCCAGGGAGTAACACCACCTCCCACTGTCTCCAGCTCAGTGGCGAGTCCTGGGGTGACCATGTCCCCACACAGTGACTATGGTGGTAAGTGTGTTATGTTGCCACATACACCCTGCACACTGATCCATTAATTTCATCTTGCACAACACGATTTCAGTCCACAAAGTTAACAATGTGGTTTAACTATTCATGCAGATGGTGAACGTGCGGGTTCATCTGGATGGAGCTTGAGCCCATCTCTGTCCCCGTCTGATGTTGATGTGGATTTAGAGGAACAGGGTAAGTGGATGGTTGTGTGCAGTCCTGGCTACCCATCACCAGCGACTGCTGTGTCCTAAAGTGTGTGTTTACTCCCAATACAGGTGCCCCTACCATGGAGGAATTTGTCGTTGCCCATCAGGCGTTTGTGTCCCGCATGACCAGGGCTTTGCAGCGTGGCCTGCAGGACCTTGCACGGCTGGGTCAAATGCTGGAGGGCCTATGTCCAGAACATGGATCCCAGCCATGAAGTTGCTGGCTGCATTTTATTCAGGCCAAACATGGCCACAAAAAACTGTTGTCCTAGTTGGACGCTAACAAATTACCCAAGTTGCCTTGTTGGCTTAAAAATGTGGTAATGTGTTTTTTTTTTTTTTTGCCCCCGTTGGGCTATTTTCTTATAGTGTCCCACATTGGGACCATGAGGAGTGTGGACTGCCCATCCCTTTGCCTTCTGTACCTATACTGTCCCACATTGGGACCATGAGGAGTGTGGACTGCCCATCCCTTTGCCTTCTGTACCTATACTGTCCCACATTGGGACCATGAGGAGTGTGGACTGCCCATCCCTTTGGCTTCTGTACCTATACTGTCCCACATTGGGACCATGAGGAGTGTGGACTGCCCATCCCTTTGCCTTCTGTACCTATACTGTCCCACATTGGGACCATGAGGAGTGTGGACTGCCCATCCCTTTGCCTTCTGTACCTATACTGTCCCACATTGGGACCATGAGGAGTCTTGGATGGGTACACCTATGTGGAAGCTGCATTATGTGTATTGTGGCATATGGCTTACACACATGTCTGTAGCAAATAAAATTTTTGATTACCTTTGTATTTTGGCTGCTCATGTCATCATTGGGTGGAAAACATGTTCTACAGGTAAATATCTCACACACATTACCACACCTCTTTGTGAAAGTGCTAACACAGTACAAAGGAACCTCTGGTCGTCCTACTCTGAGGCCATTGGCCCATATTGTGTGGGCTGGCCCAAGCTATATTGTGCACAACACCATTCACCCACGCTGCCCCCCCAACCCATATACCAAAAAGACCACACAATTGAGTATCCTCCAAAATTTTATAAAGTAAAAAAGGTAAAGTAACAAAGAAATCATATTAAGCAAGTCTGCTAAAAATTAATCCAAAATAAACAGGTAGCAACAAAATTAGCTTCCTACAGAAGCAAAAGTCCAGAGTGCCAATTTGGTGCATTGGCTACTAGTGTCCAAATTATTCATCTTCTGTCGGCTCTGACAATGCCGCATCCCCCCTCCTCTCAGGGCAGCCCCGACCTGCCTGAGAACGTCTTGTTGTACGACGACGTGTTTGGGGGGGATGGGGTGACTGTGGCGGGGCCGGTCTTCTCACGGGCCGAGATGGGGCAGATGGGGAAAGGGGCCACAAGGTGTGTTGCATGGGGGGGGGGACGTGGCAGCCCCATTGAAGGGCCCCATCATCGGCAGCATCAGCGGCATTGTTGAAGACCCTCAGAAGGATCTTTTTCTGGAGCGGCTCCATCCCTCGCATTCTGTCGCTCATGTAGAGGGCGTTGCTGTCGATGTGGGTCCGCTGTTCATCCAAAAGCACGCGTCGGGCCCAGGCGCCCAGCTCCGTCTCGGGTGGTGCAGGACGTCGGCGACGACGGATCCTGGAGCTGGGCCCTGGGCCCGGACCCACATCACTTGCCCCGCCCTCCTGCTCAGCCCCAGATGTCATGGGCTGAGCATCATCAGCGACAGAATGCTCCGCAATGGAGCCGTCCTCTTCTGGGGCCTGTGGGGGGGAGAGGAAACAAAAGAAAACATTAGTGACGGCAAGGACCACACCATACCATGGACACAGGACACAATATACCACTCCCACTAAAGTAAAGGCACTAACAAAATATATGGAAGGAATCTACAAACAGCAACCCACCAAACTTTTAGAACAACAAAACCTGTATTGCGCCTGGACACTCACCTCTACGATTCCCGGTACTCAGCACAATACAGATTTAGGTATCAGTCACAGAGAGCCGTAACCCAATGAGTACATGTCACCACAACACCTTGATACTGGGGGCTGGGCTGGCCAAACACAGAAGTTGGGCACCTTCCCATTTGTAATACAAATATGATGTCAAACCACCAAACCTTAAAAGAACTAAAACCCACTTGCACCAGAGCCAACACACATGTGTGGCAGCAAAATTTAGTACATGGCAGTATGTGCCTCTTTCATTTTAATCCAATAATAATTAAAAGCACCTTACACATGTCATTTTTCCAGTACCGATATTTGGTGGTAATGCTATTTTGGAATGCGGCTCTCTGCGTCAAAATCATATAATCCCCAATCATGGAAGGAGGCCAGATTCACAGACAGAAAAAGGTTTCCCACACCAAGGCCGAAAATGTGTCAAAAGTGTGCTAGTTCTTGTTTGGGCAAAACACACATGTGAAGGCAACATTGTGGGACAACACTGTAACACGATTACCCACCTCCTGTGGCGCAGATGGTGATTCATCCGGGCCTACATGGGACGCAGCAACGGGGCGGTTGGTGGTCGTTCGACGCGAGCTCCCCTCGCCCAGGATGAAGGTGAAGAGGGGATAGTACCATAGGGTAGGTGATGGTACCTCCTCAGCTCCAGCTCCTGAGCGACGGCGCAGGTAGTCATTGTGAGCCCGCATGAACGACTGCCGCATGTTTTTGATTTTTAAGGCCACCGCATGCTGGTCCCAACTCTTGCCTACCCTTGACTCCAAGCGATTGGCTAGAGCCACAAGAGTACTGTAGGCCTCGGACCTCGCTGCCTGGTTTTTATATTGAGGCAGCGAGCTGCCCACAAACATTCGTGCCGCTGATACTCCGTGAGAAGCTGGGTTTCAAATTCCACAGTACACCTCGGCATCTGGGGAAGACAAAACACAGCCAATCCAGACCGTCACGACACAAGCCATATGGATCTGTCAAAACCTTGTGATCATTATTTACATGCTCATAAGGTTCTCATATGTACATTATAGGCAGCAATAACTGTTATTACAACTTGGCCTATGTGTGGCATTTGCACAATGTCACACCGGTCCTAAGTAAAACACATATGTGACACAATTACACATGTCAGGTACTCTGTGGCCCCCTAAACATGTATGAAACCTCATGTAACACCCCACTGTCCATATGAAAACAACACCTGGAGACGGTGTGTGCGTACCAACCTGTAGGCCAACATGTGAGCAAACACATTGTGTGGTAGCTACTACCTTTGTAATGAGCAAAATGGTTAACATTAAGCAGATGACAAAGGAGGGCGTGGTTTGTGCCAAGACTGCACATACTACATGTAATGTGCAAACACATCATCATGTAGTTGTGTGGCCATCCATGGGACTACAATTGTAACAGAGGTCACAAGAATCCCAGCTATGAAGGGACCAATAATTGCAGGCATCAAATGCTGATGTGCCTGCCCGTTCTAAATCTCTACTTTATATGTTTGACTCACAAATTACATCAAAGGCCAAATGTATACACTCACAATACCAGGTGAGGCTATACCTGGCTATTACCATACACTAGAAAAACTGACCCATCTGTCTAATTAGAGGGCCACAATGAAAGGCCGTATCAAAGATGCCCATACACACAATGCCTAAGCGGCCACCAATACAAGCATCAGCGTCCCGTGCACTTTCATACAAACCGCTAAAGAGGCTTACCGTCAGAGCAGCAGAAGACAGGCAGGACACTAGTAGCTCAATGCACATGGACCTCTGGACAAGGTGTAGTGGCCATTGGGCTGCCTTTATAGTCCGCTAAACCAATCACAACGGACACAATGACGCACAGCGTAATGGGACACCTGGGGCCGCAATTAACCTCCGCTAATTGGTGGAGATCGCTGAATCGTGATTGGTTGGCGGCCCTTTAAAAGGTCCGCATGCCGGCAAACATTACGCTTGCTGGCCAGACCCATTAAGTAAGTATCTGTGGACACACATGGAAATGGCGGGGTGTGGGTGCATATGTCGTTTTAATTTGCGACCGCAGGACACTGTTTTAGCGTAGTGTATAGGGGTCTGTATTGCTGGGGAATATATAGTGTACTGTGTGGATTTGGAGTAGGCATTTGGTTTGGTGCTTATGAATCTTTGAACATATACATTGCTGTGTTTGTTTCCAGACACCATACAGGAGTTTGGCTGCAGGACTGTAGACAGAAATGTGTGACTCCTGTCACCTGGATCAATTTCTGCATACTGGTTGTGGCCAATGGAGACTGGGTCGAACGGGGATAGGATGAGACATGGCTTGGAGGTGTGGCACTCAAGACATAACATAGATGTTTCGGACAAATGCCACCAGCAAAAACATATGTAACCATGGGTACCCAACCTCACTCATGTGCTAAATTGTTGGCTTCTTGTAAGCTTACTTGACCAGCCTATTGGGGTACGTATTGTTTGTTTTACCTCCCAGAATACTAAATAGCCACATTTTCATTATGGTCTGTGTAATGGCATCTGCAAATTTGTTATCATCCATTATTGGTGACACATGTCCCTTTCTAACTCACCTAGGTGCAGATGTTTTACTTTGACAAACTCCCATAGAAGTTGATGTAGAGGAGGCCACTATCATTGGGCGTCTTCCATTTTGATTGGGGTGACTACTGGGTGTTTGCCTTTCCTGGCTTCAGGGATGTGTTTCGGGGCCTGACGCAAGTTCCCCTCCAGTTGGCTATAGTGTGTCATCCAAAATAGGTGTGGCTTGCTTAATCTGCTGACATTGGCACATATTGTTCTACCTACTCATGTTGTGATTTCTCATCTACAGGTGCTGATATTGAGGATGCAGAATATCCATGACCGCAATGTTATCGTGGCTGCCGCAGTGGTGGAAGAGCAAATGTGGTATCAGGATCGGTATGAAAGGTTGATGAGGCGCAGACAGCGGCGGTTGTGGACCCGTGATTGGCTTCTCAGGCGGGAAACCCGGGGCCACATGCAGCTGTTGCGGGAGCTGGAGATTAACTGTCCTGATGATTACCGAAACTATCTGCGTATGCCCGAGGACTGTTTCACCTTCCTATTGGAGCGTGTTGGGCCACTGATAGCGCGTCAGGACACTATAATGCGCCCATCAGTATCACCTGCTGAGCGGTTGGCGATCACTTTGCGGTTCCTGGCTACAGGGCAGTCCATGACATCACTCACATACATGTCACGTGTCTCCCTGCCCCTGCTGAGCCGCCTGATCCCTGAAACGTGTTGGGCCATCTGGAGAGCTCTGCAGCCAGCCTACATGAAAATGCCAGAAACAGCCGCAGAATGGCTGGAAGTAGCCAGAGGGTTTGAAACCGGTGGAACTTCCCCAACTGTGGCGGGGCATTGGATGGTAAGCACGTGAGGATTACCAAACCTGCCAACTCTGGCTCTTTGTTTTTCAATTACAAAGGGTATTGTAGTATAATCCTCATGGCTGTAGTCGATGCCAACTATGAGTTCCTCTACGTGGATGTTGGAATGAACGGTCGCAACTCAGATGGGGGGGTGTTTGCCCGAAGCTCCTTGGCAACACTACTAGGGAATGGTGGGCTAAACTTACCCTCAAATGACCACACGACCGAACATCTCAACTTTGCGTTTGTGGCGGATGAAGCATTCCCACTTCAGGAACACCTACTGCGGCCATATCCACAGAGGGCCCTTACTTCTGAGAGACGCATTTTCAACTACCGGCTATTCCGGGCCCGCCGTGTAGTTGAAAATGCGTTTGGGATAATGGCGAATAGATTCCGGATTTTTCATATGGCTATACATATGAAACCGGAGTCTATTGACGCGGTAGTGCTGGCCTGCTGTGTGCTGCATAACTTCCTGCGTCGTAGGGATAGGGCATCATACACGCCAGGAGGTTATGTAGATAATGCAGACGCTACAACAGGGGAGCTCCGTCCAGGGTCTTGGCGTGATGAGGGCCATGTGATTCTGCCAATCCAGCCGCAGAGCCATGGCCGCACTCGGCAGGAGGCCAGGGACAGTAGAGACGCTTACTGCTCCTACTTCAATGGGTCTGGTGCAGTGAGCTGGCAGGACCAGGCCATGTAGTGTGGCTGGTTCTGGGAGGTTTATTTAACTTTGCAATGGAGGTGACAGCAGGGTGGCTGCACCCCATTTCTTTTGTGTTCTGCATGTTTTTTTTTTTTTTCCTAATGTGCATGATGTTTAGTTAGTTAGTTAGTTTATGTTGTTTTTTTTTTTTTTTTTTGATGCTCCACAGGTTCCAATGTGGGTTCAATTTGCTCTCTCTGCAATGTGTTGGCAGATTGTGACATGCACTTTATTTGTTGGTTTTATTTGGATGTATTTTTGGTTACAATTTGTAATCCAAGGTCACGATGAATGATTTTGATGTATTAAATACTTTTTTGGATCCAAACAAATGTGTGAGCCTGTTTACTTGGTGGAGGAGGGAAATGTGATGAAGTTTATGGTGGGGAGCCTGGGATGTCATAGCCACCTATTGGCTGGGATTGTGCAGACAATATGTGTGGGTAGCCATGTTTTTTTCCCAGTCTTTTGGCTAACAGTGTTTGTGGCCATTGTGCGTACATGAGCCTTTAATTTGTCCTATCCAGAGGGTCACCTGCAGACAGCACATTGATGCAGGACATATTCTTCTCAGGTGTTTCCTAATACACTGTCACACAGATCTTTCACAGGTTTGCTACGGAGCAGTTCCAGTACAATCACATCTGTTGCCAGAGATAGATACATACAGTGTACACAGAGAACGCACATACTGTGTGTTGTAAGCCGCTCATGTGTGTTGCAGAAACGCACCTCGGCGCTATCCACACACGCCGCTGTCACAAGCGCTGATCGTGCGTGACAAGGCAATCACTTGTACTACGTACACATAGCCCCGGGCCCGGTACTTTTATGCACACTGGGTAGATGACTTGCCACCGCTCCTGGGTGACGCTTTACCATCGGTTTAGATGCATTCGCCACACTCCGCCATGTCACAACCGCTTATTCCGTGCTTCACTCCCCTCACTGGTACGTCACGTCTCGGCCATCCGCCCTTTCCGTCGTGCCCAATCACAACTCCGTAGTGTTGGCCAATGGTTGTGGTTTGGGCGCGGCGTACAGGACTGTGGCACGCCTATTGTGTTTTACGTCCTGCCTTTGTTGCTCCCACTCACCCTGTGGTGGTGGCGTGTGAAGCGGCTACGCTAAGCTACAGCTGGCTACTTGAGACACCCGGCGATGTAGCTAGCTATAGATGTAGCGTGGCGTAGCGCACCTTGTCGCGGCGTGTAAAGGAGATGCGTTCACCGTTTGTAGCCGTTTGAGCGTGCTCGTGCACGTGATGTAGCGCGATGTATCCAGCCTGCCGTGGCGGCGTGTAAAGGTACCTTAAAGGTACCTTTACACGCCGCGACGGCAGGCTGGATACATCCCGCTACTTCACGTGCACGAGCACGCTCAAACGGTTTACACACGGTCAACGCATCACCTTTACACGCCGCGACAAGATGCGCTACGCCACGCTACATCTGTAGCTAGCTACATCGCCGGGTGTCTCAAGTAGCCAGCTGTAGCTCATTTACACACCGCTACAACCAGCTACTATGGGCGTACCTGGTGCAGCAGGGACAGCACATAGGCGTGCTACAATTGTGGATTACGAGACGTCCGTACGCTGATAGGACAAATCAATAATACCATGATTGGCCAGGCATCGCAGGAGGCTGATTAATATTTGACGCTCGAGCAATTGTGTAGTGTGACTCGTCAGCTCCTTAAATATGCCGCCCTGTGCGCCGACAACCAATCGGACCGCACCATCTTCCACCAATGATCGCACATGGGGCGCGGTAACACGGAGCCTAGGTGACGCCTTAGCTACATTGCAGCTACATCGCAGGCTGTCCCGAGTTCCCTTCCGTTGCTTCTTTACACGCCGATACAGCTCGCTACCATCGGCGTTGTAGCCATCAGTTTTCGAGCAGAGCTAGGAAACAGATGTATCTGTTGCCGGCTGTATCGTCACGTCTTCAGACGCCGCTACGACGGGCTACATTGGCGCTACAAGCTACATTTGTAGCCTGTAGCGGGATGTATCCAGCCTGCCGTCGCGGCGTATAAAGGTACCTTAAGGGTCCTTTACACGCGCTACATTTCTGGTGCTGGTACTACGTGCGGTGGATACAACACAGCACGTATATGCTGCAAATGTAGCTTGTGTAGCGGGGCAACACAATAAAAACGTATGTAGGCGGGCTGTAGTGAAGACGGTAGGAGGCACCCGGCAAAAGATGCATCTGTTTCCGAGCACTGCCCTGAAACAGGTGGCTACACAGGCGATTGTAGCGAGCTGTATTGGCGTGTAAAGAAGCAACAGAAGGGATGTGTCGACACCAGGCAATGTACCTGGTATGTAGCTGGGGCGTGACACAGGCTTCGGGATACCGCCCCCCTTCAGCGATCATTGGTGGAAGCTCCTGCTTTACGATTGGTAGTCGCTGCATAGGGAGGCATATTTAAGGAGCTGACCAGTCACACTACACAATTGCTCAAGCGTCATGTATTAAACAGCCTCCTGCGATGCCTGGCCAATCATGGGTTTCTTGCTTTGTCCTATCAGCGTACGGACGTCTCGTAATCCATAATTGTGGCACGCCTATGTGCTGTCCCTGCTGCAGCAGGTCCGCCCATATTAGCTTGTTGTAGCGGTGTGTAAATGAGGTAAGGTAAACTACAGATGGCTACTTGTGGCACCCGGCGGTGTATCCGGGGATAGATGTCACGTAGCGTAGCGCACCTTGTGGCGGCGTGTAAAGATGGTGCGTTTACCGTTTGTAACCGTTTGTGCGTGCTCGTGCACGTGAAGTAGCTGGTTGTATCCACCCGCCAGTAGCGGCGTGTAAAGGTACCTTCAAGGTACCTTTACACGCCGCCACAGAGGGCAGCAACAGGCAGGCACCGCACGTGCGCGTTTTCAATGGTTCCTAACGATCCCTGGTGCCGCATATACACGCCACCGCAAGGTGCTCCATAGAAGGTATTTTCGTTCCCCGGAAGTGCCGACGGGTGCCGCGGGTTACCTTCTGGGAGCACCTTCCCTGATTTCCACGCCGCTACCAGAAGGGAATATGGGCGGACCTGGGGCAGTAGGGACAACACATAGGGGTGCCAGAGTTGTGTATTACGTGACGCTCGTATGATGATTGGACAATGCAATAGCATCATGATTGGCCAGCCAGCGCAGGAAGGCTGGCTAATACATGACGCTATTGCAAATGTGTAGTGTGACTGATCAGCTCGTTAAATATGCCGCCCTGTGCAGGAACATCCAATGGGTACACAGTAGCCCCCACCAATGATAGCTGATGGGGCGTGGTATACATGACGCTGTGGCATGCCCCAGGGAACTCAAATACCGTACCTGTGCCCCGATTACACGCAGCCACCATAGGGATTATGCCTGCTTGTTTTTGAGCACGGCTGAAACACAGGTATCCAAAGACACAGGACGAAACTTCCTGAATTACACGCCGCCACTTCGTGGTCTTTTGAAGGCAAAAACAACAATTGTGTCCGATGCCTGGCGGTTTCTACCTTTCGGTGGCGGCGTGTAAAGGTGCAATAAAGGTGACATGAATTTCTCATCAGATGTTGGTAACAACTCATCCACAGTTTCAAAGATGTCCATAAATTAGGTTATGTGTAATATTGAGACACATGGAAAAAATATGGAACACGCTTACTGATATATATTTAATACTTCGTACAAAAACCTTTGTTGGTGTTGACAGCTTCAAGACACCTCCTGTATGGAGGAACTAGTTGCATGCATCGCTCAGGTGTACGTTTGAACCATGCTTCAACACAAACACACTTCAAATTCTGAAGTTCCATGGACTCCTTCAATGAATCGCTTTAGTTACTTCCACACATTTTCTATTGGTTTCATGTAAAGTGATTGGCTGGGCCATTCTGTCAGCTTTATTTTCTTTCTCTGAAACAAATAGAAAGTTTACTTGCCTGTGTGTTTGGGATCATTGTCTTGTTGACATGTCCACCCTCATTTCATCTTCATCATCTTGGTAGAAGGCAGCATATTTTAATCAAAAATGTCCATTCATCCTTCCTTCAATTATATGAAGTTTGCAAATGTTGTATCCTTAAAAATATGTCCACACCATGATGTCGCCACCTCCAAACTTTACTGTTGGTATGTTTTTTTAGAGTGGTATGTGTACAGTGCATTTTGGCCTCCATTCATAGTGTGTATTATGGCATCCAACAGTGTTCAATTTTTGTCTCATCTGACCAGATTATATTATCCCAGTATTGCACAGACTAATCTAAATGTTGTTGAGCAAACTTAATGCTTAAACATGCCTTTGGTTCAGCAACTAATTCTTGTGTGGTGAGCGTTCATTCATTCCATGGAGGTTGAGTGCATTATATTGTTTTCTTGGAAACAATATTACCTGTGATTCCAGGTCTTTATGTAACTTTCCACAAGTGGTCGTTGGCTTTTAGACAACTCATATGATTATTCTTTTCACTCTCTATTTGAAATTTTTCAGGGAATACCTAGTATTGGCTGGTTAATGGTGAAATCATGCTCTTTTCACTTCCAGATTATGACCCCACCAGTGCTCATTGAAACCGTCAGGAGTTTACAAATTCTTATGTACCAATGTAATCAATATATTTTGCAGCAGTAATGTTGCCAAGGTTTTGAGATAACTCACTGGTTTTAACCATCATGAGAGGTTTCTTGTGTGGCATCATGGTAATGAACACCTTTTTATATGCCATCGGTTGAACCAGCTGATATTTTTTACTAAGTGGCAGGATTGCTTTCTAATTAATGGAGGCACACAGCTAGTGATGTGACACAGCTGGTGTAATAACTTTCCATGGCTTTTTGCATCTTTCTCTTTTGATTTAAAATGAAACAACTAAGATGCTGTTAAAATGCAGACTTTCAGGTTTAAATAAGGACATTGAACAAATTTATCCAGAGCCGGTGAACACACTGCCAGACTGTTGGACTTTGTGACACGGTGGCAGAGCAGTCCGGCAGTCTGGTAGTGAGTTCACCTGCGATCACACAAGGTACTGTAGGAACCGCTTAACTCTAAACTCTGATGACCTCACTGACGTCACCACTCTCACAGTTGCGGCTCCTAAGGTGCCATCAGTGTGTTCCAGAGGTCACAGTGAGCAGTTATGTCTTCTAATGTCACCACTTTCTGCAGCCTCTGGATGAAGCAGAGATGAGGCTCTTTATGGGACATTGTGTGAATTAAGTCAGAAATGAAGGGTATTTGGAGGTAATAATTGATGAAAGAGTGCTTTTATTCAATCAATATATTCTGTTGTGTTTATTCTTTGATACAGGTTAATGAAAGGGTGTCATAGACCCTTTATTTAAGTGTTAACTTGCAATGATCTGCAGCTTTTGCAATCATCTGCAAGTGAGCGCTGCCGCCCTATTTTATATAGGCACCGTGTAAGCTCTCATTCCTCTTAGGTACTTAGAGCGTATGCTCTTAAATCACACCTCTTTTGCATGTGACAGCAGATAGGTCATGCTCGGGAGATGTGATCTTAACAGGCTACGCTGCTGACAGTAACATACGAGTGAATGAGACCTTTCACACGCGTGCCTATTATAACATAGGCGCGTCACTTGCTACACTCAGACATCTGAAACGCTCAATCATCGCAAGTGTAAGGGAGCCTAATCCCGGTTTTGGCAACTGTGTTTTTGACAAATCAAAGCTACTATTATCCAGATTTCATATATTACCCCAATGTCCACCACTCCAGGGCATTTGGGAGAAGCCATGATTCGCGCATCTAATGTAATGCCCCAAATTCTGGAGCAGCTGAACTACAGCAATATTTGAGAAGTTTTGTTTCATCCAATCAGGAAGACTGGGTCGAGATTTGCCTCTTGCTGAATTTGCTTTAAATAACCATTCCTCCACAACTACCTGCACCTTATCTTTTTATGTTTTGGGTTTTTCATCAAGACCAGTTATGTCACTCTCCACAAGAAAAAAATGTACTTGTTAGATCCCTGTCTTATCTTCTCACCTACCCAAACTAGATCTCATGCTTTGCACTGATGAGGGGCAATACATGTTTCTGAAAATTGAGATTATGGTTTAGTAATTATTTCCTTAAGTCATATGACAAGGCTCATTAAAGGGTTGATTTTCACTTTCAGGATTGCTGCTTCGAATAGGTGGCACTAGAGTTCAAGCCCTCCCCCTCTCTGAAGATGCAATTTGCATATCTTATTTCATTTTTACACTTCCTAAGGTAAAATCTGATGTCCTGAAAATGTGTACCTCAGATACAGCAGGTGAAATAAGTATTGAATGCATCACCAATTTTGTAAGTACATGTACTGTATTTCTAAAGGTGCTATTGTCATAAATTTCTTACCAGATGTAACAACTCATCCACACAGGCAAAGAAATCAAACCATAGATGTCCATAAATTAAATTATGTGTAAGAATGAAAAATAACAGGGAAAAAGTATTCAACACACTTTTGTACAAAAGCTTTTGTTGGTGATGACAGCTTCAGGATGCCTCATGTATAGAGAAGCTAGTGGCATGCATTATTCAGGTGTGGTTTTGGCCCATTCTTCCACACAAACAGTCTTGAAGTCCTGAAGGTTCCATGCACTCATTCTATATACTCTGTGCATTAGTTCCTTCCATACATTTTTTATTGGATTCAGGTCAGGTGATTGACTGGGCCATTCTACAGCTTTACTTTCTTTCTCTGAAATTAATTGAGAGTTTTCCTTAGGGTACAGGCACACTAGAGTATGCGTTATCTGAGCGATTTTGATGCATGAGAGTCGCGTAACCACTTTTCGTATGGTCATGCCACTGTGGTGCGAGTGTGGTGTGATTGTGCGTTTCTTTCTCAGATAACATCTTTGTGACATCTGTGTGCTATGTTTGTGCACTATGTTTTTAACATGGTCTTTCCCATGCTGTATGAAGTTAGAAAAGACTAGACAGACAGATAGTATACATAGATTGAACAGAATAGACAGATAGATGCTGAAATAGGTAGATTGGGTTTACCAGTCTCCTGCTGCCAATTCTGAGGCTGTCCATTAAGCCTCAAGCATATTCACTGCACCTTCTGGCAAACAGCCAATCACAGATGTTCACACTCTGTGAGAGCCTCTGTGATTGGCTGTTGCAGTCAGACTGCATTTCCTCAGTGTCATTGTGCTTGGTTGCCATACACAGTGTATGGGAACCTATCTGCCATCATAGGATGTTAAATAAATAAATAATTTAAAAAAGTGAGTTTGTCTCACATTACACTCGTACGAGTTTGTTGCAAATGTGACTTTACCCTTAGGGCCCCTTTACACGCGGCTACATTTCTAGGGTGGCTACAGGTAACTTACTGGTTGCAGTGAAATCATGGAGACAAGGTTCTATCTTGTTGCTGTGTACAAATGGAATAATCTCTCCATGATTTCACTGCAACCAGTAAGTTACCTGTAGCCACCCTAGAAATGTAGCCGCGTGTAAAGGTACCCTTATGGTACCTTTACACGCCGCTACAACAGGATGCATACAACCCGCTACAGGCTACAAATGTGGCTTGTCGCGCCAATATCGCCCGTAGTAGCGGCGTCTGAAGACGGGACGACACAGCCGGCTACAGATACCTCTGCATCCGTGCACTGCCCATAAACAGATGGCAACATCGCCGATTGTAGCGAGCTGTATCGGCGTGTAAAGAACCCACAGAAGGCAACTCGGGACACCCGGCGATGTAGCTAGCTGTAAATGTAGCGTAGCGTAGCGCACCTTGTGGCGGCGTGTGAAGAGGGTGCGGTTCCCGTTGGTAACCGTTCGGCCGTGCTCGTGCACGTGAAGTTGCCGTTGGTATCCATCCTGTTGTGGCGGCGTGTAAAGGTACCATTACTGTGTGTTTGGATTCAATGTCTTGCTGATATGTCCACCATCGTTTCATCTTGATCATCACACCAAGGAAAAGGTGCAAATACCGTGCTGCCAGGAAGAGACGCTTCAGAAGCAGGAGTATTGCAAAATGTGATTTTGTTTTTTCAAAAAGTTAAAAATTATTTTGAAAAAAAAATCAAGTTTTTCAATACTCCAGCTTTTGAAGTTTATCATCCTGGCAGTGTAGCATTTGCACCTTTTCCTTGGTGTTTTATTCATATCCCTTAGTGGTTGCTGCTGCAGCCGAGATTACATGTACATATACAGTTGTGGCCAAAAGTATTGACACCCCTGCAATTCTGTCAGATAATTCTCAGTTTCTTCCTGAAAATTATTGCAATCACAAATTCTTTGGTATTATTATCTTCATTTAATTTGTCTTCAATGAAAAAACACTAAAATAATTGTCCTAAAGCCAAATTGGATATAATTCCACATCAAACATAAAAAAGGGGGTGGACAAAAGTATTGGCACTGTTAGAAAAATTTGTGATGCTTCTCTAATTTGTGTAATTAACAGCACCTGTAACTTACCTGTGGCACCTAACAGGTGTTGGCAATAACTAAATCACACTTACAGCCAGTTGACATGGATTAAAGTTGACTCAACCTCTGTCCTGTGTCCTTGTGTGTACCACATTGAGCATGGAGAAAAGAAAGAAGACCAAAGAACTGTCTGAGGACTTGAGAAACCAAATTGTGAGGAAGCATGAGCAATCTCAAGGCTACAAGTCCATCTCCAAAGACCTGAATGTCCCTGTGTCTACCATGCGCAGTGTCATCAAGAAGTTTATAGCCCATGGCACTGTGGCTAACCACCCTAGATGTGGATGGAAAAGAAAAATTGACAAGAGATTTCAACGCAAGACTGTGCGGATGGTGAATAAAGAACCACGACTAACATCCAAACAAGTTCAAGCTGCCCTGCAGTCCGAGGGTACAACAGTGTCAACCCGTACTATCCGTCGGCGTCTGAATGAAAAGGACTGTATGCTAGGATACCCAGGAAGACCCCACTTCTTACCCCGAGACATAAAAAAGCCAAGCTGGAGTTTGCCAAAACTTACCTGAGAAAGCCTAAAACGTTTTGGAAGAATGTTCTCTGGTCAGATAAGACAGAAGTAGAGTTTTTTGGGCAAAAGCATCAACATAGAGTTTACAGGAGAAAAAAAGAGGCATTCAAAGAAAAGAACGCGGTCTCTACAGTCAAACATGGCGGAGGTTCCCTGATGTTTTGGGGTTGCTTTGCTGCCTCTGGCACTGGACTGCTTGACCGTGTGCATGGCATTATGAAGTCTGAAGACTACCAACAAATTTTGCAGCATAATGTAGGGCCCAGTGTGAGAAAGCTGGGTCTCCCTCAGAGGTCATGGGTCTTCGAGCAGGACAATGACCAAAACACACTTCAAAAAGCACTAGAAAATGGTTTGAGAGAAAGCACTGGAGACTTCTAAGGTGGCCAGCAATGAGTCTAGACCTGAATCCCATAGAACACCTGTGGAGAGATCTAAAAATGGCAGTTTGGAGAAGGCACCCTTCAAATATCAGGGACCTGGAGCAGTTTGCCAAAGAAGAATGGTCTAAAATTCCAGCAGAGCATTGTAAGAAACTCATTGATGGTTACCGGAAGCGGTTGATCGCAGTTATTTTGGCTAAAGGTTGTGCAACCAAGTATTAGGCTGAGGGTGCCAATACTTTTGTCCAGCCCATTTTTGGAGTTTTGTGAGAAATGATCAATGTTTTGCTTTTTGCTTCATTCTCTTTTGTGTTTTTCAGTAAAGACAAATTAAATGAAGATAATAATACCAAAGAATTTGTGATTGCAATCATTTTCAGGAAGAAACTGAGTATTATCTGATAGAATTGCAGGGGTGTCAATACTTTTGTCCACAACTGTACATATAGTGATTGTGGCTGACACAATCTCACAAGGTAAGTCCCCACTGTATTTCACCTCTTTCCTACTCCCATGGTTGGATAAGACACTATTACCTGCTATCTTGTCATCCTCAGTTCTTTAGCACAATTTATCCTGTTAGATGGCAGCAGATTTTTTATCAGAAATGTCTCAGTATATTTGTCCATTCATCCTTACCTCAATTATATGATGTTTGCCAGTGCCATATGCTTTACAGACACAACCCTATACCATGATGTTTCTACCTCTAAACTTAACTTTTGGTATGGTGTTAAAGGGAACCTGTCACCTAATTTGAAGCCCCTACACTATCTCTAGCTGTCCCTACAGCTTCCTAGCAGCTCCCTATCTCTCCCTTTCTTATGTAAAGTGACCCTATTAAATATGTTTAAATTAAGTCTAAACTTACTGCAGTCCCCGTGGTTAGGGGACTGGGTAGGCGTGGCCACGCTTCCATCAGCACTCCTACATGTTGAAATTCACGCCCCGCTGGGCGGCATTATTCAGGGCCCTCTCTGCCCCCATGTCTTTGTAATCTCCGTGCGCCTCTGTAGTTCTATGCACCGGCCGGACGTCACTTCTGGCGCTGTGCATTATGGGGCGGGTCACGTGATCGGCCCTAGTGCATTATGGGGCCGATCACGTGACCGGCCCGGCTTCAGTAAGCGCAGTGCGCATGCGCGGAGCCGGGCCAGGTCACGTGATCGGCCCCATAATGCACTAGGGCCGATCACGTAACCCGCCCCATAATGCACCGTGCCGGAAGTGACGTCTGGCCGGTGCATAGAACTACAGAGGCGCACAGAGATTACAAAGACATGGGGGCAGAGAGGGCCCTGAATAATGCCGCCCAGCAGGGCGTGCATTTCAACATGTAGGAGTGCCGAAGGAAGCGTGGCCACGCCTACCCAGTCCCCTAACCACGGGGACTGCAGTAAGTTTAGACTTAATTTAAACATGTTTAATAGGGTCACTTTACATAAGAAAGGGAGAGATAAGGAGCTGCTAGGAAGCTGTAGGGACAGCTAGAGATAGTGTAGGGGCTTCAAATTAGGTGACAGGTTCCCTTTAAAGGCCTCCAAACATAGTGTACATTGCGACATCCAAAGAGTTTAATTGTAGTCTCATCTGACCAGGCTATATTCTAATATTTCACAGGCTTGTCTAAATATTGCTGAGCAAACTTTAAATGTGCTGGAATATGCTTTTTGTTCAGCAATAGAGTCTTGCGTGGTTAATCTGTATACAGGCCATTGGTCAATGAGAGCTATACTTTTTTTTTCTTTTAAAAACAATTGTGCCTGCTGATTCCAGATTTTTCTGTAGCACTCAACAGGTGGTTTTTGGTTCTTGGACAACTCTTGTGATATTACTTTTCATTCCTCTGTCAGAATCTTGAGGGTAGCAGCTGGGCGTGGCCGGTTTATGGTGAAATTATGATCTTTCCACATCGCGATTAAGGCCCCGATAGTGCTCACTAGAACCTTCTGTAGATTAGAAATTCTGTAACCAATGTCAAAAGTATGTTTTGCAACAATAAGTGTGTGAAGGTTTTGAGACCAGGGGCACACTTATCACTGGTGCAACCTATTCAGCAGCACAGGGCTCCAAGGGGTAAGTGGGTCCAATTCCAGCTCCAACCCAGGTGGAATTGTGCATTATAGACAAAAACTAATGAACCATGCACACAGTGAACACGTCTTTAGGACAGTGTTCACACCCCCAAAAGACTGAATCACAAAAAACAGTCAAACAAACGTGTAAAATACTCTGTTGTAAAAAAAAACAGTAAAAAGCAAGTGCTGCTGAAAAAGTAAAATACAGGGCATTTAGTTGATACGTTTTTTTGCAAAAAATGTATACTAAGCTGCTCTACCAACTTCAAGGTAACCTGTATCAGAGCAGTCCCTATCTGATGAAGTTGGTAGAGCAGCTTAGTATACATTTTTTGCAAAAAACGTATTAACTAAATACCCTGTGTTTTACTTTTTCAGCAGCACTTTGCTTTTCACTGTGTTTTTTTACAACACAGCATTTTTACACGTTTATTTTACTGTTTTTTGTGATTCCAAATTGTGCATTATGTTGCGCTATTGTACTGCAAAGGGAGTCCAATTAAAGCTCCAAACCAGGTGGAATTGTGTATTATGATGAGCTATTGTACTGCTAAGGGTCCATATATTGTTCTTGCACAAGGGCCCTTTACTGACTTTGTCTTCTAGTGCTTGAGATAGCTCACTGGTTTTACCTATCATGAGATGTTTCTTGTGTGGCACCTTGGTAATGTGTAGAGATGAGTGGACCTTTTAAAGTTTTTTGGTTTGGTTCCGTGTGCCAAACAGGTACTAGTGCATGTCAATGAATTAAAAATATAATCAAAAAGTACAATTTTTTCAGTTATTCAATACAAAAAGTGAAATGTATATAATATATAGAATCATATCAAACAGTGATCTATTTCAAGTGTTTATTTCTGTTGATATTGAGGATTATGACTTACAGCCAATGAAAGGTCATTATTTCAGAAAATTAAAGTGGGGAGGATGAAGGATTAAAAACTGCACTGCCATATTCTACGAGACATCAAAGAGTGTATATATTATTGATTTATTAGTCAATGTGTTTCAGGGCACCCAGAATGCCCTGAAACATGACAATATTACATTGATTTTTGATGATATTCTAATTTATTGAGATGCACTAGTATATGTTCACCGAATAGATCGGCGAACAATTCGCCAAACTTTCAAATCCCTTTCAAAACAACAGAGACAAAATCAAGGAGCTAGAAAACACCTTCAAGGGGGCACAAAAGCTGCCAAAACAGCTCAAATTAGGGACGGGCACCAGAAAAAGTGCAATCTATTCCCCAGATTTCAAATCTTCATCATTATGCATTATGGATGTATTGGACAAGGGCTGGACCAGGATTTCAAACTTCAACATTGATCAAGAACAGGGATATGAGTGACAGGTGAAGCCATGGTGCTCAGAGAACCTTGCTAAATTCACAAAACACACAACAAAGTCACCCCAATTACAGTCTTCAAATTTTCAAAAATTAGGGTCAGATACCTCCAGGGCCAGTGGCATCAATTCACAGAATAAAAATTGCATAATAGCACAGCCTGCATGCACAACACAGGGCTTGGAACAGGGCCTGGCCTTATCTAGAATTTGAAGAAAAAACACTCATTAGTAACAGAGGGATGAGTGACATGTGTAGGCATCATACTCGCAGAGCCCCACTTAATTCAGGAAGCTTGACAAAAAGGAGACACCCAAGAAGAGCCTCCACGTTTTAAAAAAGTTAGAGCCAGATACCACCAAAGTGGCATTAACTGACCCAGAGTAAAAGTAGTATAATAGCGAGATAAATGCAGCATGCTGAAAAGTACAAAATCACCTACTCTGCCCAGTCTGCCACTGGTGTGGAAAAGTCCTTGGAAGTCTATGACTTGTTCATCTTGATGACAGTTAGATGATCTACACTTTCAGGGGACATCCGGATGCCCTTATCCATCAGGATACCACTGGCAGTGCTGAAGACACGTTCTGAGAGAACATTGGCTGCTGGGCACAACAAAACCTCCAATGTGTGACTTGCGAGCTCAGGCCACTCCTCCATTTTTGAAGTCCAAATGCACAAGGTTCCAAATCCCCCTGATGGGATGGATATTGAGCTCTAGATACTCCTGCAGCATCCTCTCCAGTCTTTCACTATATGTCAGACTTTTGCTCAATTCTGCCCTGTGGATGGATTGGCTTAACAAAATTGGTCAAACGACTCCCAGAAGTTGCTTTTGATAGTTAAATTGCTGCTGCTAGTGTTTCTATGCCAATAACTCAACACCCCCCTGGTTGGAAGTGTAGATCTGCGGTGCGTACTGTGTCTCTCACTAAAGTGTTGGGGAAAACCAGTCCTTAGATTGTCTACCAGCTTTTTTTGATACTCCAGCATACGCATGTCCCAGTCTAAGGTGAGAAGAATCTGAGAATGGCTGAAGTGAGCACATAGCGACCCTGCTTTGTACAGCAGCTCATCCAGGCCGAGATAGTGACATCAGAAGAAAGATAAGGAGCGCACAATGAGAAGCACCTGGTGGTCTAGTGGTTGATATGGAGAAGTGTAAGGGGATTAGCCTCTCACCTTGTCAGGTTGTGCACCCCTGCAAAACCCCAGTGTTTGGTTCATCAGTGGAGGCACTGGCTTTACCGCTGGCGTGCGGGTCTTCCTGGATCCGATCATGTGAACTCGCCACCCGAAAACATGTCATCACAGGTCCTCAACGTTAGATGAGTGGGTGGTTTCAGGCCCAGAGCAACTCCTGCCGCATATCCTCGTACTAGGTACGTGGTAATTTAGGAAATAAAATAAGTGGTCTAAATGGGAGCGCTAGGGCATAGGGACCACAATGAAGCAAATTGGGTGACAAACCTTTTATTTCACTACGACACATTTCAGTAGCAGCTTGCTACCTTCCTCATGTGTATCAGATAGATAAATTGCACCTGCCAGTGTTTCTATACTAATGACTCAATGTCCCTTTGGTTGGAAGTGTAGATCTGCGATGCATATTGTGTCCCTCACTGAAGTGTTGGGGAAAACCGGTCCTTAGATTGTCTACCAGCTTTTTTTGATACTCCAGCATGCGCATGTCCCTGTCCTAGGTGAGAAGCATCTGAGAATGGTGGAAGTGAGCACACAGTGACCGTTCCTTGTACAGCCGCTCATCCAGGCCGAGATGAGTGAAATAGAAATTGCTTGATAACAAGGTTGAATATGTGAGCAATGCAAGGCATTTATGTAAGTTTGCCCCGGCATAGGGCTGCTACCAGGTTCACTCCATTATCGCACACGGCCTTTCCTGGCTTCAGGTTTAGTGGAGACAGCCATTGCTGAAACTCGGCCTGCATAGCTGTCCACAACTCTTAAGCTGTGTGACATCCCCAAGGCATTTTAAATTTAACACTGCCTGATGGTGGAGAGCCCTTGCAGTGTAGTACGGAGGTGGGATGGATTCTGTCTGAACTGTTGCAACATTTAGGGAGAGGTCAAGGGTGCAGCTGGAGACCCTAGAGAATGTGGAAGAAGAAGAAACAGTGGATGAAGAGGTACAGGTAGATGTTTTTCCCCAAAGCTACTCCGCAAGTCTTAAAAGGGATTTCAAGAATTGGGGAGTAGTCCCTTCCCCAACTGGCCCCACAGCCACCAGAGTCACCCAGTGACCAGTGAGTGAGGGAGATGTAACGCCCCAGGCCATGTTTGCTTGTCCAGTTATGAGTGATGATATGCACCCTACCATACACAGAGTTTCTTTGACATACTGGTGTAGCGCAAGCACAAATTTCCTCGAGAAGTAATAGTGACTGGGCAACTAATACTGAGTGGCTGCGACAGCCATCAGCTTTTGTAAACCATCTGTAACCATCAGACAGAAAGGTAGCATTTCTGTGGCCAACAAATTGGAGATGATGAAGTTCAAGGTCTTTGCTTTGGGATGTGTAGGAGTAAATAAACTTTTCTGGGACCACAACTGTGGGACCGAGGACTGGCTGCTGTGCTGAGAAAGGGTGGAGTAGGGCATACCCGACAAACTGTTACACTGTGAAGGAGGTGCAGGCGAAGATGTCATGGTGGGTTGACAAACAAGTGATGTGCTCTATGTCTGAGGTTGGTCAAAACTAACAGGCATGTCAATTTCCATAACAGTTGAGGGGTCGTCACTCGCCCCAACTGTAGAGGGTAAATGAATGGCAGTCCTGTGGCCGGATACAACACTTGCTACTGTGACGGAGGAGGAAGAAGCAGTAGATGCAGTTGATGCGATTGATGTGTTGGACGGTGTTCGGCGAGGCCCACTAGGCAAAATTTAAGCTCAGTAATTTCCCCAGAAAAAAATGCAAGGTGTTGAGCCATGTGGCTGTTCGTGCATATTGTTTGTTTTTTGCCTCTACTGAAGTAGTTTTTTTTTTACAAAGTTTGCAAATAACATGAGTTGGGTCATCTTTTGTGGTGCCAAAAAGGCCCAAGCCAGGAATCCATTGCCACTTCGGACAATTGCAGCTGCTGTACAGAGCAAGAGTTGTGGCTGAGGATGCAGTACTTGTCATGCTTGCAGCCCTCAGTCTCTGTGCAGGAAGACTCAACCTAACCTCATCACCTTCCTCCTCCTCCTCTGCTGAGCTACTCAGTTGTAAGACTCTGGATTGAGTGCAAGTCGAATCTAAAACCTAATTATTAGATATGAGCGAGCACTAAAATACTCGGGTGCTCGATGCTCTGGCCGAGCATCCCAAGATACTCGTGTACTCGGCCAGAGCACCGAGCCCAATGTAAGTCAATTAGTGACAGGCTCCGCCTACAGACTTCCGGTTATAAAATGAGTATTTCTGGAAAAGGGCGGAGGGTGGGCTTTTTCAAATCGCCGCAGCATACAACACCTTGCTGTGGCCCCCAGAGGGATCCTAACAATCAATCTGCTCTCTGTGAGGTGCCAGCTCACTGTGTGCACTGAAGGGAGCTGTGTATTTGTGTCAGATTGCTAATTATTAGCGAGGAGTCCGAGCATCCTGGCGGTACTCGGTGCTCGCCGAGCATCCCGAGTACCAGGATACTCGTGCGAGTAATGAGTAGCGCCGAGCATACTCGCTCATCCCTACTAATTATCATCCTATTGTTCCACTCCTTGCCATGAGAGTCACCCTTCTTCTCTTCCTACGCTGAATGCACTGTATAGTGTGGGTGCTCCTCCGGTATTTGAGTCTAATCCTCATAATCACCTCCAGCCCCTGGGGTGCAGTCTCTGTTAACTGCTCTGCAGTAGTTTAAACTTAATTAAGTGTAAACTTATTTTCTAATATCATTATACAGCATATGTCACTGCTACTTACATAATTGCCTTGGGACCGGAAATGTCACTTCTACTTACATAATTGCCTTGGGACCGGAAGTCAATACGTCACCTATTACTTGTCATCTGATTGGTCCACATGGCTGGCCAGTGCCCGATTGGTCCACCTGCAACAGAAAAAAAAATGGCGGCCATATTGGCACACCCAAATGATGTGCCAATATACCTACCGTATACAGATGGATGCTCATCCCTGGTGTGAGTCCTCCTCCGCCACCTCCGTCACCCCCTGCAACGCATGAAACATCCTCCCGCCGCTGTGTGTGTGGGAAGCCTTAGCGTCACACGAGCAGCAGGTCATGTGAGCCGCAACGTCATGCGGGTTCTGTCAGCGCAAGGATTAATTTCCTTGTGTGTCGGGCCCACGGGACTGGGGTACTCGGTGCCGGACCGGACGGTAGTGGGGATGTCACAGGTGGCTTGGTCCGGACCGTGTCCCTGGCTCGGCAATAAAAGGGGATTATTTACAAGGGGATTTGTCACGGGTGACACCACCCACTTGGTGCGGCTAGTGGTGGGGCCGCCGCTGCTGCAGAACCTCCGGGGGTGATGGAGTGGCAGCGAAGATGGTATAGTTCCAGTGGGAAGAACTGTATCCCCCGGGGCAGTAAGGGTTAAAGTCTATTGGGGTTATAGATGGTGGAGAAGGGTTAAAGGACACACACTCACGTTTGGTAGACACTGATGCAATTCTCTTCTTCTCCTGATGCTGCAGAGCTGACAGGCTTGTAGCAGGGGAAGCTCTCTGTGCTGAATCTGGAGCAAAGGTCGCAATCAATACACAGACTCACAGTTTTGCTGTTTTCCAAAGCTTTACTGCTGATGTTAGTGCAGATTATAGTCCACAGAATCTGTAATGGGGCTAAGCTCTCTCCCAACCCTGTCCGGGGTCGTCAGCGTCCTTATGCTGCACTGTGTGTGTGTCCTGGCTGCTGCTATTAGCTGAGCTGCTGGGATTCCTCACGTCTCTCTGTATTCTGCTGGTACCACTTGGCTAGGCAACTTGAGTCCTCTGTGCTGTGCTGACCCTCCGTGTTGCTTCGCTCTGGTACTAGGGCATCTAGAGATCCCACTGTTCCTGGGTTCACTGTGCTGTGGGTGCCAGACACAGTACCGGATCCGGTGTCCGTTCTGTGAGTTCTTCTGTGGCAAGTGAAGGTATCACTCCAGCTCCCAGACGTGTTCCTCTGTCTGTAATCCTCCTGTTCCTCTGACCCTTGCTAGGTCTGCACTGAGCTAACTCTGCTCTCAGTGTGCTCTTCACAGCACTACACTGTGCTGTACGGTCTGAGCTCTCCCTCATGGGCAAGAGTATATAAGGAAGCAGCTGGTGCTCCCCCTCTTGGCCCAGAGGTGGTAGTGTTTGTCAGTGTGTAGTGGGGGAGAGAACCCATGTGGTGTTATTGTGGCACATTAACCCATGGGGTGCCACATTCCCCCTTAGTTAAATACAGTACTCCGGGACTGTGGAAAAACAAGTAAACAACAATTAAACACAATTAATATTTACATAGACTTAAAAGGGAAAAAGTACAAAAATCACTATAATGTGAAAAAGAGTTCAAAAAGTAAAAAAGCAGTCTTTCCGGGGGTTAAGTCTATTGCCTCCGGGCTGATGAATATATACAAAAGAGTTCTTACCACAACCAGTCTGTGGTATATATGGTCCATAAGTAAATAAGAAAAGTTCAAAGTTCATACAGGATAGTCTCTGTAGGTACTGGGCTCTTCAACGTTGCAATAACTATATACATTTGTCCACGGGCATTTCTGCTTAGGAGGCCTGAATTCGCTACACCACCCCCAGGCACTTTCTTTCCCTAACTTAATGTACATGGGGATCAATCCAGTTCCTCCACCCTCTTGGACACAGTCTACTGGTTCGATTTACGTTTACTTTACATTTAAACAAACATATTTACATTACATATTTAATTCTGCATTTTACTCTTTGTACCTAGCCGGTAACTGACCTTGGGTACTACGCTCTGATCTGCGCAATGTTGGTGGAGTTAATCTGATAGTGTGAGTAGACGTGTACCTATTTGGGGTGTTTGGTGTTATGGCAGATGGAGGTCTGACTGCAGGACTGGCAAGCTCACTGGGACCAGGAATTTGTTCTTCCTCTTCGGATTCTACTTCCAGTTCTTCAAGTCTTGGGTCTTCTTCAGGTAATACAGGTTCTGGAAACACAAGTTCTGGTAACACAGGTTCTGGTTTTGGGTCCACCATTGAAGGGAATGCAATCATGGGTATGACAACTGCTCCATGGTAATTCGGCCATGTTTTAGGAAAATCTCCTAGTACCGTGTGGAATACTTCTTCTTCTTTTTCTTGGATAGGTTGGACCTGTACGGGTTCTATGACTTCAGGTGTCTTCAGGGTTTCAGGACACAATTTTAGCTGATCACGAGATACGACTTGTGAAGTTCTTCCTTCATCTTTGCTTATCAAACAGGTTTTAACATTGTCTGAGTTAGATGGTAAGACTTTGTATGGGACTGTTTCCCACTGATTATCCAGTTTGTTTGTACGTCTCTTTCTCTTGAGAACTTGATCACCTTCTTGTAATGGCATTGCTTGAGCATGTTTGTTAAAGGTTTTCTCTTGCCTTGCTCTTGCTTGCTGTAAGTTCCTTTCTACACATTCTTGTACTTGTTGATACCGTTTCTGACGTTTGGTATCCCAATCTGTTTCTTCTACTTCTGTATCTGGTTTTTCAATTCCCATTTCTAGATCAATTGGTAATTTACCAGGTCTTGCGCGCATAAGGTATGCCGGAGTGCAGTTTGTAGAACTCACGGAGACATGGTTGTATAAGTCTACTAAGTCAGGTAATTTATCTGGCCACTGGTTTCTTTCTGACTCTGGTAAGGTCTTTAACAGTTCAATTACGATATGATTCATCTTCTCGCATAGACCATTTGTTTGAGGATGATACGTTGTTGTGCGAATCTTCTTACAACCGTACATATTGCAGAATTCCTTGAATAGTTCTGATTCAAAAGCTGGACCTTGGTCTGCAAGGACTTGTTCTGGGTAACCATGTGGTCTACAGAAATGCGTCTGGAATGCTTTTGCTGCAGTCTTCGCTGTCAAGTCTTTGACTGGTACCACCACTAAGAAGCGTGAGTAATGGTCCACGATGGTTAAGGCATAGACATAGCCTGACCGGCTTGGTGACAACTTGACGTGGTCTAACGCGACTAGCTCAAGAGGCTGCTTGGTTACTATTGGTTGAAGCGGAGCTTTCTGTGGATCTTTCCTTCTGAGGTTGCATGCGGCACATCTTCTGCACCATAGTTCAATGGATCTTCTCATGCCAACCCAATAGAATCTGTCTCTCAGGATTGCTTCTAACTTCTTCCATCCAAAATGACCTGCATTGTCATGATAAGCTTCTAAGACCATTTGGGTGTCTCGCTTGGGCACGATTATTTGCCAGACCAGTTCATGCGTCTTGGGATTGGTAAATCGTCTACAGAGCTTCCCTTGATTCAGAAACAACTTGCCTTTCTCTTTCCAGAGCTGTATAGTCTCAGCTGGGGCATTCTGATCCGGGTATGCACCTTGTCGCGTAAGCAGTTCTTTCACTAGCTTCACAGCTGGATCAGTATCTTGGGTTTCGGCCCATTCGTAATGTCTTAACGGGTTAAGATATACTTCCTGTTCTCTTTGGTAGATGCCGGGTTGATAATCTTCTACCCTTGAACGATGAAAGGCCGGTAGTTCAATCTCTTCCAACTCTTCCAGTTCCTCTTCCACGTCTTTCAGGTGCGGCATTCGGGATAAGGCATCTGCGTTCCCATTCTTGCGGCCTGCCCGATATTTGATGACGAAGTTGTAGTTAGATAGCCGGGCTATCCATCGCTGCTCCAGAGCACCTAATTTTGCTGTGTCCAGGTGAGTCAACGGGTTGTTATCCGTGTAGATGGTGAATTCTGCACCTGCCAAGTAATGTTTAAAGCGTTCAGTCACAGCCCAAACTACTGCCAGTAGCTCTAATTTGAAGGAGCTGTAGTTCTCGGGATTTCGTTCTGTAGACCGGAGCTTCCTGCTTGCAAAGGCAATAACTCTTTCTTTGCCTCCTTGCTTCTGCGACAATACTGCTCCCAGTCCCACGTTGCTGGCATCCGTGTATAGAATGAAGGGTTGATGGTAATCAGGGTATGCCAGGATCTCTTCTCCCGTCAGCGCACTTTTTAGCTTATTGAAGGAATCTTCTCTTTCCTCATCCCACCGTGTCAGGGAATTACAGTTTGAAGTCTTCTTTGATCATCCTACCAGAATGTCTTGCAGAGGAGCTGCTAGCTTCGTGAATCCTTGGATAAATCTTCTATAATAGCCTACCAGGCCCAGGAATTGCCTCACTTCTTTTACGTTCGTAGGTCTTAGCCAATCCCTTATCACTGTGACTTTATCAGGATCCGGTGCTACTCCCTCTGAACTCACAACATGTCCCAGGTACTGTACCTTTGGTTTGAGAAGGTGACACTTGGATGGCTTGATTTTCATGCCATATTTCGATAAAGCTTCGAACACTTCTGCCAGGTCTTGTAGATGTTGTTCGTACGTCTTCGAGTAGACTATGACATCATCTAGGTACAGGAGGACAGTTTCAAAGTTCTTGTGTCCGAGGCAGCTCTCCATCAGACGTTGGAAGGTCCCGGGTGCGTTGCAGAGTCCGAACGGCATACAATTGAACTCACAGAGGCCCATCGGCGTAGTAAACGCTGTCTTCTCCTTGTCGGCCTCGGCCACAGGAACCTGCCAGTACCCACTAGTCAGATCAAGGGTGGAAAAGTAGTTTGCAGATTTTAATGCAGCTAATGACTCCTCAATCCTAGGTAATGGGTATGCGTCCTTATGTGTGATGCGATTAATCTGCCGGTAATCTACGCACATTCTCATGGTCCCATCCTTCTTTTTAACTAACACTAGAGGTGCTGCCCAGGGGCTACAACTGTCTCTTATTACCCCTGCAGATTTCATTTCTCTGAGCATGTCTTTGGTGGTTTGGTAGTGAGCTGGTGGTAAGGGTCTCTACCTCTCTTTTATAGGCTGATGGTTACCTGTGGGTATAGTGTGCTCTACCCCTTTGATCTTCCCAAAGTCGAACGGGTGTTTACTGAATATTTGTTCATATTCCTTCACTACCCGGTATACTCCATGCTTGTGACGGGGAGGTGTAGAACTGGTACCTACATGCAACTTTTGGCACCAATCCTCCAGCTTCTCCTCTGAGCCATTGTCATCCACCTGACATGACAGGTTCAAGGGCTCGGCGGCGGTGATGTTGTTGTTATCAACCGTGTACAACTTAGCCATGGTAGCATACTTTGGTAATGTGACCTCATCTTCTCCACAGTTCAATAGGCACTCTTCCCCTGTGTACGTCAACTACTCCTCTAGCAGTGAGTATGGTCGGTCTACTGTCTGAGTACACGGGTTCTACCAGGGCCTGATAGTCTTGCCCTTTAATGCCTATCACGGCTCTACACCATACCAACATTTCAGTTTTGGGAGGAATTACAATGGGTATTGGATCACTTACTCGTACGCTGCCGATCTCACCTCCGGAGATTTCTACCTGCTGCTTCAACATCAGGGCTTTGATCTCTTTGTGCAGAAGCCTCTGTTGTCCAGTTCCGGCAGTCTCGGCGATTTGCTGCAAAACACTTAACACTTCGGAAAAACATTTCTCAATGACATTCATTCCTACCAGCATCACGGGTTCACGGTCTCGCCGGTTGACATCTACGATTATAATACCCTGATTCTGCAATTCTACCTTCCCAACTTGAATATTCATCTCTCTAAATCCAACCTTTGGTATTACCAATCCATTACCAGCCCATATATCAAAATTAAAGTCATCTGGCGCATTAGTAATGTCTGAATCAGCCCAGTACCTTTTATATAGAACATGTGGGATAGATGTTATTTGGGATCCGGTATCCAGCAAGGCACTAAAGGGGATGCCATCCAACACAATAGGGATCACCGGCTTTCCTCCCACAAATTTGTCATACCAGGCTGAGGGGCCTTGAGCGTTCATTTCTGGGGAGCGGCCCGCCTGCCCAGGGAATCGTCGTTTAAAGGACACTCACGAGCAAGATGGCCTGATTTCTGGCAACGGCGGCAAATGAGCTGTCCATATGGTTGGTAGCGATCGCTGGGTCGTCCTCTTGCTGCTGGGTATCTTCTGGGCCTCATCCACGGAACATCCTCTCTGCTGGTCGCCAACTCGATCTTGGGTGCAGGTTTTGACTCTCGCACTTCCTTGATGACCTTGGCCATGGAGATCACGGTGTCTGTCAGGGCATCCAGCTTTTGGTTGATGGCTGCATTTGAGATATATTCCCCGGCCTTAGCAGCAGTCGCTGACATAGCAGATGTCGCTGGCGCTGCCGACTGCTGAGGTGCTGCTGCAGTGTCAAGCACAGATGTTAATTCCCTTGGCTCTTCCAGCTGCTGCAGACGGATAGCTCTATCCTTCAGCTCAGTAAATGTCATGTCAGGGTTCTGCAGCAGTATCATGCTTAACTGTCCTCGATGGGAAGGGGAATGGAGGCCCTCTATGAATTGGTCAAATAGCATTTTATCAGCGCCCGGGGCTAAAGCAGGTTCTGCCAGCTTAAGGGCTTTGAGTGCTTCCTGCAAGTTCAAGGCAAAGTCTCTGGCACTCTGTTTAGGCTTCTGGTGGCATGCAAAGAACCTCATCTTAGCCCGGGTATCAACAGCAGATTCAAACGTTGCTTTCAGTCTGGCTGCTAGATGCTCTACAGTGTCCTTATCTGTGTCCAGCCAGGACGCCACCTCATGCCGTGCATTGCCCGTTAACTGTCCCATTATCATTCCTACATGCTGGGCTTCAGTGAGGGGATACATCACATAATACTCTTTAATCTTTTGCATAAAGTCAGTTAAAGTATTAGGCTCACCGGAGTATTGGGGCAGCCACATTGCCCCTGGAGTATACGGCATCAGGAATGGCATTATGGATGCTGTTCCTTGCGCCGCTGCACCGCCGGGTACTATCACTGGGTCCGGTGCTGCAGCTTCACCGGCTGCTCCGTTGCCGTCTTGTGTATCGGCCTGCGACATCTTGGGCCCCCTTAGTTAATATGCGCCCTCTGTCTTCCGCTTCCGTCCGGATGTCTATGGGAGGTTCCGGGGCGCAGCAGGGATCTCCTTCCCCGCCGGATGTCGTCAGCACCAGGGGAGGAGGCTGGGTTCGCGCCAATGCAGGGTACCGCCCCCTTTCTTTTCCCGCGCTGCGCGCTCCAAAATGGCGGATTTTCAGAAATACAGTTCGGATGGCGCACAGGGTCCAATTCTTTTGGACCGGGTAGATCCTGTTCGTGACGCCAGGTTGTCGGGCCCCACGGGACTGGGGTACTCGGTACCGGACCGGACGATGGTGGGGATGTCACAGGTGGCTTGGTTCGGACCGTGTCCCTGGCTCGGCAATAAAGGGGAATTATTTACAAGGGGATTTGTCACGGGTGACGCCAGCCACTTGGTGCGGCTAGTGGTGGGGCCGCCACTGCTGCAGAACCTCCGGGGGTGATGGAGTGGCAGCGAAGATGGTATAGTTCCAGTGGGAAGAACTGTATCCCCCGGGGCAGTAAGGGTTAAAGTCTATTGGGGTTATAGATGGTGGAGAAGGGTTAAAGGACACACACTCACGTTTGGTAGACACTGATGCAATTCTCTTCTTCTCCTGATGCTGCAGAGCTGACAGGCTTGTAGCAGGGGAAGCTCTCTGTGCTGAATCTGGAGCAAAGGTCGCAATCAATACACAGACTCACAGTTTTGCTGTTTTCCAAAGCTTTACTGCTGATGTTAGTGCAGATTATAGTCCACGGAGTCTGTAATGGGGCTAAGCTCTCTCCCAACCCTGTCCGGGGTCGTCAGCGTCCTTATGCTGCACTGTGTGTGTGTCCTGGCTGCTGCTATTAGCTGAGCTGCTGGGATTCCTCACGTCTCTCTGTATTCTGCTGGTACCACTTAGCTAGGCAACTTGAGTCCTCTGTGCTGTGCTGACCCCTCCGTGTTGCTTCGCTCTGGTACTAGGGCATCTAGAGATCCCACTGTTCCTGGATTCACTGTGCTGTGGGTGCCAGACACAGTACCGGATCCGGTGTCCGTTCTGTGCGTTCTTCTGGGGCAAGTGAAGGTATCACTCCAGCTCCCAGACGTGTTCCTCTGTCTGTAATTCTCCTGTTCCTCTGACCCTTGCTAGGTCTGGACTGAGCTAACTCTGCTGTCAGTGTGCTCTTCACAGCACTACACCGTGCTGTACGGTCTGAGCTCTCCCTCATGGGCAAGAGTATATAAGGAAGCAGCTGGTGCTCCCCCTCTTGGCCCAGAGGTGGTAGTGTTTGTCAGTGTGTAGTGGGGGAGAGAACCCATGTGGTGTTATTGTGGCACATTAACCCATGGGGTGCCACATGTGCTAAAAAGACCTGCATGAAGCGTAGGTCACGTGAGCCACAGCGTCATGTGAGCCTGCACGTCACACTTTCAGCGCAAGGATATAAATCCACATGACCTGCCGCTCATGTAATGCTGTGGCTCCTCACACACACAGCGGCGGGTGGATGTAGTGAGCGCTAAAGCGGCGCAACAGTGGGGGCGACAGAGGAGGTGGTTGCGGCTGCAGAGGAGGTTCCGGACACGGGGGTGAGCATTTGTATGTGGCTGGCATATTGGCACATTACTTGGCTGTGCCAATATGGCAACCGTTTTTTTCTGTTGCAGGTGGACCAACCCGGCACCACCTCCTCCTTCTATAATACTGTTCTTATATTCAATAATATAACAAATATAATACTTATCCACCAGCCACATCCGCCCGCAGCTGTGTGTGTGTGTAAACCCGCAGCTCACATGACCTGGTGCATCACGCAGGTCTTTTCAGCACAAGGATCTATGTCCTTGTGGTAAAGGACTTGTTCAACATGTCTGGTCATGTGAGCAGCAGGTCCCCCCACACACACAGCTGCGGGTGGACGTGCCAAGGAAACTGTGGCGACGCACACCTAGGGGACTGCTTGGCTGCGGAAAACAGTGCAAATAACTGTGTCTCAGCAACACAGAGTCCAATGGTTTATTAACAAGCCTCATAAACCCCATACGGTAAACAGTGTATCCATGAACGGAACAGGTACACCATGGCAGACTGTCCCCACTGATCGGGATGACACACAGCCTGTCCCGGTTAGTCCGTAACAGCATCACTGATCTTTAGTCCATTAGAGGGATCGCTGGCTATAGTCTTAGTTGGGGGAATGCCTCCCCTGCAGGTTCATAGACTCTGGTCCAGTCTGGGCTCAGACCAGGTTCAAGCTTCCCGAGTCCGGGGTGATCTAGGATCCCTAGGGCCTCCTCAGCTATTATGAGAGCTGGGAAAAAACACCCTTCTTGCCGCCAGTCTTTTCCATCTCCTCTGGTCAAGGACCTTTCATGACCTCACAGCCCATGTGACTGAGAGAGAGTCTGCTTATGTTTGATCTGTCATGCCCACTTGAGGATCCAGGTTAGGCTGCCTTCACACTATGGATTTTTCATTTCCGATGCTGTCCAATAAAAATCGGACAGCATCGGACCGATTTTGGGCCCCATGCAGCCCTATGGGCATCGGACCGAATCGGATGTGCACTAAATGCCATCCGATCTGGTCCGATCCGAATCTGTCCAATTTTTTTATCGGTGCAAAAATTGGAGCTTGCTCCGATTTTTTCACCGACAATAAAATCTGACAGATTCGGATCGGACCAGATCGGATGGCATTTAGTGCACATCCGATCCGACCCGATCAATTTGACATGGGGCCCTATGGAGAAGGGTCCGAGGAAACATCTGATGTCTCCTCGGACCCCGTTTTACTGTACTGAGCATGCTCAGTACAGTAAAACTGCTCCTAACTGGGAGCACAAGGGTTAAAAAAAAAAAAAAGAGGGCTTCCTCTGCTGTTCAGGACCTGCGGTGATGTCACAGTCATGTGACCGCGGGTTACCATGGTGAACCCGCGGTCACGTGACTGACATCACCGCAGGTCCTATAAGGCAGAGGAAGCCCTCTGCTGACACCGGCAGCCTGCGGAAGCCACCGGGAGCCTCCAAGAAGATGGCGGAAGACGGCGGGGGCTCGGGGGGATGTGAGAATAAACTTTTTTTTTTCTTTTTTTCACTCCGATTCTATGCCGGAATCGGGTGCCTATTTGGCACCCGATTCAAGGCATCAGAAGGGAGCCGATGCTGTCCGAATTATATCGGACAGCATCGGCTCCCTTCAAATCGTAATGTGAAAGTAGCCTTAGACAGCCACTCCCCTGGCTTCCAACATGCAACCCCAACACATCTAATGCCTTACCAGAGCTGTGGAACCACAAGTCCCAGCACCGACACCTGTGGGGCAGTCAACCACTGCACCACAACACATACACAAATACATTCACCTATACACACAATACACAGACACACATACATATGGACACACACACAAACATACATATACACATACATATATACCTACATACATAAACATACACACATATACACATACACAAATCCATATACACACATACAGACATATGCACACACATACACACACATATACATACACACACACCTACACACATATACACACATACATGTACATATACACATACACATACGAGTACATATACAAACAGATATACACACACTGTAACAGTTCACACAATATAACAGGGGTACTCACTTGCTTGCTGCTCCTGTAGGTAGCGAAAAGGAAACACTTCCCATGTAAAAAGTCCAAAAGTCCAGTGGATTTATTCAAGATTCCATAAACCAACAAAAGGGAAAATAAACATGAGTCTTCCTTTGGCTTTACAGCAACATAAATCATCCAAATACGATATAGTCCATTTAGATCACGAGGTATGCTGGCACTGGGTTTAGGTACAGCTTCGCTCACTCAGAGACACAGTCTGGATCACTGCTGCCTCCAGCACACACTGAGCACATGTCAAACAAACAGAAACCATATTAACATCAGAGAGAGAGTCACCTACATGAATGCATTAACCTTTCCTGCACTGTAAAGCCTAGTTACTGCATTGCTCACCATAATGAACCTCACTGTGGTATATACCAGTCACCATATCCCATATTCCCAACCTCTGCCTAAAGTCGTAGGATTTAGCATCATTTCTTGCCATATGAGAGAGTATTCCCTGTCAACTTTGGGCTCTAGTCCTTGAGGTCATTGTCATCAGACCCATTTCAGTCATCCCACCACTTAGGTAAGCATCTCTGACAAACATCTCCCTTCACGACTGCCTCAATGTGTTAGCAAGGTTGTGAGATTTACCAACAGTCTAGTCCCCTGGCTGGCCTGACTCTAGTGTGTTATATGGCTAGTGCCTGACACCTGGAACTGACAGCAGATTTGCCATCCTGCTATGAAGTCGTTCTTTGAATCTAAGATAGCCCAATCTCAACTTTTTTACTTTTTTTAGGAAGGCGAGCCAGATTTCAAGAAGACGCCATAGTTCTCCAATACCCTCCTTTGTTCATGTAACAACCAAAGGAACCATACCAACATCACAAGGAATCATACACCATATCATACACTATTACTCTTAGCATGCCGGATTTATCCACCATTCTCTGGATAGCTTTTTGTTTTTTCTCCATAACGTTTGTCACACAATTTCTAGGCACCTGAAAGATCTCCTCTTGGAGGTTTGTGATTTGTGGTTCGACACCGTGGGCCTTCTGTTGAGTCTTCTTCATAGCGAACACTTCGCCCTTAGTGTCATCCGTCTCAACCTAATTTCATCTTTTGTACTCTTTCCTCGTCAGTTTACCATTTGGATGAGGACCTAGACTTTGAATGAAAGCACACAATCTTATATCTCTTCTAAACAGTTTCTCAGAGGGTACCCTGGATCTACCCTCTCTATGCTTGTTTCGTTTCTGACAATGGAAAGAGGGATTTTCTCAACTCTTTATGGCACTTTCTCTCTAAATCATTAAAGTCATAGACTATACTGGAGTCATCATCACTCATCCTAGAAACATGCAACATCTTATCTTCCTCCCACCTGGTAACAGTTCCCCTTTTAGGAGCTACGCCATTTTAAACAGGCAAACTGTCATATGTCTCTCTAAGCGTCGTGTCACTAAGTTGGGGAGACTCATCATCTTCTTTGGTCACCCCAAACTCTGAAGTGTCACTCTTAATTCTCCTTCTTTGGACCCCAACATGGATACAACTTATTTCCACCCTCTTTTCGGATAATAGGCAGACTCTGGTGTTGCTGCTCACCAAGGTGAAAGAGCTGCTTGAGTCTAGACGTCCAGTCCCAGTTTCTTCTTCCAGACAAGGAGCAAGAGGAAGTGATGCCTTCCCTCCAGGTACAGTCCACCTCTGTCAATAATAATTGTATTTAAATTATCAACATGTCTACACATGTGTTGTCTGATGCTGAAACTAGCCTACTCTCTAAGAAGTCTGTCATTTTTGCCTTTGTCTTGTTTGAAAAAGGGGCCTTTCACATCAGCGTTTTTGCTGATGTGCGGCAGATCCGGCAGATTTACCGCATCTGCCGCATCTGCTGCCTAACGGACACACTATTGGCGCCGATCCAGCAAACCCCATGCAAGTGCGGTTACGCTGGATCGGTCGCAAAAAAATAAAGATGCAAGCAGCATTTTTTTTACGTGGCCGCAAGTGCCGAATAGACAATGCATAGACAATGCATGGGGCTTGCCGTTTCCTGAACGCAAGTCGGCCGTTAGGCGGACGGTCCGGTAGGGATGGGCGAGTCTACTCGCTAGGACTCGTTACTCGGCGAGTAGTAAGGGACTTGCAGGACTCGGTACTCGGCGAGTTTCCCAGCGATTACTCGCACAGTAACGAGTCCAATGCAAGTCAATGGCAATCCTAGTTTTGTCAGAGTTTACTTTTTCTCACTCGCTAGACTCGCTATATCACATCGCTATGCAGCTTGGATCTCCCCAAATCGTTTAAACAATCGCACCGCTTCACGGATACCCGCTGTCAGCAGTGAGTCTGAGCGAGTCTTAGCAATTCTGAGCGAGTCTACGAATCCGAGTCCTGTATACTGTATTCGGGACTCGCAAATACAGAATCTGTTATGTTCCGACAAAGCTTCCGAGACAGCCTAGCGTGTTAGGTCAGAAAACTTGTGAAGATGGACAAGCATGTTAGCCAATCATATTCAGCAATGCCACAGCCATGTTGGTTGTGGCAGGACTATGATCAGCTTCTGTCCATCGTGATGCCTATGTCATGTATGAGGGGTGAGGCTGTATATAAGCCTTGCCACCGCCATTTTGGGCACATTCCTGTGAAGATCTGAGCTAGAGCAGGGTGAGGTAGATGCTGGAGCAGATCATAGGGAGTGTCAGTCAGTGTAGGGAAACTAAAAAGAATCCTTATATTTAACCCAAAGAGCTCTTGTGAGAGCTACCAGGAGGACAGAGGAGTACTGTGTAGAGGACTGTAGTCAGGCAGGGAGGTGCAGCCTTACCAGTACACACAGGACCGACCTCATAGCTTAGCTTACTCACTCAGCTGTCCTAATAGCTGAAGTCAGAGGCTTAGCTGAGGTACTATTTCCTATTTTTTTGCACCTGATAGATTTTGGGTCATAAAAACCCCTTCAGCTTTATTTTCTCTGTGGCAGACCAGTGGAGTGCTGCTCTCCTAGCTGCAAATAGCATGTACGCCACCTACTTGTGCGACTACTTGTGCGCACTTAATAATTTTTTCAGGGACTAGTGTGCTGCTTCACTGCCAAGTGTTAGCACGCACTTAACCCGCCAGCAGATGACGCCTACAGCAACACCTAACTCCATCTCAGTGGCTGTGCGCACTTAATAATTTTTTCAGGGGCTAGTGTGCTGCTTCACTGCCAAGTGTTAGCACGCACTTAACCCGCCAGCAGGTGACGCCTACTGCAACACCTAACTCCATCTCAGTGGCTGTGCGCACTTAATAATTTTTCAGGGACTAGTGTGCTGCTTCACTGACAAGTGTTAGCACGCACTTAACCCGCCAGCAGGTGACGCCTACAGCAACACCTAGCTCCATCTCAGTGGCTGTGCGCACTTAATAATTTTTTCAGGGACTAGTGTGCTGCTTCACTGCCAAGTGTTAGCACGCACTTAACCTGCCAGCAGGTGACGCCTACAGCAACACCTAACTCCATCTCAGTGGCTGTGCGCACTTAATAATTTTTTCAGGGGCTAGTGTGCTGCTTCACTGCCAAGTGTTAGCACGCACTTAACCCGCCAGCAGGTGACGCCTACAGCAACACCTAACTCCATCTCAGTGGCTGTGCGCACTTAATAATTTTTTCAGGGGCTAGTGTGCTGCTTCACTGCCAAGTGTTAGCACGCACTTAACCCGCCAGCAGGTGACGCCTACAGCAACACCTAACTCCATCTCGGTGGCTGTGCGCACTTAATAATTTTTTCAGGGACTAGTGTGCTGCTTCACTGACAAGTGTTAGCATGCACTTAACCCGCCAGCAGGTGACGCCTACAGCAACACCTAACTCCATCTCGGTGGCTGTGCGCACTTAATAATTTTTTCAGGGACTAGTGTGCTGCTTCACTGACAAGTGTTAGCACGCACTTAACCCGCCAGCAGGTGACGCCTACAGCAACACCTAACTCCATCTTGGTGACTGTGCATTTGTCAACAATGTCCCAAAAACACCAAATGCCCAAAAAAGAGTTTGCAAAGGGACAGGGACGAGGTCGTGGCCCTAGCAGTTGTGAACAACAAGGCACTGGTAGAAGTAGACAGACGAGGATTGATCGATCCACCTTTCTGCTGTCTAAATTTCCCAGTACTCAACCTAAACGTGCCTTGAGGCCGGAAGAGCAAGACCAAATAACATCTTGGATGGCTGACAAGACCTCAACCACTGGTTCATGCAGCACACAATCATCCTTGACACCATATTCAAGTGCCGCTACTGACAACGCGGGGTCATCTAATCCACAAAATCTTCCTATTTCCTCAAGCTATCACCAGACAGAGGAGAATTTTGACCGCGACCTTGGACACTCGGATGATTTATTTGGTTCTTATCAGCCATTCATACAACCTGACCTTTCTTTGTCACTGCGTGACCAGATACTTGATCAAGACGTACGCTCTATTCATGGACAAAGTTTGGATTCACCTCGTACTGAAGAAATTCACTTTCAACAAAGGCATACACCGTCTCAGGAGGTGGAGGATGATGATGATGATGAGACACACATCTCATCTGGCCAGCCTGAACAGTCACGTTATCCAGAAGACTTTGAGGAGGAAGGGGTGGATAATGAGACCACTGATCCAACCTGGACACTTGACATGCATAGCCAACAGAGCAGCATGGAGGAGGAAAGTGGCTATGTACCACCGCCTAAAGCACCCAGGCTTACTCCTTTATCCAGAATCCAACCTGTGACAACAGTAGCCCAAATTGTGTCAACTGTTGCACAAACTGTACCAACTGTTGCCCAAACATTAACAACAGTTGGCCAAACTGTGTCTACAGTTTGTGTTGGCCAGAGTTATCCTCCTGTTCCTCCAACACAACCTAAAGGACGAAAAGCCATTGTCTGGCAATTTTTTAAAGATAGCCCATCAGTAGCAAATGTCGTTATCTGTAACATCTGCTATGCCAGGCTGAGCAGAGGCCAGGGCAAAGAAACTTGAGCACCAGCAGTATGCGTAAGCACATGTCTGTTAAGCACCCAAGTCAGTGGTTGGCCCATCAGGGTTCGACATCAGGGCCTTCTGATCCCAACACTTGCAGGCCACCTCCGATCCGTCCTTCACCATCTACTGTTCATGCAGCAGCTCCTACTCATACGTACTCCTCACAAGCTGCATTAGATGAGAGATATGACAGTAGTCAAGTGACTTGTGAGTCTGCCCCAAATGTCCAGTTGTCTGTTCCACAGCTGTATGAGAGGCAGCGGAAGTACCAATCAACACACCCTTTTTCTCAAAAAATGACAGCGCAAATTTCTAAGCTGTTAGCTGTTGAAATGTTGCCGTTTAGGCTTGTGGCTACTGAGGCTTTTCGGGAGTTGTTGGCTGTGGCAGCACCATGATACTCTGTCCCCAGTCACTACTTTTTTTCACGTATTGCCGTACCCGCGTTACACCAGCACGTGGTTAACAACTTAAAGCGTGCACTAACAAATGCTGTAAGCGGAAAAGTTCACCTGACAACTGACACGTGGACAAGTAGTTGTGGACAGGGCAGATACATATCACTAACGGCTCACTGGATCAACCTGGTTGAGAGTGTCCCAAAGTCTAATAGTGGAATATCTGCGATCCTACCAACTCCACGAATAGCGGGCACAACATCATTCCGGGTTTCCGCGTCCTCATATACTTCAACAACACAATGTGCGTCTTCTACTTCCTTGACCACTGCTGACTTGTCTGCTCTTCTTAAGCTGATCTGTCTAGGTGACACACCTCACACTGCAACCGAGCTGTGGAAAGGTGTTAAGCAACAGACAGATGAGTGGCTGGCCCCACTGCAACTACAAACAGGTCTTGTTGTCAGCGATAACGGACGAAACCTTGTTGCAGCAATAAAGCTCGGTAACCTTCAACACGTGCCTTGCATGGCTCACGTGCTGAACCTTGTAGTTCAGAAATTCATGAAAAATTACCCTAAGTTATCTGATCTACTAGAGAAGGTGCGTAGAAATTGCGGACATTTCCGACATTCATCCACGGCACTTGGAAGTCTGTCTGCCCTTCAACAGCAATTTAATTTGCCGAAACACAGGTTAATTTGTGACATACCCACACGATGGAATTCTACATTCCATATGTTGGCAAGGTTCAATGAGCAGCAGAGGGCAATAGCGGAATATCAGCTGCAACATGCCCGTCACCCTGGAAGTCATACAAGACACATTGGTACTATGGAGTGGGTGTGGATCGCTGACCTTTGCGAGGTTCTAGAGAACTTTGATTACTGCACAAAACTTGTCAGCGGTGATCAGTCCATTATTAGTCTCACCATCCCCATGCTCTGTTTGCTTAAAGAATCTCTCCTGAATCTTAAAACAGAATCATTGAGGGCACAGCGGAGGGCTATGGAGCCAGATTTTAACATCCACGATCAGAGCCAGCAAAGCCAATTTCAGCCAGCAACATTGGCTGCAGAACAAGACTGTGATGAGGAAGATGAAGACGATTTATTTCTCCATGGTACTGATGTGAACCCTGATGGTACTCCCAACCCCAGGTTTATGTCGGTACAGCATGGGTGGGCTGAAGAGGAGGAGGCGGAGACCGATTTTGAGACCATGATGCCTATTGTTCATCAGTCATGTGACACAGAAGAGATGAGTCTTTGCAGCCTAGCACACATGTCTGACTTCATGTCTCACTGTCTGTCCCAAGATCCACGCGTCATTAACATCTATGACAGCGACCTCTACTGGTTGTCAACATTCCTTGACCCACACTACAAAGACAAGTTTCCATCGCTGCTGTTGCAGTCACCAAGGGGCTTAACGATGGATTATTTCAAGAGGGTTGTTGTTGACAATTTGATGTCAATTTCACCCTCTGACTCCACTCTACCCCGAAGAAGCAGCTCTTTGCCACAGCAGCCTTTGGTTGGGACACAAACAGCCACAATGTCAAGAAGAGGTGGTGGTAAGATGTCCACCAACTGGGCGATGTTCAACAGACCTTCCAATCTGCAACGGATTGTGCCTACGGTCACCTTGACTAGGAGACAAACATTGTCAAAAATGTTGAACGAGTATGTCTGTGACACTACCAGCTTCTTAACCGACCCCTCTGTACCCTTTAATTACTGGGTTTCCAAGCTTCACACTTGGACTGAGCTGTCTTTGTATGCCTTGGAGTTGCTGGCCTGCCCAGCTGCTAGTGTGACATCAGAGCGTATTTTCAGTGCCGCTGGGGGAATTGTCACTGATAGAAGGTCACGGCTTACTACAGAAAATGCCGAAAGGCTGACTCTCATTAAGTTTAACAAGGACTGGATATCATCAAAGTTCTTAACCCCTCCAGACGACAGTACCCAAACCTAGAGGGACATAATCAAATTTGATATGTTTGGCTGACTGCGGTTAAAACATGATGTCTTTTTCTGACATGAAGGATAAACAATGTGCCTCTGCTAAGAAGCTTTGATAACTCATGTTCCTGCTACACTTGCTGCATGACAACAAAACTACACAATCAGTTTCAGTAATGTTACTTTACTACTGCATGCACTTGTGATTTTTGAACGTTGTTTTTGTCAGACAATACAAAACAGTCTCTTGGCTGAATTTTTCAAGGCAACAAGCCTATGCCTGCATAGTGGACATTTGTCCAACTGCAAGAAAATATATTGTATGGCTCATGCGCCTTGCATTAATTATAAAAATTTTGATCCCGTCCCTTGGGCAAATTTTTTGAGGCAACAAGCCTATGCCTGCATCGTGGACATTGCTTGTACTATGCTCTCAGGACAAGCAAGAATATAGTATGGGCCACGCGCCCTCCTCTATTTCTAAAAAGAGTTTATAAAGCCCTTTGAGCTAATTTTTTGAGGCAACAAGCCTGCTGGAGCCTGGCGAAGGGTCCCACTGTACGCTACGGAGATAACGCGTAGACGCGCTGTGTTGCAATTAGACGTCCCAGCCTCTCGCATCTGTGTTCCTAGTGTTGTTGCCATAACGAGTCATTAAGTAACATCCCCCCAAACGCAGGCACTATTTATTTGTCAGCAACATTTGTATGTGGAGACATGATTTTACACATACTAACCAAGGTGCCTTCATGCGCCATGCGGGCCGTAAAGTACTTGCTAATGATGATGACTTTAAGGCCACCCACAAAACAACCTACACATCCATTCCCTGAAAAAAGACAGACACAAAGCAGTTTTTTAAAAATGTGTATTATCACGCCTTAATGGCAAATATGTCAGATAGCTTTTAGAAAGCTCACAAACACAACAAAACCAAACAAATAAAACAGAAAAAAACAAAAATAAATTGTGCAATGCACTTTTTGGATAACAAAACAAACAAACAAAAAAAAAAAGTGGGCCCTACAGCTGGTGGTAGGTCGGCTGATTGTGTGGGGTAGCCTCTACCGGGCCACCATCACCCTGGTCCTGGAGGAGGTCCAGGGCCCCATGGATAGCGTCCCCCAATGATTGGAACCCTGTAGGTGGGTCATCTGGGCCGGTGTGTCGCAATGGCCTTGGGTTGGTATGTCCATGTTTGGTGGACACCAAGGTTGTATAGGCCTCTGGGTCGCCACGTAGCTGTCCCGGGGTGTGGGCCTGTCTAGCCTGTTGGAGCTCGACTGCTGCCACCCCTCCAAATAAGAAAATACCTGGCCAGGGTGGTTTGGGGGCCGACAGGCATCAAGGACAATGTGGATTGCTGACCTTGCCCGCAGTCGTCTCTCCAATGGAATGAGAGCCAAGAAAGGTATGAGACTGCGGGCAAAGTCAGCATCACATTGTCCAAGGTGGTCATTTTGTGCCCCCGGGATCTGAGCAGGGCTGCTGGGGTTCTGGTGACTCCCCACACTGCTGGCAGTCGGCAGTGGACGAAGCTGGATGGCCAGAGGTTGGTTTTGGTGGGGAGACCGTTGTGGTGGCCCTTCAACCTCCTCTTCTTCCTGTGGCCGGCCATGCCCCAAAGGTGGTGGTGGTGGTGGTGGTACTCCTTCCTCCTCCACTCGAAGTCGGGGTGGTTCAGGGGCCTCCCTCGCCTCTTCAGGCAGCTGTGGTGGCGGGTTACCACGCCGCCTCTGGTAGTGAGCAGCTCTGTGGGTAAATATAAAAAAATTTAGTGAATGGGTTGCGTTTGGAAACAAAACCATAGGCCAAACATAAAATGTGCACGCTTTTTTGACTCAGTGTATCTGTGTATTCTGTGTCTTTTCATTGTTGGCCTTAAGATGGAATTGCAGCAAATAAATTAAGGACATTTTGGCTCATGCCTCAACCAATATTCTATGTGTGGGTAGTGTTGGTCCTCGATTTTTTTGCCATTACATTAGAAATTTAAAAATTTGTCTGCACTATTACACTGTGCCCTGCCTTAGGCAGGACAGCTATTTAGGCACTTGAAGACATATTAGTGGCCACAACTATTGCTTTGACTTTTTGTTGAAACTTTATGTGGACAAAGCTATAGCCTGACACTGTGAGGCAAACACATTCTTCAGGGTTGTTTGCCATCAGATGGACACAAAAAGACGCAGTGTGGGCGGCCTTGGTCTCAATGCACATAACCCAGATCTATAGGGCAGATGAGCAAGACAGGAAATGGATTCCTGCAGCATAGGTGACACATGAGCATTCGGCGTTAGTGGCCTACACTCCTTTTTGCTGCCATGTATGCTAATCAGGAATGTCTTGGTAAAAAAAACACACAAAACAGATGGCTTGGCTTTTGAAACGACTGTAATGGACATAGAGTATGGGGTTGTTTTTGAGCAGCAGGTCACACATCGTTGGTGCCAAACAAGGTGGTATGCACAGATGGACAGTTTTACAGTTATTCCAACGGGGCCGAACAAAAAAACGGGAGCAGCAAGGGCAAACCTTGGGTTTCCTAAAGGACCTTGGACATAAAAGCCTGTTGCACTTAAAATATGGCCCCCTTTAGTTTGATTTTATACAGCATTAATACACTATGTTTTCCGGAGGATTCGTAATGTGGCCATCAGTGAACGAAAATAAAAAAAAATTTGCATGTGGGCCCTAATATCTACACCATCACCTTGCAGCCCCAAATATACCCATGGGAAAACTCACCCACACGTATTTGTAGTGATACAGGGTATGTCCTCAAATGTGTGTGACTGTGTCAACAATCTGGGATGGTGTACAAACAGTTTAGTGCAAAAGGGGTATATCCTTGCAACATTATTTAGCCGAAAAAAACACCCACAACTAAACGTGTAGGGATGTATGTGGCCCTTATGCAAGTCGAGGCCATTAGGAACTGATACAAATGAGGCTTAAGACAGGCAAACCAGACAAGGCCACACACCTTAGAGGCCATTGCAGGGAAGAACATGGCTTTGTTCCACAAACATGTGTGGTGCCCCGCAACGAGTGCGTCACAGGAGGGTATTGCAGCCATAAATGCAGCAGCAGTATTCTCTGACCCAGCAGTCATCTGGTTAACTTAGAGATCCAAACCCTGCATGCAACACTAGTAGAGGGGACCAACCAGGGTCCTGGTGGGCGGAGTGCAAGGGTAGAGTGTAGAAGAAGTTAGAAACACACAGACTAGGACTTGGAGAAGAAGTAACGTAGGAGCGGGGGCTCTGCACCGCTGTGCAGCCCCCGGGCCGTCACCGGTCGGGTGTTAGCACCTGAGGCCTGAACAACCGGGATTGGGCATCACCAAACACGGGTTCCAAAGACTCCCGTGCCCAAATTACAGCCGGTTCACTGGTACCGAAGCTGGCAGCAGTTCACCTCTGCTACGCGAACCAGAAGAGTGGAGGAGCAGCTTCACAGAGCACCCCACCACCCGCCAAATTCCAGTCGTCTAACCAACGGTGTACCCACCGAGGGATCCAAGGCTCCCCAAAACATCCATCACGTATACTTTGGATAGGGATTGAAGCAGCCTCCCCGTACCCGTTCTGGTATTCCTGGGCGACAAAAGGCAAATACTTAGCTAGAATGGAGGAACACCGCGGATCTCTGAGGGACACCTATCACTGCTGAGTCCACCCGGTCCACTACCCGTTAACTGTATGCCATGTACTGCTTGTTGGTTACAGTAAAGACCCGTTACAGAGACTTACAGTGTCCGTGCTTCCTTATGAACTGCCTGTCCGCACTTCAAGGTAACCGCAGCTGCCTCACAACATCTTAAGCAGCTCCAGCCTCTGGGGATCACCGCTCAGCCTGTGGGGAGCATTCCATCTTGCTGCTATCCATCCCCCGGAGGCCTCGCAGCGTCGGTAGGACTTACCGAACTTCTCATAGGTGGCGTCACGAATAAATTAACCCCTTAATCTGTTCCCATAAGACGTCTTCAACTTTTGATAGGCACTCAACCGGGCCCCACTACCGGCAGGCGCGGTCCACCCGTGACAAGGAGGAAGGAGCTACAGCCTGTCTAAACCGGAGTTCCCGGCCACGGTGAGTCACATGCCAACAATAATAGCTAATTGTGAGGTCACGGAACATTGTGTCTGCCCACCCTGTAGAACATTGCTTATTTGTCACAATGTGACTATAAATGTGTATGTCCTGGATCATTGCCAAAGGTAATAGAATTCTGTTGCACCATGGCAGAAACAAACCCCAGTGTGGGTATGTAAACCACCACACTGATTATAGAGCTTCATACGTAGACTGTGTGCCCTCATGGACAGGGTCCTCTCCTCTTGTACCTGTATGACCTGATTGTCTTCATGTACTGTTTTTTGTCGTTAACCCTTATCTTCATGTAAAGTGCCATGGAACCTAATGGTGCTATATAAATAAATAATAATAACAATAATAGTACACAACAGTGCAGCAGACACATACCTTGGCATACGGACCACCGGTTCAAGGAAGGACAACCGGTCGTAGTGGCGATATATCGGCCCTGGATCAGCTTCCGGTCCCCCCTCCGAGATCTTACGGTGTTGCCTTATGTGCTGATCCCGACAACTCCTCCACCGTTTGATAAGCACGTCCACTGTGAAATTATTTCAAACCGGGTTTAGACCTCTGTAACATTTGAAACACTAAAAGTATGTGTACAAATCAACAATAATATTTTATTCATGTTGTGTGTGTAATGTGTATACAAGGCACAGTGACACGACAGTGTGGAACATCATCAACAGCATTACGGACATTGAGCTCACGTGGCCACAATCACAAATGGGGCAGGGCACATGTCAACGCATAGAGAATGTAATAGTGTGGGCACCAGACTCCGCTCATTAGTGGAGCCAGGAGGACCAGCCCTTAAATAAAGTGTACTATTGTGACCCCATCCAAATATAGGCAACCATGCGACGGCGCATGATAACACATTGAGGGCCCTGTATACCCTACTATGGAGGCCCTGTATACCCACGGGGGCCCTGTATACCCACTGCTGGGGGGCCTGTATACCCACTGGGGGCCCTGTATACCCAATGCTGGGGGGCCTGTATACCCACGGGGGGGCTGTATACCCACTGCTGGAGGCCCTGTATACCTACTGGGGGCCCTGTATACCCACGGGGGCCCTGTATACCCACTGCTGGGGGGCCTGTATACCCACGGGGGGCTGTATACCCACTGCTGAGGGCCCTGTATACCCACTGGGGGCCCTGTATACCCACTTCTGGGGCCCTGTATACCCACTGCTGGGGGCCCTGTATACCCACTGCTGGGGGGCCTGTATACCCACTGCTGGGGGCCATGAATACCCACTGGTGGCCCTGTATACCCACTGCTGGGGGCCTGTATACCCACGGGGGGCTGTATACCCACTGCTGGGGGCCCTGTATACCCACTGGGGGCCCTGTTTACCCACTGCTGGGGGGCCTGTATACCCACGGGGGCCCCGTGTATACCCACTGCTGGGTGGCCTGTATACCCACTGCTGGGGGCCCTGTATACCCACTGGGGGCCCTGTATACCCAGTGCTGGGGGGCCTGTATACCCACTGAGGGCCCTGTATACCCTAATGTAGGGGGCATGTATACCCACTGGGGGGCCTGTATACTCTGCAGGTGGAGCTGTATACTCTGCTGGGGGGCTGTCTACCAGTGATAGCCGCTGTATACCAGGATGGCAGTCAATATGTTTTCACAGTTTTTGGGGGCAAAAGTAGGGGGGTCGGCTTATACACGGGTCGGCTTATACACGAGTATATACGGTAAATGCAATATAACGTGTGAACACATTTAACTTACCCATATTGCTCTGTGCATCCTGGCCACTGCGATGGAATGCAGGGAACATGACTTGAGCGACCCCCCTCCAGGCTGTAGTCCGCTGGATGTTATCCCCATAGGCAGGGTCAGTGGGCAGCCAAAGCAGGGGCCGAGCCTCCACCAGGTCAATCAACTGCAGAGTGTTGACACGGGCCATGCTTGCTCTGTGTGTGTGCGCGTCTGTCAGCTCGAGTCGGCTTATTTCCTGTTTGCTAAACGCATGGGGTTTGCTGGAGAAAATCGCTTGCCTCGCCTCATCGGCGCCAAATAAGACAAACACATGCGAGTTTGGCATCGGAGACAGCAGCAAAATACAGTTGCGAGTGGGGTTTCCAACCGGCAATGCGAGCGATTTCCGAGACACATCTGCGATTTTTAAATCGCACATTACTCGCTATTACTCGCTTCCCCATTCATTAACATTGGACTCGCTAGACTCGCAACGAGTAGTGAGTCCCGGGCTCGGACTCGCTAGAGTCAAGAGATTCCGAGTAATTTAGAACTCGCCCATCACCACGGTCCGGCAGATGTGGCGCCATCTGCCGTATCGGCCGCAAACATCAGCAAAACGCTCTATCTCTACCTATTTTGTAGAAAACTTATTTTCAAACTCCTACATCATCAGTTTTCTTTGGTGGACACTTTGCTGGATGAAGACTAACAGGTCTTTAATGGCTTGCTGACCATTCTCAATGAAAAAGAATTTGACAACATTCACAGGTTTCCTTGCTGTTTACCATCACATCATTGCAAGCCACTCCACCCTTCTCTTCATTTCCTATGATGCAGTTCTTCTTTGACAGGGTAAGTAGAGAAATTCATGAGCTCAAAACAATTTCTTGTAGGGGTAATAATCTTACCCTTGATGAAATGAAGGCTTTAGAAGATCTGAAAGGTAATAAGACTTTCATTATCAAAGAAGCGGCAAGGGAGGAAACATAGTTATCTGGCCTTTTGAGTTATATGTCAAGGAAGCTAGAAGACAACTTTATGTGAGATCTAACTTTTGTGTTCTGCCTTCTGACCCACGCAGGTGTATAAGTATAAATTGGACCGCTCTTACTTCAGCATTTACCTAGCCATTATCACAATGGAGCAGACTTTCTGATGACACAAAAATCCAAGGATACCCACCTTTTAAATGCTGCTAAAGGTCTACAAGTGCATATAAGAACCACCATGTAGGCCAATAATTTTGGTTCAAGGAAGACTATAAGAATGCCCATGCATCTATCTGGTCCATTTCCTGCAACTCACTTGCATCCTATGTTAGGAACTCTACATACCTTCTACATCAGAAAGAGGAACTAAAGGTATCATTACACACGGCAATATTGCTTGCAATTTCACTGGCAATTTGCTGGTTGCAGTGAAATCATGGATACATTGTTCCATTTGTACACGGCAATACAATAGAACAATGTGTCCATGATTTCACTGCAACCAGCAAATTGCCAGTGGAATTGCAAGCAATATTGCCGCGTGTGACGGTACCTTAACATTACCAGAAGGTACATGGTTGACTCCTATAGATGTGAATTCCTTATACCATTGTATTTAGCATTACTTAGGCTAGTTTCACACTGCAGTTTTTTCCTGATCAGGTTCGATCAGGTTTGTGTGTCAAAACCAGGAGAGGAACCATGAGAGTCTCCAAAACTCAGAACAGGTGTCATCTTTCAATTATAGTTTTTCTCTGCAAGTTCCTCTCCTGGTTCTTCTCCTGGTTTTGACACACAAACCTGATCGAATCTGATCAGGGAAAAAACTGCAGTGCGAAATCAGCCTTAGCAGTGGCATTAGTGGCCCATTTTCTGTATGGGAGATCCACTGGCAATGGACTGCATGATTCTTTTATTCTTGATTTACTGAGGATTGTACTGGAGAGAAACTATTTCATGTTCGATCATGCCTATTACAATCCAGAGTCCAGAATAGCAATGGGCACCCTTATATACAAATGTTTTTCTTGGTTGGTGGGAGGACACATAAGTATCCAAATTGGATGTTTTCAAAAGATGTAGGGTAAGAAGTAGGTAAGAAGTAGGAGCAGTTCATACATGTCCGAAGGAACTGCAGCAAGGATGAAGTGTTTGTAACTCAGGCCAGACCCTAGACTTTTAGCTAGAGGTTATCTATGCACAACTGTATCTGAGGCTTTTCTGTTTTCCCTTGCTCGCAGCATAAACAAGGTGCTACACCTGATCATGTGGGTAGAAAATAAGAACTTCAACATCATCACCCCTTTCAACAATCAATGGGATGACATTCAAAAAATTGTAGATCGTAATTGGGACCTACTAAAACTGAGACCGTTTTTGTCCACCAAACCAAAGATGGTAGCAATGAGAGCAACCAATCTGAAAGATCACTTGTCTAAGAGCAACTTCAGGAGATCGGTACAGCGATTATGGCGAGGTAATAGACTCAAGGGGTCCTATGCATGCCGGGACTGCAGTTTCTGTCCCTTAATATCTGCTGAATCCATATCCATCCCACGCTTCCCGTTTCAACTCCATTCCAAGAAAAACGTTAATTGCAAGACTCGGAACATGGTTTATGAGATCATTTGTGGATGTCAGAAGGTGTATGTTAGTCAAACTACCCAGGAACTAAGACGTTGCATTCAACAACACATTTCCACAATTAACACTGCAAGAAAGGACTTTGAAAAGGGTAAGTCCTTATCCTAAATTGTGAAACACTTCCTTTTGCAACATAACAGCACCCCGTCTATTATAAGAGTAATGGGGCTTTCGGGCATACATACAAACATTAGGAGTGGAAATGTGAGTCTGGAACTATTGAGATAGGAGTCCACGTGGATTTTTGAACTGAAAAGATAGTCACTGCATAGCCTTAATGAAGAGCTTCTATATACTAGTTACTATGGACTAACCTAGGCAGTCCATAATAAGAATGACTATTACCATGATCATTTTTGATTTCAGTACCACCAAGACCTTTTCACATAAGGCTAGGTTAAACTGCGGGACGAAGCACTCTCCCTATTCAATGTGGACGGAACTTTGGAAATCTAGGACATTATATGTTGTGAATTCTTAAAAAAAATACATGAGTGGGTGGGGCCAGGAGGAGATCAGGATCCACTCCCTCACCTCTTCTCCGGCCCCCCTCTCCTGTCAATCACCGCTGGGCCCCTGACAGCTGTCACACTAGGCAGGCTCTGTCGGCGGCCCTGTGTATCAGTATTGGTTTTTACCTTCTGCTTTCTTGTCTTCACCTCTTTAATTTCTTTCTTCATTATAATTCTTATTTTGCTACTATTTCACTATATTTTCCTTTAATATTTTTCCTATTTTTTATCTTCATAATTTGTTTTACTTCATGTCTTGCACTTATTACATACAAGTGCTTCTCAATAAATTAGTATATCATCAAAAAGATCATTTATTTCAGTAATTCAATACACAAAGTGAAACACATATAATGTATAGAGTCATTACAAACAGAGTGATCTATTTCAATTGGTTATTTCTGTATCTGTTAATGTTGATGATTATGGCTTACAGCCAATAAAAACCCAAAAGTTAGAATAATTAACACAAAACACCTACCAAGGCTTATTAAATGTTTATAATGGTCCCTTAGTCTGGTTCAGTAGGCTACACAATCATGGGGAAGACTGCTGACTTGAGAGATGTCTAGAAGGCAGTAATTGAAACACTCCACAAGGAGGGTAAACCACAAAAAGTTATTGCTAAATAATCAGGCTGTTCACAAAGTGCAGTATCCAAGCATATTAATGGGAAGTTGAGTGGAAGGAGAAAGTGTGGTAGCCTTGAAAGAATTGTTACGAAAAGGCCATTCAAAAATTTGGGGGAGATTCACAAAGAGTGGACTGCTGCTGGAATCAGTGCTTCAAGAGCCACCATACACAGATGTATCCAGGACATGGGCTACAACTGTAACATCCCTTGTGTCAAGCCACTCGTGACCAAGAGACAATGCAAGAAGTGTCTTACCTGGGCCAAGGAGAAAAAGAACTAGACTGTTGCTCAGTGATCCAAGGTGTTGTTTTCAGATGAAAGTACATTTAGCATTTCATTTAGAAATCAAGGTCCCAGAGTCTGGAAGAAGAGTGGAGAGGCACAATCCAAGCTGCTTGAGGTCTAGTGTGACATTTCCACAAATAGTGATGGCTTGGGGGAGTCATGTCATCTGCTGATGTAGGTCCACTGTGTTTTATCAAGACCAAAGTCAGAGCTGCCATCTACCAGGAAATGTTTGAGCACTTCATGTTCCACTCTGCCGACAAGCTTTTTGGAGATGGAGATTTGATTTTCCAGCAGGTCTTGACACCTGTCCACACTGCCAAAATTACCAATCTCTGCTTTAATAACCACAGTATCACTGTGCTTGATTGGCCAGCAAACTCGCCTGACCTAAACCCCACAGAGAATCTATGTGGTATTGTCAAGAGGAAGATGAGAAACACAAGACCCAACAATGCAGATGAGCTGAAGGCTGCTATCAAAGCAACCTGGGCTTCCATAATACATTAGCAGTGCCTGTAATCGCCTCCATGCCACACATTGATGCAGTAATTCATGAATTTACTGTACATACTTTTCCTTAGGCCAACATTTATGAGTTAAAAATAATTTTTCAGTTGGTTTTATATAATATTCTAATTTTCTGAGATAGAGAAATAGACTTTATTTCGATGCATTTCGTGGTGTTCACACCACTTTCTCAGGACAGTCTATTCACATACATATACAGGGTTTGTTATTTATAGCAAAAAAGGCACATGGAAACATCTTCTATCAAAAAATGCCACACCCAATGAGTGGAGAATCAGACTTAAACACATATATACCGTACATCGTAAAGGACACACAAAACAATCAAAAAGCAAAATGAAGTATGTCACTTAAAAACATTGTGTGGCGCCCCTATAGGAAGGCACCACAGGGAGGTACTGCACCCCAAACAGAAGTTGAAGTGCCTCCGTAGTCATGGATATCGGGTTCTTACATAAGCACACACTGTCATAAGCACACATACACTAGGCCACTTTAGGATAGGGGACTGTATATTTAGTAGGTCCCAGAGGATGGAGCCTAGAGTAGAGCGGGAGACTTGAGTACCAGTTAGAGTTAGTCAGCGAGTGAATGAGGAGGAGGACGGATGTCAAGAGACTGCGTCCGTGACTGGAGGGCATCTCTTTGGAGAGAGGTGACCCAGACACCGGAGGGGATAAACCAGGACCGGTTGGAGCCAGCTGGGGAGTCTGGGGTCGACACCGGCATACCGGAGCCGAGGCAGTCAGTCGGTCTATCCCTGACTGCAAACCGACAAGCTGTGGGACCGACATAAGGGAGCCATAGCGCCACGGACTGAATCCCTATCTCAGTTACAAATTGGGTCCATGACACTTTAGGGAAAGGACCGAATTCCGGTGGCGGGAGGATTACTCTTCTGTCCCTCCCGTCGGTACTGGTAAGGAACCAACTGTACCTAACAGTAACAGACCTGGGGCCTGGCGAAAGGGCTCTTCAGTGTTGTTAAAGAGAGTTAAAGAGGAACTCAGGGCCAGAAAGCTATTACAAAAGGGACCACCGACAGACTCTGCAAAGTTACCTCAAAATCTGTGGCTACGTCCCTGTTAAACCAGACTGTACTGTGTACTTCATCATCTTCCCAGTACCAGTAAAGAACTTCTTGAGCTGATTTGGTGTCTGTCCTCCTTTTCTCCGACACCTGGAGGGCTCCCACAACATCAAAGAGGTGAAGACAACTACTCCCCTCATCTACTCCCGCTGCCCTGAGGTAAAGCTCCACCTGTGGGGAGCAGTACTACTCTGAGCTGCACCTCCATCACCTCAGCGGCCGGCTGCAGCGCTGGTATCCACGTTACCAGGTACCACAGGTGGCGTCACGTTACCGTTTCCCCATCATCATCATCCCCCACCATCCCCGCCATTGAGGGACCAGGGCACGGAACCGGTAACCGACGAGCCGTGATCCCCCATCAAAGTGACCATCTGTCTCTGGGGTGCCACGGTGGCGTGGCCCGTCTTTGTGGTCCCAGGTGCGGCCATGCAAAAGGAAGAGGGGGAAAAATAAAGTTTATTGGGATATTTTGTGACACCACCCGTGGGTCGTGGCCAATATGGGTCACCGCTGCCGGTCAGACTGCTGGGGATGATGGTGGAGGTGGCACCCGGGATGGTGAGCCCTCCACGGGTTGGGTTTGGTTCCCCAGGGCAGATGTAGGAGAGGTGGACTTAGTTGCAGTGTAGAAAATGAGTGTGCAGCTTCGCTGGTGAGTCGTTGCAGTGTCTGTACCAATAAGTCTCAGACACAAATCTTGAGTTCACCGGGTACTTTACTACTCTGCTCACTTGACAACATAGCCTCTTCAACAGCTCATTACAGTTCTTTACAACACTTGTAGCAGATCGGACTCACACAGCAGTTACGGGCTTGAGTTCTCGCTGCAGTCGAGATTAGAGATGAGCCACCACCCTAGTGTTAGAATTCGATTTGATTCGTCGAATCGGCGGGGTGTTCGACAAATGTTCGTTGAATGGTCGACGAACACCGTTGAACACCCCGGAACACTAAATAAACAGCTATGTGGGGCTGTTTCACTTCCGCAATGTATATACATACATTGCGGAAGTGAAATTAAGTAAAATAAAGTGTTAAAAATAAAAAAAATGTATGCTCACCTGTCCGCGGTCCACCGATGCCTCCGGCAAGGTCCAGTTGCAGGTAGGACCTGTGGTCACATGACCGGAGTTCCCGCGATAACATGACGTCACTACAAGTCCTATCAGCAAGATGACCTTGCCGGTAAGGTTAAAATAGACATTTTTATGTTTTGGACACTTTCTTTAAGTAAAAGAAAGTGTCCAAAATATAAAAATGTGTATTTTAACCTTACCGGCAAGATCCTCTTGCTGATAGGACTTGTAGTGACATCATGTTATCGCCGGAACTCCGGGCACATGACCCGGATTTCAAACCGGATTTTCCCGGATTGCCCCGGTCCGGGTCAATCCGGGACCATAGAGCCCCATATTATGGGGCGCCGGATTGCACCGGACCGGTAAAATCAGGGAGAATCCGGTTTTCAAAAAGCATGGGGCTCTATGGTCCTGGATTGCTCCGGAATCCGGTTTTCAATCCGGTTTTCAAACTGGTTTTCTATTTTTGACCTTCCCACCTGGATTTTCAAATGAACAGCTGACTCAGGTCAGCTGTTCATTTGAAGTAGCAGTGCTGACAGGGTTCATGTGAGTTCATGCTTGCCTGCATGAACTCACATGAACTTTCCCATGCCAGGGTGCACAGCTCTGCTACATCTCTGGTGGAGGTTCTCTACCAGAGATGTAGCATAGCTAAAGAAGAACCCTGGATTGGACTACGTCAGACGGAAGAGGATTTTTTAAAAATAAAGATGGAGTCCCTAAGTGTCTTTTTGTTTTTTTCTTCAAATAAAAACATTTTTTCTCTGTGTTGTGTTTTTTTTTAAAAAATTCACTAGAAATTCATGGCGGTAATGTCTACTATTGGCGTGACTGCCATGAATTTCGGGCTTAGGGCCAGCTGATAATACAAAGCTGGCCCTAGCCCCTTTATTACCCAGTGAGCCACCGCACCAGGGCCCTGGAAGAGTTGGGTTCAGCGCCAGAAAATGGCGCTCAATGAACACGCCATTTTCTGGGGCGACTGTGGGCTGCCATTCGCAGCGGGGGGTGCCCAGAAGGCTTGGGCCTCCCTGCGTTGCGGATTCCAACCCCCAGCTGCCTAACTGGACCTGTCTGGACATTGAAATCGCGCAGAGGCCCACGCATTTTTTTTTATTATTTCATCAAATTCATGAAATAATAACAAATAAGGGCTTCCCGATATTTCTGTGTCCAGGCAGGTCCAAATAGTCAGCTGGGGGTTGGTGGCAGCCCGTTGCCGCCTGCTGTTTCTGGCTGGCATACAAAAATGCGGCGAAGCCAACGTCAAAATGTTTCTGAAAAATCCATTAAACAATCCTCTAAAAAGGGACTGCATCTTTATTAACCCATCGACCATGGTCGAGGGTTAATAAAGATGCAGTCCCTTTCATTCATATTGTTTTTTGGATTTTTCAGAAAAAAAATTGACTTGGGCTTCGCCGTATTTTTGTATCCAGCCGAATACAGCAGGCAGCTACGGGCTGCCACCAACCCCCAGCTGAGAAAAAATATTTTTGTTTGAAAAAAAAAAGCAAAAAGACACTTAGGGATTCCATCTTTATTTAAAAAAAAATCCTCTTCCGTCCGCCGTAGTCCCAAAACGCAATTTCAGCACTGCTACATCACTCTGCATAGACACACATGTCTATGCTGAGTCATTGCAGGCTGAGAAATGACAACAGTCAGGGCTCACCTCAGGAGGTGAACCCTGCTGCAAAAGCCGAACTCTGCCGCCAGCCGCAGGAGATTACCGACCGCCGCAGAGCAGTGAATAAACCGGAAGACAGCAAAGACTGTAGCACAGAGAAAGATTAAAACTAAATGTTGTGAAGGTTACAAGTCACCAATCAGTAGGAAATGTACAGGATTTTGCTTTGTACAGGTCTTTGCTGTGAATGAGTTCAGCCCATCTGCAGGATATCACAAGTCTCTCACACTGCTCTGGTGTTATTTCAGTCCACTCTTCTTCGAGTCTCTTCCACAGTTCTGTGACTGTTGTGAGTTTCTTGGCTATAACGTTGTCATCAAGTATTTTTCAAAGGTTTTCTATTGAATTTAGATCAGGACTCTGGTCTTGCCATTCCATTGTTTCAATGTTTTTTGCTTCAAGGAACTTCTTTACTCATTTTGCTGTGTGACAAGGGTATTGTCCTGCATAAAAATTGCTGGCTGATTGAGTGCTGAACAAAAGTAAGGAACCACGTGTTGTTGAAGAAGGTTCTGATACACACTCACATTCACTCTGCCATGTAGCTGTATGACAGGTCCAACCCCTACAGCAGAAAACACTTCCCAAACCATGAACACATCCTCCACCACCTTCCACTGATTTCTTTACTCACGTTGGGTTCAGTCTTTTCCCAGTTTGTTGATGAACATACAGTGCTGTGCAAATTAATTGGAACAAAGCAAGTCTTTACTTGTTTTTCTTGCATTAGTTTTAGAATTGCTGATAAGTGTTTTATCAGTTCTTGGTGTCGTTTTCCTTTTTCTGCCACATTTCCCTATTTTGTGTGCAAATTATTCTTGAAACTGTAGATTTTCCAATACCAACAGTCGAAGCGATTTCTCTTACAGTCAGACTTGTATGTTCATTAAGAGTAATAATTCTAGACCTCTTCCATGGAGTAACATCCATTTTTTACAGGCACGAATAACACTGAGAGAAAAAGTACACTAAACCACTCCTCACAGAAACAAGCTCTCAACTGAAGCTGAGGGGGCAGCTAGCTGTTATTTTCTCACTAAAACCAGTCATACCACATTTTGTTACTCAAGGTTGTAGGCTCACACCTGTTCAAGCAGTTAAAACTGGTTTGAATCACTGTCTGGTAACCCCAACTTATGATTTTACTCAAAAAATGCTTTGTCACAATTAATTTGCACAGCACTGTAATGTTTCCCATCAGACCAAAATAAATTAAATTTGCTTACATCTCTAAAATAAACTGTTGACCACTTCTACTCTGTCCACACAACTTGCTCCTCACCAAAGGTGAGTCTAGCCTTGGTCACTGAGTCTAGATTTGGTCACTGCAGAGTGGGCTTTCAGTCCAAATGCTCTTAAACATTATGACATTGTATGACAAAACATATCCTTACTCTATTTAGAGCTGAACTCGTGAGCTATTTCAGCAGCAGTGTTGAAACAATTATGCATTACGCATGGAGTTTCTCCACATTATCCTGTCCTCTCATTTGCCTTTCAAGGGCAACCAGTCTTCTTAGAGAACTTGACAGAGTTTGTGATGTTGTAAAGATGTAATATTCTAGAAATCACAGACTTGGAACGACCAACTTCTGTTGTTATGGCTGATAGGGTGACCCCTGTGGACTACATCTGGACAACCTGCTGCCAGAGGTTTTCAGTCACTTTAGAACAGCACACCATTTTTGCAAATTGGGTGCAAACTAGAACGTTAGTGAAAGAAATAGTTCGTTAGTTCTTCCTTTGTTCGATAAACTCCATAGACTGCGTCTTCAGAACCAAAAGTGGGTTTTATTCGGGTAGGAAAAAATACAGAGATATACGGCAAAAGCAATATGACAGGCAGGTTTCAGAATGACAGGCACGGGAGCCACAGGTGTCACACTCAGGATGGATTCAGAATAATGGCTCCCTGTCTCATGGACGGGGGTTTCTTTATACCAATTTTTCCCATAGAAAGTCATTGGTACCATGATTCTCTATGGACAAATGGTTACATCATCCTGTCATAAGTGATCCATTCATATTACTTACAACATATATTGACATGAAAAAGCACATTAATTTCATTACTAACTACATACAAATTATCTCATAATAGCCTTTTTGGGACCAAGCACAAATCACAACTTATTGACATTAATTAGCTCTGTTCTTGATTATAAGAAACGTCATATTAGCCTTGAGGGATACAATACACCGTAAATATCGAGAAATACTTGAGAAAAAGGAGTAAATAGCGAATTGGTTAACTATTATTTTGATGAGCTCTTGGTATATGCTCAGACCAAACCTAATTAGCTCCATGCCTGTTCTTCTTCTAGAGCTTGATCTTCTTATTACTTGAGACCTACAACAGAAGTTCAGTAGTTCCATTTTCAAGCTTAAACTGAAACTTTTACACAAGACAAAATGGCTGACAGAGGCCTTGGTACCCATGGCCTCCGTCTAACAAATCCCTCTGTTGTACTTATGGTAATTTGATAATTTACCCTGAAGTACAAATTGGCATATGAGTCTAGTCCTAATTCTCATATATGGTATTGAGGGAATGCATAATTTCGTACACTCCCTGGTCAGTAGGAGTGTTGGGAGGGACTGAAGGTACCCTTGGAAAAAGGGCCCTACCAATAGGTGTACCACCTACGAGTGAGCGTGGTCTGGCAGTAGGTACCCGACCCGCGCCAGGTCTCCGGTATGGTCTGGTAAAAGTGGTACTATGTGTTATTACACGGGCCTGAAAGTTATTTAGTTCCTCAACATGAGCCAGATTCTTTTTTGAAAAACTTTCAAACTTTTAGGTTACTACCTATTAAACACATATAGGAAAAAAACAAACAAAGTAGCAAAAAAATCTACAGTAAATATCACCAACGTAAGAGTTCTTAAGTATTAATGAGTCCCGTTACAATCTTTCAAAAAAAGAAAAAAATTCAAAAATCTTCTTTGTTCCATGGCTCCTAAGGTCCTATTGACAGTTCAGGTGTGGGCAAATAGTCCTAAAAAGAAGCAAAAAACACAACAAAACAAAAAAATCTCACAGAAGTGAAAAAACATAAAATGTCCGAGTCCCAAGTCCCATAACAGTCTCTGAGTCCTTTGATCCGTGGCTCTCGATCTTGTTCTGTTCCCTCGGAGCTTCCACTGTCTTCCCCCTCGATCACACTGTCCGGGTCCCACTGGATGGTGTGAGATGTCATCTCTAGGAAAACAGGCGGATTCATGGATCCCGATCCAATAGGGGACCTGAAAAATAAAATAAAAGCGCAGTATCAGTTCTCACCACCAGCATCACTAGGATTCTCAACTGACAGTATAACAAGCTTACATTGATCAATGTTAACAATTTTAATACCTTTGTCTCTTGGCTTCCTAATCCTTAGCACTCCCAAAACAGTTGGGCCTATCACTTGTGTGATAACAAATGGGCCTTTGTAATTGGAATCCCACAGTCCTTTTTTTCCTAAGATTCTTAACCATGAGCTAAGCTCCCACAACAAATTTGGACTCTAGGCTCTACACAACTTTTACTACAGCTTGCTGCGGGCTGGGCAGCACAATGTCACTTGAAATTCTTTGCCTTTAAGCAGTGTTTTTAAGGTTACATGGGGGGTCTGCAGAATCAGGGTAAAAAGCCAATTATGTGACAGACCTGCGGCATGGTCCAGTGCACGGCAAGTAAATGCTTCATACAAGGTGTAAAACCTTTTTCAACGGGAGAAAGCAGCCGTGAGTAGTAACCCAGGGCATGTAATTGACTTAACTTCAGGGCCCTATTTTGGCCACTTCTGCAGTAGCACAGATGAGATCGCTACGTCACCTGCATGTGCTTGCAGATAATAAGGCTGGGATGGGTCTGCGTTAATTAGAGCTATTGCTCTTGCAAGTGCATGTTTTAAATTTTCAAAAGCCTGCAGGGCGTCTCCCTCTATTGTGATTGTGGTAAACTCATTTTCAATACCTTTTAGGAGATCATACAAAGGTTTAGTAAGACAAGCAAAATCCTCAATAAATTCTCTAGAAAAATTCACAAGACCCAGAAACGTTCTGAGTTCTGTGATATTGATTTGGCACAGGTACAGCTTGAATGAATGTCCCCTCTTTTGAAACTGACACATTCAAATATTTAACCTCTGGTTGCATTCAGCTGTACCCTGTCCAACTCACATTCAATATTGAGTTGCACAATGCATCACAAATATTGAACTAAATCTCTTTGTGTTCAGTTTCATCAACAATTTGAGTCCATAAATTTTAAATCAAGAAATCATTGACATATTGCAGGACTTTGTCTCCGTACCCCAGGGGTTCCAATACCTTGTGCCAACACCTGATGGAAATAAATTGGACTAGAATAAAACCCTTGGGGCAAGCGTGTGAACAGGTATTGGACATTTTCAAAGGTAAATGCAAAACGGAGAGCCGACTCAGGTGTAATAGGTACGCAGAAAAAGCCATTTGCAATATTCAAACAAGAGAAAAAAAAAACTGACATTCACTCCTCAGCTGTGACATCACTTCAGGGACCGAGATGTGCTGCTGAGGGGTGTATTTGTTTACAAGTCTTAAATCCATGACCATGCGATAGCTACCATCCTCTTTTTTTTACAGGCAGGATTGGGCTATTGCACGGGGAGTTGTCCCGTACAATCACGCCCTGTTGTTCCAATTCACTGACAGCAATCCTTATGTAAGGAATTGCTTCCTCAGGAATACGGTATTGGCGCTGAAAGGGTGGTAGACAGTCACTGTCAATCTTAATTAAAATTTGCATCAGTCCACAATCTGTATGTTTTGAAACTCATAAATGAGGAAGAGATTGCACCAATCAATGTTTCAAAGCAGTGTTTGCAACATTTATCTCAGGCATGTCATCATCATCAACTGAGCACAAACTAGCAATGGTTAATTTATGACTGTGACATTTTCAACTCTGCAGCATCCATAATAACTGAACAGACAGTAGTTCCTTTGTCACGCCATAAGACCTTATTACACAAATCAACAATGATACCCAAATCAACAATGATACACATGGCTAACAACACATTTGACCCATTAATAAAAAACTTTAATTGTGGATTGATCCAAAATTCACACCGAATGCCTCTGCATTTCGATGTCCCCGTGTCCTGAAATTTCAGGTTAGCTGGACAACTCCTCCTCACCTGTATACAGGAGCCCTCAAATCCCACTAAAGTTGTGGTATTTGGCAGCCCGGGGGGAGCTGCAATTTGTGTCCTGTTACTGAAACAGAGGCTTCTGTATCAATTAAAAAGCTTTCCCAAATTTGGTACCCTCTATCCTCCCTCTGACATAAGGTCGTCCATCTCGGCCTAGGGATAATTTTGCCAAGAGGCACAGGGGAACAGGGGGGTTCAATGCATCAATCAGTACCGGCAGTAGGAAGCCCAAAAAAAAATCCACCAACCTCACCAGAGGCAATTCTACGGCCCACTGCTGTCACCTCCGAGCCGGACAGATCGCTTGAAAGAGCCATTTCCTCGTCCCCCCCAGCTCCTGAATCAGTGGAGCATAAGGGTGGGAGGAATTCCTCCCGGAGGAGGGTGAGCTCTCCTCACAGCATGGATCTGTGCGCTGGGATGGACAAGGGTCGCATAATTGGGTGACGGGGCAAAAGGCTCCCGTAAAACAGGGTTAACTATCTGAGGACCATTGTACTGCTGGCACGGTTTGGGGCCGTTAACTGCTGGCTGTCCAGGGTTCTTAACAGCAGGATCCTCATACGGATCTCGGGACATTGTAGAGGTAGGCTGCTGCTGCACCTGTGGATCATCCCTGGGAGCTAAATGGGAACACTTACGTCTAAGATACCCTGATTGCCCACAAGGATAACATACAAGAGGACCCATGGAGTTCCGAGGGTGTCTGCCGACTGGGACTGGCCCGCTGTCGGCAGTTGGCCATAACCCCCAGGAAGTCCTGGTCTCCTGTCCACAGCAGATGCCATCCGGGCAGGGCGATATGCAAAAACATTTGTATCATCGCCCTTAGTCTAGGATGGCATTTTCCCTAACAATGGTTACCAATGCCCTAATTTTGTCCTCCACAAATTTAGCATTATGTAAAATCCCTAACTTGCAAAACCTTTCCAAGGATTCTCTACAATCTGTTCCATCAGATCATAATCATCTTTCTGATCTATTCTATCAAAAAATACTTCAAACGTTACACACCAGGCAGCCCATCTTCTAATTCTAAGATAATTTCCTTTCCTGATTCTAAAGGATTCTAACAACCATGGATGAATTTTCTTCCTCCCTTCTGTTTGCCTGCAGCAGCTGTATCTCATACCCCTCCCTTTGTGATACTACTACTCCTGTCATTGTATCAGTAGCTGCTGTGTTCTCTCCATACACTGCTCCACTGCCCCTCCCTGTGTAACCACATTAACGTACTGTCTTTGAAGCTATCACTAGCCTGATCTGAGCTATAACTAACTTACACAAAGCCGCTATTCGGCTGCCCTTTCTGCTAATAATTTTTTCTTGTCAAGATGTCTACTTTCTTCTGTGAACCACTGCATACAATTTAACCAAGTGGTTCAGCATTAACCCCTTCTAGCTATGGGGTTTCAGCGTGCCTGTCAGTCTGCTCCCTCAGCCATTAAATAGTGGTGGGAGCACAAGGACATTTATAAACTGCTTTTAGTATCAACTAATGCAATTACAGGCAAAAGTTAACTACTCACACCTCTGTAATGGAAGACACGTGCCGGCTTTGGTCAACCAAAAGAGGTCCAGCCGTATGTTCAGCCTAACTCGTTACGTTGCCACACGTCTCCTTCTCCGTCTTTATCACCCTCGGCGTTAATCACGTCCTTGTATAACTCACGTAGAGGCACTGTAGTCTTAGTTACTCAGGGTAGACAGGAGCGCAAACGAGAGATTCTCAGCGGCTGATTTCCTTAATGCGATTTCACGTGATGCATCACACTTTTTAGCAAAAAAGGCAAAAAAAAGAGAAAGAAAAGTCCATTCCTCACCCTCTCACCCCTTTGGTTCACAGCTTTACTTGCAGGAATCTTTTAGGTTCTTCAGAAAGGATGTAGGATCATCTCCCCCCTTACGACCGGGCTGGCTCGCCATTTGAAAGAAATAGTTCGTTAGTTCTTCCTTTGTTCGATAAACTCCATAGACTGCGTCTTCAGAACCAAAAGTGGGTTTTATTCGGGTAGGAAAAAATACAGAGATATACGGCAAAAGCAATATGACAGGCAGGTTTCAGAATGACAGGTACGGGAGCCACAGGTGTCACACTCAGGATGGATTCAGAATAATGGCTCCCCGTCTCATGGACAGGGGGTTTCTTTATACCAATTTTTCCCATAGAAAGTCATTGGTACCATGATTCTCTATGGACAAATGGTTACATCATCCTGTCATAAGTGATCCATTCATATTACTTACAACATATATTGACATGAAAAAGCACATTAATTTCATTACTAACTAAATACAAATTATCTCATAATAGCCTTTTTGGGACCAAGCACAAATCACAACTTATTGACATTAATTAGCTCTGTTCTTGATTATAAGAAACGTCATATTAGCCTTGAGGGATACAATACACCGTAAATATCGAGAAATACTTGAGAAAAAGGAGTAAATAGCGAATTGGTTAACTATTATCTTGATGAGCTCTTGGTATATGCTCAGACCAAACCTAATTAGCTCCATGCCTGTTCTTCTTCTAGAGCTTGATCTTCTTATTACTTGAGACCTACAACAAAAGTTCAGTAGTTCCATTTTCAAGCTTAAACTGAAACTTTTACACAAGACAAAATGGCTGACAGAGGCCTTGGTACCCATGGCCTCCGTCTAACAGTTAGGCTGCCAGATAAATAGGGTTTGTCAGATTAACACCAATATCTTGCAGGTATCTGAAAGTGTTTTCTAATTTTGATCAGTGTTCTTTTTCATTTATCTCATTTATATTATTATTCTGTGTTTTAGAATATATTCAACTCATGACATAATCTTAAAATACTGCTAATTTTCTCATGTTAGGATATTTTCACATAGGATAACACTATAACCTTAACATCTAAGAAATTGTGTGTTCTCTAATTTTGATCGCCAGTGTAGTTACACCCTGTGATTTCTGTGTACGTTACTGAAGAGACTCTTGAGGAAATCGGGATAGATTTCTTGCAAAACATGCCAGCCATTTGTATTCTGCATTATATTCTGCTCTCTGTCATCCTCCCTATAGTCATCTGTATGCATTGTGTGCATGTTTATATATAATAATCATCATCACTCAGACTCAAGTGTTTATAGCTAAATAAACACAAGGTGATAGAACACACTCTTGTGTGAATAGTTATCTGTTGCCAATATCTACTTTCCTGAGAAAACATTTATAAAAACAAGTTTGTAGTGCCTTTCCACATTTGCTTTACATATGTTAATAATCTCCTTTAGTACTCATGTAGTGTTTATCCAAAGTGGTTCAATGTTTCAGATGATAAATACACAAAGAAGCTCTTTTCAAAACAGCTCTATTGTTTCTGAGCCTTGTTTATTCTGTTTAACATGGCCATTTGTTGTACAGCTAGACAATGTTTCTCAGCTACTATCTGTGTTGGATGCTTTAGATTTGTAGGCATTGCTATTGTGAAGTATTATACATTAGTACTGGAACTAAAGCTTCCGTCACACACAACGACGCACCAGTGATCCCGACAACGATACGACCTGGTAGGGATCACTGGTACGTCACTTTGAGGTCGCTGGTGAGATGTCAAACAGTCAGATCACACCAGCGAATCAGCAACGATCTGGAATGATAAGAGGTCATTGGGAATTGTCAATATCTCGGGTAGTATTGAGATCGTTGGTCGTTGTTCCTTTCAAACACAGCGATGCAGCGTTCCCAGCGGGAGCACAATGACCTAAAAATGACCCAGAGCACTTTGTAATGATCAGCGATCTACAGCAGGGGCCTGATCGCTGCAAAGTGTCACACTTAGTGAGATCGTTATTGTGTGACGGGGGCTTTAGCCCTTAGTGATGGAGCAACTATCACAGATCAATCAATTCACTGTCACACACATTTTGCAAGTCCTGAACCCCCAAATAACTTGAATCTGTGTATTTTTATCCACAGACTGAGACTACAGTACAGCTGCCATTTTCTCTCTTTTTCAGCTGTTCAGTAGTTTTCCAGACTGGTTTAAGGCTTTCTATGCCTATCTGTAGTGGAAAACTGTATGCCCTGACCTTTTACTCTAAACTTTAAAATCCTGTAATGACCACTGCTTTCTTTACAGACATCTTTATAGTGTCTGACGACCATGTAAAATTATAGCTGCAAGGCATTATGATGCCGTTGTATAGGTCTGCTGGAGCATTGTCATAGCTCTCAACCATCCTGGATTCACCATTGCTTTCCCATTATGTCATGGCTTTTGTCCCGACTTCCCCTCATGGCCACCATCTCTCTACACATACATAAATTAAATAAACAATTCTCTTCTCTTTTCTCTCTGACACCTGAATTTGCAACCTCTTTGTTCAGAGGCAACAGCTCGAGCTATGAGCCACAGCCAACATTGAGGAAGAAGTGAGAATTTGGAAATATTTGACCTATATTGAAGACATTGAACCTAGAAGCAGGTTATACAGGTACATAGAGATAAAATCTGTACATAGCAGTGTAATTTATATGCCATTTTTTTTGTTGCTATAAAATTACTAAACAATAATAAAAAACTATTGCATGAATGGAATTTTCTCCTGCTTTATGAGGGAGAATTTGGGAGAAATTTGTAATCTTGAAGCTGCATTGCAGGCTCTGACTCCACAGGCAGATTCTACTGGTACATTGAGATACATTGTAAATAGAGTATTTCTATGTCCATGGACAGTAGAGGGAAAATAGAAGAGAGACTTTTTTTCATCTTCTTATAAAATTACTAAAAATCATAAAAAAAATAATTACAATAATTCTATTTTTAATTCACTTTAATAAAAATAAAATAAACATCACAAAGCAGCTAATAACAGACATTTTTGGTCTCCCCGTAATTACAATGACTGGTACAACACAGTGATCAGATTACTTATGGTGATTGGTAATAGGAATAAGAATATGGCGCGACTGATTAGTTTTCTCTATCAAAGCTATAAAAAATGTAATAAAAATGACTGGAGCCGTGTTCATCTGTAGCGTAAATGCTGTTTTTTCTACTGCTTTTTTCTATACATTTTCACTGAAGCAGACAATGCTAAAACAATCTCCTCTTGATCATTACGTGTTTGCTGCCTTTAATGCTTTCCCCCCTTATTTGATGCATTTTTTGTGCAGATGTGAATCCACGTTAAGAATAATTTTTAATACTATAGAAAAACTTTGATATAGCACTTTAAAATGTCAGGGTTTTTTTACCTGCTTTTTTTCAGGCTTCACATAAAAGCTTATGAATGGAAAACCATTTATTTTGCAATTTAAGTAGGCAAACCTGGAAAAGATTAATTAAGGAAAAGAATACCCGTTACACTTTAAATTAAAAAAATATAACAATTTATTAAATTAATTTACAACACACACATGTATAACATTAATAAGGAGCAAGGTCAATAAATAAGTATTGACAAGCCAACTTGTGTGTACCTCAAACCACACTTTTTTCTTGGTTTACTTTGTTATGGTAATCTGCTTTATACTTCAGTGTGACCTAGTGGAGGCTTTCATGCACAGGACAATAATGACAGACAGCAAACTGTTTCTAAAATTGTTTGTCATATGCTGATTGGTCCTATGCACAGTCTTCTCAGAATTGGTGGTGCTATGTAAAACTTTCAAGACCCCAAAAAATGACAGAGTGTATGGTACATCGTCTTCAGAGAAATGGCAGGGTGTATGGTTCTAGTTCGTATCTTATCTTGGCATGTGTCTTAATATTAGGTTATTACAAAGTCATATTTATATGACTGAGATGTAATCTTGTTACATTTTATTGCCAAACCCTTCAGTTTCCCCTAAAAATGCATTTTTTGCCTGTAACGTGTGAATCTCAAATCCTTCAGTTTTTCCTAAAAAGGCTCTAACCTGAAAATTATAAATCCTTCAGTTTCCCGTAAAAAGGCATTTTTTTTGCCTGTAACCTGTGAATTTCAAATCCTTTAGTTTCCCTAACAAAATTATTTTTTGGCCTGTAACCTGTGATTCCCAAATCCCAAATCCTTCAGTTTCCCCTAAAAAGGCTGTGTTTGCTTGTAACCTGTGAAGCTCAAATCCTTCCGTTTCCCCTAAAAAGGCATTTTTTGACATGTAACCTTTGAAACTCAAATCCTTAAATTTCCCCTAAAAATGCTGTTTGGCCATACTGCAGAGGAGGAAAGTGTGGAGCCCACTGGGACGGGGTACTCGGTACCGAAACGAGGTATCACAGGGGGTATCACACGGTAGTCTTGGTCCGGACCGTGTCCCGAGCCCACAAGCAATGGGGGGTATTTACAGGGGAGAAAGTCATGACGCCACCTACGGGTTGTGGTCAGGGCGACCATTGCTGCTGAAGAACCTCCGGGGATTATGTTTGGCAGCCGGTGATGTAACGGCTCTCCACGGGCAGAACCTGGTTCCCCGGGGCAGTAGTGATAATAGTCTATAGATGGATGCAGGGCAGGGGTAGTAGTAAGATGACAGTTTGCGAGGGAGAACAGGGTTTGCAAGGATCACAAAGACTCACGGTTTTGTAGCTTTCCAAGTCTTTACTGCAGATGTTGTTCAGTAGATATTGTCCATGGTGTCTGTACCGGGGCTGGGTTGCTCCCACCCTGACGGGTCCTTGGCTTCCTACTCCTGCACTCTGTGTGTGGCCCTGCTGCCGCTTTAGCTAAGCTGCTGGCCCTGTCTCCCCTCACGGGTACCCACTTGCTAGGCAACCTGAGTCTTAATTTTGTGTTTCTGACCTTGCTGTGTTACTTCGCTGTGGTACAGTGAAGATATGTAATCCCCACTCATCCGGTGTTTACTGTGCTGCTTGAATCAGGCACAATGTCGGATCCGGTATCCGGTCTTTGCGCTTCACCGGGGTGAGTTATAGGGTAACTCTGTGTCCCGGGTGTGTTCCTATGCTTCTCCTACTCCTTTCCTCAGATCTTGGTCAGCCTGGAAGTAGACAGTGAACCATGGGTTGGGTCTAATGCAGCCCTTTTACACCCAGTTCCTTTCTTCTCTCAGTCCTCTCAGGAACTGAACTCACTGCCACTTCCTCTCCACCCAGAATATATAGGGAAGCAGCTTTAGCTCCCCCTTCTGGCCTGGAGGCTCTTGTGTAGTGTTGTGGGTTGTATGGGGAATTAACCCTTGGTATTGTTTCTGTGGCACATTAACCCTTGGGGTGCCACAAAAGCATCTGCAGCGATGCCCAAAATGTTTTGGAGTTGGATCTGGGGACAGAGTAAGTATGGTCCCAGCAGCATCCAGATCCTTGTCACTATACGTTAACCCCCAGGGGTTATAGGGTAACTCTGTGTCCCGGGTGTGTTCCTATGCTTCTCCTACTCCTTTCCTCAGATCTTGGTCAGCCTGGAAGTAGACAGTGAACCATGGGTTGGGTCTAATGCAGCCCTTTTACACCCAGTTCCTTTCTTCTCTCAGTCCTCTCAGGAACTGAACTCACTGCCACTTCCTCTCCACCCAGAATATATAGGGAAGCAGCTTTAGCTCCCCCTTCTGGCCTGGAGGCTCTTGTGTAGTGTTGTGGGTTGTATGGGGAATTAACCCTTGGTATTGTTTCTGTGGCACATTAACCCTTGGGGTGCCACAAAAGCATCTGCAGCGATGCCCAAAATGTTTTGGAGTTGGATCTGGGGACAGAGTAAGTATGGTCCCAGCAGCATCCAGATCCTTGTCACTATACGTTAACCCCCAGGGGTGAAGGTGATGATGATGATGAGACTCATATACTCAAGGAACACCCGCACTGTACGGTGCATTCAGGGCAGGAAGTGGAGGAGGGTGACTCTTATGGCGAGTAATGGGACAACAGAAAGGATGATGATGAGGTTCTAGACCCCACTTGGAATAAACAAAGAGTCACACAGTTGAGTAGCTCAGCAGGGGAGGAGGAAGACAAGGAAGTTAGGTTACTTGTTGCCGCACAGAGACTGAGGGCTACAAGCATGATAGGCACTGCATTCTTAGCCACAAGTCTGGCTCTGGACAGCAGCGGTCGCGGGTCTGCAGTTGTCCAAGGAGGCAAGAGTTGCCTAGCCAGGGCCTTTTTAACACCAGAAAAGTTGACCCAACTCATGTAATTTGCCAACTTTTTAGTCAAAAATTAAGTAGCGGCAAAACACCCAACAATTTGACTACTACATGCATGAATCGTTACATGGCCCGGCACCATACGTTAGTCTGAACAAATTACTGTGGCAAAACTGTGCCTAGGGAGCCTTATCGAACAATGTCCACTGCATCAAATGCATCTGCTGTGTCTTCCTCTTCTATCCCCATGGCAAGTGTTGTCCGACAGGTGTCTGGCAGCAGGACCACAGTGCAGCAGTTTGTCGGGTACACCCTACTCCACCCACTCTCAGCACAGCAGCCAGCCCTCGGTCCTGCCGTTGTGGTCATGGAAAAGATTATTTCCTCCTACACATTCCAAATCCGAGAGCTTAAACTTCACCATCTCCATTTGTTGTCTACAGAAATGCTGCCTTTCCACCTGGTGGATACAGACTATTTCTGAAAGGTGATTGCCGTCATTAATTGTGCTCCCATCTTTGTTTCTTCGCAATAACAACGGCACTCAGTTTGCACAATGCTCGACTGACGACTTTAACCAAAACCAGCACCTATTTTGACATGGACATCCAGTGCTTAGGTAATTTACCTAATGTTGACATAAGACCTTGATTTATTTAGTTTTGGCTGATTTAATTCCTTTGAGTTCAAATCGGTTCGATATGCAGTGTGCCGACTTGGTGCAATTCCACTCTGCGCATGTTGCAGCGACTGTGGCAGCAACGGTAAGCCCTGGTGTAGTATGCAATGACTCATACAGTGACTCAAAGCGAGCTGAATGTGGTGCAAATGATGCTTGCAGAGTGGGCACGGATCAAGGACCCCTGCATCCTTCTTCACAGTTTCAAACTGGCTACTAAGAAGGGTAGCGCTGTTGACGCCATCATAAGCATCACTATTGCGGTTATCTACATGCTGGAGCAAACTTTGAAAAGGCTGCAGAATGAGGTTTTGGCCGAAGGTGCAGGAGCCAAAGAAAAAATGGAGGAGGAGGTTGAAGAGATAATGGGCATCGAACAGTCAGGAGATGAGCAAGAAGTGATTCCCCTTTCTGTTGTCCGAGGTTGGCAGAAAAGAACACAGGAACTAAGGTCAATTTTCATGCTGCCACCCAGTACACAACAAGGACCTGGGCCTCATGGATGTATCAGACACATGAGTGCCTTCTTCCTGCACTATGTGCAACAGTATGCCCGTATCTTTAGGATTTGAATTAAAGGGAACCTGTCACCTGGATCTAAGCCCCTACACTATCACTACCTGTCCCTGCACCTTCCTAGCTGCTCCCTATCTATCCCTCTCTGAGCTAAATCCGCCCTATAAAACTGCAGAAAAATAACTTATAACTTACAGAAGTCCCTGAGGCTGGGGACTGAGAAGGCGGCGCCAGGCTCCATTCAGCCCCTCCTCCATGCAGCAGCACACGCCCCACTGGGCGGCATTATTCTTTCTTCATCGCCACCTCCTCCATTTGGAATCTCCCACCCACTTTACACTGTAAGGTAGTGGTTAGAATCGGCACGACATAAGGCAGTGACTCAGGTATTTACTCACACAGCACACAGTTCAGGTATTCACAGACCTCCAGATTCTGATGTAACAGGTCAGACTAACCCCCCGACCAGAATATACCCGAGGTATAAACTGGGCTAGCCCAGAATATACCCCCCTGGGCCAGAATAGCCTAGCCCAAACTATACCCCGGGGTATAAACAGGCCTAGGCCAGATTATAACTCTCCGTATACCACAGCAGCTGTAGATCAGGGCCCCAAGCCGTGCACAGGGCCCCAAGCAATGCATGAGGGCCCGAGGCAGCACAAGGTGGCCCCAGGCAGCAGAAAGTGGCCCTACGCAACATACAGGGGCCCCAGGCAGTGCTAGGGGCCCCAGGCAGTGCATGGGGGCCCGAGGCAGCACACAGGGGCCCCAGAGTACACACAGGATCCCAGGCTACACAGAGGGGCCCCAGCCAGCATACAAGGGCCCCAGGCAGTACACGGGGCCCCAGGCAGTGCACAGGGCCCCAGGCAGTGCACAGGGCCCCAGGCAGCACAAAGTGGCCCCAGGCAGCACAAAGTGACCCCAGGCAACATACAGGGGCCCCAGGCAGTAATAGGGGCCCCAGGCTACACACAGGATCCCAGGCTACACACAGGGGCCCCAGCCAGCATACAAGGGCCCCAGGCAGTGCACAGGGCCCCAGGCAGCACAAAGTGGCCCCAGGCAACATACAGGGGCCCCAGGCTACACACAGGATCCCAGGCTACACACAGGGGCCCCATGCAGCATACAAGGGCCCCAGGCAGTGCACAGGGCCCCAGGCAGTGCACAGGGCCCCAGGCAGCACAAAGTGGCCCCAGGCAACATACAGGGGCCCCAGGCTACACACAGGATCCCAGGCTACTCACAGGGGCCCCATGCAGCATACAAGGGCCCCAGGCAGCACAAAGTGGCCCCAGGCAACATACAGGGGCCCCAGGCAACATACAGGGGCCCCAGGCAGTACCAGGGGCCCCAGGCTACACACAGGATCCCAGGCTACACACAAGGGCTCCATGCAGCATACAAGGGCCCCAGGCAGCACACAGGGGCCCCAGGCAGCACAAAGTGACCACAGGCAATATACAGGGGCCCCAGGCAGTGGGCCACCCGGGGCCACTTTGTGCTGCCTGGGGCCCCTGTGTGCTGCCTCTGGCCCCCATGCGCTGCCTGGGATCCCTTTGTACTGCCTGGGGCCCTTGTATGCTGCATGGGGCCCCTGTATGTAGCCTGGGACCCTGTGTGTAGCCTGGGGCCCCTAGTACTGCCTGGGGCCCCTGTATGTTGCCTGGGGCCACTTTGTGCTGCCTGGGGCCACTTTGTGCTGCCTGGGGCCTTGTGCACTGCCTGAGGCCCCGTGCACTGCCTGGGGCCCCGTGCACTGCCTGGGGCGCCGTGCACTGGCTGGGGTCCTTGTATGCTGCATCGGGCCCCTGTGTGTAGCTTGTGGCCCCTAGTACTGCCTGGGGCCCCTGTATGTTGCCTGGGGCCTCTTTGTGCTGCTTGGGGCCACTTTGTGCTGCCTGAGGCCCTGTGCACTGCCTGGGGCCCCTAGCACAGCCTGGAGCCCCTGTATGTTGCGTAGGGCCACTTTCTGCTGCCTGGGGCCACTTTGTGCTGCCTCGGGCCCCCATGTGTTGCTTGGAGCCCTGATATACAGCTGCTGTGGTATACGGAGGGGTATAATCTGGCCTAGGCCACTTTAACCCCGAGTATATTCTGGTCGGGGGGGTTAGTCTGGCCTGTTACACCGGGGCACAGCTGAGTAGAACCTCATACAATCCCAGCAGCTCCTGCTGCTGTCCTGAGACACTCCACCCCCTCCCCACAGCCCAGGGCAGCACATATCTCCTATTCACCCGCACACCTGGGGGTCAGTGATTTCAATCAGCACTTAGCTCCAGTAGCAGCTCACCCTGTGTGTGCTGCTACCAAGCAGAAGATACAATCTCCCATATGCTGTGTCTCAGTCAGGGGACACATCGAGGTTGCATCACCACAACATGATAGGTGTAAAGCACAGATTCCAAATGGAGGAAGCGGCGATGAAGAAAGAATAACGCCGCCCAGCGGGGTGTGTGCTGCTGCATGGAGGAGGGGCTGAATGGAGCCTGGCGCCGCCTTCTCAGTCCCCAGCCTCAGGGACTTTTGTAAGTTATAAGTTATTTTTCTGCAGTTTTATAGGGCGGATTTAGCTCAGAGAGGGATAGATAGGGAGCAGCTAGGAAGGTGCAGGGACAGGTAGTGATAGTGTAGGGGCTTAGATCTAGGTGACAGGTTCCCTTTAACAACGACTACTGGGTTGCCACACTGTTGGATCTGCTGTACAAGAGGAACTTTAGCCAGGTGCTTCCCACCTTGACAGGGACACACACATGCTGGAATATAAAAAAAAAATGGTAGACAATCTTAGGACTGGGTTTTCCCCAACACATCAGTGAGGGACACAGTATGCATCACAGATCTACACTTCCAGCCCTAGGGGGATGTCGTTGTATCATCAGTTTAGAAACATTAGTAGCAGCAGTTTAACTGTCAGAAGCAATTTCTGGGATTCCTCTGACCAATTTTTAAACTAGACAATCCACCAGCAGAACTGAGTACAAATCTGACACATAGTGAATGACTGAAGAGGATGGGGCAGGAGTATACAGAGCTTAATATCCATGCCATCGAGGGAGGTTTGGACCCTTTTGTATTTTGGGCTTCAAAAATGGAGGAGTGGCCTGGGCTTGCCAGTCATGCCTTGGGAGGTTTTGTTATGCCTGACAGCCAGTGTTATCTCAGAACCTGTCTTCAGTGCTGCTGGGGTGTCCTTATGGATAAGTGCATTCAGCTACCCCCTGAAAGTGTACATCGCCTATAAGGACTTTTCCACCCCAGTGAAAAAAAAGAAAATGGAGGAGCGCAATGTGTAACACCGGTGATTAAGAGGACAGATTTATTATATTGTGCCGATTGGCCACTCACCCCTGTTGTTGTGCTGTGTGCACAACAACAAATAGTGCCTGGAAACCTCAGGATCCTCCTGTGTGGGCAGCACTGCTGAGTGACTATCCAGCTCCCTCCTCGGTCTCCTTGCAGGTCACGTGATCGGGGGCAGGACTGACATCACCGCAGGTCCTCCAGCAAGATTGTAATGTATATCACAGGTCCTGTTCCCCAGGATATGCTGTTTTTCTTGGGCTCCCGCGAATACAATATGGGTTTTTTTGATATGCAGGACCTAAAGCCGCTCCACCAATGATCCCCGAAAGGGATTAAATCATGCCAGGAAAAAAAATTGTTGAAGTTGGTGTTTAATTGAGCGCTAAAGGTCCAATCAAAAATGCGTTTCGATAGCAACCACAGGCTATCTTCATCAGGTATTCATGCATTGTGCCTGTACAAGGAGCTTTTAAATAAAGAAAAGGTTCATGAATCTACACTAAAATCTCTCCTTTTTGATTGGACCTTTAGCGCTCAATTAAACACCAACTTCAACAATTTTTTTCCACCCCAGTGACAGAGTGGGTAGAGTAGGTGATGTTGTACTTTTCAGCATGCTGCATTCATCCCACCATTATACAGTGTTTATTCTTTGTCAATGGATGTCAGTTTGGTGGTATCTGGTCCTAATTTTTTTAAATTGTGGAGACTCTTCTTGGGGGTCTGCTTCTTGTCTTTTTCCTGAATTTAGCAGTGCTCTGTCAGAACGATGCCTACATGTGTTACTCATCCCTCTGGTACTAATGAATGTTTAGCTTTGCAATGGTTGACCAGGCCCTGTTGACCGAATTTGCGTAATAAACTTGTCAGAAGCCACTATGTACCATGTTCCCCAGCTTTGTTCGGGTCAAGAAGACCTCTAAAAGGCTGTTTTCAGTGCGGACACTGTGTGGCCTGCAGCAATGTCCTTCGCATTGCTTCCTTCTCGTCTGCTGATGGTTCAAAGACCTACGATATACGTGAATATATCAATTGTGGAACCACCCACGTAGTATATTATGCCACATGTGGATGTGGACTTATCTACATAGGTCTGACATCAAGAGAACTACGCAAACGAGTGAGGGAGCATGTGTTGGACATTGCTGGGGCTGCTAAGGTGGAGGATCTTACTATTTTAAAAACTTTGCCTCGACATTTTAAGATCCACCATGGTTGCGACCCGGTCTCCCTAAAAGTCAGGGGGATCGATGTCGTCCATGGTGGCATTCGTGGGGGCAATCTCAAAAAGATCCTGGCCCAATATGAAACTCGTTGGATCATGACTTTAGGGACAATGTCCCCTAATGGTCTCAATGAGACTCTTAGTTATGCTCCTTTTCTGTAGTCTTCGTCCCCCCTTTCGAGTCTTCTGCATTTGTACCTAACATAATTAATTTTCTTGAATTTTCCTTTTTTATAGATCAATCAATTTCAATGTTTTTCCTGCTTACACCGGTTACCCCCCACAGCCTGGGAATCCGTACTCCAGTTGTGTTCCATGGTTTATGCACCTCTGAACCCTTTTGTATGGACAAGATACAAATCTATTCAGCCGATGTTTACTTCCATATGGATTGTGGATACATTGTACTTTGTGACAGTAATATCATGTAGGCTGTGGATTTTATAATACTATGAATAAGGGCAGTGTCTGTGCATTTATGTTCTACATCTATGGAGTTATATGAATTCCCCTTGCCTGTGTTAGTACTGCAGCGCACATGTGCGCTCGTGATTGTGCTCCCCCCGTTCTCTCCGGCGGTGTGTGCGGCGTCTTAACCGCTGATGCGCATGCCTGGGAGTCATGGTGACGCGTCCTGGCTCCCGGGATGTGCGCGTCACATTGGCGGTGACGTCAGCGCACATCCGGCCGAGAAGGGACGGGACCGGAAGCACACGAGCGCCACAGATTGTGCGGCTGCATGGCGGTAATTACCGCTAATTACTGGGGCATATATAGCGGTTGAGTCAGGGGACACATTACCCCCCTGATGAAGCTTGTAACACCGTAACAAGAGGAAACGTACGTCGGGGTCCAGGTCTGGGGGTCCTCGTTTCCACTGCTGGGTAATTGAGCTCTCATGCAAAATTGACTACCATCTGACTTAGCCCTTTTTGGCCACAGAGGGTTAAGATTTAGGTTACCAAAGGACATCTGACTGTACATTTAGTTCAGCTGGTTCTGTTTACATCATGAATTTGGTCAATGTTCTAACTCTGCACTAGGCACTTTATTGTTTGAAGAATGCAATTCTATGTATATATTGAACTTGCCCAAGCTTACTTTATTATTGTCCAGTCTGATTTTGTATAGTCACCTTGATGTCCCGTGTGGTGTCTGTACCAGTAACATACTGTAACTTTACTGCATGTATTGTTTTTTTGCCCAGCACCTGTTGTTCTATCCTGTCCATTAGGACCTGTACCTGTTGTTTGGGTCCCTTACATCCATTAAATATTGTGCACACTTTCTCTCTTTGTCCTCCGTCATTTCCAGATCCTATGCCATGCATGAAGGCTGCAATATTAACCACATTTTATTCGGGGTCATTTGATGCCTAATTTTTGAAAATGCAGAGACTGTTATCAGGGCATCTTTGTTGTGTGTTTTGTGAATTTAGCAGGGCTCTCTGAACATTATGTCTACACCTGTCACTCATTTCCCTGTTTCTGATTAATGTTGAAGCTTCCAGTATTTCAAGCTTCAACACTGATTTGGTTCGGTAGGTAAGGTAAAATAAAGGGCCTAGAAAACACCTTCAAAGGGGCACAAAAGCTGCCAAACACAGCTCAAACTGTTTTACAGTGGTGCCCCATTGTTGTAGCAGACATTAGCTTCTTAAACTTAGCAAGCTTCAGTACTGCTGTCACACTGACTATTTTTCTGTGCCTGCTTATAAACCTCAGACATCCTCATGACTTCCTCGAGGTTGTCTCAGGCTATGCAGTGGGTGTCACACAGCAGGGAATCCAACTTTGGGACCTGAGATAACCTCAATGGTGTCAGCGCTTGTAACACTAGAAGTCTCGTGAGAGCTGTAATATCTCTGCAGCATAGTGAAACAACATGTGTGAGGAGCGATGATGTCAGGGCAGTTCAAACTTGCGGTATAGCCCCTGTGTGACCCATTGAGTCTGAAGTGCAGTAATGTTTGTGATGACACCACTTGTCATACTCTCACCAGTGATTGCGTTCCTGCTCTCACAGTATATGTGGATGCCTTCTGTGAATGTTATCCCAACATATTTTTGTAAGGCCCTGTGCCCATGGAATATTATTTGATGCTTCTTTTGAATTGTATTTTCAGAATCTGCATCAAAATCAGCAGAAACAATCCAACATACAAGGAATGAAGTACAAAAATGTTTAATCTAACACAGACTTTAAGTCTCAAACACAAACATATGAAATTATATAATACTAGCTGTGTGCCCGATGCACATGCATCGGGATTCTAGCAGTGCGAGTCTCTGACTCGCAATGGCCGCTTCGCGGCCAATGCTTCGCGCTGCTAAGGCGACTCGCCATGCCCACTGCGCGGGCATAGCGAGTCGCCTTAGAACTGCTCGCAATGGCCGCTGCGCGGCCAATGCTTTGGGCGTATCCACATGACGACATTGACTCGCAGCGTGAGCGGACTCAAAAGGGGCAAAAATCCCATTCGTGATTATATAATAGATAATAATATAATAATCAAAACTCCCACAGGGATCAGCAGCACACATACTCTTAAAGTAGTGGAAAGAAAGTCCATAAAGGGCAGAGTCCATTAAGGTCTTTGAGTTGTACCCCCCAAGGCTGCGTGCATGCCTACTTATCCAGCAGGGGAAAGCACAAACGGTGCAAAATGAAGTGAAGGGGACATATAACAGTAACAGAAAAATAGAAAATTCCTCAGTCAAGGAAGAACTAAAAACTAAGAAAAAAAATTCTCTGGACAATATGCCAACAAAGGGATGTGTCATCAACCAACCACAAAATGCCTTTTTTAATTTTTTTGATAGAAAAGTCCACTTTATTCGATGTTAAAACTGTATGTTAAAACCGAATCTCCTCAATAAAGGAGACAGGACAGGTGGTCATTGCCGTACTGGATAATTGCTTGGAGGGGATAGGAGGCCCCACATGGCATTGTCCCACTTGAAAGACTCTGGCGTGGGTGATACACATGACTGGGAAACTGGGTTTTCTGCCTCTTCTACCTCAGCCTGCTTGCAGTAGCAGATGTAATGCACTTGTTTTTGACAAAGATAAATCCAAAAAAAAACTTTTTTTGGCTAACAAACTATGAATTTGAAATAATTTATGAACTGTGATTCTAGCCATTCATATACTGTATTGAATGCGTTATTTGCAATGTCAAATATGTCGGTTGCACTAATTGAAAAAAAAAAAATAGCCGAATACGTAAAAAACATTTTGTAAAAGAACATAACAAAGATGTACCAAACCTGCATTTGCTTGCAATTGAAAAAGTGATTAAATCAGTTAGAGGTGAGGATTGGCAGAAAAAAGTTTTTTTCAGGGAAGCCTTCTGGATCATCAGAATAGGTACTAAATGTCACATGACCGGAGTTCCGCGAGAACGTGATGTCACCACAGGTCCTGTAAGCACCGGACCTTGCTGGAAAGCTTAAAATAGATATTTTTATGTTTCGGACCCTTTCTTTAAGTAACTTTTACTTAAAGAAAGGGTCCGAATCATAAAAATATCTATTTTAAGCTTTCCGGCAAGGTCTGGTGCTTACAGGACCTGTGGTGACGTCAGTTCTCGCGGGAACTCCGGTCACGTGACCGGAGTTCCCGCGAGAACGTGACGTCACCACAGGTCCTGGAAGCAATAGGACCTTGCTGGAAAGCGTAAAATAGATATTTTTATGATTCGGACCCTTTCTTTTACTTAAAGAAAGGGTCCGAATCATAAAAATATCTATTTTACGCTTTCCGGCAAGGTCTTATTGCTTCCAGGACCTGTGGTGACGTCACGTTCTCCGGTGCTTACAGGACCTGTGGTGACGTCAGTTCTCGCGGGAACTCCGGTCACGTGACCGGAGTTCCCGCGAGAACTGACGTCACCACAGGTCCTGTAAGCATCGGAGAACTGACGTCACCACAGGTCCTGGAAGACACAGGACCATACCGGAGGCTTCAGTGGACCGCGGACAGGTGAGCATACATGATTTTTTTATTTTTAACACTTTCTTTCTTCTAGGTAATGTTTATTTTGGCTCAAAATGCGGCAGATGCGGTTTTCTGACCGCATCTGCCGCATTTTCGAACCAAAATCGAACATGTTCGATATTCGCCGAATTTGAACCAAATTGTTCGAATCCTCGAATAGGGCCAAAATCAACTCGAATTTGAGATTGGCGAATTATTCGAATCGAACATCGCTCATCTCTATATACCACCATTAATTCCATGGTGCTGTACATGAGAAGGGGTTACATACAAAATTATAGATATAGTCAGGGCCGTATTTGCCATTAGGCACACATAGGCACGTGCCTAGGGTGACGCCATTCTTAGGGGGGCGACGTCTCAGCATGTTTTCTTTTTTTTTTTTCTCAGCCCCGTCCCCTCATACCTCCCCCCCCCATCGTCATCAGACCCGCCCATCTCACCCAGAGAGGAGGAGGGGCCCGCTGCGGAGGAAACCGTGTTGGCCCCCCCCTCTGGTTATCGCGCCCTCCCACCCTTGGGTTACGCCCACCCACCTCACCTCACTAGCAGTGACTCCAGAAAGAAGAGGAGCCAGAGTGGTGGTGGTGCCACCGCATGACGCTGCTGCAGACACCCAACATGATTGATGGCAGGCGGCAGGGAGGGCGGCGGGGTCATAGTGTAGGCTAAGGCTCCGCCGGCGGTACAGTTGCCTGGTGGAACAGCCAGGACCTGTGATGATGTCACGCACATGTGACTCGGGTGGGTGGAGCCACATTTTTCCCGGCATGAAGAATTGTGAACAGATTAGGAGGAGCTGGGACTGTCTATTCAAGGTACATGGGGGGTGCACAGAGGACATGGAGTGTGTGCAGAGGACATGGAGGGGGGTGCAGGGGACATGGAGGGGGGTGCAGAGGACATGGAGGGGGATGCAGAGGACATGGAGGGGGGTGCAGAGGATATGGAGGGGGGTGCAGAGGACATGGAGGGGTGGAGGGGGTGCGCAGAGGACATGGAGGGGGGGTGCAGAGGACATGGAGGGGGTGCGCAGAGGACATGGAGGGGGGGTGCAGAGGACATGGAGAAAGGGTGCAGAGGACATGAAGGGGGGGTGCAGAGGACATGGAGGGGGTTGCAGAGGACATGGAGGGGGTGCGCAGAGGACATGGAGGGGGTGCGCAGAGGACATGGAGGGGGTGCGCAGAGGACATGGATGGGGTGCGCAGAGGACATGGATGGGGGGTGCAGAGGATATGGATGGGGGTGCAGAGGACATGGAGGGGGGGTGCAGAGGACATGGGGGTGTGTGCAGAGGACACGGACTGTGTGCAGAGGACATGGACTGTGTGCAGAGGACATGGAGGGGGGTGCAGAGGATATGGAGGGGGGTGCAGAGGACATGGAGGGGGGTGCAGAGGACATGGAGGGGGGGTGCGCAGAGGACATGGAGGGGGTGCGCAGAGGACATGGAGGGGGTGCGCAGAGGACATGGAGGGGGGGTGCAGAGGACATGGAGGGGGGGGTGCAGAGGACATGGTGGTACACAGTACAGAGCTGAGGATATCGTGGAACACTGGACAGCACGGAGCTGAGGACATGGCGGTACACTGTCTGTGAACAGCATCGACCTGGGGACATGGTGGTTCACTGTGCACAGCACGGAGCTGAGGACATGGCGGTACACTGTGCACATCATGGAGCTGAGGACATGGTGGTACACTGTCTGTGCACAGCACGGAGCTGGGGACATGGTGGTACACTGCCTGTGCACAGCACAGAGCTGGGGACATGGTGGTACACTGTGCACAGCACGGAGCTGAGGACATGGTGGTACACTGTGCACAGCACAGAGCTGAGAACATGGCGGTACACTGTGCACAGCACAGAGCTGAGGACATGGTGGTACACTGCCTGTGCACAGCACAGAGCTGAGGACATGGTGCTACACTGTCTGTGCACAGCACAGAGCTGAGGACATGGTGGTACACTGCCTGTGCACAGCACAGAGCTGGGGACATGGTGGTACACTGTGCACAGCACAGAGCTGAGGACATGGTGGTACACTGCCTGTGCACAGCACAGAGCTGAGGACATGGTGTGACACTGTGCACAGCATGGAGCTGAGGACATGGTGGTACACTGCCTGCGCACAGCACAGAGCTGAGGAAATGGTGGTACACTGTGCACAGCACGGAGCCGAGGACATGGTGGTACACTGTGCACAGCACGGAGCTGAGGACATGGTGGTACACTGTGCACAGCACGGAGCTGAGGACATGGTGGTACACTGTGCACAGCACGGAGCTGGGAACATGATGGTACACTGTGCACAGCACGGAGCTGGGGACATGGTGGTACACTGTGCACAGCACAGAGCTGAGGACATGGTGCTACACTGTCTCCCGCCGCCTTAAAATCGGTCTGTTTCTCATCCAGGAGAGTCGGACGAGTGACATCTGTTTTTTGGTCCGTTTGGCTTCCAACTGCTGTGCGAGTGTCCAACATTTCTCTCAGATCACATCCATGTGATGTCCATGTGCAATCTGTTTTTTTTTCTCAGCAGCTATTACTGTACAATCATTTACAGGAACATTTTACATTGTTCTCAGCTGCAGAATGAAAAAAACGTGTCCGACTCGGATGGTCCGTGTGCGGTCCGTGATTTTGTCAGACCCATAGACTTGCATTGGCGAGTCTTGGTGTGAATCGCATACTGTCGCAGCATGTAACGACTTTTTTCTCATCCTGAATCTGGATGAGAAAAAGCGTCCGACACTCGTCAGTGTGCTCTCAGACATCGATTAACATTGGTCCGAGTGCAATGCGAGAAAATCACACATTGCACTCATCCGAGTTTCACACCAGTCAGTCCGTACCCTAATAATAAAATCCATATAGTAATCCTACAATCTCTGCTGGACATGGTAGGGGGGGGGTTGTGGCTCAGTACACACTCCATACTTCATGGTATGGGGAGGGTTTATGGCTCAGTACACACACTCCATACTTCATGGTATGGGGAGGGTTTATGGCTCAGTTAGTACACTCCATACTTCATGGTATGGGGGGGGTTTATGGCTCACTTAGTACACACTCCATACTTCTTGTTATTAACCAGTTAATGCTCTCTTGTCCACCACACTGCATTGTGAAAGACAGTGAGACAGGCAGTAGCATCGCATCAGAGAGCCCCTGACCTCGAAATAGCAGATCTTCAGATCCTGGTATTATGATATCGTATTAAGGCGGCCGTCACACTCATCAATATCGTGAGCGATATTGTTAGCGATCACGTGCACGCGCAATCGCTAACGATATCGCTCACATCGCTGGTGAGCTGTCACACAGACTCACCAGCGATGTGGACCAGCGAGATCGCAGGTAACTATGGTACACATCGGGTTACTAGGCGCCGCGCGGCGCTTAGTAACCCGACGTTTACCATAGATACCATCTCCCAGCATAGGCTCTGCCGCTGGGAGATCGTTCATCGTGGTGTCACACACCACGATGAAGCAGATTATATAAGCGTTTATCGCTTGATATGAGCTCTGGCTCTCATATCTGCGATGTAACGATCAAGCGATTTTACATTGTAAAATCGCTTGATCGCACGCAGCGATGCACAAACGATATCACTTAAGCGATCAAAAAGCAGATCGCTTAAGCGATATCGTTCAAGAAATTGAACCGTGTGACGGCCGCCTAAGAATAATATTTTTTACACTTATATTACACTATGAACTCCACAGCACTTTACATACTTCATCAACACTGTCCCCATAGGGGTCACAATGTAAACATCCTGTCAGTAGGTCTCTGTAGTGTGGATGGATGAACCTTTTATATGTACTAAATGATGAAATGTGGGGGGAGAAGCTACATGAAGCTTGGGGGGATGGCCGCGACTAGGGGGAAGATTGTGCGTGACGGGGGAGGGGCTGCAACAGGGAAGTAGCCATGATGGGGAGGAGCCATGATGGGGGAGGAGCCGTGACAGGGGAGGGGGCGACCTCTGACAGTGCCTAGGGCAGCAGGAACTCCAAATACTGCCCTGGATATATTTTACAGTAAACAAATTAACAACGACAGACTGGTACGGGCGGGAGAGGACCCTGTCCTTGCAGACTTACATTCTACAGGATATTGGGGAGGAGACAGAAGATCGGGGTGCGGCAGCTTTGGTGATAGTGAGATGGCACTATGGTCATTGCAGGCTGTAAGTTTATGAACTATAAAGGTGATTTGTGTTACACATATTGCTTTTTTAATGTTTAATTTTGTCTAATAAATTTTCTCAATCTTTTACTTTTTTTTTCATTTTTTATTTGTTTGTGTGTTTCTTCGATAAAGATGCAAAGAGGATTCTAGATAACTTATATATATGTTCAACATCCATATACATATTTTTTCATTTTTTTTGTTTGCCAGTTCCAACCCCACATTGTTATTAAATGCCATTCAGTTATATGTCTATGAATTTTGTCTTCTTTCCTCAGACAATTTTTAAATGATTGATATTCTCTAAAAACACAGATTTTCTCTGTGTTTTTTTATGGATAACACTGGTCTAACAAAAAAAAAAAATTTCTGGTATGGACTTTAAGAACAGTTTTACACTAAATTGGGGTGCTGAATTCAAATCTGATCTTATAATTTCTCTATCACATCACATTTTTGCTCTATAGGTATATAGCGCATTTTCATGAATTCCATGTAAAATATAAGTAGTGTATAAAAAGTGCCGGTTTATGGAATGGCCTCATCAACAGAGTTGGGCATCTGGCGATAAGAATGTCATCTATGATCCTCTAGTGCAGGGGTCTCAAACACGCGGCCCGAGGGCCGCATGCGGCCCCTGGGGCTTCACTATGCGGCCCGCGGCACCTTTGACAACTTAATGATGCATCACCCAAGTGCAGGGGGCCACTGCAGTCCCCGCTGTGTGATGACTTCTGTCCGTGGCACTAACAAGCTCTACCACTCAGCAAGATCAATGCAAGCTGCCAGCCAATGAGAGGCCCGCAGCTGATGGCGGAATATGCAGATTGCATTGATCTTGCTGAGCAACAGAGCTTGTCTGAGCGGCGGCTGGAGGAAGTCATAGCACAGCAGAGGCCAGAAGTCAGCACATCGGGGACCGCGGCGGCCCCCTGCACTGGAGCGATGCATCATTAAAGTGAGAAAAGTGTGAGTGTATGTAAGGGTGAGTGTGTGGGGGTGTATGTGAGTGGGGATGTGTGTATAAGAAAGTGTGTGTGTGAGTTTGTCTGTGTATGAGAGTGTGTGTATGAGGATGTGTGAGAGTGTGTGTGTGGGTTGTGTGTGTGTGAATGAGTGTGTGTGCATGTGTAAAAAGAAGGCAAAACAGGATGGGAGGCGTCACTATAAAAGTAGATCAGGATGGGGGACATACCTAGAAAAGGGGATCAGGATTGCTGACATCAGTACAAAAGGGGACCAGGATGCAGGACCTCACTACAAAAGGGGTCCAGGATGGGGGACATCACTACTAAAGGGGATCGGGATGGGGGACATCACTACTAAGGGGGATCAGGATGGGGGACATCACTACTAAAGGGGATCAGGATGGGGGACATCACTACTAAAGGGGATCTGGATGGGGTTCATTATTAGAAAAGGGGATCAGGATGGGGGACATCACTACTAAAGGGGATCTGGAGGGGTTCATTATTAGAAAAGGGATCAGGATGGGGGACATCACTACTAAAGGGGATCTGGAGGGGTTCATTATTAGAAAAGGGGATCAGGATGGGGACATCACTACAAAAGGGGATCGGGATGGGGGACACCACTACTAAAGGGGATCAGGATGGGGGACATCACTACTAAAGGGGATCGGGATGGGGTTCATTATTAGAAAAGGGGATCAGGATGGGGACATCAGTACAAAAGGGGATCGGGATGGGGGACACCACTACTAAAGGGGATCAGGATGGGGGACATCACTACTAAAGGGGATCAGGATTGCTGACATCAGTACAAAAGGGGACCAGGATGCGGGACCTCACTACAAAAGGGGTCCAGGATGAGGGACATCACTACTAAAGGGGATCAGGATGGGGGACATCACTACTAAAGGGGATCTGGATGGGGTTCATTATTAGAAAAGGGGATCAGGATGGGGGACATCACTACTAAAGGGGATCTGGATGGGGTTCATTATTAGAAAAGGGGATCAGGATGGGGACATTACTACAAAAGGGGTCCAGGATGAGGGACATCACTACTAAAGGGGATCGGGATGGGGGACATCACTACTAAGGGGGATCAGGATGGGGGACATCACTACTAAAGGGGATCTGGATGGGGTTCATTATTAGAAAAGGGGATCAGGATGGGGGACATCACTACTAAAGGGGATCTGGAGGGGTTCATTATTAGAAAAGGGGATCAGGATGGGGACATCACTACAAAAGGGGATCGGGATGGGGGACACCACTACTAAAGGGGATCAGGATGGGGGACATCACTACTAAAGGGGATCGGGATGGGGTTCATTATTAGAAAAGGGGATCAGGATGGGGACATCAGTACAAAAGGGGATCGGGATGGGGGACACCACTACTAAAGGGGATCAGGATGGGGGACATCACTACTAAAGGGGATCAGGATTGCTGACATCAGTACAAAAGGGGACCAGGATGCGGGACCTCACTACAAAAGGGGTCCAGGATGAGGGACATCACTACTAAAGGGGATCAGGATGGGGGACATCACTACTAAAGGGGATCTGGATGGGGTTCATTATTAGAAAAGGGGATCAGGATGGGGGACATCACTACAAAAGGGGATCAGGATGGGGGACATCACTACAAAAGGGGATCAGGATGGGGTCATCACTAGAAAAAGGGATCAGGATGGGGACATCAGTAAAAAAAGGACATTACTACAGTATGGGGGTATTACTAGAAGAAGAGGATCAGGATTTGTACTTTACTACATTGAGCAAAAAATTCTGGTATTACTAAAAATATTACTTGGTCCTACGAGGAATGCGGCCCCCCGCTATAAATGTTTCTCTATGTGCGGCCTACCAACTCAGCTGAGTTCGAGACCTCTGCTCTAGTGGATAGGAAGAACATTGTCTGTCCTCCCTTGCACATAAAGCTTGGATTGATGAAGCAGTTCGTCAAAGCTCTCAATCACAGTGGAGAATGCTTTAACTATATATGTTCAACTTTTCCTGGTCTTAGTGAAGAGAAGAAAAAGGCTGGAATATTTGATGTACCTCAAGTAGGAACACTTATGAGAGACCGAAATTTTATCACATCAGTGAATGCGTCAGAAGAAAGAGCTTGGAATGCATTTTGTAATGTGGTGCAGAATTTTCTAGGGAATGCTGCCTTCACATTTGCGGACCCCTCCGCAGCGTTCTGCGGAGGGGTTCACAATGTGACCACAGCGGCCGCCCGCTCCTATCTTTATAATGGGAGCGCACGGTGCTGCGCTTGACAGCGCAGGACCGTGTGCACCCATTCACTGCCATATGTGATCTGTCGCTTCCCTGGTGCGGACGAGACTGTGTGATCTGTGTGCAGGCATCCGCCTGCGCACAGATCACATATGGGAGTGAATGGGTGCGCACGGGAGTGAATGGGTGCAGCACCGTGCGCTCCCATTATAAAGATAGGAGCGGGCGGCCACTGCGCACACATGGCGATTCCCCTCCGCAGAACGCTGCGGAGGGGAACGCTAATATGAAGCCAGCCTTAGAAAGCAAACAACTATGAAGAGATTGTGGAAGAGGTACTAATGAGTCTGCAAAATCTTGGATGTAGAATGAGTATCAAGATTCACTATTTACACAGCCATTTGGACTTTTTTCCAAAGAACCTTGTGGATGTGAATAAGGAACAAGGGGAGCGTATTCATCAGGACACTAAAACAAGAACGGTATCAAGGCCATTGGGACGCACTTATGATGGCTGGCTATAGCTGGAGCTTGATGAAAGACAACCCAGAAGCTGTACATCACAGATCAGCCAAGAAAAGAAGGTTCAAATAACTGCCATTTGCCATTCATCAGTGTGCCATATATATGTGTTTTTATATTTTGTAGTTTAATTATGTATGTATATTTGATTTGCTGTACAAAGACTTTGTAATCTTTGTTATAGCTTGATTAAAAATATACAAAATGTAGTCCCGAAAATCATGTGTTTTTATCAAAAAACATTTGATAGGAGTAATTTTCATCAAAAATATCTTGAAATCCTGATGTGATAGCCAAAAACGGAGTTCATATTCGTAATAAGCAGCCAAAATTGTCTTAAAATATACTTTAAAACCTTTTGCCAGTAAAATAGCGTTGACCAGTGTAATTAACTTGCTCTGCTTTTTGTCTTCAACAAGTCTGCTCCATATAATAGTTTTAATTGGTGCCTTCTTGGGCTTGCATTAAAGGGAACCTGTCAGGCCGTTTATGCCCCCTCAGCTATCACTGTCTGTAGCTGTAGCTTCATAATTCTAGTCTCACTGCCCTGTCTGAGTTCGTAGTGTAATGTTAAAGGTGAAGAAAAAGCATATGCACACTTACATTTTCTTATGTAAATGAGGCAATCAGACTACACCTTGGAGCATGTAGTCTTTCTGGCAGGTTATTAGTTAACATATCAGATGAATTACAGAACATGTTGCGGGACCTGTGGAATTTTATGCTCATGTGACTACAATAGGCGGAGCTAAGTCTTCATAGCACACAATGATTTCCTTCTTTAGCTCCCTCCAATATTGTCACATGATTGGGACATCACACAGGTCCTTTTATACAGAGAAGTTGGAAATCAGTTAACTATTCAGCTAACTAGCCATATAGGCTACATTCTCCAAGGTATAGTCTGATGCCTCATTTGCATAAGAAAATGTAAGTGTACAAATGCTTTTTTTTTCCACCTTTACTATTACACTATGAGCTCAGACTGGGATGATTAATTAGACTATAAAGCTGCGGGGACAGACAGTAATAGCTGGAGGGCATAAACGACCAGACAGGATCCCTTTAAACTATCTTTAAGTAACTGAACATGGGTAAAAATCTCTATTCTATGACTAAGGACGCTGCTAGCATCAGAAATGCATCAGAAAGCTGTGTTTAACATTTTCTTGTCCAGTATGTTATCCCTTTAAAGATATGGAATTAAATTCAAGAAACCTTTTAATACACCTGAATGTGCCAGTTTATTCCTTCTGTTTTGCAAGCTGACTGATGAGCGCCAGTGGAAGCGTGCACTCCAGGAATCTCAAGCACCGTGAGCTCTAAAAATATTTCTTTTCTTTTTTTCCCCATTTTAGGTCATTTAAGATTACCATATTTATATTTGCTGCCACTGGACTCTGAAACAATGGATAGGTACCCTGTGGAGTGATGAATCGCTATGCATTGGCAGTTTAATGGACTAGTTTGGTGACTGATAGCACTTTAGTGCGCCAAATGTAAAGTTTGGTATAGTCAAAATAATACCATGGGTTTGTTTTTCAAGAGTTATGCTTGACTCCTTTACTTCAGTTATGTGAAATCTTATTTCTTCAGTGTACCAAGACATTTTAGACAATTGTATGCTTCCAAGCATGTTGGAACAGTTTAGGAAAGTCCTATCATTACTGTACCACAATGCACACAAGGTCCAGAATGGCATAGTTGGGTGAATTTGGTGTGAAAGAACTTGACTAGCTGTATTGAGCACTTCACTTCAAAACCATCAAACACTCATTAGGATGAGCATGAAAGTAAATTGTTAGCCAGACCATGTGGTCCAACATCATTGTCTGACCTCACAAATTCTTGGTTAAAAAAAATACACAGATACATGCCAGGACTTGTAGAAAGCTTTCTCAGAAGAGTGAAAGCTGTTTTAATAACAATGGAAGGACCAACTTTATATTATTGTCTATAGAATTAGAATGGATATTATAAAAGCTCCAAAGGTATAATGTGTACGTGCTCCAAATACTTTTGTCCATGTGGTGTATTTACAACTATCCTAATATACCACCCACTTAGATTTAATTATAATGTGTTCACTAATTAGCAGATGAGTACATTGTAACAACTTAAATATACTTATTAGCAGTTGAGTATAGCCTACAGCAACACAAAAATTCTATTCAGATGAGGAGGAAAGCAAATGTCCTAAAACTATCCCATTTGGGAGAAACTAGTAATGCAGGATATGAACTTTTGCCCTTTCAGCCTATATCTCCCCTAGCTTTTTCCTCAATAGGTCTATCTGTAAGAGAAGGATTTAGGTTGGATTCATGCACTCCACCCAAATCATTTTGACATGTAGTAGTACCTCTTTCCAAGTCAAATCACAGTGTTACAAAGTATCTATTGGCTTAACAACAGGTACTCAGATTTATCAGCTGCATTCATGCAACCATGGGAAGCGAAAGCTCTTTGACTATGGATCACCATTTAGTATAGTAGAGGATTATTCCGAGTATTGTATTCTTAGAAATGTCACATAAAGGAAAAACTCCTCCAACTGGGAAAGTCAGATTTAAGTTCATGTAGGTAACATGTCTTCCCTTACTCAGTTGTCTTTGTTCACAATCAAAGAAAGAGTTTGTCCTCCTTTATACTTTAAATAAACCCAATATAATAATTGTGGTATGCTGCAAATATATTTCCTGCGAGCGATTTATATCTTTTATCCTATCAACAATCAGTGAACTTTATAACTTTCCTCAACACAAAAGGCAGTTTTTACTAAGGAAGCGCGCAGTGCAACACAGAGACTACTTTGTGTACAAATGTATGATTAGTCAACATAAAAGGATGTTTAGAAACCTCAAGTAGTGCACATAGTGACAAGTGAAGACAAGCTTATATAGGACACTTCACAATCTGAAGAAAAATCACATGGAATGCGGGTCAATCCAATGTATTTTAGCCAGACAAGAATTGCACATCTATTGTGATGTCCATTCCTTTAGAACACCATATGGTATCTTGAGTCTCAATTTAATGGTTTGGTGTGATCCAAATAGTTAGCAAATTTCTTCTAGTATGGAAAGAAAAGTAGCAGCTAAATATTTTTTTTTTTTTTAAATTATGATGAGAAGCTCTTACTCATTTTATTCTGGAAGAGATGTTGACATGGTCATAAGATATTGCATAACATTTTTTATAAAAAAAAACATATATTAGGTTGTGCATGAAAGAAATCAGGTGTAGTTTCAATCCTTTTTTGGGTTACATGAGCAGGGAGGGAAGGGAGGTGCAGAGACGGACGACAGTCGGCTGTTTCATGCTGTATGCGCTTCAACAGGTCCATGTGATGAGCTGCAGTAAAGTACACCTCACACATACGCAATGCGCATCGCGAGGTCCTCGATACACCCAATGGGTGTACCGACGTCATGATAGCCGGATATGAAGCGATTAGCGACATATCGGCTAATCCGCTCATGGGGGTGGGCGAGGAAGATCACTAAGGTTTATCACGCCCATCGGGGCGTGAATAATTGCAGTAAAGGTGGCGGAGAGAAGCCACAGGGAATGCCCTGTGTGACTTCTCAAGAGCTCAGAAGCCGCAGATGAGGAGGTAATAAAAGCACTTTTATAAACTTTCTACATACACAATTTTTACACAAAGGGATAGCTAGAATAGCATAATGAAGGTGCAGGGACAGGTATTAATAGGCTGGGGGGTGATTTTTAAGAGTCAGGTTCCCTTTAATACATTTGGCATTATTTTACATTTGATTTCGCAGTGTATAATGCACTGCGAAATCAAATGGGGCTGTGACAGATGTCACAGAGAGGAGGAGGAACAGGATTCTTCTTCCCCTCTGTGACATCATTGCCGGTGTATTCCCGCTGGAATTACGCATCATCTGAACGGCGTAATTCCAGTGGTTATAATGGCGCCTATGGGAGAAAGCGTGCGCAAAAAGGCGGACAGAATGAACATGTTCATTCTTTTTACGCGGGCGCTTTCTCCCATAAAAGCGCAGCCGAAAATAGCGCTGCGTGTGAACAGCAAAAGTGAAAGTCCATTCACTTTGCTGTCAAACGCAGACACAGGTGCGTTTTGGGGGGGAAAGCGCACGCAAAAAATGCACGAAAAATACCCACAGTGTGAACGAGGCCTTAGTTGTATTTAAATTTTTGTTGAGAATAAATCAAGATCTTCTGAATGTCTTCATCTTCATCTTCTGGGTACCCTTAGATGCAATCAGTGCACAATACAACTATGTGCACTCTTGCAGGAGGAAGCCATTGTAATATTATTTAATTACTGTATATTATCTGGAAAATCAAATGAAGACACTTTATGGGGAAACACCGTCAATGGTACTGGTGGATACTAGATTTCAACCCTAAGGCTAGGGTCACATTTAGAAGGCACAATCCAGTAACCGGATCCATTACCGGATCCGGTATTGGACTGTGCCTTCATACTTCTTATAATCTGTAAAAATGCAATCCTCATTCCGGATCTGGATGCATTAATGCATCCGGTTTTTGAATGAGGATTTTTGCAATATTAAAAACTGCATCCGGAACCGGATCCGGTTCCCATAGGCACCCATGTTAAAAAAAACAGATCCGGTTTGCAACCGCTCCGAAAAATGTAGCCTGCATGATTTTTACCGCAGGCTGCAAAACTGGATCCGGTAAACGGATTGCCATTTGGGCAATCCGTTTTTTCTATTACATCCTATGGGCTGCGGATCGGGATCCGGTTTTGAGCATTTTTAATGCTCAAAACTAGATCCGGATGTATAAAAATACCGCAAATGTGACCCTAGCTTAACCCCTCCTAAATTTTCTAGTTTACCTTGCAGTGTTGCAAGGACACAATACCTACAGTTATGGCTGAAAGTATTGGCACCTTTAAAATTGTTCCAAAATATTAAGTATTTCTCCCAGAAAAGTATTGCAATAGCACGTTTTGTCAAATGTTTATTTTATTTGAGTGTATTGGAACAACACAAAAAAAACTCTGAGGGAAAAAAGGCAAGATAGGCATAATTTCACACAAAACTCCCAGAATGGGTAAGGCTGGGGTCACAGTTGCATTTTTTACAAGCGTTTTTGGAGACCTGCGTTTTCAAAAACGCATGTAAAAAACGCACCCATAGGTCCCCATGTTAAAAAACGCATGCCCAAATAGCAAAAAAGCATGTGTGACAGTACCATGTGTTTTTGGTGCATTTCCAAAAACGCATGCGTTTTTTTAATAAGGGGCCTTATGAGAAACGCATGCAAAAACGCATGTACAATTAGTGCCATTCAAAAATGCATGCGTTTTCTATAGGAGCCCATGTTAAAAAAACGCATGCGTTTTTTTAACATGGACTCCTGTGGAAAACGCATGCGTTTTTGAATGGCACAAAAAGGTACTAATGTACCATACGTTTTTGCATGCATTTTCCATAGAGGCCCATGTTATAAAAACGCATGCGTTTTTCAAAACGCACCAAAAAATAGTACATGCACTATTTTTTGGTGCAGATTTAAAAACGCAGCCAAAAACGCAGGGAGCCATCACACACCTTAAAAAACTCATGCTGACATGACAAAACGCATGTTAAAACGCATGAGTTTTTAAAAGGCACTAAAAAACGCATGCCAACTGTGACCCCAGCCTAAGACAAGATTGTTCTAGCTTTCCAAAATTGTTGGTAAACAACTTTGCTTCAAGCATGTTATGGTCAATGAAACTCACTTGTGGCAAATAACAGGTATGGGCAATATGAAAATCACACCTGAGAACAGATAAAAAGGGGAGAAAGAGACAATCTTTTATTGTGTGTTGCAGTGAGCCACAATAAACATGGAGAACAGAAACAGGAGAACTGTCTGAGGATTTAAGCAAAAATGTTATTAAAAAAAAGCAATAATCTCAAGTTTACACGTCTATCTCCAGAGAGCTTGATGTTCCTTGTACACAGAGTGCAACATTATCAAGAAGTTCACAACTCCTGACACTGTAGCTAAACTCCCTAGATGTGGATGGCAGAGAAAAATTGATGTCAGGTTGCAATGAAGAATCGTCCAAATGGTGAAAAAAAAAGCCCAAAAAGTTCCAAAGAAATTCAAGCTGTCCTGCAGGCTCAGGGTGCTTCAGTGTCTGTGTAAGGCTGGGGTCACAGTACAATTTTTCACATGCGTTTTTGGAGACCTGCGTTTTCAAAAACGCATGTAAAAAACGCACCCATACGCCCCCATGTTAAAAAACGCATGCCCTAATAGCCAAAAAGCATGTGTGACAGTCCCATGCGTTTTTGGAGCTTTTCCAAAAACGCATGCGTTTTTTAATAAGGGGCCTTATGGAAAACGCATGCAAAAACACATGTACAATAAGTGCCATTGAAAAACGCATGCGTTTCCCATAGGAGCCCATGTTAAAAAAACGCATGCGTTTCCGGAAACGCATGCGTTTTTGAATGGCACTAAAAGGTACTAAGTGTACATGCGTTTTTGCATGCGTTTTCCATAGGAACCCATGTTAAAAAAACGCATGTGTTTTCTACAAAAACGCATGCGTTTTTCAAAACGCACAAAAAAATACTACAAGCACTATTTTTAGGTGCAGATTCAAAAACGCAGCCAAAAACGCAGGGAGCCATCACACACCTTACAAAACTCATGCTGACATGAAAAAACGCATGAGTTTTGTTAAATCACTAAAAAAAACGCATGGCAACTGTGACCACAGCCTTAGCTCCATTGGTTTCTATATGAACTCAGCAGAGAAAAAGCTTTTTCTTGTGGAGAAGGAGATGGGTAAGAGGTAGTAAACTTTAATTGTATGGTTAAAACTGGGACTTGACTAGTTTTAGATATGAAACACTTTTGGTGATCAGGATAAATAATTATCGTTTCTGATGAATTTACAGTGATCTTTCCCTCTGTCCACCATTTCAGGAACAATAGTTTGGTGGAATGCTGCTCTTGGATTTTCACACTGCATTGAGTCTTGAAGATTCCATTTTCTCAAGGCAGCCAAAATTAACTGGCCCCAGACTACAGAGTATTTAAGTAATTGAATGTGTACCCAAGTGCAGTGCTTGTTGTTGTAACTTCCTAACAATGAAGACTCGAAGTGCATTCTGCCTTTAATGTTACGTGAAAGGAATATTTGAGGTATGTCAAGTCAAGGTACAACTACTAGAGCATATTAACTCATCTGGCTATAGGTTTTCTACATTATGCGATAAAGTCTTAATTTTGTATTTTTATTGACTGATCTCTTCTTACGCCTTAGTTTTGATTCACTTTTCTAAGTTTCTACTTATGCTGTTCAACATTAGAATTAGAACGCAAAGAATAAAAACTCAAGAAGTAATGGTAATAACAGGATCGATAGACATGTTTATGATGAGCAAATTATGAAAAGGGGAAATATTTTCAAAACATGTTGATTTTTTTAATATCATGTATGAGCACCACACACAGAAATAAATGCATTTACAGTCCTTGGCATGTAATAAGTTATTAATGGTTGTTTGAGGAATATTCTGTTACACTAAATGCACTTGGGTACACAAATCATCAAGATCCCCCATTGGCAGCTCCCTTTTTAATTGCTGAGCAGATTTTATTCATCTTTTAGTTATTTTATTTGCTTATATAGCATCCTTAATTCTTCATTCTTCATCAATGGAAACCTGAATGCTACGGAATATCTGAAATTGCTACATGATTCATATATCCAGTGGCACTGAGGTTTCCATTGATGAAGAATGGCCTCACTATCTTTGTACTCCATATAGCACACAATACCATCAAATTTTGTGTTCCAACAGTCTTGAAGGGATCTATCCACTATGGGTTAGTGTCAGACTAATAGTGGTGGTTTTGTTTGTTAACTTCACCATTCACAAAAAGGTTTGCCTCATCACTCATCTGAAGGCAATTGTCTATGCTGTGAAGATACGAGATGTGCAGCATCTGAAACAACGGATACTGGAAGCTTGTGCTAGCATTTCTTCTGCGGTGTTGCTATCAGTGTGTCAAGAGTGGGAGAAGAGGGTTGCATTGACAATCCAACACAATTGGCAGCACTTTGAACACATTTTATAAGTGGTCATAAACTTGTAAATAACTCATGAAATAATAAAGTTACATTAAAACCAAGCACACCATTGTTTTTCTTATGAAATTCTCAGTAGGTTTGATGTGTCACATGACCCTCTTCCTATTGACAAAAATAAAGTAGGATCCAAAATGGCCACCATGGTCACCACCCAAAGTTTTCCCCCTGCCATATATTAATGTGCCACAAACAGGAAGTTGATATCACCAACCATTCCCGTTTTATTTAGGTGCATTCATATAAATGGCACACCCTGTACTTTACATCAGCACAATTTTTGAAGCATACTTTTTTTTGTTAGGAAGTTAGAAGGGTTCAAAGTTGAACCATTTTGCAAACTAAATCCATCAAGGAATTTATATAGGAGTGTGTTGAGCCTATAGACACATCAGAGACCTTTTTAAATGTGAAAATTATGTTTTTTCCACTAAAATGTTATTTTAGCCCCAAATTTGTAATTTTCGCAAAGGATACTAGGAGAAAACTGACCCTGATACTTTGTTAAGATATAATTTGTTGTTGATATTTTGTTGCTGTTGATATCATTTGTTGTTGATACCAGATTTATATCAGGTTTTTATGTTTTGCTGATATCATACAATAAAAATACTTTTTTATTACAAATAGCTTTTTGTCGCCATGTTCTGAGAGCTGCAACTTTTTTTTTTTTTTTTAACAGGGCTGTATGAGGAAGAGTTGTAGATTTTTTTAAGCCATTTCTGGTATATAACAATCTTTTAGCACTTCTTATTTTTATATTTTTCAGATGCAGAGTGAACAAAAAAAATAATTCACTTATTGTTTTTATTTTTGTACAATGAGTCGAGTCGTAACATTGAAAAGACAAATTTATTCTTCTGGTTGGTATGGTTAGAGTGATACCAGATCTACATAATTTTTTTTATGCTTTGCTACTTTTACACAGTAAAAACTATATTTTCCAAAAATTAATTTCTTTTTACATTGCCATATTTGGAGAGCTGTAGTTTTTAGTTTTTTTTTTAAATGAGTCACATTAAGGCATGGTTTTTTTTTAGACTGTTTATACCTTTTTTTTTACATATGAATTTTTGATGCTTTTTATTCAATTTTTTGTGCATCAGCATGATGAAAAAGCGACATTTTTTTAATATATTTTCTTACAGATCAGTTGTATACATCAGGTTGTTCTAGACACAGCAATACCAATTATGTGCACTTTTTTCATTCATTACTGTTTTAATGCAAACGCTGCATTTTTAGTTGCAAAACAGGTTTTGGGATTTATGTGCCTTTTTTTGTTTTTGTTTTGTTTTTTTTTTAACTTTTTTTACCTTTTTCACTGAGTTCTACTGTGGGACATGAATATTTTTTAGGGGGCCGTCACACGGAACGATATCTTGCCCGATATCGTTTAAGCGATCTCCTTTTTGATCGCTTAAGCGATATCGGGCAAGAAATCGTTGCATGTAATCAAGCGATTTACGATGGTAAATCGCTTGATCGTGACATCGCTGATCTGAGCTCCGGTTCTCAGATCTAGCGATGAACGATGCAACGATCTGCATCATCGTGGTGTATGACACTACGATGATCCATCTCCCAGCGACCGCGCCTATGCTGGGAGATGGTAACTATGGTACACGTCGGGTAACTAAGCGACGCGCGGCGCCTAGTTACCCGATGTGTACCATAGTTACCAGCGTTCTCGCTGGTCCACATCGCTGGTGAGTCTGTCTGTGTGACATCTCACCAGCGATGTGAGCGATATTGTAAGCGATTGCGCGTGCACGTGATCGCTTACAATATCGCTATAGATATCTCACAGTGTGACGGCCGCCTTAGTGTGATCACTGGTCTCATGCACTGCTGTACTCATGATTCACTGACTGTGCCTGTAAGACCCTGCTTATAGCAGGATCTTACAGGCCACCATACCCTGGGTTTTTTAGCTGACCTCAGGATACCATGGCAATGATCGGCACTCTTAATTACTATTGCAGGGGGTAATCCTCCCACAGGGGGTCTTTTAACCCTTTAATCTCCTAGGGTACCTTTACACATCGCAACATTGCATGCAATTTCACTTGCAACTTACTGGTTGCAGTGAAATCATGGACACATTGTTCCATTTGTACACTGCAACAAAATAGAACAATGTGTCCATGATTTCACTGCAACCAGCAAATTGCCAGTGAAATTGCATGCAATGTTGCGACGTGTAAAGGTACCCTTAGACACACTGCTGTCAGTTCCAAAATTGATTGATGCCGATATCTTGCACAGTTGTCACCTGCGGGATTTTAATCTGGGGGGCAGTGCTATTCTTTATTTATTCCTTACTGCCATTTTAAAATGGCAGTAAGGAACAAGTACATTCAGGCTAGGGTCAAACTAGTGTTTACCAGTGTGTTCAGGGGGGTTCCGTTTAAAGCTTAGAATTTGGCAACATTAGCGTGGTGTTACTGGAAAGCTTTTTCCAAGCGCATCATATGATGCGGAAGCGCGCATCATGTAATGCGCTTGGAAATAGCTTAGATGCCGGCGTTTGAAATGCGCTCGGGGTTCCGTCATCCATAGGATTGAATTGGCAGCGTTAATGCAGTCTAACCTTTCCAGTAACACTACGCTAATGCTGACAAATTCTAAGTTTTAAACGGAACCCCCCTGAACACACTGGTAAACGCTAGTTTGACCCCAGCCTAAGCGGTCACTATTGTAGAACATATTGGCAGTTGTTATGTGGATAAACCGCTTGAAGGTTCAGAAGGCACCCCAAGAATTAATATATTACTTCTTTTAACTTCAGGGATTCTGAATACTGAAGTGATTAAAAGAAGTGACATAAGTAAGGACATGTGAACAGTAATGTCGTTTTGACATTGTTATGCATTATGTCCATTTTTTGCTGAAATTTTGTGTTGCATTATCAAATGTATTCCAAGTGGAATCTGTCTGAAAAAGACATTGTGTGCACATACTGTGGCAGGCAAAAATGTCAGCCCTCCTGCTCAAAATTACAGTTATCGTGAACAGTTAACCAAGTTAAACATCAAATGATTTCTAAAAGGCATAGGGTTAAAAACACATTTCCTTTGTATTTAAGGCAAAAAATATATATGCATTCTCATCTTTTATATTTTAAAAACTACAAAATGGAAAATGGAGCCAATGCAAAAGTTTGGGCACCCTACATGGTTAGTACCTAATAGCCCCCACTTTTGAAAGTACCAGAGCTTGTAAATGCTTTGGGCAGCCAGACAAGAGTGTTTCAATTCTTGTTTTAGGGATTTTAATCCATTCTTCCTTGGAGAAATCTATCAGTTCTGTGAGATTCCTCGGTCACTTTGCTTACAATGCTTTTTTGAGGTCTAGCCACAGATTTTCAATAATGTTGCGATCAGGGACATTAGAAATCCTTCAACTTGAACCTTTTGAGGTAGTCAATTGTGGCTTTTGATGTGTGTTTTGGATCATTATACATTTGTAGAAGCCATCCTCTCTTCAAATTCAGCTTTTTCACAGATGGTGTTTTTTTTGCATCAAGAATTCGTTGAAATTTCATTGAATCCATGCTTTCCCGTGCCATGGATTGCAACACAACCCCAAAGCATGATTAATCTGCCTCCATGCTTAATGGTTGGTGAGATGTTGGTGAGATGTTCTTTTCCCGAAATTCTGTGCCCTTTTTCCTCCACACATACCCTTGATCATTGTGGCCAAAGCATTCTATTTTAACCTCATCAGTCCACAGGACTTATTTCCAAAATGCATCAGGCTTGCTTAGATATTCTTTTGCATACTTCTGATGCTGACATTTATGGTGAGGAGAGGTTTTCTACTTATGGCTTTTTTATGAAGGTCAGATTTGTTCAGGTGTCTCTAAACTGTAGAACAATGTACCACGATTTCAGAGTCTGCTAAATACACTGTGTCCTGCATAAAAATAAAAAGGTGCAAAAAAAATAATGCATGATAATGTGAGGTATTGAGGGATATTTTGGCCAAAATACGTAAATTCATAATCCGCATCAAGGATACTCACTATTACGAGTCCTTATACACTATATTCAGAAGAAAAATCTACAAAGGACATCAATTCAAAGGACTTCAATTCAAAAAAGCTTACCAAAATAAAACTATCCATTGCACTCAACAGGACACAGTAGGCACCCAAATGCATAATACCAGTGCAGCAATCACACTCAACCTGCCACAACATGGGGGAGGTGATTGGTGGTATTTTTATATGCATACTGATGAGGTTTCCATAGGGCATCAGTCACACATGAAACATTATCTTCATGCAGGACAAAGTGGGGCTTATAGAGAGCATCTGTTCAGTGTGTTGCATGTATATAGTGCTAGGCAAGCTTCTCTGATCTAATAGTATGGGCATGACCAATAGGCTCCAGACAGACACTTTGCAACATTGTTCTGCCTTCTTCCACATGTGGAGCTGTGGATATCTAGCATACAGCTTAACCCTCGTTCACTTCCCTAAGGAACAGACTGTAGGATTTCTGGAGTCTATATTTATTGAGGTGATGAAGTTGATTGCGTGAACGATAATGTATGTGGTAAACACTAGAATATAAGTACAGAATAATCACAGTCAGTACTGGGTGCATTAAAGAAACTAGCACTAACACATTGATAACACAGGTTACAGTCAACATTAGTAACTACGGTAAAAGTCACCGCAGCAGGCTCTATTCAATACAGAATGCATCTATCTGCATACAGTGCAAAAGGCATTAACTCAAATAGTGTATCTCAGAGCACAGTACACTTCACTTTACAGTATTCTACACACAAATGCCTTTATCTACATACAATGCAAACATGCTAGCATGAAGAATTACAGGGTATAACACATCTCCCATCATACAGTTCTCTCTGTACTAACGGCTGGATTATAACCTGTTCACACAGATTCTACACAAAAACATGTAACTGCATTGCTCTTACTGGAATCATCTGACGAGAGGAAAGTTGTAAGGAATGGAGAGCCAGAAGTACATGTCTTATCTTCTCACTGAAGAACTGGGAAACTGACTACAAGGATCTCTTTCTTCTGGAGGAAGAAGGAAAGCGGTCCCTTGGCACAAACTATTTTTAAAGGGGACAGACTAGGAGCTCTGCTAGATCATGTTTAACATCAATACAACGTAAACAGGCAACTAAGGACCTCTACAGGTCGTAACTAGTATATCTTTATTAATATTTTCTTAGCTGCTCATAAATGGGAAGAACAAACACACCTTCATGTGTGACTGATGTCCTATAGAAACCTCATCAGTGTGCATAGAAAAATACCAAAGAGGAGAGTAACCGGGCACCTCCAGGATAGATGCGGTAGATACAGCACATATACACCCTGTGTTCCCACTTCAATCCCTGGTAATGGCGTTGCTGCGCCTTGTAGAAAAGTTCATGTCAATCAATGGTAGAGAAAAAAGGCGGCACTGACAGTGCGTAGAGTCTTGTGCTTTATTACATCAAGTGGGCAGGGAGTGCAGGAGGCGCAGACGACAGCACGCCGTTTCGGAGGCTCAGCTCCTTTAACGAGGTAGAGTGTGACTGCTGCACCGGTATTATGCAATTGGTTGCCTTTATCACTGGGCCTACTGTGTCCTGCTGAGTGCAATGAATAGTTGACTTTTGGTCAGCTATTTTGACTTTTTGAAGGTTTTTGGTTGATGAACAAGCCATTACCCTTAAGGTCTGAAACATTGGTAAACGTTATTTGAGTACACAAATCTGCAAATCTACCCAAATTGTTGCATCAGACCATTTTCCTTTTGATAAATTTTAAAATATTAAAGATGAAAATAATATTTTTGTACTTGTAATACGAAGAAAATGTGTTATCTTTAACTTTATGCCTTTTAAAAATCATTTAATCTTCAACTTGCTTGAAGTGTAACCAACGTTTACATTTTTTTTAATACTGTAGAGCAAGTGATTACAATACAAATTAAAATATACTTCGTAAGTGAAATCAGGAAGAAAACCTTTAAAAAAACTTGTAGAAGATGTCCCCTCTAGGCTGTTTTTAAACCTGGCATAAGCTGGTTGTCAGGGAAATCCGTCTTCAGCTCCACACAGTGAATATGGCAATAAAAGGGGGAGGGGTAGTGGGGCTAAGACAGCGTTTACACTACAGCTGATCAGACTCGCAGATTACCTTTGGCAGGGAGTACTGAGCTCAGGCTATCAGCAGACAGCTCCTGTGATTCTATCTGACTATTCTCCTTTAACATTGGTTCTGCTCTGTATTATTAGCTGATAGCCTCCACACAGCTTCTCAGCTGAATGCACAGAGCAGAGCGGTGTGAATGGACAGGAATCAGATAAGATCTCATAGGACCTGTGGGCTAACAGCCTGAGCTCAGCACTTGTCTCTGTCACTGTAACCTGAATCTTTTGATCAGCTGTAGTGTGAACATTTTATATCGCAGCACTGTCCCTGTCAATGTAACCTGAATCTTTCATCAGCCGTAGTGTGAACTCCCTTATATGGCTGTTATTGAGTGTTTGTAGCTGAAGACGGATCTCCTTGACAATAAGCATATGTCAGGTTCAGAAATAGCCTAGTGGGGACATCTTCATGAAGGATTTTGAAAGGTTTTCTTCCATGTTTCACACATGAAATATATTTTAAAGTTTATTATGATCACTTGCTTTATTATAATAACTTGCTCTACATTATATTATTAAATAAAAATTTAAATGGCGGATACACTTAACAGTAACATTAATTTTACTGTATAAACCTTTTTGTATGCCACTGTAACTTATTCTAAAAAAAAAAAAATCATGTTGGAATTAAGATGTGTGCAGATACCCTAAAACAGCTTGATGAAAGGCTTCAGTAAAAGAAGAACTCCTCTAAAACTCCTTCAAAGTAAGAGAGTTTCTTGTAGAGATTTTTTCTGTACTTGAAAAGTCATGGTTTTTGAGTTCCTAACAAAAAAACAGTGTGAACAAACTTTAACCCTAGAACGTGCAACCATAGAAATCTACACTTTCACATACCCTGGGCCTTTTAGGCCTGTGTGCAAATAACATGGAGTAACAACTCAAATAAAAATACTTTTCAAAGTTTATTTGAGATGTGAATATTTCAAAACATTATAATTATGTGCATAAAACAAAAAAAAGTAATTACACCGGCTTAAAACGCCCAATATATGCATTCTATATAATTCTTTATATATATATATAACGATTTTTTTGTCTAAAACTTTTTTATATAAAAGTTGTAGTAAACATGGTGCAGGAATATTTCTTTTCAAAGACTTTCCTTTTCAACTTTACTGATTACCCCAACAATTTTCACATGTTATTTTTTCAGAAGAATGTTCCTTGCAGACATTTTGTCCACAGTAGTACAGAAATGCTCAGATTTCCTTTCCTTCTTTGCTGGACAAATATAACAATGCTTTCTTTTTTTCTCTTGGCTCTGGATGTTCCTGAAAATGTATGCCACATCGGATCATAGCTTCTGTAATTTGCATTAGCAAGACTTTCGTGTTGCTTCGCTCCATCATGGTAGGCATCAAAAGTTCATAGCAAAGTTCCGTCAAGAATAGATGTCTCTTGTCCTTCCTGTTGGCATGGAATTCTGGATGAGTTTCACTATAAACAATATAGCTATTGAGGGCTGACACATCAAGGATATTATTACAAATGACTACAGGCCAACGTTTTGTCTGCCTCTTGCACAAATACTCTCCAATCATTTCATCCATCTTGTCCACATCTCCTTTTTCTTTATTATAATGCAGTATGATTTCAGGTTTCCGTTTCCTGTCATCTGTGTCAATACTTCTACCATGATGCATTGTACTCAGTAATATCACAGATTTTTCTTTCTTTGCTTTATAAGATACCATTGTCGCTTGATTGCAGAAACCAAAGACAATCTCATAAAGTGGTCGCTTGGGATTGGAGGAATTTTGCGGCGGTTTGGCCTCATAGAACCAACAAGTGTGAATTTTTTCTGAAGCAAAAATTTGCCCAGTTCCAGATTGGTAAAGTAGTTGTACATTGTTATATTTTTTCCAGAATTGAAAATTGGTACTGCAAGTGTTTTTACTTTGTCAGAACATAGGTCTTTCTGGACTGGAGCATCAGCTTCTTTGCCACAGTAAATCAGACCATTCATGCCATAATAGCTTGTAGAATCACACATCCAGAAAATTTTTATGCCATACTTGGCAAGTTTACTGGGCATATACTGAATGAAGTTGCAACGTCCCCTAAAGGCAAAAAGTTGCTCATTCACTGTCACATTGTCATTAGAATGGTAAAGCTTTGTACAGTTTTTGATGAAAAGATTCCAGATGTAGCTAATAGGGGCTAATTTATCTGTTTCCAACCTCACAGGACAGGTTCTCTTATCATCAAAACGAAGGCTTCTCCGAATATTCTCAAATCTATTGACTGACATTTTAGTTTTGTAGTGTGGATCTGAAAAAACGGTTCAGAAATAATTCTCTGATTGGAACATCATACGATTTTGTACACCCTGCCAGAAGAGTAAGGCCAATATAACCATATAGTTCCTCTTTTGTTATATTTTTCCATGTTTTTTTTTCTTCCTGAAGCGATATGTTTTCCTTCTAAGTTAGTACACAAGACTACCTCATCTGCAATATCATCTGAAAAAAATTTACAGAAAACATCTCTGTGGGACAAGAATTGGGAATTCCTACAGCGCCTTCAGCAACTCTCATAATATTATGTGATGGGGTGCGTCCAAGAACACCAGCAGTACTGTAGTACTGTTCCAAAAAACATTAGTTTTGGATGTTCTATTTGTACGTTCTGCTGGATCCACTACTTCATCACTGTCTTCATCACTATCAAAAATGATTGCCTCGATTTCTTGGTCAGTCAAACCCCTAGATGTAGACTGTGCCATTGTAACCATAGATGTCAGTAAACTAAAATGAAAAAAAAAATTATTACAATCAGGGTTGTGCACTCTTTGTTAGTGTGTGTGCTTAAGGTAAAGTGCAGCCCCCCTCCTCTTACCTTCAGCAGGTCACCACTTTCTTTTAGGTGCAGTAGAAGCCTCTGGATTTTTGAAGCTCAGAAAGTTTCTTTTTCCAGAAACAAGAAATCTGACTCCTTCCTCCAAAGTCTCTTCAGCAAGTAGCACACAATGAACAGGATGTTGTCTGTCCTTCTGTTCCTGTGTGTTCATGACCTGCGATGATGTCAGAGACGCATGACTTTGTGAGGGAGCCTCCCTCCCAAGATCACATGACCTTGTAGTCAGGCAGAATCCACACTCTTCCCAGCAACAGCTGAGTAATAAAGACAAAGTCTTCCCCAGCAACAGTACAGACAAAAAGACTGAGATTACATGTAAACCAAGTACAGGCCTAAAAGGCCCCAGGTATGTGAATATGGGGTAGTCCCAAAAAAGAGTTGTTTTACCGTAATGCCTATAACATAAAAATATATGAACAACTGGAAATTACTAACAACTATATACCTGAGGAATACCTAGAGTTTGAAAATTCTAACTAAAGTAATCTTGCAGAAAATAGAAAACAAGTAACCTAGCAGGCCTGCGAGGCCCCAGGTATGCGTTCTAGGGTTAAATTGCTCTATCTTAGCTGATAAAATACATTCATGTACATATGTTTAAATATATGTCATTTAGGTCTTAGTAAAATCTATCATTTTCATATTAAATTACTGTACTTAGCCTACATAACCACTTTGTTAGTGGTTTAACCATCCACACTGTGTGGAGTAATGCCTATATGAACTTGAATAAGAATGAGCCTACTAAGGATATTAATGCTTCATTACTTGTGCGTGGAGGGATACACATACTTTTTCAATATGTGCATGAAATAAGCAGAAGGTAAAATGGCATAAAATACGTTATCATCCTTGCACTAGTGGGTGGAAACACTCAATTATACTCACTCAATTATGAAGCTTGCATGATGAAATCTTTACCATTTTATAGCAGAGACAGTATATCTATGAACAAGTTTGTTTTCCTATGGGATGACATCATTAATGTAGGCAGGGAAGGTAAAAAAATATCAGTCAAAGAATACTTCTAAATATTTTATGAGTATTTTATGGTATCCACTCTGGCATTGAAATAAAAAAAAAATAATAGTTCCTCAAGCTACAATACTCATGCCATAAGCAATGACCAGCAAATTTACATCACAATGAGGCGTATAGAACAATTAATCTACAGATTGTCAGGTCTCATGGTTTTGCATCTGAGAGGGTCCATCACACTCCTGGACATGCTCCAGTTCTCCGTCGGGTCACTCATTGCCCTTTGCTCTCCATGAGGGGTGGGGCTTCACCTTCAGGGGGGTGGAGCTTGTGCAAGACTAATAGAGCTTTACACAGGCAGGCAGGGAGGCAGAGTCATTCCATGTCAAGTGAACCAATGATTATCACCTCTATATTTTTAATTCTTTTGAGATTTTGTTATTTGATAATAGCATGTCAGACAATGCAAAATGTGAAGAGAAATTTTTTTTTTTAAATTTATTTATTTTTTAAATGATTTTCAAAGTTCGGAAAAAGTGCGAATTTCGCTGTTGCCTGCCTTTACGTTTCTCCTCATAACTAAGGCTAGGAATAAGATAGAGAGACAAAATAAACACCATTCTACTCAGAACTATACAGACTTTCACCAGATATGTCACAAGAGGATCTTTGTTAATATTTTACTCATGTGATCGCAAGCGCAAAACTTTAAAACGCATTTCCGAAAAATCGGCGCGCTTAAATATTTCAAAAACTGCCCATGTGTCTGCTTTGCTCTTAGCCACATCTGTACCAAATTTCAAGTTGGGATCGCGATGGGATCATATTTTAAAATATTTTACTATTAATAGCGTCAATGGGTCATTCCATATCAAGTGATCTAAATATGAATATTTTTTTTTACCTGACGTCTTTAGATTTTTTATTTTTTTTCCTTTATGAAGGAAGTACTACTTTAGTTAATTACAAATTAAAAGTTTAGAATTTTTTTCTTCATCAGTTAATTTTTTACAGATTTTTAAAGTTTAAAAAAAGGGTGAATTTTGGCCTGGTATGACTTAACATTTTTTTATCTTGGGCTAGAAATAAGATAGAGAAACAAAATAAACGCCATTCTACTCAGAACTGTCCATGCTTTCACCAGATATGTCACAAGAGTATATTTGTTAATTTAAATTTTTTACCCATGCGAACGCAAACGCAACATTTTGAAACGCATTTCCAAAACAACATTTTAATAAAAATTTTCCTAAACTGCCCATGTGTCTTTTATGCTCTTAGCCACATCTGTACCAAATTTCAAGTTGGGATCGTGATGGGATCATATTTTAAAATATTTAACTATTATAGTGTCAATTCAAAAATCTTGAATTCAGATCTGTTTACCCTGTGGTCTAAAAGCGTGGGGTCTATATTTATCAAATCCATTATTTTTAGACATTACTGTATTATTTTGATATGTTACAGCTTAGAAGCAGGAGAGGACATATAGGAAAAAGCTTTGTTAGGGCTCAACCTGAGAAAGCACAGGGATAGACAGTGAATGCAGAGCAGATGATAGGCCAGCAGCTCTGTCAATCATGTTAAGTGTCTACCCACTGCATTCAGGAAGTAAGACAGCTCGTTCAGACCTTTCATGTCCTGACATGTCTGAACATCTTCACTCCTGAACAAACAATAGTCTGTACAAAGCCATCAAGGCTGTGTACTAAAATATGGGTGAGTAAATATATTAATAGTTTAATGCTTTTATTATTAAGGGCCAATACACACAGTGCTATTCTTAGGGATCATCATTCAGAAAAACAGCCCCATTGATTTCTATGGGGTTCACCACATGCAGTGTTTTTGGAAACACTCAAGAGTGAGTAAATCACTGCTTGAACTACTTTTTAATCGCTGCAATAAATGCAGCATTTATCATTTATATAAAAAAAGCTGCCATTTTTTTCTCTAGCGATTAAAAAAACTAACGCATATGTGGTAAAAACTTGGTAGAAAAACAAGCTGCCAAAACTGCAGCGTGTATCTGCAGACAGAAAAAACTGTGCGCGCTAGCCCTAAAACTCACTTTATAGTAATACAGTTCTATCTCAAGTGTACTGTAAATCTTTATTTTTATTACCTATCTTCCTTACTTAATATTAACTGTATTTTTCCCACACAGCAATGGCTGCTACTTCTCAAGAAACAGCATTTTATCATAGACACTGTTGCAATCCTTTTGAAAAAATATGAATATGATTGGCGCTGGTGGCTGGCTACTGTACTCTCCAAAGATTGTGAAAATGAAGAAGTAGAATTGACTTTATTGCAGCCTTCTGGTCCAGGGCCATCCTTTGTGTATCCAAGAAAGCCAGACATTTTAAAAGTGCACAAAAATCAGATATTAACTCAGGCGGAGCCTAACACCGTGACAGGCCGGACATACTCTTTGACACACAAGGAAATGGCGATTGCTAGTAAGCGTTTATGGACAAGATTACATTTCACCCACTAGAAGGGACAAATTGATAAAATGCCACTTTAAAAACATACTATTAATTGTTTGATTAGTTCATAATTTATAGAATGATGATTTAACTACTTTACTATTCTTATTAAACACTTCATAAATCACATGTTTAGTGATAGAATAGAAAACAAATTTATATGTATAAATAGGGGTTAACATTTTTGGTTCTTTTAATCTTGTTTAATCAAACTTGAGGATATGATCACCTTTCTTCTTTTGGTTTGTTCAATACATTCAAGTTGAAAATGCTGAGCGTTGTGTTCTGATGATTAAGATGTATTTATCCTGGTACTTACGGGATTTGTTTTTTGTGTTTCTTTTTTGTTGCATATAAATGTTTTATTCAATAAGTTGTGATAACTCATACAACCATAAAATAAAAAATATATAAATTTGACAGGTCCCAAGTTGAATCTCTGCACAAATATAACCAAGAACACAATCAGTCATTTTTTCACAATTGCCTGTCAATAGTTTGAATTTAATATAAAGAAACATAGTCTTGTAACATATCAAATGAAAGCTGTTACCGTTCTGAGTAAAATGATGCCTCTCCCACTTCATTATCTTATTTCTAGCCTGAGATAAAAAAATGTAAAGTCATACCAGGCCAAAATTCACCCTTTTTTTTAAACTTTAAAAATCTGTAAAAAATTAACTGATGAAGAAAAAAATTCTAAACTTTTAATTTGTAATTAACGAAAGTTGTACTTCATAATGAAAAAGAATAAAAAAAATCTAAAGACGTCAGGTAAAAAAAAATATTCATATTTAGATCACTTGATATAGAATGACCCATTGACGCTATTAATATTAAAATATTTTAAAATATGATCCCATCGCGATCCCAACTTGAAATTTGGTACAGATGAGGCTAAGAGCAAAGCAGACACATGGGCAGTTTTTGAAATATTTAAAGCGCGCCGATTTTTTGGAAATGCGTTTTAAAGTTTTGCGCTTGCGATCACATGGGTAAAATATTAACAAAGATCCTCTTGTGACATATCTGGTGAAAGCCTGCACAGTTCTGAGTAGATTGGTGTTTATTTTGTTTCTCTATCTTATTTCTAGCCCGAGATATAATAGAAAATGTAAAGCCATACCAGGCCAAAATTCGCACTTTTTTAAAACTTTAAAAATCTGTAAAAAATTAACTGATAAAGAAAAAAATTCAAAACTTTTTTTTTGTAATTAACTAAAGTAGTTCTTCATATAGAAAAAAAATTAAAAAAATCTGAGGACGTCAGGGAAAAAAAAATATTCATTTTTGGATCACTTGACATGGAATGACCCGGCAGGGTATATAGGAAACTTCGTTGTGCCAGTATACCAGCCTGCATCACATCTGGGGCTGGTGTACAGGCTCATCCATCCCAAAACAGTGCTTTTAGGGATTAATTTAGCTCTCTATAGGCAGGAGTGGGTTGTAGCATAAATTAGGATACGCCAAAAGACTCGCTATTGTGTATGACCAATCCAACTGCAGGGCCTTAATCTGTTATCTCAGTGTCCAGCTAAAAACCAAATCTTGTCTGCATTCATTTAGCATCTTTGTGCAGCTTGAGTACTTTTTAGCACAAATTAGGATACACCAAAAGACTCGCTATTCTCGTCAGCGTTTGTGTCTGACCAGTCCACCTGCAGGGCCTTAATCTGTTATCTCAGTGTCCAGCTAAAAAACAAATCTTGTCTGCATTCATTTAACATTTATGTGCGCCAGGAGTGGGTTGTAGCGTAAATTAGGATACGCCAAAAGACTCACTATTCTCGTCAGCGTTTGTGTCTGACCAGTCCACCTGCAGGGCCTTAATCTGTTATCTCAGTGTCCAGCTAAAAACCAAATCTTGTCTGCATTCATTTAGCATCTTTGTGCAGCTTGAGTACTTTTTACCGTAAATTAGGATACGCCAAAAGATTCGCTATTCTCGTCAGCATTTGTGTCTGACCAGTCCACCTGCAGGGCCTTAATCTCTAAGCTCAGTGTCGTGCTAAAAACCAAATCTTGTCTGCATTCATTTAGCATCTTAGTGCAGCTGCAGTAGGTTGCAGCGTAAATTAGGATACGCCAAAAGACTCGCTATTCGCGTCAGCGTTTGTGTCTGCCCAGTCTACCTGCAGGGCCTTAATCTCTAATCTCAGTGTGCAGCTAAAAACCATTTCTTGGACGCCTTCATTTAGCTGTATACAGTCAGCACAACATTGAAAATGTGCAAGGCCGGTGGCAAGGGACAAGGAACTGGACGTGATGGTGGTGCAGGCAGAGGCCGAGGCCGTGTGCAAGCTCGATTTGCACCACGACAAACATGGCACATGGCAGCAAAGCACCCGACTTTGTGGGATGTACAGCAGAGTCCAGGAGCATTGTCTGCGGATGACACCGCTGCGTCTTCCACTGTTGTGCGTGCAAGACAATCCCCTGTTTATACTGCAGGCGAAGATGCCTCCTGTCCTTCACCTGTACTTGCACAAGCAGAAATAGCACCATCATCAGCCACGTCCTTGTCCCAGCGCAGCGTTCAGTTATCCATACACCAGTCTTTGGAACGCAGACGCAAATACGCTGCCAACGCTCCACATGCCACAGTTCTAAATGCACACATTTCGCGACTGCTTGCGCTGGAAATGTTGCCTTTTAGGTTGGTGGAGACGGAAGCATTCCGCAACCTGATAGTCGCGGCTGGGGACCGAGTAATGTGGGACAGCCGCCGCCATTTTTCCCGGTGTGCCGTCCCCGCATTACATAAGCATGTGTCACAAACCATCATACGTGCCCTTAACAACGCAGTTTCAGGCAAAGTCCACCCAACCACGGACACGTGGACAAGTGCTTGTGGGCAGGGCCGGTACATCTCGCTGACGGCACACTCGGTTAATATTCTGGAAGCCGGGACCCAGTCTGAGCTTGGGACGGAACACGTCCTTCCGACACCGAGGAATGCAGGCCCTAACTCAGTCAGGGTTTCACCCACAGTGTACAGCTCTGGCACGTTATGCTCCTCAGCCTCCTCTTCCTCCTCCTCCTCCACTTCACCCTCCACACCAGTCCCAAACTGGAAGCACTGCAACACTGCCTCGGCTAAGCGGCAACAGGCTGTGCTGAAGCTAATATGCATATGTGACAAACCCCACAACGCTGAAGAGTTGTGGACAGCTCTGAAACAACAGGCAGATCACCGGCTCACACCGCTGAACCTACAGCCAGGCATGCTCATGTGTGACAATGGCCGGAACCTTGTGGCGGCTCTGAGGCGAGGCGAGCTGACACATGTTCCATGCGTGGCCCATGTGCTCAACCTCGTGGTTCAGCGATTTCTGAAATCCTACCCAGAGCTTTCGGATCTGCTCGTCAAAGTACGCTGCCTGTGTGCCCATTTTAGAAAGTCACCTACTGCTTCTGCCAGCCTTGCCGGCTTTCAGCGGCGTTTACAGATTCTGGCTCACAGACTGGTGTGTGATGTCCCCACATGTTGGAATTCCACACTGCACATGTTGGTCAGGATTTGTGAGCAGAAGAGGGCAGTTGTTGAGTACCAGCATCAACTAGGCCTTTGGTATACGGTTCAAACTCCACACATAAGACCTCAGAAGTGGACATGGATGTCTGACATATGTACCGTCCTCCAAAAGTTTGAGGACTTCACCAAGATGGTGAGCGGCAATGACGCCATCATTAGCATCACTATCCCGCTTCTCTGTCTTCTAAAATGCTCTCTGCTCAAAATCAAAGATGATGCATTGCAGGCAGAGCACGATGAGTTGCAGCAAGAAACCGTACTGGGTGATTACACACAGCCCAGCCTCATCTCATCCCAACGTGCATTGGAGGACTACGATGAGGAGGAGTAAGATGAAGAAATAGAGCTACTTTCATGAGGAATTGACAGTAATACATGCACAACCGTCAGACCATCGGTTGAGCGTGGATGGCCAGAGGACAAGGGAAAGGAGGAGGAGGAGGATGATGAGGCCAGCATGGACAGTCATGCTGTTGGTGAGGACCCAGAAGTCTTGCCTGTTAACAGTCTGGCGCACATGGCTGACTTTATGTTACGTTGCCTGTCTCGTGACCCTCGCATTATCAACATCTTGGCGGACACTCATTACTGGTTGGTGACACTTTTAGACCCACGCTACAAGGAGAACTTTATTTCTCTTATTCCCGAGGTCGGAGAGGTCTACAAAAATGCTGCAGTACCAGAAGGCCATAGTCGCGGAATTAGTAAAAAAATTCCCTTCTGGAAACGCTAGCGGCAGAGGTCACGATTCGGTGGACAACCAAGGCGTCCGGCCGAGAGAGGCACAAGTCCAATCCAGCAGAGGTAGGAGAACACTCTCAAAGATCTGCGACACTTTTCTCAGCACCTCCCGTACCACAGGCCCTGAGGTGCAGGGTGGTGTTACAAGGACTGCAAAGTTTGCCAAGATGCTGAGGGAGTACCTTGCCGATCGTACTAAAGTGCTCCTAGACTCCTCTGTGCCTTATAATTATTGGGTTTCCAAGCTGGACACGTGGCAGGAATTGGCTCTCTATGCCTTGGAAGTCCTGGCCTGCCCTGCCGCTAGCGTTTTGTCAGAGCGTGTTTTTAGTGCCGCAGGTGGAATCATTACAGATAAACGCACCCGCCTGTCAACTGAAAATGCTGACAGGCTTACTCTGATCAAGATGAACAAGGGTTGTATTGGGCCAGACTTCACCACACCACCACCAAATGATAGCGGAATTTAAATTTTGTGCCTGTAGATTGCCATGCACCTCCGCACACCCACACATCAGTACACACTCATGTATACTCCCCAGGGGTAAATGTTTTAGCCCATGTTTACAGAATGGGCATTACAAGTACAGGAGACCCGCTCCTTTGTAATGGGAACAATATTTAGAGGCTCTCCTCCATATTTCTTTCCAGGGGCATTGAAGTGCCTCACAATTTTTGGCAGCCCTGTCTAGGGCAATACTACAAATGACCCACTTCCTTATAATGGGCACATTATTTAAAGAGGCCCTCATGCACGCCTCTATCCAGGAGCATCAGAATGCCACCCAATTTTTGGCTTCCCTGCCTAGGGCAATACTACAAAAGACAAACTTCCTTAAAATGGACACATTATTTAAAGAGGCCCTCACGCCCGCCTTCATCCAGGGGCATTGAATAGCCTTCCAACTTTTGGCAGCCCTGCCTAGGGCAATACAACAAATGACCCACTTCCTTATAATGGGCACAATATTAAAAGAGGCCTTTATGTACGTCTCTTCCCAGGGGCATGGGAGTGCCTCCCAATTTTTGGCTGACCTGCCTAGGGCAATACTACAAAAGACAAACTTCCTTACAATGGGCACATTATTTAAAGAGGCCCTCATGCATGTCTCTATCCAGGGGCATCAGAGTGCCACACAATTTTTGGCTTCCCCGCCAAGGGCAATCCTACAAAAGACCCACTTCATATAATGGGCACAATATTAAAAGAGGCCTTCATGTAGGTCTCTTCCCAGGGGCATGGGAGTGCCACACAATTTTTGGCTACCCTGCCTAGGGCAATACTACAAAAGACCCACTTCCTTATTATGGGCACAATATTTAATGAGGCCCTTATGCACGTCTCTATCCAGGGGCATTGAAGTGCCTCACAATTTTTGGCTGCCCTGCCTAGGGCATTACTACAAAAGACCCACTTCATTATAATGGGCACATTATTTAAAGAGGCCCTCATGAACGCCTCCATCCAGGGGCAATGTGGTGCCTCCCAATGTTTAGCAGCCCTGCCTAGGGCAATACTACAAAAGACCCACTTCCTTAAAATGGGCACATTATTGAAAGAGGCCCTCATGCACGTCTCTATCCAGGGGCATCAGAGTGCCACACAATTGTTGGCTTCCCTGCCAAGGGCAATACTACAAAAGACCCACTTCTTTATAATGGGCACAATATTAAAAGAGGTCCTCATGCACGCCTCTATCCAGGGGCATTGGGGTGCCTCCCAATTTTTGGCTGCCCTATCTAGGGCAATACTACAAAAGACCTACTTCCTTATAATGGGCACCTTATTTAAAGAGACCCTCATGCACATCTGTATCCAGAGGCATCACAGTGGCACACAATTTTGTGACTTCCCTGTCAAGGGCAATACTACAAAAGATAAACTTCCTTATAATGGCCACATTATTTAAAGAGGCCTTCATTTACGTCTCTTCAGAGGGGCATAGGAGTGCCACACAATTTTTTTTTTTTTTAAATCTTTCATATAATCCAAAAAACTAACATACACCAACTCTGTCTCACAAGTGGGTATGAGCCCTTAATATTTTTTCCATGAAAATCCATTTTGGTTTCATTTTGTAACGTTTCCTTGACAGTCCGTAAAAGTGGCGTAATAGTCTGACAACATTGTTCACAGCAGTGACCTTGGGGTCTGAAATGCTTACAGGAGTCCTCCCCATGCTGTTTCCATGTCATTTGAGCACTGTTCTGATACTCCCATAACCGCACACAAGACTTCTCTCGTGCTTCTGCCAGACTCTGGAACTCCCTCCCCCATCACATCAGACAGTCCCCGACCCTGGGAACCTTCAAGAAAAACCTGAAGACCCACCTCTTCCTACAAGCCTACAACACACACTGAGACCCTATCCACTGCACCATCTCAACTCTCCCCCTCCTACTGTCTCCCTCCCACCCCCTTTAGACTGTGAGCCCTCGCGGACAGGATCCCCGACCCTGTTGTACCCGTATGACTAATTGTGATATGTCATCGTTTGTCGTCGTTTGTGGTCGTCTTCGACCTCCTGTTTCTGTCTACCCTCTAAATTGTAAAGCGCCATGTATCCTAATGGCGCTATATAAATACCTATTAATAATAATAATAATAATTATTATTTTTGTGACATTTTTAGGGTTTTTCCATGCTGCCGGGGGTCATGCTAGAAAAATACTCGGGTCTCCCATAGGATAACATTGGGCTTGGTGCTCGTGCCAAGTACGCAAGTATCTTGGGATACTCGGCCCGAGCTTCGAGCACCCGAGCATTTTAGTACTCGCTCATCTCTAATACTTACTTTCCGGAGTCCTTGGAAATCCAGTGGAAGTGCTATCAACACATCTTTACATAGCCATTGCTTGCAAACTTGTGAAGCTTCTGACGGAGAAAGCTGGACACAGCCCTGGGTGTGGAGCTGAATACCATTCATCAGACTTCCAGGAGTTACCAATAGAGATGAGCGAGTATGCTTGTCACAACTCGGTACTCGCACGAATATCACAGTACTCGGGCTACTCGGCGAGTACCGAGTAATCTCGCGATACTCTTGCTATGCTCGGGGTCCACCTCCCTGCATGTTGGCGCTCTTTTCAGAGCCAGCCCGCATGTAGGGATTGGCTGACAGACACTGTAATGCCACAGCCATGTTGGTTGTGGCATTACAGTGATTGGCTTGCCGCACAGCGTGATCAGGTCTTTATAAGGCCTGACCGCGCTGTGCTCGTCACTCTGCACCATTAGACAGTCAGTGTAGGTAGAGCTGCTGCTGATTGAGGGACAGATTTGTGGCCTTTCAGCTAGTGTAGGCACAGGGCTGCCAGTCTATTTACCACAACATTCCTTTTGAGGACTAATAGAGCAGTATACAGGCAGGCAGGGAGGCAGGGTATCTACCAAACTTCGCTGTGCCAGTATACCAGCCTGCATCGCATCTTGGGCTGGTTTCCAGGCTCATCCATCCCAAAAACTGTGCTTTTAGGGATTTATTTAGCTCACTATAGGCAGGAGTAGGTTTTAGCTCAAATTAGGGTACACCAAAAGCCTTGTGCTAAAAACCAACTCTTCTCTGCACTAATTTAGCATCTAAGTGCTGCTACAGTAGGTTGCAGCGTTAATTAGGGTACACCAAAAGCTTTGTGCTAAAAACCTACTCTTGTCTGCACTAAATGTGCATCTAAGTGCTGTTACTTTAGGTTGCAGCGCTAATTAGGGTACACCAAAAGCCTCGTGCTAAAAACCTACTCTTGTCTGCACTAAATTTGCATCTAAGTGCTGTTACTTTAGGTTGCAGCGTTAATTAGGGTACACAAAAAGCCTCGTGCTAAAAACCTATTCTGGTCTGCACTAAATTTGCATCTAAGTGCTGCTCCTCTAGGCTGCAGCGTTAATTAGGGTACACAAAAAGCCTCGTGCTAAAAACCTACTCTTGTCTGCACTAAATTTGCATCTAAGTGCTGCTCCTCTAGGTTGCAGCGTTAATTAGGGTACACCAAAAGCCTCGTGCTCAAAACCAACTCTTGTCTGCACTAAATTTGCATCTAAGTGCTGCTACTGTAGGTTGCAGCGTTAATTAGGGTACACCAAAAGACTTGTGCTAAAAACCTACTCTTTTCTGCACTAAATTTGCATCTAAGTGCTGCTACTGTCTGTTGCAGCGTAAATTAGGATACACCAAAAGACACGCTATCGTAGTCAGCGTTTGTGTCTGACTAGTCCACCTGCAGGGCCTTAATTTCAAAACTTAGGGTCGTGCTAAAAACCTACTCTTGTCTGCACTAAATTTGCATCTAAGTGCTGCTCCTCTAGGTTGCAGCGTAAATTAAGGTACACCAAAAGCCTTGTGCTAAAAACATACTCTTGTCTGCACTAATTTTTGCATCTAAGTGCTGCTCCTCTACGTTGCAGCGTAAATTAGGATATGCCAAAAGACACGCTATTGTAGTCAGCGTTTGAGTCTGACTAGTCCACCTGCAGGGCCTTAATTTCAAAACTTAGGGTCGTGCTAAAAACCTACTCTTTTCTGCACTAATTTTGCATCTAAGTGCTGCTCCTCTATGTTGCAGCGTAAATTAGGATACGCCAAAAGACACGCTATTGTAGTCAGCGTTTGTGTCTGACTAGTCCATCTGCAGGGCCTTAATTTCAAAACTTAGGGTCGTGCTAAAAACCTACTCTTGTCTGCACTAAATTTGCATCTAAGTGCTGCTACTGTAGGTTGCAGCGTTAATTAGGGTACACCAAAAGACTTGTGCTAAAAACCTACTCTTTTCTGCACTAATTTTGCATCTAAGTGGTGTTCCTCTACGTTGCAGCGTAAATTAGGATACGCCAAAAGACATGCTATTGTAGTCAGCGTTTGTGTCTGACTAGTCCACCTGCAGGGCCTTAATTTCAAAACTTAGGGTCGTGCTAAAAACCTACTTTTGTCTGCACTAAATTTGCATCTAAGTTCTGCTACTGTAGGTTGCAGCGTTAATTAGGGTACACAAAAAGCCTCGTGCTGAAAACCTACTCTTGTCTGCACTAAATTTGCATCTAAGTGCTGCTCCTCTAGGTTGCAGCGTTAATTAGGGTACACCAAAACCCTCGTGCTAAAAACCTACTCTTGTCTGCACTAAATTTGCATCTAAGTGCTGCTACTGTCTGTTGCAGTGTAAATTAGGATACACCAAAAGACACGCTATTGTAGTCAGCGTTTGTGTCTGACTAGTCCACCTGCAGGGCCTTAATTTCAAAACTTAGGGTCGTGCAAAAAACCTACTCTTGTCTGCACTAAATTTGCATCTAAGTGCTGCTCCTCTAGGTTGCAGCGTTAATTAGGGTACACCCAAAGCCTCGTGCTAGAAACCAACTCTTGTCTGCACTAAATTTGCATCTAAGTGCTGCTACTGTCTGTTGCAGCGTAAATTAGGATACACCAAAAGACACGCTATTGTAGTCAGCATTTGTGTCTGACTAGTCCACCTGCAGGGCCTTAATTTCAAAACTTAGGGTCGTGCTAAAAACCTACTCTTGTCTACACTAAATTTGCATCTAAGTGCTGCTCCTCTAGGTTGCAGCGTAACTTATGGTACACCAAAAGCCTTGTGCTAAAAACATACTCTTGTCTGCACTAATTTTGCATCTAAGTGCTGCTCCTCTACGTTGCAGCGTAAATTAGGATACGCCAAAAGACACGCTATTGTAGTCAGCTTTTGTGTCTGACTAGTCCACCTGCAGGGCCTTAATTTCAAAACTTAGGGTCGTGCTAAAAACCTACTCTTGTCTGCACTAAATTTGCATCTAAGTGCTGCTCCTCTAGGTTGCAGCGTAAATTAAGGTTCACAAAAGCCTTGTGCTAAAAACCAACTCTTGTCTGCACTAATTTAGCTGTATACAGTCAGCACCACATTGAAAATGCGCAAGTCCGGGGCCAAGGGACAAGGAACTGGACGTGATGGTGGTGCAGGCAGAGGGCAAGCCCGTGTGCAAGCTCGAATTGCGCCACGACAAATGCCCACATCATCTCGCTCGACTTTCTTGTCCCAATTTCTAGGTGAACGCAGCAGTACTCCACTATTAAACCAAGACCAGTGTCAACAGGTTGTTAGTTGGATAGCGGATAATGCTTCCAGTCAGTTTGGCACCTCCACAAATACCCTGTCTTCCACACGGTCAAGTGTCAGTAGCCGTGAGACTAGACTGCACATTCCACACCCTGATCCTCCTTCCTCCCCCCATGCCGAGTGCCCGGACCCGGACATAACTGATCCCACACTTGGACACTTGGACACTTATCCATTCATAGATTCTGGCCTCTCGCCAGCTCCAGTTGAAGTGGGTCATGAGGAGATCGTATGTACCGATGCCCAAATATTTGAGCAGCCACGGTCTCACGAAGGCAACGGTGGGAATGTGTCTCAACAAGAGGTGGACGATGATGAGACACAATTGCCACAAAGTCAGGAGGAGGACCAGGGTGTGGAATTGGAAGACGATGTGGTGGATGATCCAGTAACTGACCCAACCTGGCAGGAGGACATGCAGAGAGAGGACAGTAGTGCACAGGGGGAGTTAGGCATAGCATCACAACAGGCCGGAAGAAGCAGGGTGGTGTCTGCAGGCAGAAGGCAGGCATCTGTTCCCCGTAACAACAACACGAGTGATGTTGCCAGTACAACTGCTAGGTCTTCCCGAGTCTGGCTGTTTTTTAAGGTGTCTGCAGATAATACGAAAAAGGCCATTTGCAACACCTGCCATGCAAGCATCAGCAGGGGTAGCAAAACTAGCAGCCTGACCACCACCAGCATGATCAGGCACATGGCAGCAAAGCACCCGACTTTGTGGGATGTACAGCAGAGTACAGGAGCATTGTCTGCGGGTGACACAGCTGAGTCTTCCACTGTTGTGCATGCAAGCCAATCCCCTGTCCATACTGCAAGCCAAGATGCCTCCTGTCCTTCACCTGTGGTTGCACAAGCAGAAGTAGCACCATCATCAGCCACGTCCTTGTGCCAGTGCAGCATTCAGTTATCCATACCCCAATCCTTGGAACGCAGGCGCAAATACGCTGCTAACGCCCCACATGCCACAGTTCTAAATGCACACATTTCGCGACTGCTTGCACTGGAAATGTTGCCTTTTAGGCTGGTGGAGACGGAAGCATTCCGCAACCTGATGGCGACGGCTGTCCCACGTTACTCGGTCCCTAGCCGACACTATTTTTCCCAGTGTGCCGTCACCGCATTACATAAGCACATGTCCCAAAACATCATACGTGCCCTTAACAACGCAGTTTCAGGCAAAGTCCACCTAACCAAGGACACGTGGACAAGTGCTTGCGGGCAGGGCCGGTACATTTCTCTGACGGCACACTGGGTTAATACTGTGGAAGCCGGGACCCAGTCTGACCTTGGGACGGAACACGTCCTTCCGACACCGAGGATTGCAGGCCCTAACTCTGTCAGGGTGAGGGCGAGCTGACACATGTTCCATGCGTGGTCCATGTGCTCAACCTCGTGGTTCAGCAGTTTATTAAATCCTACCCGGAGCTGTCTGATCTGCTCGTCAAAGTATGCCGCCTGTGTGCCCATTTCAGAAAGTCACGTACAGCTTCTCCTGGCCTTGCCGGCTTTTAGCGGCGTTTGCAGCTTCCGGCTCACAGACTGGTGTGTGATGTCCCCACGTGTTGGAATTCCACACTGCACATGTTGGTCAGGATTTGTGAGCAGAAGAGGGCAGTTGTTGAGTACCAGCATCAACTAGGCCGTCGGTATACGGTTCAAACTCCACACATAAGACCTCAGGAGTGGACATGGATGTCCGACATATGTACCGTCCTCCAAAACTTTGAGGACTCCACCAAGATGGTGAGCGGCGATAACGCCATCATTAGCGTCACCATCCCGCTTCTCTGTCCTCTAAAACGCTCTTTGCTCAAAATCAAAGACGATGCATTGCAGGCGGAGCAGGATGAGTTGCAGCAAGAAACCGTACTGGGTGATTACACACAGCCCAGCCTCATCTCATCCCAATGTGCATTGGAGGACTATGACTAGGAGGAGGAGGAGGAAGAAGAAATGGAGCTACTTTCATTCGGAATTGACGATAATACATGCACAACCGTCAGACCATCGGTTGAGCGTGGATGGCCAGAGGACAGGGGAGAGAAGGAGGAGGAGGAGGTCAGCATGGCCAGTCATGCTGTTGGTGAGGACCCAGAAGTCTAGACCGTTAACAGTCTAGCACACATGGCTGACTTTATGTTATGCTGCCTGTGTCGTGACCCTCGTGTTATGAAGATCTTGACGGACACTCCTTACTGGTTGGTGACACTTTTAGACCCACGCTACAAAGAGAACTTTATTTCCCTTATTCCCGAAGTGGAGAGGTCTACAAAAATGCTGCAGTACCAGAAGGCCCTAGTGGCTGACTTATTAAAAAAATTCCCTTCTGAAAAAGCTAGCGGCAGAGGTCATGATTCAGTGGACAACCAAAGTGTCAGGCAGAGAGAGGCACAAGTCCAATCCAGCAGAGGTAGGGGAACACTTTCAGAGATCTGGGACACTTTTCTCAGCACCCCCCCCTACCACAGGCCCTGAGGTGCGGGGTAGTGTCACAAGGAATGCAAAGTTTGCAAAGATGCTGAGGGAGTACCTTGCTGATCGTACCAAAGTGCTCCTAGACTCCTCTGTGCCTTATAATTATTGGGTATCCAAGCTGGACACGTGGCAGGAATTAGCTCTCTACGCCTTGGAAGTCCTGGCCTGCCCTGCCGCTAGCGTTTTGTCAGAGCGTGTTTTTAGTGCCGCAGGTGGAATCATTACAAATAAACGCACTCGTCTGTCAACTGAAAATTCTGACAGGCTGACTTTAATCAAGATGAACAAGGGTTGGATTGGGCCTGACTTCACCACACCATCACCAAATGATAGCGGAATTTAAATTTTGTGACGGTAGATTCCCATGCACCTCCGCACACCCACACATCGGTAAAGACTTCATGTGTTTGGCTACTTGCTGTACTGCTCCTCCTTCTCCTCATCCGCCACCATCATATAATCAGTGTGACCGTGGTTCATGATGCCACAAAACCATAATTTTTTGACATCATATTTATGATGATGATGCACCTAACCGTTCTAAAGTTAGGCATTAGTTTCATGTATACCCCCCAGGGGTAAATGTTTTAGTCCATGCTTCCAGAATGGGCATTACAAGTACAGGAGACCCGCTCCTTTGTAATGGGAACAATTTTTAGAGGCTCTCCTCCATGTTTCTTCCCAGGGGCATCACAATGCCTCCCAATTTTTGGCTTCTCTGACTAGGGAAATAGTACAGCAGACTCACTTGCTTCAAATGGGCACATTATTTTGTAAGGCTGTCATGCACGTCTCTATCCAGGGGCATTGAAGTGCTACCCAATTTTTGGCTTCCCTGACTAGGGGAAATACTACAAAAGACCCAATTGCTTCAAATGGGCACATTATTTAAAAAGGCTCTCATGCATGTCTCTATCCAGGGGCATATTGGTGTCTCCCAATTTTTGGCTTCCCTGCCTAGGGCAATAGTAAAAAAGACACACTTGCTTACAATGGGCACTTTGTTTTAAAAGGCCCTCATGCACCCCTCTATGCAGGGGCTTCTTGGTGCCTCCAAACCTTTGGCTTCCCTGCCTAGGGAAATACTACAGCAGATACACTTGCTTACAATGGCCACATTTTTAAAAAAGGCCCTCATGCACGTCTCTATCCAGGGGCATATTGGTGTTTCCCAATTTCTGGCTTCCCTGCCTAGGGCAATACTAAAAAAGGCCCACTTGCTTACGATGGGCACATTTTTTTAAAAAGCCCTCATGCACGCCTCTATCCAGGGGCATATTGGTATCTCCAATTTCTGGCTTCCGTGCCTAGGACAATACTAAAAAAGACACTCTTGCTTACAATAGGCACATTTTTTGAAAAAGCCCTCATGCACGCCTCTATGCAGGGGCTTCTTGGTGCCTCCAAACCTTTGGCTTCCCTGCCTAGGGAAATACTACATCAGATACACTTGCTTACAATGGCCACATTTTTTAAAAAGGCCCTCATGCACGCCTCTATCCAGGGGCATATTGGTGTCTCCAATTTCTGGCTTCCCTGCCTAGGGCAATACTAAAAAAGACCCACTTGCTTACAATGGGCACATTTTTTGAAAAAGCCAATATGCACGCCTCTATCCAGGGCATATTGGTGTCTCCAATTTCTGGCTTCCGTGCCTAGGGCAATACTAAAAAAGACACTCTTGCTTACAATGGGCACATTTTTTGAAAAAGACTTCATGCACGCCTCTATGCAGGGGCTTCTTGGTGCCTCCAAACCTTTGGCTTCCCTGCCTAGGGAAATACTACAGCAGATACACTTGCTTACAATGGGCACATTTTTTGAAAAGGCCCTCATGCACGTCTCTATCCAGGGGCATATTGGTGTCTCCCAATTTCTGGCTTCCCTGCCTAGGGCAATACTAAAAAAGACACACTTGCTTACAATGGGCAAATTTTTTGAAAAAGCCTTCATGCACGCCTCTATGCAGGGGCTTCTTGGTGCCTCCAAACCTTTGGCTTCCCTGCCTAGGGAAATACTACATCAGATACACTTGCTTACAATGGCCACATTTTTTGAAAAAGCCATCATGCACGCCTCTATCCAGGGCATATTGGTGTCTCCAATTTTTGGCTTCCCTGCCTAGGGAAATACTACAGCAGATACACTTGCTTACAATGGCCACATTTTTTGAAAAAGCCATCATGCACGCCTCTATCCAGGGGCATATTGGTGTCTCCCAATTTTTGGCTTCCCTGCCTAGGGCAATACTAAAAAAATACACTTCATTAAAATGAGCACTTTTTTTAAAAGGCCCTCATGCACGCTCTATGCAGGGGCTCATGCAGCTCTTCCAGGGGCATCATTGATGCTCCCAATTTTGGCTTCCTGCTAGGGAATATAACAGACACACTTGCTTACAATGGGCACATTTTTTGTAAAGGCTTCATGCACGCCTCTATCAGGGGCTATTGGTGCTCCAAATTTGGCTTCCCTGCTAAGGAAATACTACAAAGACTCCATTGCTTACAATGGGCACATTTTTTAAAAAGGCCCTCATGCAGTCTCTATCCAGGGGCATATTGGTGTCTCCAATTTCTGGCTTCCTGCCTAGGGCAATATAAAAAAGAAACATTTGCTTACAATGGGCACATTTTTTGAAAAAGCCCTCATGCACGCCTCTATGCAGGGGCTTCTTGGTGCCTCCAAACCTTTGGCTTCCCTGCCTAGGGAAATACTACATCAGATACACTTGCTTACAATGGCCACATTTTTTAAAAAGGCCCTCATGCACGCCTCTATCCAGGGGCATATTGGTGTCTCCAATTTCTGGCTTCCCTGCCTAGGGCAATACTAAAAAAGACCCACTTGCTTACAATGGGCACATTTTTTGAAAAAGCCAATATGCACGCCTCTATCCAGGGGCATATTGGTGTCTCCAATTTCTGGCTTCCGTGCCTAGGGCAATACTAAAAAAGACACTCTTGCTTACAATGGGCACATTTTTTGAAAAAGACTTCATGCACGCCTCTATGCAGGGGCTTCTTGGTGCCTCCAAACCTTTGGCTTCCCTGCCTAGGGAAATACTACAGCAGATACACTTGCTTACAATGGGCACATTTTTTGAAAAGGCCCTCATGCACGTCTCTATCCAGGGGCATATTGGTGTCTCCCAATTTCTGGCTTCCCTGCCTAGGGCAATACTAAAAAAGACACACTTGCTTACAATGGGCAAATTTTTTGAAAAAGCCTTCATGCACGCCTCTATGCAGGGGCTTCTTGGTGCCTCCAAACCTTTGGCTTCCCTGCCTAGGGAAATACTACATCAGATACACTTGCTTACAATGGCCACATTTTTTGAAAAAGCCATCATGCACGCCTCTATCCAGGGGCATATTGGTGTCTCCAATTTTTGGCTTCCCTGCCTAGGGAAATACTACAGCAGATACACTTGCTTACAATGGCCACATTTTTTGAAAAAGCCATCATGCACGCCTCTATCCAGGGGCATATTGGTGTCTCCCAATTTTTGGCTTCCCTGCCTAGGGCAATACTAAAAAAATACACTTCATTAAAATGAGCACTTTTTTTTAAAAGGCCCTCATGCACGCCTCTATGCAGGGGCTTCTTGGTGCCTCCAAACCTTTGGCTTCCCTGCCTAGGGAAATACTACAGCAGATACACTTGCTTACAATGGCCACATTTTTTAAAAAGGCCCTCATGCACGCCTCTATCCAGGGGCATATTGGTGTCTCCCAATTTCTGGCTTCCCTGCCTAGGGCAATACTAAAACAAGACACACTTGCTTACAATGGGCACATTATTTAAAGAGGCCTTCATTTACGTCTCTTCCCAGGGGCATGGGAGTGCCTCACAATTTTGTTTTTTTAAAAATCTTTCATATAATCCAAAAAACTAACATACACCAACCAACTCTGTCTCACAAGTGGGTATGAGCCCTTAATATTTTTTACATGAAAATTAGTTTTGGTTTCATTTTGTAACGTTTTCTTGACAGTCCGTAAAAGTGGCGTAATAGTCTGACAACATTGTTCACAGCAGTAACCTTGGGGTCTGAAATGCTTCCAGGGGTCTTCCCCATGCTGTTCCCATGTCATTTCAGCACTGTTCTGATAGTTTTATGACATTTTTAGGTTTTTTCCATGCTGCCAGGGGTCATGTCAGAAAAATACTCGGGTCTCCCATAGGATAACATTGGGCTCGGTGCTCGGGCCGAGTACACGAGTATCTTGGGATGCTCGGCCCGAGCTTCGAGCACCCGAGCATTTTAGTACTCACTCATCACTAGTCACTAAGCTTACATCCCAGGATGGATGTTATATGATTATTATGTGCTTACCAAATGGTAAGTGAATAAAATAATTTTTTTTATTTTTCTCTTGGATAATCACCCGCTACTCTTAGATTGGAGCTGTGTGTATTCTCCTCATATTCTATTTTAGAGAAACACAGTGACAATATGGGAGGTGATAATGAAGTGTGGTGGCCACGTTTTCTGCCAGGTATCGTCCTTCCTATAGCCTGGAAGAACTAATATACATAACCAGTGTAGGGATTCACACTCTCAGGTGGGCATTAGATAGTGTTCACCCAAACAATGTGGTTTGGTCCAAAAATGCAGTTTTATCTATTATAATAAAACCCTAAGGCTACTTCCATCAGGATGTAACGGTATGCTACGTCACATCCTGGCTGAAGTAGCCTCTACACCCACTGTCGGTGTTGTAATATGGCTGCCCGCACACATACACATACACGCACACACACACTTACACTGTCCGCTATACTTACCACCTGCCCTGCGTCTTCCCCGCCGCCGCCTGGATCCTCAGTCGACATGTCGCCACCCCCAGACGACTGGATCCAATATGGCGTCCGGGAAGTCTCGCGAGACTGCCCGGACGCCATATTGGATCCAGTCCTCCAGGGGCGGCGACATGTCAACTGAGGATCCAGGCGGGGGCAGGGAAGACGCAGGGCCGGTGGTAAGTATAGCGGACAGTGTGTGTGTGTGTGTCGGCCCTGACCACTCTGCCCAGGGCACTGCGCTAACCACACTGCCCACGGCACTGCACTGACCACTCTGCCCACGGCACTGCGCTGACCACTCTGCACACAGCACTGTGCTGACCACTCTGTCCACGGCACTGCGCTGACCGCACTGACCACTTTCACCGCACTCACTGCTAACCACTGAGCCACCGTGCAGTGCTAACCACTGAGCCACCGCACAGTACTAACCACTGAGCCACCGCGCAGTGCTAACCACTGAGCCACCGCGCAGTGCTAACCACTGATCCACCGCGCAGTGCTAACCACTGAGCCACCGCACAGTGCTAACCACTGAGCCACCATATACTCTGCTAACCACTGAGCCCCTGTATACTCTGCTAACCACTGAGCTGCCGTACAGTGCTCCATCCTCCCTCACCCCGCCGCTTTGTCCTCCATCCTCCTCCTCCCACCGCTCTGTGCTCCGTCCTCCCCCTGCCTGTGCGGTTCCATCCTCCTCCACCGCTTCCTCCTCCTTCCTTTGTCCTCCTTCCCTCCGCCACTCCATCCTCCATCCTCCCCCTGCCTGTGCTGCTCCGTCCTCCCCCACCCCACCGCTTTGTCCTCCGTTCTCCTTCCCCCCCGCCGCTGTGTGATCCATCCTCCCCCTGCTGCTCCGTCCACCGCCACCCTACCGCTTCCTCTTCCTTCCTTTGTCCGCCTCCCCTCCGACACTCCATCTTCCCCCTGCCTGTGCTGCTCTGGCCTCCCCCACCCCGCCGCTTCGTCCTCCATCCTCCTCTCCCCGCCATTCTGTGCTCCATCCTCCCCCTGTCTGTGCCACTCCATCCTCCCCCACCCCACCACTTCCTCCTCCTTCCTTTGTCCTCCTCCCCTCTGCCACTCCATCCTCCGTCCTCCCCCTGCCTGTGCTGCTCCGTCCTCCCCCACCCCGCTGCTTTGTCCTCTGTCCTCTTCCCCCTGCCGCTCTGTGCTCCATCCTCCCCCTGCCGCCCCTTCCTCCCCCTGCCTGTGCTGCTACATCCTGCCACACCCTGCCGCTACCTCCTCTGTTCTCCATCCTCCTCCCCCCTGCTGCTCTGTCCTCCCTCCTCCCCCCTGCCACGCCGTCCTTTCCCCACCGCTCCTTCTTCAAAGTTCCTCCCAATTCGGCCCTCACATTTAAATAGCTGTCACATCAGCTGTTTCTCCCCGCTGACATCGGCGGGAGATCAGCTGTGACGGGAGGAGGAGATCTCTGCCGCTGATATCCTCCTCCCGGCCGCCCCCAGAGACAGCTGATTGGCTGCCCGGGCACCATACTTATGTGAACACATGCGGAGATTCTCCGCTGCGTTCACATAAGTATATGCTGCGTTGCACTGCGTTTGCGTCTCCATGCCCTGCGCATGCAGACACAAACGCAAGAGTGAAGGCAGCCTAAGAGAGCGAGTGGCTCAGGTGAGCACATGCCTTCTACCTCAGTCAAGGCTAGCCAGGTACATGTAAGCAAGACATGCTGTGAAAGGATTTATTCCAGTCCTACCTGGATTCCTACATACACCCCACCCCCTGCCCAAAGCCAAGGGCTTGGTATCATCTGCCAACACATATAGCCTACAGGGCTTTAAAAAGACATGAGTGGGAGGCTCATGCTCAAGGACAAGAGGGTGACCTAATAACCAAAAGAACTTGCCCCTATTTTGGGGTACTGTGATGTCTTTGGAAAAGTAACACATTTCCTGTTACTTTGATATTGAAATGTTGGATTTTGACTAGGCCAATAAACAAGGAGTTTCTAGTGAGTTCTTATACTTCCAAGGTTTTAGCAGTTTGCCACAATTTATGGGAAAGGGCTTCCTTTTTCCTGGTCAGTGTATTTTATAGCCAATTTTTCCCACCTTTTCTATCACCCTACAGGGTCCCTGCCCTGGGTATGGAACCTGTTCCTCCCTGTGGAACTAATACAAGTACCCTATCTCCAGGCTTAAATTGTCTCACTCGAGCCAACACCCTGGATTATGCACCGTATGTTTTTTTTTTTAATCAGATAGTTTTTATTTAAACTTTTCAACAACAATACAGAAAGAAATGCATTGCATTAAATCCCCCCCCCCCTCCACCACCACCATCCCTCCCTTCCCCCTCCCGGTCCAGTGGGTCAGTATTCCTCAACAAAGATAGTAGTGCACATATGGATATAACATGTACCCAAGAACCGTATGTTTAAAGGAGGTGCGATCATACCTGGCTCCTCACTTTGGTTCCTCGACACAAAAAATTATTTCTCCTGGCCATTTTTTTTTCCTGGCTTCTGGGGAACGTCATTGAATACATTTAAATTTTCCAGGGTACCTCTTACCTTTAAGTCTCTGAGCTGGTCAGTCCCAAAATTGTTCTGGGACTCCTTCAGGTCAGGGATATTTGCCTTCAGTGGATGCTTCCTCATCCTCCTCTCCAGCCAGTAAAGGGAAAGAAAATTCATTGTTCTTTTAATGTGACCTTGTTATCATAACCAAGTAATGGTGGAATAACAGACTATTGAATGCTATTGAATGCTAAAGCTTTAGCTTACAAATCCTAGAACAATGGAAAGTCACATCCGATAACAGTAGCATGCAACAAGTCGTTGATCTTCTCCCACTTCGTGAGACACAGAAGCACAGTCTGTGTGTAACTCAATTTAGGACCTGGAATAGTTCTTGGTGTCACCATGGATAAAACTTACCACAAACCTCCATCCCAGGGAGTAGCACATGTGGACGTGTGGCCCTTACCAGAGTCACCAAACCAGAGTCCAGGAGTCTAGACACAGTAACACTGTTTACAGTAACATGGCACAGCTGAGGTCCCTCTCGAGTATGCGGTATGGCAATGCTTGTGGGATTTGCAAAATATGAAAAGTGACTGTCTACAGAGCAATCCATTGGCTCAGAGTTTAAAGAACAAATCGCTGATAACCCAGGACACAACACCTCCAACAGATAATGATGCGAGATGTATCCTTTGAAATCTGACTCTGACCCCTCCTGGTTCTTTGTGCTCAGATGTGAACATAGATAATTTCTACTGTGTATCCCAAGAAAGTTGAGTTCAGGCTCCCTTGACTGCTCAGGGAGTTCTCAACAGCCATGTATCTTTCTGCAAAGCTCACAAGGTCTTTTGGACTCTGGGCAGGGGCGGGCTGGCCCAGGTGGCTGGTGGTATAGTCCACATCTAGGGCCGCCCCCTACAGAAACGGGCCGGGCGCGGGCGACGCTTTGCGGCCGGCACATGACGCGAGACGGCCCGGCCGCGGGAGTTGCTCTGTGATGCTGGAAGTCTCTGATCAGGTAAGGGCCGATAGCACCCCCCCCCCCGCTTCTCAAGTCAGACCTGACAGCACCCCCCCCCCGCTTCTCAAGTCAGACCTGACAGCACCCCCCCCCCGCCCCGCTTCTCAAGTCAGGGCCGGCAGGGCAAATCTGCCACCCAGGGATGGAGGCTCCAGCCAGCCCCTGACTCTGGGTATCTCTTTAGGCAACGCAACTTTGCACTGTTTTCATTCCTGCATGGATAAATCAGTCCACTATCATTCTTCACTATTTGTCCTGCAGAGCAGGCCTCAGGATGTAGCCATTTTTGCACTAGGCATAACATGTTGAACATCTTGGGTCAGAGGAGCTACTCCTTTTGGTAGTGACAGTGATATACCCGTTTTGCTGCCACTAGAAGGGTTACACTCAGGATTACTGGTATCCTGCAGGACAAGGTTGTGGTACATTTTCTGTGGTTCCCCAGTATGGAGCTAGTGATTCGCTAACCAGGGCCGTGGGGTACTCAGAACCGGGCACCAGTTCTGCTGGAGTGAGTCACAGGGGTCAAGACATGGCTTCATGGCCCTGGGCAGTCAAAAAAATAGAGGTAAATTATCATTTGGAATTAACGTGACACCACCCGTGGTGTGCGGCTATGGGTAGCCGCTGCTGCAATTGGGACCTCTGAGGATGATGGGAGTAACAGCGAGGATGTTGAGCCCTCCTCGGGTAGACCTGGTCTCCAGGGCAAATGTGAAGTCTATGAATACGCAGGTTCATGAGGGTGCGGAGTTCACAGTCACAAGCAGCCTCCTGCTGCCAGATCACAAAACCAGTCTATCTCCCCTCAGGCGCAAGAAATACAGTCTCAGACAGCATCGAGCTTTAACCGGGTTTTACTCTCAGCAATTGGTAAAGTTCACAGACAGTACATCAGCAGCTCCAATGTGGTCTAAGCAGCCGGGATGGTTCATCTGCATCACCCCCTTTCGTGTCTCTTTCAAGCCTTTTCGGTCTATTCCACATGCTAGCTACGATCCAGCGGTCACTGTATTTTAGTGGGTGACTTTCTGGGTCCACAAGCACTACTATGATAGCCTTCTCTTCACTGCGTCGGAGGTTGGGTCTCAGGACATAAAGACCCCGCACCCTGATGGGGTTCGTGGTTGGAGCATACAGTGTCCTGGCCGCTTCAGCAGAGCCGACACTCTGGTTCCGGCCCAGACCCCAGTGTCCTCGCTAACTCAAGCACACCTGGACTCCTTCTTTCTCTTCCCACAGTCTACAGCCTTGGACCCGGGCTAGCCTCATAGTGGCACAGGCCGCCGGGTCCATGTCCTCACAGTCCTGTCTGGTGGTGTTCTCACGTGTCCTTCTACTGACTTGACTTTTCTTGGCTGACTGGTCTGGTCTCCTGAACTTCTGGTCTTATCTGGTTCTTTTTGAACTTGGTATTGTGTTCTTTTATAACCTTCCCTAACCGGGTTCTTCTCTAACTTTCCACCCACCACCTGGCTCCTCCCGCTATCCTGTTGCTGGGCATTGAGTCCCTAGACTTAAGATTGGCAGTGTGTTGGGCGTTTGTGTGGGGAGACTAACTTACCAGTCCCGGCTTCTGCATCTAGTGGCGACCGGTCCACAGGGGTGCCACACTAGGACCTCTGCCCATTATTATTCTGAGGGCAGTTTCTCACTGTCTGTTAGGCTATGTGGCGACATAGAATGTGTACTGCAAATTTTTGATGTTAAAACACTGCATCATGTTTCAAAGATACACAAAGATAAGTAGGTGGTCTCTTGGTGCATTTTTACTGTTTTTTTTTCATATGGATTTTGCTGCAGGTTTTTTTTTAGCCATTGTTTGCTGTTGTGACTGTGAATAAAGCTAGGTTAAAGGCTGAAAAAAAGGGTTTTTTGATGTCAAAATGTGATGTGGGACTCTGCTGTTTTTTTGATCACCAGCCCAGGTACTGCAGGTAGCTACAGGCTGCCACCTACCCACAGCTGCCTAGTTTTACCTGGCTGGTAAACAAAAAACAAAATACAGTGGAGCTTTTTTATTATTATTATTGTGGCGCCCTGCTCACGCAGGTAGCCACAGACTTCTCTAATGTACAGCTGGGTTTCCACAGCAGGTACCTACTACATACAACACCTTCCACCCCGTCACAGTAGGGGTAGCACCACTTGCTGACTTTAGGCAAGATCCCCTATAAATACTGCTGCTGGGGGCAGAGTTAGTCAGAGTGTGCAGACGCTAGGAGAGCTGCGAAGACGTCCTGGTGGTCGGAGCCGCGGTTAGGCCCGAACCAGTGACCCGGAGTGGCCCTTCTAAGTCCCGCAAGCCTAATGTGGGGACAGAAGGCGAGGAGCAGCTAGCTGAAAGGGAGCAAGGAACTTAGAGAGTTTCGCCAAAGGAACCACCGGATATTGGGGATCCGCACCTGTGGGATACTCCAGGACCACAGAAGACCCCATTGCACCATGGAGGCTTCGGCTACCCGGTTCCCCTGTGAGACGAGAGAGGGAACCAGACACAGCAGTGAAGCACCGCCGTGGTCAGAAAGGGTAACCCGGAGACCGCATAGGAGGAGGGAGAGGAACACTACAGTGACGAAGAGAGAGGAGGTAAGTCGGGCTGCAAGCAGGCTGGGCTTCAACCATTACACAGAGACAGAGGAGGCCTTATACCCTCTTGCTGTGGGGATCCACTGTGCAACCTGTCCACCCGTCAGTGCTCTGGATGTTTTTACCTGCTCAACACCAATAAAAGATAAAAGAGACTTCTTCTGTGTGCGTGCATCATTCCCTTCGTTCCCAATATCCCTCATAGACTGCTCCAACACCACCACCTCAGCCATAACTCCACTCCAAACTGTCCCGGAGGTTCCAGTCCTACCTGTGGAGGACTACATCATCCTAGCCGCAATACCACTGACCTCCAGTGGGCTGTGGCGAAGCTGGAGCTACTCACCTGAAACTGCAGGTGGCGTCATGATGACAAACTCTGTAAATAATCCCTTGTAAATATAACCCCTTTTTCAAAAGAATAGTCCCCCAGGACACAGGATCAGGCACGGCCACCATTCCCGGTGAACAGTTAACCCCTCACCGCCTGATACCCAAGTGCCCCGGAGCCTGGGGCTCGACATTATTTCTTGGAACAATTAACAAAAATGGCATGGAGTGTAACTGTATTGTTGTTTTTCAGCCAGGTACGACTAGTGTGGTGCCCCACTAAGAGTGAGTTACAAAAGGGTACTGCATCCCTGACTTAAGGTGCCGTATGCTTTGTTTTGGTAATGAGTAGAATAAGCCTGAAGCTCCAGCACCACATGCAAACACTTAGTATTAACGGACCAATCAGACGCCCATTACTAGGGTAACCGGTCCTGGTGGGAGGAGAAGCTAGGTTATAAAGCAGTGGGGAAAGCAGCAAGGAGTTAGTTCAGAGGAGTAGAGAGGAGAGAGCTGAGAAGCCAGAAGGGAGCTGCAAAAGATCAGTGCAGCAGAAAGAGTGAGAAGCTGCACATGAAGCAGAGTTGGAGAGCTACAGAACAGCAGAGAGAAGCTAACAGGGAGGGCACCTCAACCTGGTGACCCAGAAGAGAAAGGGGACAAGAATAGAATGGGTAACCAAATATCCTAGCCCAGTCCAAACCTGGAGTACCGGCTCCGAAGTGGTCCAGACGGCTACAACCCTGAACCACAAACCCAGAGTGGTCGATGACTTCATAGGAGCACGACTCAACCACCCTACACCAAGCACGGTCCTCACCAGAAGCACTAGACTGAGTTGGGGTCTCCTAGGAGAGATAAGGGGATCCCATATATCTCGACGGGCCTGGTCTAACAAGCGGGATCCGTGTAAGGCAGCAGAGCAAGGGACAGAGAGCATGATAGAGAAGGAACACCAGTGGAGCTTCAGAAGGATACTGCTCATTGCCAGAACCACTCGGTCCACTACTCTGCAACAAGAACTGCATTACCCTGTAACCCTGCAGAATACCGGAGTAAAGTACCCATTCAGAGTGAGTAACGTGTCAGTGATTTCTTCCTTGAACTGTGATTTACCTGCCTTGCTCCACAGTGACTGTGCTGCCGTACTCCACCATCCATTACTACTTACAACACCCCGAGGACCCCGCTCCTCCTGTAGGGAGCCACTCCATCTTGCTGCCGCCCATTACCCCGGAGGTTCCACTAGCGCCAGTGCCATCACCGGGACCTACAGATGGCATCACGAACAAACTTTATTTTCTTTTTTTCTTTTATTTTCCCTTTTTACATTGACCACCAGGGCCACAGCCTCAGGCACTGCCATCTGTGACCTCCAGACTGCGCCTGAGATCTGAGTCCCCTGGCCTGGGTGAGTCACTAGGCATCTGAGGTGTTGGAATCCTTAGCATGGGGAAAACCAAGAATTCTGGGCCCCACCTTGCAAATTGCAGCCTGCAGCCACCCCAGAAAATGGCGCATTCATCAACTCTTCCAGCTGCCCTGTGGGGTTGGCAGCATGAGTAATGTAGGGGTTAATGCCAGCTGAATATTGTCAGCTGGCAAACCCGAGATTCATAATGTTGGGCCAATGTAGACTTTGCCATTATGAACCTCTAAGTAAATAGTAACCAATACACCACACTGAAAAATAATTTATTTGTGAAAAGAACACATGCCTCATTCATATTTTTATTACTGCACACAAACCCTCCACAATCCTCTGTGGTGTCCTTTCAAGGAGGGACCCAAAACTTAGTCTTGGGTCCTGATGTCAGCAGGGTGACGTTACGGTCTAGATCACCTGAAGTCAGCTAGTGCGACGCAGCTTTCTGAACTCCGGTGAACTTTCCCATGTTACACCACTCACAACAAGACCCGAAGCTAGTGGAGTGACATGGGGAAGTTCACCTCCGGTCAGAGAGCCACATCAATCTATCTGACCCAGACTGTGACCTCTCCTCGCTCATAGCGGGAACCGAAATACAGTCAGTTTCGTGCCCCAATGAACGGACGTTGCAGAGGATCATGGAGGGCTTGTGTGGGAATGATAAAAATGAGAATGAGGGATATATTTGTGTTCTTTTTACAAATAAATTATTTTTCACGGTGTGGTGTATTATTTACTATTTACCGGTACTTAGACGTCCATAATGGGCTGGCAGCTGGAAGAGTCAAGTACAGTGCCAGAAAATGGGGCTTCGGTGGATGCGCCATTTTCTGGGGTGGCTGCGGACTTATTTCAAGAAATAATTAAAAAAAATGCTTTCCTGTATTTTGATTACCAGCCAGGTAAAACTAAGAAGATGGGGGTGGGTGACAGCCCGTCCTTGCCTGCCGTACCTGTGCCGCTGACCAAAAATACAGCAGGGCCCAAGGTCATCAGCGTAAAATTAGTGCCAAATCCATCCTAAATACACAGCAAATGCTCACTGTTTGAACAGTGCTGCATATTTGCTGCGTATTTGGACCTAATATGGAACACTATGGGTGAATATTACGGCAAAACAAGATGAAAGAATTGACTTGCTGTTGCAGATTGTTCCACAGGAAAATGTGTGCCATTTCCACCGTGGGAAAATTCTCAGCATGGTCACAACACTTCTAATTTCCCATACACTTTGCAGGGAATGTGCTGTACTGCAGTCCACAGATTCGACACATAGCCTTACCCTCTCAAAGACAGTCAGGAAAGCCTTGACGTCATTTCCCAGAGTCATTTTCCGCAATGCTCCAAAACTGTTCGCCTTACACTAGTACCCTCATTTTTGCTGTCAGGAGTTGCTGTCTCCCCGGTCTTAAGGCTATGTGCCCACAGTACGGTTTTGCTGCAGTACAGAATGCAGCAAAACCTGTAGTAGTTTCAAGGATCTCTAGAGTCCTTACTTGGAGATTTGCTGCTTTCAGGTCCTGAGTTTTTATCGCATTTTTTGTGCGTTTTTACTGTGTTTGGGATGCTGGGAAGCTTAAACGCAGGAACAGATTAGCATGCATTTGCATAAAACCAAGGTAAAAACACATGCAGAAAACGTTGTGTTGGCACATACCCTATGGGTACCTTCACACGTGGCAATATTGCTAGGCAATTTCACTGGCAATTTGCTGGTTGCAGTGAAATCATGGACACATTGTTCCATTTGTACACAGCAACAAAATAGAACAATGTGTCCATGATTTCACTGCAACCAGCAAATTGCCAGTGAAATTGCCTAGCAATATTGTCGCGTGTGACAGTTATCCTAACAGTTTCTGCAAAAAACAGCAATCTGCTGCTGATACTGCTGTAACTGCTGTTGCAACTGCTGCTGATTCTGCTTCTGAATCAGATACTTAACAAGCTCCTCCATGTTTTTGTGGCGCCCTGCTCATGCAGGTAACCACAGATCTCAATAATGCGCAGCTGGGTTTCCACAGCAGGTACCTACTACGAACAACACCTTCCACCCTGGCACAGTAGGGGCAGCACCACTTGCTGACCTTAGGCAAGATCCCCTATATATACTGTTGCTGGGGAGGAGCTAGCCAGAGTGTGTGCAGACGCTAGAAGAGCTGCAAGGAAGTTCTGGTGATTGGTGCTGCGTTTAGGCAGTGACCCGGAGTGGCCCTTCAGCGTCCCACAAGCCAAAGTGGGACTGAAGGCAGGGAGCCCGGAGCAGAGAAGTGAACAAAGAGCCTGACGGAGTTCGCCCTTATAAGAGCTGGAGGGAGTTCATTCTAGGAGAGACGCCGGATATTGGGGATCCGCACCTGTGAGGAACTATAGGCTCAAAGAAAACCCTGTTGCACTGTGGAAGATTCCACTACAGCTACCCGGTCTCCCAAGAGGGTCAAGAGAGGGAGCCAGAAACAGCAGACCAGCCTGAGGTGTCCAGAGAGGGTTATCCCGGAGACCGCACAGGGGAAGAGGGAAACAGACATGGAAGATAGTGGAGGCAAGTCAGGCTACAGCAGGCTGTGCTTCAACAAATACACAAGCAGAGCAGGCCTTATACCCACTTGCTGTGGGAACCCACTGCGCAACCTTGTCACCCGTCAGTGCCCTGGACGTTTTATCTGCTCAAGACCTCAGTAAAAGTTAAAACAAACTTCTCAGCATGTGTGCATTCTTCCCTTCTGCTCCCAGTGTCCTCTATAGACTACCTCAGCTCTCCCTAAACAATCTCAGCTCCACTACAACCTGTGCCTTCACACTACACTGCACTGGAGCTCCCAGTCCTGCCTGCGGAGGACTACACCATCATTGCCGCAATACCAGCGACCACCGGAGGACTGTGGCGGCACTGGTGAACATCACCAGGTACTGCAGGTGGCGTCACGACATCTATAAACTGTAAATACTCCCCTGTATATAATCCCTTTTCAAGAGAGCAGTCCCCAGGACACAGGATCAGGCGCTTCCACCATTCCCCGTGACACAGTTAACCCTTCTGCTGCCTGATTCCCGAGTACCCCATACCCTGGGGCGACACAGTTACTTTCTGGCATTCAGGAACAGGATCCCGTGCCCTGTATTACCGGGTACTGTGTGCCGTTGTACTGACTGTACTGAGTGACTCTTTAAACTACGCCGCCATTACTACGCCGAACAGCGGGAAGAAAGGGAAGGTGCCAGCCTGCAGAGCTCGAAGCTGAAACCCGCCCCTCGCTCAGCCGAGCATTCCTGAGCACCGTGGCCTAGTCCGGAAACTCCCAAACTGTTTAACCCTTCAACGACTGGCTGTAATTCACTAGGGGGGCCTCCAACATGTTGGCCTCCTCCAGCGACGACGACGCTGCATACACTGACCCCCAGAATTATACCGAACGATCAATGGCCGCCTCTGGTAGCACTGCCAGCACCTCCAGAGCTCCAGGTACAGTTGCCCCGATAATGCCCATATCATTCCCATACATCCCGGGGGCCAAGTGGTTGCCCCAGTATGACGGCCGCCCTGATACGCTGGACGAGTTCAAGCGAAAGAGCAATGGCATCCTAGATATGTATGCTATGACCGGCCAACAACGCGCTGCAGTTGTACTCGGACAGTTAACTGGTGCAGCAGAGAAAGAAAGTGTGTTCTGGTCTGCTGCTGAATGCAGATCAGCCCCTGCTATATTCAATAAATTGAGAGCTACCTTTGAGGAGTGTAATGAGGCTGATATACGCATGCGCTTATCATTGCTACCAGAGGCCGGGAGATGACATAAGAGCCTATGCCTGGTGCCTGGAAGAAACACTGCGCGCCCTGATACATGTCAGCCCTGCCAGTGCACAGGATGAGAACAAGCTCCTCATTGAACAGTTCACGAGGGGACTGCTATCCCCTGAGGACAGTAAAAATGTACGCTGGTGGTCATTGAGCAGCCCAGATGCTGACTTTAACACCCTGAAAGAAATGGCCATCAAAGGGTTAAAGCCGGTAGAGACCCATGAAGCTGCAATTAAACGGTGGTGCAATGGTGAGGTGCAGGCTACTCAAAACCAGTACCCGTGTCTGCAGCCACGCACGTTGTACAATCTGCGCAGCCTGACAAATATGATTCTCTGCGGGCTGAGATGCGCGAGATAAACAAATCCAAACTGATGGACGCTATGCAGCTACAGCAAAGCCAACAGCCAGCACCAAGACCCCAAGTCAAGCCTCAGCCGCTGATTCAACTTGCCGACAGTCCGGAAGACGTCCCCTGGATGCGAGGGAAGCAAGCTGCAGCATACAGAGGAGGACCCACCAACTGGTACAGCTCCACTGGGGTGCTGTAACCGCACCGGTCACCTCGCCAGGCGGGCAAAACGGGCAATCCCTGGGGGCCAGGGCCAAACCTCAGGAGTAGATCAACGGGGCCCAGCCACCTGGTACAAGACCTTCATCGGACAGAGGCCGTTTCTGTCCATTGTACTGGATGGCATCCCAACATCTGCTCTACTGGACACATGGGTCACAGGTGACCACCATCCCCTATATCCTTTATAAAAAGTATTGTGCTGAAACAGAACTGAAACAGCCTGTAATGCAAATGATCCTCACGTTATACTGGTACAAATGTTGTTAGCAATTGCATGGAGGAGGTTTTGTCTTTGCTTCAACAGATTGCAGAAACTGCCAGACCTGGTCAGAGGAAGGTTCTCCAGTGTGAGATCAGAGCCATCCTGCACCTACAACAGGTAACAATTACAGGTGGTGAAATTGGTACAGCACGGGTGACAGACCCGTTGCCTATTGTGATACCCCCAATGAGTAAAATGATGATTTGGTGTCGAGCAGCTATAGGTCTGAGAGGGCAGGACTATCAGCACAGAGCACAGACCTACACTGTTGACAGCCAGGGGGGTGGTCGATGTACACAATGGGAGAGTACCAGTTTGCATCTTAAATTGTGGCAGTGAAGAGGTTAAATTACCCAGGTATACCACCGTTGCCAAATTATACACAGTCAGCAACAACGAGATCCAAACAGTGCAACCCAAACCCCGCGAAAAAGGGGCAAAACCTGATCAAACAACTGGGCCACTGGAGGACTGGTGCCAGCAACTCCATGTCGGAACGGACACCACTCCTGTGTATGAAAAGCAAGGCATGTACTGGGTAGTTCAGGTATTCAAACAAGTCTTTAGTAAGCATCCACTTGATTTTGGTAGGATAAAAGGGGTACAACATCACATCCCCACAGGTACACATCCACCAATCAAGGAGCGGTACAGGCCTATTCCACCTGCACATTATCAAAAAGCCAAAGAAATGTTACAGGACATGAAGGACGCAGGGGTTATACGAGATAGCTGTAGTCCCTGGGCAGCCCCATTAGTCCTAATCAGGAAAAAGGATGGCACCATGAGGATGTGTGTAGACTATAGGCAAATAAACCGCATAACACACAAAGATGCTTACCGTTACCACGTATCGAGGAATCATTAGCTGTGTTGAAGTCTGCCAACTACTTTTCTACCTTAGATCTCACTACTGGGTATTTGCAGGTGTCCGTAGCCAAAGAAGATCGAGAGAAGATGGCATTCGCAACACCTATGGGCTTATGTGAGTTCAACAGCATGCCCTTCGGACTATGCAATGCACCCGGAACCTTCCAGAGGTTAATGGAGAGTTGCCTGGGGCATAAGAACTTTGAGACGGTACTGCTCTACATGAATGATGTGATTGTGTACTCCAGGACCTACGAGGAACATGTCGCGCATCTAGGAGAGGCGTTTGAAGCTCTGACCAAATACGGGTCAGAGCTCCCGTAAATAGCGTTTGTCACAGGCTTTCTGCTCTGCTGAAGCGTGCAGATCACTGCCTGGGAGAGACCCTTGGTCCTCAGGATCCCGGCCGCAACAGCCAGGCCGCCCGATTGAGCCACTGAGGGCCCGGGTGAAACAGAGGACCCTGGGACAGTAGGATGAGACTGGGGGCCAACATAATCGGTCCCTCCAGGCCCAGGTCTCGGATGGCATCGTACCACACCAGTTTGGGCCACAGGGGAGCCACCATGATAGTCGACACCCCCTCCGCCCGAATCTGTTGCAACGTCTAGGAAAGTAGTGGGATTGGAGGAAATGCATACACCAAACGGAAGTCCCAGGGATGGGCAAAAGCGTCCAGCCCCCCAGGATGGTCCGACCGCGTCAGGGAGAAAAAGGTCGGCACCTTTGTATTCGAGCCCAAAGTGAACAGGTCGATCGAAGGGACACCCCACCCGTCCGTAAGAGACTGAAATACTTCCAGATGGAGGCATCATTCTCCTGGGTGGACCTCCGTGCGGCTCAAGAATCTGCCTGTACATTGGCCACTCCCTTCAGATGTACTGCCGAGGAGGAGAGAAGATGCTGCCCACGAAAAGAACAGTCTTGCCAGCCCCTGCAAGTGTAAGCCACGAGTACCGCCTTTGTGCTGCAAGAAAGCAACTGTAGTCACGCTGTCTGACAGGACCTTGACAAGATGACCCCGGAGAACGTGAGCTGCAGCATGAAGCACTTCCTCCACTGCCAGAAGTTCCCGGACGTTTGAAATCTGGCGACTGACCGAGCGACTCCAAATCCCCTGGAACGGTGTGCGATCTACCATCGCACCCCAACCGGAACCGCTGGCATCAGTGGTAACGGTGGTCACAGGAGCCTGCAGCCAGGCCACCCCCGTCCGAAGGTGTCTGGGATTCATCCCCAGGAAAGCAAGGTTACCACCCGCCCCGGGGTCCGGACCCGCGAGTTTAAGGAATCCTGACGTCTGTCCCAGGAACTCAGTATGTGTTCCTGGAGCAGTCTAGAAGGAGCCTGAGCCCATGTTACTGACTGAATGCAGGCCGTCATGGCCCCTAACAGGGACATTGCTTCCCGCAAGGAGGGCGACCCCCTTGCCCGGAAGCGGGTCAGATTCACGCGGCGCAGAAGTTGAGGTGCCGCAGGAAGGAACGAGGTTTGTCTGGAGGAGGCCAGCAAGACTTCCAAAAATTGACGTTGGGTTGGCGACTCCCGTTCCGATTCCCGAAGATTGGGCACCCCAGGGATTGAAGAATCTCCAACATATTGGAGACCTGTGCGCGTAAAACCACTGCCGAAGGAGCGACTAAATAGGGAAGCACACATATCCCCTGGGTCTGGATGAATATGATCACTTCCCCCATGAGTTTGGTAACCTCTGGGGGCCGACGAAATCCTGAAGGGCAGCACAGTAATCTGAGAATGGACCGTCCCGCCTGCCCCGGAGATCGCAAATCGCAGAAAGCGCTTGTGGGACGGGTGAATAGGGACATGAGAATACGCGTTCTGGAGGTCCACACAACCTGGAGTAGCTCCCCTGGCCCTCCTCTCCAGGAGGAACCGGGGACCCCATATCCGAATCCAACAGGTCTCGCAGACCCGACAAGAAAAAAACGTGCAAGAGTCCCGCTGAGGGTGGGAGGCAACTCGAAGACACGGAGGGGGCTGGCTCTCGAATTCCAAGTGCATACCCTCCCAATGGTCGAGAGGAACCAAGGGCATGAGGAGATTGCTTGCCACTGCCGCAGAAACTTCAGGAGCCGCCCCGCAATGGGGAAGGCGGCCTTGTTTAGGGGCAGCTGGTGTTGCAAGATATTACGGGTCTTGTTCCCTTACTGGAATGCCCAGCGACCAGACTTACTCTTCCCTTTAGACTGGGAGGGTTGGCTGCGCTCAGGCCAAAAGGACTGCCTCCGAAAGGGCTCCTGTTCCGGGAGACACATTTTCCAGTCTGACACCTTTTCCAGGATGTCATCCAATGCCGGACCAAAGACAAATGACCTTTGAAAGGGGAGGCCACACAGCTGGAGCTTAGACATGACCTCCCCATTCCACATTGTAAGCCACACTGCCCTGTGAGCTGTGTTAGCCAACACTGCGCACCTGGCGCCAACTTGGAACGACTCAGCAGAGGCATCGGCCAGGAAGCCCGTAGCACGTCTCCGAAGTGGAATGGAGTCCAAAGCTCCTCTCTGGGAGTACCCTGCAGGATGAATTCTTCCAGCTGGGTGATCCACTTAAAGAGAGACCTGCCCACATGTAGAGGAAATGTTCACCTTTAAAGACATAGCTGCTGCCTCCCAGGGTTTTGTGAGGACACTCTCCATCTTACGAACGAGGGGGTCCTTCAACTGGGAGGAATCTTCAAAAGGCAACGCGGTCTTATATGCTACCCTGACCACCTGGATGTCCACCTTCGGGACCTCCCAGACAAAGTCATCACCCTCCAATCCACTCACATGGGATGAGCCGCTTAGCCTTCAGGCCTCTGAACATTTAGTCCTGCAAAGAAGAAGGGGATTCCACCACCTCTACTCCCATGGTACAATGGACAGTGTCCACCAATGCACCCATGGACTCCGTGGAAAAATAGTAGTGTCCAGATTCTAGTGTCTGGGCAGAGGCAACAGAGGCAATATTCTCGCCGTCCTCTAACGCTGAGCTCTGGCCAGCCTCCATGAGATCCACAGAGTCACAATCCTGGAGCTTCCTCTCTTACGGAGGGGAAGGCCTGGAAGCTGCAGCAAAACCCGGCAGTGCCGAGATAGAAGCCTGCACCTCTTCTCTAATGGATTGGAGCTCCTCAAGCAAGGATGGGGAGTCCATACTGACAACCCTGTCAGTCATGGCTGACACCTTATTGTAAGAAGAGGGAAATTTTGTGCCGCAGCCACATTTTTGCTAACTTTCACAGGCGGCCCTTGTCTCCCTATAGACAAAATGGGAAGAGAAGGGGGTCCCAGTGTGAGTGCAGGCAGGGGTGAACCAAGCCTCTCTGCTGCCTGAGGCGAACTGCAAAATGGCGCCCCCCCCCCCAGGTGAACTAAGAGCGGCGGGGGGGGAAGGAACGCTGTCTGCAGCCGACCATGGTAAAGAGCGGGGGGGGGGGGGGGAAGAGGGAGGATTATCACTGCGCACATCACCTGACGGCCTCCTCACATCGCCAGCAGCGTGAGTGTGATCAGAAGTCAGGGGGCGGCAGATAGTGTACACTTTTAAATTTAAAACGCATATTATAAGTGCATACTGTACATCATACCAAATCTTAGAGACTCTTAACGTACACTCTTAAACAGGCTCCTTATTTGAGAATCCATATGTGACACTCAGTAAAATAAAGCATCTGCCTTTCTTAATGGGTAAAAGTCCTTTTAAATGGGCAGATTTAGACACTGAATCACATCATTGGATAAATCTGCCTGTGCTGCCTTTACCATTACTTACCTCTGAGCCATGGTTTTCTCAGCTGGATAAATCTTTAGTAGGAGCGTGGGATCTTTCGTAGGGGTGAGCTAGAGATCATCACTGTTTTGAAAGATTCAATGTTCCTTCGCCGTCTCAAACCTGGCTTCAGCATCAGGATTCCATGTCCCTCTGATGGCTGTTCACAGCCCTCCACTGGATTCCACACCAAAAAATAATTTGCCAAAGCTCATTTCACGTGACAAATATGAGCATCAGCAGACACAACATTGACATTGCTGGAATGTTACCGATGTGGGACATAAGCACGTGAATAGTTTTTACTTTACGTGACATACATTAGCATTTAAAGGGGTTGTCCAAGACTACATATATATATTTTTTTCTATGACACAAAAAACTAGCAAACTCTACTGCAGGGAAGTCTGCTGCCCACATTAACAGAGCAGCTCTTCCTCTTCCGGGTTGCTATGCCAATGGGGTGTGAATGCTGGCATCATGCAGATTGTCAGGCTGTGTATGCAGATTGTCAGGCTTATGTTCACACATTGCGCATTTTTGAGTGCTTTTTTGCGTGTTCTTTTGAAAAATGTGCTATGTGCCTTTCGTCTGCCGGCAAAGTGAATGTGAAATTCACTTTGCCATGCAGACACTGCGTAATTATAAGCAGCAATTTTATGGGAGAAAACGCTGCTGCCTAATTGACATGTCAACTCTTTACACACCTGTGCCCGCAATTTCTCCCATAGGGGGCGGCGCTGCTGGATCTGATGTCACAGAGGGGAGGAAGAATCCTGCTCCTCCTCCCTCTGTGACATGTGTGACTGCCCCTATTTGATTTCGCAGTGTACTAATATACACTGTGAAATCAAAATAAAACAAAGACAAATGTGTTTAAAATAATAAAGAATGAATGCTTACTCTTCGGCGGGTGTTCAGGGAGCTACGAGCTGGTACAACCGCAGGTATCAACCTGCAAGGACCTTGCATGATGTCATTGGCAACTGTGATTGGCCGCTCGCGGTCATATGATATGTAACATGCTATGACGTCATATCACATGACCACGAGCGGCCAATTACAGTGGGCAATGACATCACGCAAGGTCCTTGTAGGTTGATACCTGCAGCTGCGCCCGGCTCCCCGAACACCTGCTGAAGGGTAAGTATTCATTCTTTATTATTTTAAACACATTTGGATTCCTTTTATTAAGATTTTGCAGTGTATATTAATACACTATGAAATCAAATGGGGCTTTTACACATGTCACAGAGGGAGGAACACAGGATTCTTCCTCCCCTCTGTGACATAACTCCTCCCCTGTGCCCGTAAAAAAGCGTGGAGTCTGAATGCACTGCTTCTTTTTTTGCGCGGTGCAAAACGCTGCAGAAAGCGCCCGCACAAAAAAGTGCAATGTGTGAACGTAGCCTCAGACAGCTTTTTGCAGTTAAGGCAGTGAAAAGTCGACTGTCAATCAGCATCATGTTGGAACTTCGCAGTCACTTTCCATCAACAGAGCAGAGCAGAAAAGAAGCTACTCTGACAATCTGACATCAGTGGAAGCCGCAGAATGGCCAGCAGGAATGGTCTGTGAATTCTCTGATCTGGCAGAGATCAGTGGGCACAATAAGCAGGTAGTTAGCAATGGCCTGCCAGTTAACTCTTAGGGCGGCTTCACACTGCGGCACAATCCGGTCCGGGGCTGGTTCCTTTTTTGCCCAGCGGTTTCCCTTTAATCGTCTATATGGAACATGTAGGGGAAAATGCACAAAGAATGAGGGTGCTGCTTCTTTTTTCTGCACCTAAAAACACAAGGAAAAAACTGAAGGTTGGCACAGTATTCAGAAATCCAACAGACTTTGCTGATTTTGGGAAAATCTTCAAATAAATAAATGAAAAAACACAGCAAAAACACTAAGTTGCCACATAGCCTATTGCTTTTAGCTTAGCAATACACAGTAATTTTGCAGATTTTAGCAAACGGGACTGGCTGCCCTGCCTTCAAAAAAAAAAACTGCTCCAAATGCTTACCCTGCTTGCATTGTATCCCACTGATTCTATAGTGACTACCACCCCCATATCTATCACTATATCAGCTTCAGTCTGGCTGATTTCAGACTGGCGTTCCCCTCCGCAGCGTTCTGCGGAGGGGAATCGCCATATGTGCGCAGCCAGCGCAAGCCCCTATGTTTAGAATGGGAACGCACGGTGCTGCGCTTGACTGCGCGTGACCGTGCGCACCCATTCACTGCCATATGTGATTTGTATGCAGGCGGATGCCTGCGCACAAATCACACACTCTTGTCCGCACCAGGGACGCGACACGAGAGTGTGTGATTTGTGCGCAGGCATTCGCCTGCGTACAAATCACATATGGCAGTGAATGGGTGCGCACGGTTATGCGCAGTCAAGCGCAGCACCGTGCGTTCCCATTCTAAACATAGGGGCTTGCGCTGGCTGAGCACACATGGCGATTCCCCTCCGCAGAACGCTGCGGAGGGGAACGCCAGTCTGAAACCAGCCTCTGTGTGTGTGCCAGGCTGCTGGGTAATCTTTTAACTGTTTACAGTAAGATAAGATATATTGGAAAAAAAAAGACCAGATGCAGTGATTTTTCGCAAAATACCTACTATATGTTGCCCAGTTGCAGCCCAGCCTTGAGCACATTGCCACATGATCTCGGCATAACGGCACAGCACAGCCATTGAGACATTATAAAGTAATGGCGGTCAGACTCAGGTTCTTCACCTGCTTCGCTGAGCAGAGTGTGCAAACTTAAACGGAACCACCTGTCACCTAGTTTATACCCTCTAACCTTTCACTACCTGTCCCTGCACCTTCCTAGCCATCCCTGTCTCACCTAATTGTGAATTATAAATGTGGGGGAAAAAAAGCGTTTTACACGCTTGCTTTTGTCCCCCGTTCTGTGGCCGGTCGTAGACAGGTGGACGGTCTTCCCTGGTCCATTTCCTCCCCTTCGCTGCTGGTATCATGCCCCAGTGGGTGTGATAATTCTTTCAGGAACGTGGTCCAAATTTCATAGTCATGGATTCTCCTTCCGGGTATGACACACGGCTGGGCGGTTGTCATTTCCGATCTGGTGCATTGTGGGTGATTATCGGTTGCAGGACAGCTTCGGAATGTGCACTGCACATGCCCCGGAGCTGGCCAGTATAACCAAAACACCCCCTCAATGCACCGGACCAGAAATGACAACCGTCCAGCAGCGTGTCATACCCGGAAGGAGAATCCATGACTATGAAATTTGAACCACTTTCCTGAAAGAATTATGACACCCACTGGGGCATGATACCAGCAGCGAGGGGGAGGAAATGGACCCGTCCGGGTAGGCCACCCATCAGCCACCTGTCTAGGAGCGCCCACAGAACGAGGGGACAAAAGTAAGTGTGTAAATTGTTTTTTTCAACAATTATAATTCACATTTAGGTCAGACAGGGATGGTTAGGGATGTGCTGGGAAGATGCAGGGACCAGTAGTGATAGTTAAACTAGGTGATAGGTTTCCTTTAAAGAAAACATTCATGCTGTCCTGGGGGCCACACTCACCTGTTTCCTCACACTTAGGGCCACGTCACACGCTTCAATTTGATGAACGATATTGTTAGTGATCCCATGCACGAGCAATCGCTAACAATATCGTTCACATCGCTGGTGAGCTGTCACACAGGCAGACTCACCAGCGATGTGGACCAGCGAGATCGCTGGTAACTATGGTACACATCGGGTTACTATGCGCCGCGCGGCGCTTTGTAACCCGATGTTTATGGATACGAGCTCCCAGCATAGGCCATGCAGTGCTGGGAGCTCGCTGATCGCTGGTCTCCTGGTGTCACATGCAGCGAGGCTGTGTCCACCGGCCGACCAATGATAGATTTGTGAACAGGTTCACAAATCTGCGATCAAACAATCAGACGATTTTTCAATGAAATATCGCTTGGTTACACGCAGCGACGCACAAACGATATCGCTTAAGCCATTAAAAAAGCAGGTCGCTTAAGCGATATCGTTCATCAAATTGATGCGTGCGACGTGGCCCTTACTGCCACCATGTTATACACTCAGGGCCGCAATCATGTGCTGCTACTGGTCACTAAGCATTCTGTGGAGGGGATCTGCAATGTGAGCGCAGCACCGCCAGCCCCTATGTTTATAATGGGAGCGCACAGCGCTGCACTTGACTGCGCGTGACCGTGTGCACCCATTCACTGCCATATGTGATCTGTGCGCAGGCGGATGCCGGAGCACAAATCAAACAGTCTCGTCCGCACCACGAACGTGACATGTTGCATTTCTGGTGCGGACGAGACTGGGTGATTTGTGCACGGACATCCGCCTGCGCACAGATCACATATGGCAGTGAATGGGTGCGCACGGTCATGCGCTGTCAAGCGCAGCACCGTGCGCTCCCATTATAAAGATAGGGGCTTGTGGTGCTGCGGTCACATTGCGGATCCCCTCCGCAGAACGCTGCGGAGGGGTCCGCAAATGTGAAGGTAGCCTCACACTCACTTGCCACTCTGTCTCCCCCTCACCTGCTGGCTACAGTCCTGTAGCTTACAATTACTGATGTAATGATCTCCAAGTTCTTCTCCAACAATCTGAACACAGCACTGGCTGCTCTGGGACAGGTCACAGCCAGGAGTCACTGAACACATACACAGAGGTAGAGTGACTAATGAAGTGACCAATCATCTCATACTCCCTTGCTGCAGGGAGTGGACACACAGATAGGAGACAGCGTCACAGAGCCAATTGCTGCTCTTATATTATAAAGAAAATGAAATGAAAGTGCACTGTGTACAGCCAGTCCAGGCAAGCCTCACACACTCCCAGCCCTCCTCCTCCCTAAACCCCCCTCCTCCCTCTCATCCCGATCACACACAGCTCAGCTGTCATTCTTATCTTCAGAGCACACAAACAGTGACTAACCGCAAACACTGTATTGCAGGACTCCGGAGCAGGGGACATCGCACTCAGCACATTATCTGACTGACTGTCTGCAGGTCACGATGCCGCCCCTGTCTTCTGACTCATGGTGCCGCCTGATACATTGTACTCACACTGGCTCATGAACGGTGCGGCCCTGAGTGCAGGACCTAAATAACTCTACCCCTTGTGACCACCCCCAGAAACACTTACATGAGCTGGGGGAATGCTGGGCTCTGCAGAAGCAGAGGTGGAAGCCTATCACCCTCCATGTTTCAGGGATCAGCCTTACCTGGGTGTATCTTCCGGCGGGTACTTATCCAGAAGTACTGTGCCCCCAACGAGGAACACCTCTTCCCTCCCTCCTCCTGGTCACCAGCCGCGGGCAGTAGCACGCGAAAGTCCTACTGGGTTCCCGGGAGCCGCGCCCAGCCTGCCACAGCCCGTACAGGAGCCGCCACCCGAAACCGGAAGTGCCACATCCGAAACCGGAAGTGCCACACCCGAAACCGGAAACACCACACCAGAAACCGGAAGTGCACCCTGATGCATGCCCCAGGGACCGCAGCTGGAGAAGGGAGATGCTGGAGAGCTGAACAGGCCTCCGGTGTTGCAATACACGGCCTGCTTTGCCCCGTAGGATGCTGGAAGGCCGGATGGTCCCACCACGGGAGCCCCGAGAGGAGGAGGAGGCCGCCCCCGACGTCCATCCCTGGCCCGGCTGTAAGTGCACCCCAATGCTGCCTCTGCTGGCCCGACAGCACTGGAACCTCTCCATGCCCCAAGGGGGACAGGAAGACACTGGAGTACTGAGGAAGGGGAGGGGCTTTTAACCTCTCTGTGTTCCTGTCCCTCAATAGGGCGTGGACGACATCCTCCAATGCTTTCATGGAAGGCGAATGGAGAAACAAGAAATATAATGGACATTTTCATGAACTGAATTTTTGAGAATTCTTCTGAAACACCTAAAATGGATTCCTTCTCTATATGTTATACTCTCCGGGGTTTGTTTAATTGATATAATTATTTTGTACAAGTATACCTCATATGGAATATGACTCCCTGAAACCTCAGTGGAAACTATTTCATCTTCTGAATCAAATGATAGTGAGGAATACACAGAAAGCAGTGAGGAAAGTTCAGTAATGAGTGATAACAAAAGGCGCAAAATAAACGTGTCAAAAAACGGGGGAGGAGGGCTGGAAGAAAGCATTCACATAAAAAGAAATGGTCAAAGGAGATATTGAAAACGGAGTTTGGAATCTTTCAGCCCAGATTTTGGGAGAAAATCATATATCTGTACTGATAAAGGGATTGGGTTTCTCACTTACCAAAAGATTTGACCTATTCAAAACTCTCCAGGATGTTAATAAACTTGCAAGGAATATTACCGTGAATTGCCATTTTTTTAATGAAAATGAGAATACAGGTGATGACGTGGAAGAAGTTAGAATTTTCTAGTCAAAACCGTGACAACAATACAGTGATTCCCAATTTTGAACATTTACAAAGAATTATGATCCTCAGACAAATAGGTTCGGATCATGTGGCATCAACACAGCAAGATAAAAGGAGTAAATTCCAGATGAAAAATAATGTCTATTACCCTGTGCAATCAAGACCAGCAGTATTGGATCAGTTCCAAGATGTGGTGTAGGAGGAACTAACTAGATTGGACTGATGCCCCAGAAAAGCGGCCAAAGGAAACTTCACCAAAAGTGAACTGCTCTAAAAGAAATCAGAGCTAACAAAAACTTGGTGGTGCAGAAGGCAGACAAAGGTGGGGCTATTGTTATACTAGATGCAGGACTATATTATCAAAGCAATATGCAGATGTTAAATAATCAGGAAATGTATGGCCCTTTCGGGGGGGATATAACCTCGAAGTTTCAGAAAGATCTATTAATGTTATTAAAGGAGGGTCAGGAGATGGGAGTACTCACCCAAAAAATATTTGACTATTTGTATATTGAAACACCAGTGATTCCCATCTTTCATTCTCTCCCACAGATACACAAGGCTGGATTTCCTCCTAAATTCAATACTATTGTGTCTGGCATAGACTTCAGCACCACGGTGCTGACCGTGGTGCTGAAGCTGTTCAGATTGCTTGCTGTGGAGCTTCAGCACCCAGCTTTAACGTTCAGGACCATGGAGAGCTCCTGAGTCCTGAACTCCAGCTGCCAGTGATTTCAGCTCTGTACTGAAGTACTGAAATTGCCGGCATTTAACTAAATAAATAAGCAATAAGCAAAGTGTTTAATGTGTTAAAAAAAGCATTAATATTATTAATGAGTGTGCCCTTCATGTCTCTGGGGGGTGCCCAACCCCCCAGAGACATGCTGCCTACTCTGGTGGACATGTAGTAGGTTAATTACTCATGTGCAGTAAGCCGGCTCCTGTCGGCTCTGTACATTTTTATGAATGAAGCCTCCTGCTCCTCTGTCAGCGGTGCGCATACTATACGTAATGTACATATAGTATGTGCGCTGTCTGAGGTCCTGTAGGCTTGTACATTAGATCTATGGGCTGCGAAGTAATTAACCTATTACATGCCCTGCGGCAGCAGGGATGAGCAAACTGTACGGTAACCAGATTGCTCTGGATTACACATCCGGAGCAATCCGGTTACCGCATTGCGGTTTCCTCCACACATTTTCATAAAAAATGTGTGGGAACGCAATTGCGTTCACCGCATCCAGATCTGAATGCGGTGAACGCAATTCTATTTTAAAGTGTGACCCTAGTCTAATATTTTCCCTTTGATTTTTCCACTCCTGGGTTTGGCTTGTAAATACTGCTGTAAAATACTGACCAAATACTCAGTGTGAACGTGGCCTAATAGGAAGACGTCACCACTTCTGTATTTATCATCCACTCCTGGTTTTGGCTTAGGCTGGCTTCACACTGCAGTTTTTCACTGATCAGCGTCCATCCAGTTTGTGTGCCAAAACCAGGAGTGTCTCCAAAACCCAGAACAGGTGTCAATCTTTCAATTATAGTTTTTCTCCACACGTTTCACTCCTGGTTTTGGCACACAAACACTGATGAACACTGATCAGTGAAATCATGCAGTGTGAAGGGGGCCTTACAAAAACTGACATGAAAAACTGACCAAAAACATTACTTGTGAATGTAGCCTCACTGATGATGAACAATCACATGCCTACCATACATGGAGTTTGGAAGACAATTAGCATTATAAATGGAAGCAATAAGACTTCTAATTGTGCTAGTCATATATACAAATGTAGTGCACTATGCCTGCTTCTAACATATTGGCACACCAATACATATATATGTATATATATATATATATATATATATCTATTATATAATTGCGAATGGGTTTTTTGCCCCTTCTGAGTCCACTCGCAATGCGAGTCGGTGTCGTCATGTGGATACGCCCGAAGCATTGGCCGCGCAGCGGCCATTGCGAGCAGTTCTAAGGCGACTCGCTATGCCCGCGCAGCGGGCATGGCGAGTCGCCTTAGCAGCGCGAAGCATTGGCCGCGAAGCGGCCATTGCGAGTCAGAGACTCGCCCTTCTAGAATCCCGATGCATGTGCATCGGGCACCCAGCTAGTATATATATATATATATATATATATATATATATATATATGTTTATCCAAAAATGTTGGCTGTGTTAGACTTTACATTGTCGCCTATATTCTAACAATTCTAAACAATGTGACATTTTTCCTCAAATTATGTTAGCTCTAAGTTGTTTTTGTGTGTGTTATGCGAAATCTGTTATGAATAAGCTTGCCTATTATCTGATTAAAATTATCCACATAACTTTTCTTAGACATAATATCTACTCAAGAGTGATTCATATGGATTGTACAATATATTGGAAAGTACAAATTATCCATATCTTCTTTCATCTTCTACATTGCATTAACATGTCTGCAGTTAATCTGCACTGCCCACTCAAAAGGTTTGAATGAAGGCATAACCATCACAAGTTTTGTAGAGATATACCATACATGTAAAACATTGCTAAATATGCTTTTTTAAATTTTTATCAGCCTTGCCTAGTTCAGAAAACATACCACTCAATATAGTGTAAGGGCCACGTCACACACACAGATGATTGTGCAGATATTGTTCGCAGATCTCTGGTTGCAGTGAAATTATGGACACATTGGTCCATTTTTTGACTGTATATAAATGGAGCAATGTGTCCATGATTTCACTGCAACCAGAGATCTGCGAACAATATCTGCACAGATATCAGTGTGTGTGACGTGGCCCTTAGACTAAACTTCTCTAATAGCGTAGACACACATTATCATTTTTAAGCAGATTTCACCTGAAATCTTCCTGAAAAAGTGCTTGAAAAGATACTAAAAATATTAAAGAGGTTTAGAAGAAAAAATGTACCCAAGCAATAACAGGCAGGTAGCTGCCCCCTAGCTGCCTGTTATGCCTGTCATCATTTCCCGTGGTAGACTGCTCCAATCAGCGATTTTGCAGATTACTCTAATATCATGTCAACAGAGGGGGCAGCTCCTCCCCTCTGTCGACGGGCGTCATAGTTGATTGACAGCCATCTCTCCTAATTAGGTAGTGGGGAGTCGGCTGTTAATCAGCATGAGGTTGGCTATCCCGCCCTTTTCCACAGAGCGGAGCAGAAAAGAAACTGCCACTCTGTTTTCACACACATGTTGTGCAGTCTGTGCTCACTCTGTGGCAGGGGTGAACGGCGCCTGGCACAACAGGCAGGTAGGGGGCATCTACCTGCCTGTTAGTGCTTGGGCACATTTTTTTTTTAATTCCTGATATCTCCTTTAACATGTACACTGCAATGTGAAATATCTTTCTGTGCATATATTCAGCCTTTCTGAGCTGTGAATTGCTTTAACAAAAGAGACACCAAAAATATGTTTCAAGAAAAACATAGCATTTTCCTGAAGCTATTCTGCTTCAAAAACTCAGAAGGTACATCAATATCTAAAAGATACCATGCACATACCATAAAGGCCTCGTTAACGATATCGTTGCAACGTCACTGATTTGGTGACGTTGCAGCAATGTCGAAATGACATCATAGCGTGTGACACGTATCAACGACCAACGATAAATTCGTTGATCATTGATTGTGCAAGAATGGACTGATCCGTAAATTTATCGTTGATCTCCCGCTGGGTAGCCAGCATCGGCGCATGTGACAGTGGGAGACCAACGATGAACGAGCTCCCAGCGCCGCACAGCAAGCGCTGAGAGCAGGTAACCAGGGTGAACATCGGGTAACTAAGCGCTCTGCTTAGTTACCTGCTGTTTACCCTGGATACCAGCGTTCTCGCTGGTCTTGATCGCTGGTGAGTCTGCCTGTTTGACAGCTCACCAGCAATCACATAACGATGTCCCAGCAACCCCCATCGTTGGTTTGATCACTAGGACATTGTTAGGTGTAACGGGGCCTTAAGGCTATGTGTGCACAGGAGGATAGTGGTGCAGATTTTTGGAGACAAAAACTTGCACCTTCAGACAAAATACGCACCAAAAAAGATGTCATGCGAGTAATGCTTTTTTTTGGTGTGGGGAAGGTGCAGATTGTTTGTCCTGCATGTGTCATTTCATGTTAGTGAAACTTCAGAAACAGGGTTTATGCTCTATGTTAATATGTGTAATTGTCATTAATATTTATTGTGACAATGTACATAATTTGTGGGGACCTGGTGAGGGGTTACATGATTGTTTAAAAACTACTACTTTATTATAAACACTGTTTGAAGTCCTGTCAGCTTTTGTAGCCAGAGAGGGGACTTCTTCTTCTACGCAATTGGCGTACAAGTGAAAGCTATACCTATTCTGAAAGTTCTCTACGCACTGAACTGTAGGAGCTATGCCGCTTTTGATAATTCAGAGAACTTTCAGAATAGGCATAGCTTGGGCGCCTATGCAAATTGCATAGCAGAAGCAGAGAAGTCCAAGAGCCAAAGGGACTTCAAACAGTGTTTATAATAAAGTAGTGATTTTAATCACATTTACACATTAAAGGGAACCTGACCCCTAAAAATCAGCCCCCAGCAGATTTATATCTGTCCCTGCACCTCCAGTAATGCATTGTAGGCATCCCTTTGTGTAAAAAATGGTATTTGTAAAGTATCTAAAACTGCAAGAATTGACATGCTACAGATTTTACTGCACTAAAATACACAGCATATCTGCTGCGGGAAAAAAAGGCGCCATTCAGACAGGAATTAGCAAAACCCATAGACTTTGCTGCAGATATGCACCGAATACACAGCAAAAAACGCATCGTGTGAACAGACCCTAAAAGTCGACTTAATTAAGAAGACTCCTCTCATCTATAGAGGGTTTTTATGCAATGAATCTCCAATGGTCTCATATCCTTTGTATACTTATATGCTTCTACCCCCTATAAGATCTTTTTTACAGTAAACGTTGGGTGCCTATCCTAGAACAATTTTAAACAAAATTCATAAAATAAGTGTTATTATTTTAAGCAGCATTTATATAGAGAATAGAATAGAAAAGGGGCAGCATAGGGTGGGCTCAGAATAGAAAATGGGCAGCATGAGGTGGGCACAGTATTCAAAATGGGACAGTTTGGGTAGGGCTCAATATAGAGAGGGGGTAGCTTGGGGGTTCAGTATGGAAAAGTGTAATGTGAAGGAGACAGTTCAAAGAGGGGGGCAGCATGGGATGCAGACAGTGTGAAGATGATAGTGTGGTGATAATGGTATGTAAGGGGTATGATGTAGTGGTCATAATATATAATAAGGGATGGTGTGGTGATTGTAGTTTATAAGAAGGGATGGTGTGGCGTTTTATGTAAGAGGGGATAGTGTAGTGGTCATGGTATACAAGGGGGACGGTTTGGTGGTCATAGTAAGAAAGGGGAGACAGTGTGATGGTCATAGAATATAAGGAGGGACAGTGTGGTGGTCATGATATATAAGGGGGTGGTGTGGTGGTCATAGTAAATAAGGGGAGCAGTGTGGTGTTCATGGTATATATGGAGGGACAGTGTGATAGTCATGGTATATAAGATAGATGGTATGGAGGCCATGGTTTATGAAGGGGACAGTGTGGTGCTCATGGTATGTAAGGGTGGATGGTGTGATGGTCATGGTATATAAGGGTGATGATGTGGAGGGCATATACCAAAAGAGGGGCAGTGTGGGTTATTTTTTTGTGCAGGGATCAGTTTGAGTGTCATTTATTTATTTTGGGCACAGCATAGTGCTTTATTTAGGGTACAGGCATATACAGATTAACCTAATAATGAAAATCTTCTTTTATTTTTTTATGCAAATGAGGGTGTGTTGGTGCACAATTGGAGTGTCCTATACCTTGTTGCAACATTACACCCTTATATTTGCATTTTAAAGCCAGTCCACTGTTTTGATTGATAGTGCTCGATTGGTAAGAGTGAGCGCTGCCTAAAGTAGGTGCGCTCCAAGTGTCATTGTAGCCATGCATGCAGTGAGGCTGCTTGAATGTTCTGATGCCTAGTTCCTGTCTGTATTTTGCCACTACTCAATAGCTTCAATGAAGAGCGTGAGGGGTGTTTAAGTTAACATACAGCGGGTGTTTAAGTTAACATACAGTGTCACATGGGGTGCTTTTCCCTGAAGTCGCTCACTGCTAGGTGTATGGAGCAGCAACTGCAGTCAGGCAGGATCCACTCAGAGTGTACCCATAGTTCCATTGTGTGCACACCTGAACTGTCACTGGGAGCACTCTGTTTTCAACAAAGCACTGCCATTCAAGACAAGGGATTGACTTTAATATGTAAATATTTGGGTTTAAGAGTGCACTAAGGTATAGGCTATGCCAAGTGTGCACTGACTTGCCTTCATTTGCATATAAAATAAACAGGGATTTTTCTGCAACTGTTAAATTAAACTGTATACACTTGGCATGATTATTGTATGACCTACATTACCTATTATGAATGTTTTTACAATTTAATTGGCATTTTGTTGGTGACAGACTTCCTTTAAGCTTAAAAATTTCACCATACAAATAAATATTTTTGAAAACGGTATAAGATGTAACAGCAGCTGTGAAGCCCAGGAACTTACAATGTCCTTATAACATCCATTTAAGAGAGCTTAATATTTTTTTTTTTTTTATTATTATTTTTTATTATTTTATTTTTATTTTATTTATTTATTTTTTTTGGTTAGGTAACCACAGGGTCAGCAGCATGCAAGGTCATCTGGTCTACCGTTATTTGATAGCAAATCATATACAAATAGCATATGGCAATTTTATGCTTCAGATACATGGTCTTATAGGTCTGTTCACACTCATGAAACACCATAGTATGGAAATTGCTTTTTGAAATTGTGCGATCACAATTTCATTTTATATCTGTTCAATACACATTTTTGTCAATTGTGTTATATGTAGAGATGAGCGAGCCTTTTCGAGTTTGGAATCGGTTCTGTTCGCCGAACATGCATATATTGGTCGAACAGTTCCCGAACGTCCGAACCCCATTCAAGTCAATGGAAGGCAAAATGAAGGGCCTAGAAAACACCTTCAAAGTTGCACAAAAGCTGCCAAACATAGCTCAAACTGTCTTGCAGTGGAGCATCGCTGTTTTGGAACAGACAATATCTTCCTATACTATCACTTAGCAAGTTCAGCTCTGCTGTAACACTCGCCATGCTTCAGGTCCGCTCATGAATCTCAGACATCCTCATGACTTCCCTGAGGATGTCTTAGGTTACACAGCAGGTATCATGCAGCAGGGAATCCCGCTGTGTAACCTGAGATAACCTCAATGACGTCAACGCTCAAAACACTAGCTGTGTCATGAGAGCCACAATATCACACAAGAGTCACAGATATATCTCGCTGGTATTGTTATACAGCGCTTGTGAGGAGTGGTGATGTCAGGGCATGCAGCGCAGTTGAAACTTGTGGGATAGCGCCTGTGTGACCCCTCAAGACTTCATATGGTTAATATTTTGAAATAATAATTAATTGCCTGCTCCTGGCCTAATAGATATGAACCAACTGCTAGCGTGAAAGTATGACACCAGACACACAGAGTCAGATGTACACTCTCCTTGGTCAGTTCCAAGCACAACTCCAAGTGAAGTTTTATTTGAACAGATATGGACTTATAAAAACTCAGCAAGAGGCTCGGACAGCCCTACTCAGATGTATTCATTGTTTAGTGGGTTGGATAATGGGCTAGTCCATGGGCGGATCCATGAGGTCATCAGGGGGTGTGGTCTTGATAGAGAATCTCCATGCGACGTGTCGTTCTGTGATTGGTCAGTCCTTCAATGCAATTCAGCTTCCTCCCGGATCTTCCTTGTCAAACAGGATGTAGTCATAGATCCAGTCACCATCTTGCATGGTGTGATGAAACAGCCATGTTTAGATCTAAAACAAGCTTATGCAATGTAAAATAATACACTCTATTGGTAGTTTCTCTCAACCTTTATGTCTTAAGGTTAATTAAGTATTTGATCCTATTGCTCTCCTCAACAGACTGAACTACAGTAATATTTGAGATGGCACCACTTGTCGCACTGTCATGTGTGCCTGCTCTCACAGCATATGGGGGATGCTTTCTGTGACCGCACAATATTGTTGTAAGGCCATGTCCCCACGGTATGTTGTTTGATGCTGCTTTTTAAGCAGATTTTGAGAATCTGTATCAAAATCTGCATGTCTATCCTCAAGCCAGCAATGTGTTTTTTTTCCTTGAAGATTTGGTGCAGATTTTGGGGCAAAAAAAAAGAATGCTGAATCACATGTGAAAGGAAAAAAAGAGCAACATGGGCATAGCACTTCCGACCTGTCCTAGACTTTGCTGGCCTCATGATAGACATGTAGATTTTGATGTAGACTCTCAAAATCTGCATTAAAAAAGCTTCAAACAATGCCCCATGATCACAGGACCTAAGTGGGTCCAGGGAGAGCCACAGTTGTAGTGAAAGTGCTTGAGGATTCCTTTTGCCCTTTGGCTACTTTCACAGAGACTTCTAGGCAGGGGTGGCCCAAATACAGTCCTCAAGGACAGTGCATGTTTTCAGGATTTCCTTAGCATTGCACAGGTGCTAATTTCATATCTTGAAGAGGTGATGATTCCAGCACCTTGTCCAATGCTAAAGAAATTCTGAAAACATGCACTGTTTAAAACCCTTGAGGACTGCACTTGGCCAGCCTTGTTCTACAGTAGTGTGTGTAGTGTCCTGCATTTCCATACATCAGACCATTAATCCAGAGGTCTGCTGCTTGTTCACCAGTCTCTGTAGGGCAGTATCAAAGTACCTGTTTGCATAAGCAGTCCAGCACACAAGGAGTGAACTCAAAAAACATTAACACAGGTCTCAAGTCTCAAACACAAGTCTAAAACACAAACACAAGTCTCAAACACAAACATAACAATATACACAATAAATAAATATAACGAAAGTCCAACAGGGATCATAGACTGTTAAAGTGGAGGATAATCCATGAAGGACAGAGCCCATTAAGATTTTTGAGTTGGACCACAAAGACTGCATGCATGCCCAGTAGGAGGAAGCACAAACAGTGCAAAACCTAGGAAGGGGAAGTATAACTTCAACAAAAACACAGGCCTTGGTTAAGAAGAACTGAAGAAAAAGCAACACAAAAAAGTCTTTCTCTGACCAAAATGCCAAAAAAAAAAAATATGGGTCATCGACCAAACAAGATGCCTTTTTTTTAGGAAAGTCCAATGTACTTCTCGTATAAACTCTCATGCAGCTCTCTTAGCATTGCCTGGGCTTTGGATCGAGGTTGCTGATGGCACTCCGCTGCTGGACGGTCTTGGGGGGGTTGCTTGGGTCACTTCTGCTGGGGAATTCTTCACCATCACCTGCCCCCAGCACACTCTATCTCAGACTGCTGGTCGTGATGGCATTGGGAATCCAGTAGCTGTGGCAACTGTTGCAGGTGGAATCCAGCCAGGCATACTGCAAGATTATGTTCAGTCTGACATCTGATGCTCCCACCTGGATGGCATAGGGAAGGGTAACCTCTTGGCTTTGAGCTCCTCAGGTCCTCGCCTGGCATTGTAGCCAAGGATTGGATCCGCACCTCATTGCAGATGAAGCCCAAAGTGGGTGGTGTGGTGGAGCTTAGGGATGGGCGAGTCTACTCGCTAGGACTCGTTACTCAGCGAGTAGTAAGGGACTCGCAGGACTCGTTACTGTGCGAGTTTCCCAGCGATTACTCGCACAGTAACGAGTCCAATGCAAATCAATGGCAATCCTAGTTTTGTCAGAGACTCTGACAAAACTAGGATTGCCATTGACTACCTGGCTAGACATAATAATTGCGCTAGACAGAAAAAAAATGACGTGGGCTTCGCCGTATTTCTGGAACCAGCCGGATCCAGCAGGCAGCGACGGGCTGCCCCCAACCCCCAGGTGCCTATTTGTACCTGGCCGGACACAAGAATATAGGGGAGCCCTTTTTTTTATTATTTCATGAATTTCATGAAATAATGAAAAAAAAAATGCGTGGGGCTCCGTGCAATTTCTATGTCTAGCCAGGTACAGCTAAGCAGCTGGGGGCTGGAATCCGCAGCGCAGGGAGGCCAAGCTTTCTGGGCACCCCCCGCTGCAAATTGCAGCCCGCAGCTGCCCCAGAAGATGGCGCGTTCATTGAAGCGCCATCTTCTGGCGCTGAACCCCGCTCTTCCAGCGGCCCTGGTGGCGGTGGCACGCTGGGTAATAAAGGGGTTAATACCAGCTTTGTTATACAAGCTGGTATTAAGCCCGAGATTCTTAATGTCAGGCCAGGTTTGACCCGGCCACTAAGAATCTCCTATAAAGGGTTAAAAAAACACCACGCAGAGAAAAATTATTTATTAAAAATAAAGACACAGACGCCATTAGGGACTCCAACTTTATTACCACCACATATCCCTCCAAAGACCCAGGTCTTCTCTCTTCTTTCTTCTCTCTTCTGTCTTCTGTCTTCCTTCTTCTTCTTGTTGCAGCGCCGGTAAGCAGAGAGTTAACTGTGCTGTGACAGCGGGAGCCTATTAAACATGATTTAGCTATTGTAGCAAATAGAGCCTGAAGCTTCCGAGACACATCTGCGATTTGTAAATCGCACATTACTCGCTATTACTCGCTTCCCCATTCATTAACATTGGACTCGCTAGACTCGCAATGAGTAGCGAGATCCCAGGCTCGGACTCGCTAGAGTCAAGCGATTCCGAGTAATTTAGGACTCAGCCCATCACTAGTGGAGCTCCATGTCACATATGTGTCATCTCCTCTGCATGCCGCTCAGGTCTGGTGCTGATGCTGATGAAGCACCCTCTGCCTTTGAGGTGGTTTGGAAGATGACCTCCTCCAGATCAGGCATGCATTGCAGAGGATTAATCTGCCACTACTGCGTAATGTCAGCACAGGGTAGCAAGTGCAACTGTAGTATTATACAGTGTACCTGCGTTCTACTGCACTGGTAAGATGGTGGTGATATAATGACTGAGCTTCGCCTTTTTGTGTGTTTGCTTTCTTCCACAGGATTCACACTCAAGCAATAACTACAGGATTTCAATGTTTTCACAATCTTGCTGCCTAACTCCTCATTAACTCCGCTCTATGTGGTGGTCTAAAGAACTAACGTTACTGTCTGTCACAAATCCAATTTCCCAGGCCACAAGGTATTGCTAAATCTCGTCTGCCGCATCACTCTTTTTTGTGCTAAAAAGCACAATTTTGTGCTAAAAAGCAGTCATTGCTATATTTGCCTAAATATGGCCACCAAATCTTTTTGTGCCTACTACCAGGGTTTGCCAAATTTGCTCTGGTGCAGTATTCAAATCCCCACAGATTTTGTGCTAAAGAGCAGTCTTTGCTATCTGGTCTACTGGATTCACGTCCGATATTTTTTTGATCCTAGAACAACTGAGTTCCCAATCTGTTAGCATCAAATATGAGTGGTAAAATCCATGGTCATGATGGAAAAGATAATAGGCATGTTGGAAAGGGGAAAATGCTTGGTGTTATGGGTATGTTCTAAAGTTACTGAAAGCTCTGCTCAACAAACACCAGTTTCTAGCAAAAGAAAAATGTCAACTTCTTTTAGTGGACGACCTACTATTTTTCCTTTCTTAGGTTTCAGCACATCACTATAACTTGTAGAAGAGGACCAGAAAGAGTGAGTGCTACATTATAGATAGCAAGCACTCCACCAAGTGGCCTCTATTCTACTTCAACTTCAACAACACACACAGTCCAGTCCTCAGAGATGTCACCCCAATCACATTTATTTTCTCACATGTCACAACTCTCCAGCCGCCATACAGACTGTGGATCAACACATATCTGTGTGTCTGTAGAGCTGTTCATTTATACTATTGCCTGGGGATCAGAGGTCTGTTCCAAAGCTTCACTGAATTAAGAGGAGGAATTTATCTGCAACGATGCCCAAAATCTTTGTGATTCGGATCCGGGCCCGGACAAAGGAGGGTCTGAGCATAATCTGGACCCTTGTAAGCAGACTTTAACCCATGGTGCTAGAGATAATGATGCTGATGATAATGCCACTCAGATACCTGAGTCAAATTAATACTTTTTATTATCCTTTTCCTAGTCACAAGGTATTGAACTTAATCAGGACCTTCTTAGTCTAGGGTCACATTACCGTTTTGAGGTGCGCTCAGGGGGGAGTCGCTCTAAAAACGTAGAATTTGGCAGTTACCCTATGGAGACGCGGCCCATAGCGCAGCTTCAATGCGGCCATCTGATTGAAATCTCGCGTTATTTCCTAACGTGAGAAAAGACGTTGTTGAAACATCTTTTCTCAAGTTAGGAAATAATGTGAGATGTCAATCAGATGGCTGCTTTGGAGACGTGCTACGACCATGTCTCCATAGGGTAACTTTGGCAGCGTTAACGCGGCGCTACCATGGCGGTAGCACCGCGTTTATGGTGCAAATCCTATGTTTTTAACGCTACACCCTGTTTAGCGGTAATGTGACCCTAGCCTTACAAGAGTAAGCCAAACTCCTTCCCTGCTACACTCAGAAACTCCAGAAATCTCAGTAATATTACTTGCATGCCTTCTGTCTCCTTCAACTGTGCCCTTTGGAACCCTTGCTCAGCATGTAACACATTCTCCTACATCCACGACTTTATCCTATCACATAACATTAACCTCCTTGCTCTTACGGAGACCTGGATTCAGCAGAATGCCACTACTGCCACTACTGCTCTCTCATATGGTAGCCTGCAATTTTCTCATACCCCTGGACCTGAGAGCAGACCAAGTGGAGGTGTTGGTCTACTACTATCAAGAAACTGTGCTTTTTGAGGTTATCCCACCTGTTCCCTTACTTATCTTTCCTTCTTTTGAGGTCCACACTGTAAGACTTTACAGGCCCTTCTCCCTGCAGTGGTTTATCACCCTCCAGGCCCCCACGTCACTTCCTTCATCACTTTGCCACCTGGCTTCCACACTTTCTAGCCAGTGACCTTCCCACTCTCATCATGGGGCACTGTAACATCCCAATTGACAATCTCATTTCTTCATCTACCTCTCATCTTTTAACGCTAACCTCCTCTCTTGGCCTTTCACATCTTACTAACTCTGCCACACATAAGATGGAAATATTCTGGACCTCATCTTCTCCCGACTCTTCTCAGTGCATGATTTTACTAATTCCCCTCTTCTGCTCTCTGAGCACAATCTTCTTTCATTCTCAGTCAAGAACTGTCAACCCTTCAAGGACACCCCCAACTCCTAAACATATAGGAATATACATGCCATTAACACCCAGAATCTTCTAACGAATTTACAGTCTTCACTGGCCCCAATATGCTCCCTCTCATATGCTGACTCTGCTCTATAGCTTTATAATTAAGCACAGAAAAAATGCCCTGAATGAAGCTGCACCTCCTACACCTAGAACAACTCGGCACCGACAGTGGCAACCATGGCACACGGTTTCTCTAGTGGTGCTATAGTGCGCAGAACATCTGTGGAGAAAATCCAAACTGGCCGAAGATTTCATCCATTATAAATTTATGCTAAAAATATAAAATGCTGCTCTTAACCTCTTCAAACAAGCTTACTTCAACATCCTTATCACATCACTAGTCAACAATCCTAAACAACTTTTTTGACACTTTCCCCTCGCTTCTCGGTCCAAGGGTGCAGACCCCAACCACCAACCTCAGCACTGACGACCTGACCAACTATTTTAAAGACAAAATTGATGAAATACGACAGCCTCAGAACATCATGCATTTTCTTCCCTCCTGCATTTCATCCAATTCACTTTCAGTCTTTGATACGGTTACAGAAGAAGAAGTTACCCAGCTCCTTGCATCTTCTCGTCCTTCTATCTGCACCAGCGACCCAATTCCCTCACATCTCCTTCAATCTCTCTCGTCAGCTGTCACCACTCACCTAACTAAAATATTTAATCTTTCCCTCTCATCTGGTGTTTTCCCCTCCTCCTTTCAAACATGCCAGCATGCATCCATTTCTAAAAAACATCCCTTGACTAGCACTCTCCTGCCAACTACAGACTTGTCTGTAATCTCCCCTTCAACTCTAAACTCCTGAAACAATTGGTCCACTCTCATCTGATCCGCTATCTCTCTGACAATTCTCTTCTTGACCCTCTGCAATCTGGTTTCGGCTCCTTAACGCCCAGTCACACATAACGATATAATTAGAGAGAACGTTGTAATTAGGACGTTACAACGATCTCTCCAGCGATGTCGTTATGTGTGACACTTTGCAGCGATCAGGCCCCTGCTGTGAGGTTCGCTGATCGCTGCAAAGTGCTCTGGGTCATTTTTTGATCATTGGTTTCCCGCTGGTCAGCACGCATTGCTGCGTGTGACCGCGAGAACCCAGCGATCAGTGACCTCACTGGCTGGTAACCATGGTAAACACCGGATATCCAGGCAGCGCGGCTGCCTAGATACCTGGTGTTTACCATGGTTACCAGCGTCCTCCCTGCTTAGCGCTGCTGTAAGCAGGGAGGACACTGGTAACTTATGATAAACACCATTCCCTGCTTAGGGCTGCCTTAAGCTCCAGGACCATGGTAACTAGCTCAGCATCCCGGGTATCCAGGCAGGCGCGCTGCCTGGATACTTGCTGTTTATCATAATTACCAGCGTCCTCCCTGCTTACAGGCAGCGCTAAGCAGGGAGGACACTGACATCGCCTTCAGCGATGTGGGAGGTGGCTCCCATGGCCCTGATCACTGGGGAAATCTGCCTGTTTGACAGCTCCCCAGCGACCAGGTAACAATGCTCCAGCGATCCCGGCAGGTCATTATCACTGTCAGGATCGCTGGAGCGGTCATTATGTGTGACAGGGCCTTTACACTCTACTGAAACTGCCCTTACTAAAGTCTCTAATGATTTACTAACAGCTTAATCTCATGGTCACTACTCCCTGCTGATCCTCTTGGATCTCTCCCCTGCATTCAATATTGTGCATCACCAGCTCCTCCTCTTTATGCTCCACTGTATTGGGCTCAAGGACACCGCTCTCTCCTGGTTCTTCTCCTACCTCTCTGACCCTCCTTCACTGTATATTTCACCGGCTCCTCTTCCTCTCCTTTCCCCTCACGGTTGTGTTTCTCAGGGTTCAGTCTTAGGTCTCCTTCTCTTCTCTCTATACACTGCCCTTATTGGACAAACCATCATTAGAGTTGTTTTTAGTACCATCTCTTTGCTGATGATACCCAATTATATGCCTTGTCTCCTGACATTACCCCATTACTTTAAAATACCAGTGATTGTCTTTCTGCTGTCTCTAACATCATATCCTCTGTCTACCTTAAACTGAATTTGTCAAAAACTGTACTTCTTATGTTTCCTCCATCTACTAATCTTCCGAAACCTAACATTGCCATTTCTGTCTGTGGTTCTATCATTACTCCTCAGCAGCACGCTCGCTGTCTTGGGTTATTTTGACACAAATCTCTCTTTCACTCCCCACATCCAAACACTCGCTGGCTTGTGTCACCTACACCTAAATACATCTCTAGAATTTGACTTTTTGTTACTGTTGACTCTGCAAAAACTCTGTCACCCATATTCATTCTTGTCTGAATTAGTGCAATTCTCTACTAATCAGTCTCCTTTTCACTAAACTCTCTCCAATCCATCCTGAATGCAGCAGCCAGGATCATATTTCCTCTCCAACTGCTTCAGTGATGCCTCTATCCTGTGACAGTCCATTGCACTGGCTGCCCATCCTCCTACAGAGTACAAATATAAAATAATCACTCTCACCCACAAAGCCCTCCACACTTCTTCACCGCCTCACATCTCCTCCCTCATCTCGGTCTATCGCCCCACATGTACAGTGTTGGCCAAAACTATTGACACCCCTGCAATTCTGTTAGATAATACTCAGTTTCTTCCTGAAAATGATTGCAATCACAAATTCTTTGGTATTATTATCTTCATTTAATTTGTCTTAGGGTGCTTTCACATCAGCGGTTTTTGCCAATCGCGGCAGTTGCCGATGATTACCGCATAACGGCTGCACTTGCGGCACACTTGCGACAAGCCCCATACAATGTATATGCGGGCTTGCGGCAGGTGCGGCAGTGCGGTTTGGGATGCCGCAGTGCGCCGCGAAAAAGCGCGGTTAGCCGCGTTTTTTTTACTGCGCTTGCGCAAGTGCGATACCGCACTTGCGGCAAGTGGATACCGCATTTGCCGCACCTGCCACAAGCCCGCATATACATTGTATGAGGCTTGCCGCACGTGTACTGCAAGTGCAGTCGTTATGCGGTAATCGCGGCAGTTGCAGTTTCTTTACCGCAACTGCCGCGATCAGCGCAAAACCGCTGATGTGAAAGGACCCTTAAATGAAAAAGCACAAAAGAGAATGAAGCAAAAAGCAAAACATTGATCATTTCACACAAAACTCCAAAAATGGGCCAGACAAAAGTATTGGCACCCTCAGCCTAATACTTGGTTGCACGACCTTTAGCCAAAATAACTGCGATCAACCGCTTCCGATAACCATCAATGAGTTTCTTACAATGCTCTACTGGAAATTTAGACCATTCTTCTTTGGCAAACTGCTCCAGGTCCCTGATTTTTGAAGGCTGCCTTCTCCAAACTGCCATATTTAGATCTCTCCACAGGTGTTCTATGGGATTCAGGTCTGGACTCATTGCTGGCCACCTTAGAAGTCTCCAGTGCTTTCTCTAAAGCAATTTTCTAGTGCTTTTTGAAGTGTGTTTTGGGTCATTGTCCTGCTGGAAGACCCATGACCTCTGAGGGAGACCCAGCTTTCTCACACTGGGCACTACATTATGCTGCAAAATTTGTTCATAGTCTTCAGACTTCATTATGCCATGCACACAGTCAAGCAGTCCAGTGCCAGAGGCAGCAAAGCAACCCCTAAACATCAGGGAACCTCCGCCATGTTTGACTCTAGGGACCGTGTTCTTTTCTTTGAATGCCTCTTTTTTTCTCCTGTAAACTCTATGTTGATGCCTTTGTCCAAAAAGAGAGAACATTCTTCCAAAACGTTTTAGGCTTTCTCAGGTAAGTTTTGGCAAACTCCAGCCTGGCTTTTTTATGTCACGGGGTAAGAAGTGGGGTCTTCCTGGGTCTCCTACCATGCAGTCCCTTTTCATTCAGACGCCAACGGATAGTACGAGTTGACACTGTTGTACTCTCGGACTGCAGGACAGCTTGAACTTGTTTGGATGTTAGTCGAGGTTCTTTATCCACCATCCGCACAATTTTGCGTTGAAATCTCTTGTCAATTTTTCTTTTCCGTCCACATCTAGGGAGATTAGCCACCGTGCCATGGACTTTAAACTTCTTGATGACACTGCGCATGGTAGACACAGGAACATTCAGGTCTTTGGAGATGGACTTGTAGCCTTGAGATTGCTCATGCTTCCTCACAATTTGGTTTCTCAAGTCCTCAGACAGTTCTTTGGTCTTCTTTCTTTTCTCCATGCTCAATGTGGTACACACAAGGACACAGGACAGAGGTTGAGTCAACTTTAATCCATGTCAACTGGCTGCAAGTGTGATTTAGTTATTGCCAACACATGTTAGGTGCCACAGGTAAGTTACAGGTATTGTTAATTACACAAATTAATGCAGCATCACATGATTTTTCTAACAGTCTCAATACTTTTGTCCACCCCCTTTTTTATGTTTGGTGTGGAACTATATCCAATTTGGCTTTAGGACAATTCTTTTTGTGTTTTTTCATTGAAGACAAATTAAATGAAGATAATAAAACCAAAGAATTTGTGATTGCAATCATTTTCAGGAAGAAACTGAGTATTATCTGACAGAATTGCAGGGGTGTCAATACTTTTGGCCAACACTGTACTCTCTGTTCCACAAGTGACGTAAGACTGACATCTACAATCCAAACCTCCCACTTGCATCTCTAGGACTTCTTATGAGCTGTGCCAATTCTCTGGAACGGACTACCAAAAATCAATTAATTCCAAATATCCATTAAAAACACATGTAACTATTCACATTCTGTCCTTTTTCCAAATCTGGCCTCTTGTGCCATCTGTCTACACCCCCCATAAACTATATAGCACTTTATCTGTACTTGTAAAGATCTCAGCTGGTGACCAGTTCATGCAACACTATGTGAATCCCCTATCTAATATAGAAAGCTGAATGTGTGTATGTATGTCCGGGATTGGCATCTACACCGTTGCAACTACAGCCACAAAATTTTACACAGTCACACGTCTGGACCCCGAGAGCGTCATAGGCTATGTTGTGAGGTGAAATTTTAACCCCGCGCGTTCCAGTTCACCAAACAATTTTGCCCCTATCTACATAATGGGGAAAAAGTGAAAAGAAAAGTGTTGGAGGCAAATTGACAGCTGCCAAATGTGAACAAGGGGGACTTAAAGAATGAGAGCGATGGCACCGAAGAGTATATACTGTACAGTTGCTAAGGTGGGGCCCCGACATAGGATACTCACCACACACGGGGATATGAACACACACACAAAATGCGCCACACACTACCACGTGCTTGAACACATATACCACCCTCAGCACACATTTCACCACACATACACCAACCTCGCCACATAATCGCCCTAAAACACACACAAGTCTGGTATTATCCTTCAAAAATATAAATCTGATTAATAAGCAGCAAAACTACAAGAGAAACAAATGTACCATATCTAATATATAAAGCTGAATGTGTGTATGTCCAGGATTGGCATCTACACCGTCGCAACTACAGCCACAAAATTTTGCACAGTCACACGTCTGGATCTTGAGAGCGTCATAGGCTATGTTGTGAGGTGAAATTTTAACCCCGCGTGTTCCAATTCACCAAATAATTTTGCCCCTATCTACATAATGGAGATAAAGTGACAGTTACCAGTTGACAGTTGTAAATGAGAGGGGCTTAATGACAGCACCAAAGACTAACAGTATATACCAGCATATAGTCACTAAGGTGGGGCCCTAACATCGAATATTCACCACGCACGGGGACATGTATACACACCACATGCACACAAAGAGTAACAGCTAAAGTGGAGCCCCAACATTGGATACTCACCACGCACCCGAACACAAATACACACCACAAGGAGACACACACAACACAGAGACACACCCACACAGACACCCCCCCACAGGGACACACACACATACACATCCTATAGGGACAGCATGCACTCACCCCACAGGGACACACACACCACAGGGACATACACACACACACACACCCCACAGGAACACACACACACCCCATAGGGATGGACACACACCACAGAGACACCCCTCCCCCCACAAGGACACACACCTCAGGGACCCCCCCCACAGGGACACACACACACCACTGGGACACACACACACCCCAGGGACACACACACACCCCAGGGACACACACCATACAGACAGACACGGATGTGCACAAATTGCCTCACACAACTCACCTCATGCGCTTAGTATCTTTAATTTCCAAAAATAAACATCTGATTAAAAACAGCCAATGTGCAACACATGTGCCATATAGGGAATTAAGGCAGATGTCAGTCATATGAGCTGTCTTTTATGTGTATATGTAAGATAATATATACTGCCCGGCTGGGGGGAGGGTTTACTGTTGGCTGGAGATTTATTAGGCTGCCTATAGCAACCAATCACAGCTCAACTTCTATTTTCCTACAGGTCATTAATATGACATATTCAAATTCTATTTTGTTATAGCTAACATCAGTTATTTATTAACCCGGGCGTAGCTGGGTAGTACAGCTAGTTTATTATATTAATGGCTGGATCATATATTTACCATTTACCTTTTGTGCCTCTTCTATTCCCCCATAGACTGTAAGCTTGTGAGCAGGACCTTCACTCCTCACGGTATCTGAATATGTATTTTTTTTCTTGTATTGTCTCATATTGTCTGTATTGTATTTTACTGAATTACTATATAGTATTGTATTGTATCCTCTCTCATCTGTAAAGTGCTGCGGAATTAGTTGGCGCTAAAGCACACTTTGACTAGTATGCTGAGTCAGGTGGGTGTCTAAATGGAAGACGAGGAAGTAGAGGAGGAGGAGTATGCGGAGGGATAAAAAGATCTTAAAGGGCAGTACTGTCGTCAGCACAGAGGTGGTGGCATGGGAGGGTGGAGTAGAGTGATTGACGAGGGCTCCTGGTAGCAGCCAAACTGTCGCTGAGCGTGCAGGAGTCGAGGAAGAAAGGAGGAAGAGACAATGGTCATGGAAGCAGATGATGGAGATTTTGATCACCTTTCTGTTGTGCGAGGTTGGCGGGAGAGGGCAGAGGAAGCAAGCGGGAATGTTACCCTGCCGCCACTAAGACAGCAAGGACTTGGGCCTCATGGATGCACAAGACATATGAAAGCCTTCTTGCTACACTATGTGGAACATGATTCCCCGATTGTTAGAATTCGAAGTAATGCCTACTACTGGGTTGCCATGCTGTTAGATTCCAGGTGCATGAGTAAATTTAGCCAAGTGTTTCCCAGCCTGGAAAGGCTTGCATGCATGCAGGTGATCCGGTTGGCAGGGTAGGGGGTACTCGGATACCGGGACAGGTGGTTACTTCGGTGGGGGAATCATGGCTGATCGGTTCCCAGTTCCGTGCCCTGGACCCTCAGTGGCGGGTGGGGGTGATGATGATGGGGGAAATGGTATCGTGACACCACTTGTGGTACCTGGTAATAGGGTTACCAGCACTGCGTCCGGCCACTGAGGTGATTGGAATGCAGCTTTGGTAGTACTGCTCCCCACAGGTGGAGCTTTACGTCAGGGCGGTGGGATGGATGAAGGGAGTAGTAGTAGCGGTTTTACTGTGAACGCTGCAGGTGGCAGCGGGGATTCAGGCACACACACACAATTGTCTTGGTTTCGGTACCTTTTTACTGATGTAAAAGGTACAGTCCAAGAGGGAAATTGTAATGAGGAAAAAGTTGGCACCTTTATCCGATGTAAAAGCTTTACTTTATTCTGTAAATCACAGCATTAAAAATGAAAGCATCTAGGTGGCTGAAACATGCCCCGTCATATGTGTTTCGATTAAAAAATCTTTATCAATGACAAAGAGGCACCAACACAACAATCAATTTATACAAGACAATACACCTGTGGGTGAGCATATTCCCATTCCCCTGTCCCATTGAATCTACAGTCCAAGAGGGTAACCAGGTTTCAGTGCAGCTTGGGACGTTCACCTTGGAGAGTTGTAAGACCTCCTCTATTAGCGTGTGTGGTGATTGGGGTAAGTTCTGCCTGTAGCTGAACCTGACGCGCTTTGTCCCTCTCAGGGTGCTGTTCCACAACTGACAATGAGGACCTTTCTGTGGGATCCCTAATCTCTGCTTAGGTCCCTGGTCCTATGCTTGGTCAGGTTTGGTGTCTTCTGGTCCTTACTTAAGGGGGACTAGATACACCTGGTCTGTCCAGGCATTTCCTGCTATAATAGATTATTAGCAGTTTCGAACTTCAGTGTCCAGGTAGCTAAAGGGTTCTCAGATCTGTTCCCTTCTTCCTTCTTCTTACTTCTCCCACTGGCCTCCGTCCCTCTCCCTAGGATGCAGCACGGCTGGATCAGGTTTCCTGGTTCTGGACCTGGCTTGGTCCCAGCAACCAGTTCCGTCCAGTCCTTCCACTGTACTGTCCGGCAGGAAGTAACTTCAGTACTAACTGACTGCTCTTTGCAGGCTGACTGACTGGAGCTAACTGCTCTCTTCATTGCCAAGTGCAGACTGCCTGACTCCTCCCCTCAGGTCTGGATCTTTATAGGGGATCTGGCTTAAGAACAGCCAGTGGGGCTCGCCCTCCTGGTCTGGGTTGGAAGGTGTTGTATGCTGTGTGTGCCAAGGTGTACTTCCCTCCCTGCACCGGTGGGTCCTGTGGCAATCCCCCGCAGGGGTGCCACATTCCCCCCCTAGATAACTTCAGTCCTCCGGGACTGAAACATTTTTCAACAAACACAACTTAACATAACTATTTACATATGAAAGTTGAACAGAGTCCCAAATAAAATTTACAAAAAACAGGAAAAATAGGAAAAACAGGTAACCAGTCCATACAGCGCTAGTCTATCCGCTGCAGGCTGTTAAAGTATTTTTGCCACCACCAGTCCTGTGGCTACGGTCCATTTTTGAAATTAGAAAAAGACAAATTCAAAAGTCCAAACAGGTAAAGTCTCTGTAGGCTTAAAAGTTCAAAGTTACACAATAAACACTTACTACGGGTGCCTCGGCATAGGAGTCCTAGGTACTGCAGGGGCCTCTAATGGGTTCCTAAGCACTGTAGGCCTCCTGGCCCTGGGGTCACCTATTTGCCAAGATTTTGCTCTCCCTAGACAGCTCCTTACACCAACTCCACTCACTCCTCTTTCTGATGTTGTGTACCTGGTTTGTGTTGTTTTAGCCTACTCTTCACCCTTCTGTACACTGACATTGGTTATATATTTAACGTATTTATATTTCCCACATTTTACCGCTTATTCTCTGTATCTGAGTGGTGGATGTCCCAAATTGACACGGGTTGATCTAAGTGTTTCTGGTGTATGACTAGTGTGAGTGGTCTATGTGTCACAGGTAAACTGGGTAACAGTCTGCAACCACTTGATCTCACAGCAGGAATGGCAGGTGCACCGATTGCAGGATTCTCTAATTCCGATACAACAGGCTGTACTTCTGGTACTTGGACGGGTTCTTCTACTGGTTGTCGGAAGGTCAACATAGGTATTAGATATGAACGTTCTATTTGGGGCCAATCTGCAGGTAGTTCTCTTATGAGTGTCTGGACTTTGGCTCCTCTTTTCCAGGTTTTGGACAAGGTACACATTCCTTTGGTTGTGGTGATTGAGGGCACTTTTTTAAATGATCTTTGGATGCTTTAATTATAAGATTATTAATCCTCTTCTTCATAGCGCTCCATTAGACCGCCTTTTATTTTGTTTATATTAAATGATCTCTGGAGACTGTTGCTGTTGTTTCTCCATTGTCTAATGCTGATCAGATAGGTCTTCTAATTGTCAAAGTTTGATGGTAATACAATTTTATGGTTCTGCTTCCCATTGAGCATCTAATTTGTGGAGTCTCCTTTTCCTTTTCAAAACCAATTCACCTGGTGTTAAGGGTGTTCCTTGTGCACTTTTGTTAAAGTTGGTCTCATGTTTTTCTCTGGATTTTGCCAGAGTTCTCTCAACACATTCCTGTATTTTCTTGTACTGCTCTGTTCTTCTGGTATCCCAATCTGCATCTAAGGTGTATTCTTCAGGAACTACAATGCCCATTTCGAAGTCTACTGTCAATTGTCCTGGTCTTGCTCTCATGAGGTATGCAGGGGTACAATTTGTTGAGCTTACTGGTATGTTGTTGTAGATGTCAACAAAGTCTGGTAACTTCTCTGGCCATCTGTTTCACTCTTCTAAGGGCAGAGTTTTCAACAATTCTATTACCACGTGATTCATCTTTTCGCAGATTCCGTTGGTTTGGGGATTGTAAGGCGTGGTACGATTTTTTTTGCATCCGTATAGGTTACAGAACTCTTGAAATACTTCCGCTTCAAAGGCAGGACCTTGGTCTGTCAATACTTGTTCTGGATACCCGTGTGGTCTGCAGAATAGGCTTGAAGGTTCTGCGGCTGTTGAGCTGTTAAGTCTTTCACAGGAGCTACACAAGGAATTGGAATAGTGGTCCACCATGGTAAGAGGATAGTATAGACCGATCTGCTGGGTTTGAGTTTGACGTGATTTAGGCTACCACTTCTATGCTGTTTTAGTGATGATTGGCTGAAGTGGTGCTTTCTATTTAAGAGCATGGTCACAATTTTTACACCATTTCTCTATGGTAGACCTCATGCCGATCCAAAAGAATCTCTCACGTAACAATATTTCCAGTTTTCTCCATCCAAAGTGTCCTGCTCCATTTATGGTACGCTTCCCAACACCATTAGGACATCTCTCTTTGGAACACGATTTGCCATACCATGCCATGGGTTCTCTGGGGTTAATATACCTTCTGCACAATTGACTTTGATAGATTAATAACCTGCTTCTTTCTTTCCACAGGTATTGGGCCTCTGGTGGAGCATTCTTTTCAAGTTGGGAATCCGGTTGGGTTACTAGGTTTTTTTACTAGCTCACTGCCGGATCACTGTCTTGTGTCTCTTTCCATCCATAGTGAGGCAACGGGTTTAGTGCAACAGTTGACAGTTCGGTAGATATGGGTTTCTGTCATCTTCCATTTTCTACTTTTATGGAAAGCTGGGAATTCTACTTCCTCCAAGTCATCCGCCTCTTCTTCAAGTCCTTGCAAATGAACCTGAGGGTTTCTGGAGAGGCATCGCATTTGCATTGTTATAGCCTCCCGTTACTTGATGGTAAAGTCATAGTTGATAGTTGGCCATCCAGCGTTGCTCAATGCACCAAGCCTCGCGGTATCCAAGTGTTAACGGATTATTGTCCGTGAAGATGGTAAATTTTGATGTTGCCAGGTAATGCTTTAACCGCTCTGTATAGCCAGACAGGGCCAGGAACTCCAACTTAAAGAATTGTAGTTTTACGGGTTCCTCTCGGTGGGTCAAAGTTTTCTGCTGGCATAGGCAATTACTCTTTCCTTACCATCTTGTATCTGGGATAGTACTGCTCCCAGGCCTACATTACTTGCGTCGGTGTAGAGGACAATGGTAGGTTATAATCAGGGTAAGCCAGGATTTCCTCACCGGTCAGAGCCTGCTTCATCTGTTGGAAGGAGTTTTCTTGTTCCTTTCCCCATTCCAATGGTGGCTCTTAAGACCTTCTCTTCTTAGTTTGGCGTACCAGAAAATCTTGTAGGGGCACCGAAATCTTTGTGTAGCCCTTTATGAATCTTCGTTAATACCCAACCAAACCTAAGAATTTAGTACCTCACTAACAGTGGTTGGTCTCTGCCAGTCCTGGATAGCTGTCACTTTTTCGGGGTCTGGTGCTACTCCATCTGTGCTGACCACATGCCTAGGTATTGGACTTTTGGTTTCAGCAGGTGACATTTAGATGGTTTGAGCTACATTCGTACTTTGCCAGAGCTGTAAATACCTCCGCCAGGTGTTCCAGATGTTCTTCATAGGTTTTGGAATACACGATGACATCGTCCAGGTTAAGAGCACCATCTCGAATTCCGGTGTCCCAGGCAACATTCCATGAGTCTTTGAAACGATCCCAGTGCATTGCATAACCCGAATGGCATGCTGTTGAATTCGCATAGGCCCATTGGTGTTGTGGATGCTGTCTTCTCTCAGTCTTCTTCTGCAACGGAGACCTGCCAATATCCAGCTAGTGAGATCTAACGTACCGAAATAATTAGCAGTCTTTAATGCAGCAAGAGACTCATCTATCCGGGGTAACGGGTAAGCATCTTTGTGAGTGATCTATTGATTTCCCTGTAATCCACACACTTCCTCATAGTACCATCCTTCTTTCTGACTAGGACTAAGGGGGCTACCCAGGGACTACAGCTATCTCTTATAACCCCGGCTTCCTTCATGTCCTGCACCATCTCTTTGGCACACTAGTAGTGGTTTGGTGGAATGGGTCTATGTCTCACTTTAATTGGGGCTCATTTCCGGTAGGTATGTGATGGTGTACCCCTTAATCCTCCCAAAATCTAATGGATGCTTACTAAATATCTGTTTGAACTCTTGTACTACCCAGTAGACTCTGTGCTTCTGGTGGGAAGGGGTGGCATCAGTTCTACGTGCAACTGCTGACACCACTTCTCTAGCTGTCGCTTAGAGTTGTTCTCCTCCACCTGGTTTGACAGGGAAAAGGGCTCTACTGTCTGTATGTTGTTGTTACAGACAATGTACAGCTTTGTTTACAGTAGCATACCGGGGTAGCTTTGTTTCTTCTTCCCCACAATTTAATACACAGATTGGTACCCTTCCCTTGGTACATCCACCACCCCTCTGGCTGTCAGTAGTGTAGGTCTATGCTCTGAATATACCGGCTCTACAACTGCCTGGTATTCCTTTCCTCTGAGACCTATAGCTGCTCGACACCATATCATCATTTCACTTTTCGGTGGTGACACAATGGGAAACGGGTCTGTTACCCGTACACTGCCAATCTCTCCCCCAGACAGATTTACCTGTTGCTTGTGGATGAGGGCTCAGATTTCTCTTTGGAGGACTCTCTTCCACCCATAACCAGCAGTTACAGCAATCTGTTGGAGCAAAAACAACACTTTTCCAAGGCAGTTTTCAATCACTTAGATAATTACCATGTAGGGGTAATGTTTCTAAGGATTTTCTTCAAAAACCAGACACATAATACCTTGGCCTTATTAAGCGCTCACCTCCTATTACTTTATTGTACTTCGTTCCCCACTGAGTTGCGTGGGTTTTACCTATAGCTGCAAGAATCGACCCCAATTTAGAGTCTGGGGGTGCTGGGATTAAGGACGCAGCAAAATCTTCATTATCCACAGCCGCTTATTAGCCGAGGACACAGGGAGATAAACATCAATGCACTAACTCTTGTTGTGCAGACAGCACAACAAGCACAGGTGAGGTTCCCATTCAAATAACCTGCTCCCGATGACAATTACAGAGTGGCGCAACAATATTACCTTCTTTGACACATAACCCTTGGCCTTTTAACTCCACCCTCCTCAGCTTTATTATCACTTCTCTGAACCCCACCTGATTCTGTGGTTTTACATTAGCTGCAAGAATGACAAAGTTAGAGTCTGGGGGTCTAAGATCAGTATCAGACCAAAATTGTTTGTAAAGGCTATGTGGGATGGTGGTAACCTTTGACCCAGGTGTCCAGTAGGGCCGACATGGAGGTTTCCTTCCAGCGTAATGTTGAGGTACGGACGACCTTCCATGCACCGATTACGTCAGTCATATGGGCCCGGACGTCCTACTCCTGAGGGTTGTCCCTCGGACCCAGGAATCTCGGGTTTTAAAGGACATCCTCTTGCGAAGAGGCCTGGTTTGTTGCAGCGTAGGCAGATGGGTTGTCCTGAAGAATCCGTGTGGTCGCTGGATCTGCGTTGGAGTGGTGCATTGGTCCCCTGAGGGGCGACTTGTTGGTCCCCAGAACGGGCGACTTGTTGGTCCTCTCCATGGGTGACTTGGGCTTCTTTTCATCCATGGGACATCCTCATAGCAATCAGCTATCTGGATTCTGCTTGGTGGTTGTGCCCCCGGCATGGCTTGCAAGAGCTTTAACACATAGTCCATATTTTTGGTTAGCTGCAGCACCTGGTTATGTAGGTCATCATCAATGTTGTTTGCTACAGCTTGCCCTGCCCTTTTTCAGGGTCCTAGGGAGTAGGTTCAAAGTCTGTTGCAGAGGTCTTAACCTGCCAGGTTAGGGTTGCAGGTTCTGCAGGCAATGAGTCTCGTAGTACTGTTATGCTCGGTCTTTTAGAGCATTGAAGTTCACATCAGGATGATCTAAGACCCACATGTGTACCTGCTGGCGGTGGTAGTCCGACCTCAATCCATTCGTAAATTGTTCTGCAAGCATTTGATCTTCCTCTAGCACACTTGCTGGGTCTACCTGTTTTAAGGACCGGAGTGCCCCTTGTAAACGTAAGGCAAAGTCTCTGATTCTTTAAGCTTGTGCATGTCAGCATCACTCCAAGACTCGACCTCTAGCTTCACTGCGCATGTTAATTGTCCCAACACAATGGCAGCTCGCTGCTTTTCTGTCATAGCATACATGTCCAGCACTGCACACATATTTTGTTTGAAGGCTGCTAAGGTACCCTGTAGGTTGACAACCATTTTGCGCCCGGTATATACGGCAAGGCTAGCGGCATTATCGGGGCCACTGCTCCAGGTGCTGCAGCTCCCACACTGCCTGCGGGACCGGCCGGTGAAGCATTCCGGACATTCCCTCTGTCAAGGACTTGTGCATTGTCCGCTTCACTCATGGCGGCGCCCCCCTAGTTAATCGCTGCCAGCCGATGAGGTGAACTTTTTCAGTAGTCGGCGGCTTTACAGGAGGAGTGGAGCACCTCCGGCATTTCTGGAACTAGACGCTGCACTTTGGTGAACTCCAGTAGAGCGGAGGGGCGGGGCTTATCTTCGTGCTCTTTTAGGGTACCTTTACATGCCGCAACTTTTGGCGGCGATCGGAGGCAACCTAACGTGTAGCGTGCACATTTTTCATGGTTGCTTTCGAACGCCGAAGGCGCATTTACACGCCGCAATTTCGCCCTCAACCCAAGGCGATGTGTGGTCCCGGAAGTTCCCACACCAAGAGTGGGAAACATCCGGTTGACTCCCGACGCCGCTTCAGAAGCTGCAATCCCCAAAGGAATGTGGGCGTACATGTTCAGCGCTACAAGAACATAGGCGTGACAGGCTTGTGTATTCCGCGCCCCAAACACGCTGATTAGACAACGCAATAGCGTCATGATTGGCTAGCCTGCGCAGGAAGGCTGACTAATACATGACGCAATTACCATTGTGTAGTATGAATGGACAGCTGTTAAATATGGCGCCCTGTGAAGGGACAGCCAATGGAAACACAGTAGCCACCACCAATCATCGCTGACGGGGCGCGGCGTCCAGCACGCTGTGGCACGCCTCCGGGAATCCAGTAGGTGATGCTGAATTCCATCCCTATCTCCCCTTCACACGCCAAAAGATGGGAAAATCACCATCATAGTTGCGTCTGGTTTACGAGCAGTGCTCTGAAATCGCAACCGGGCGCAACTTTCAAAAACACCACCAGGTTCCCCAAATACAAGCCGCAATTTCGTAGCAATTTCACGGAGACGGTGACGGGGCTCCGGGATTGCCTCTCAGTTCTCACACCACAGTAGCGGCGTGTAAAGGTACCCTTAGACGATACGATGCTCTTCCTGCTCTGTGGCGCAGCAATGGTGGTCCAATTTTACAGTTCACAAGACAATCAATAAAGTCTATTTTCAAGCACACAGTACCCGGTTTTACTGGGCACGGGATCCTGTTTGTGACGCCAGAACTAATCCGGTTGATAGGGTAGGGGGTACTCTGATACCGGGACAGGTGGTTATTTCGGTGGGGTAATCATGGCTGAGTCGGTTCCTGGTTCCATACCCTGGACCCTCAGTGGCGGGGGTGGGGGTGATGATAATGGGGGAAATGGTATCGTGACGCCACCTGTGGTACATGGTAATAGGTATACCAGCGCTGCGGCCTGCCGATGAGGTGATGGGAATGCAGCTTTGGCAGTACAGCTCCCCACAGGTGGAGCTTTACCTCAGGGCGGCAGGGTGGATGAGGGGAGTAGTAGTAGCGGTTCTACTGTGAATACTAGATGTATACAGGTCACTGACCCACATGAATCATCTTCTTATAGCAATCCATGAAGCTGATACTCGTACCACCTGAGTGTGGAGGGGCATAAAATTGACTGGAGTGATTGCATGAGGCCCACTAGACCTAAACAAGTCACTGACTCACCTGAATCCTCTTGTAGTAGTCCAGATGATACTTGTGCCACCTTAGTGTGGCAGGGCATAAAATTACTTGTTTGGGATAGAGTTTTTTGGGGAGTTTTTTTGGGGAATATAGTCGTGATGCCACCTACGGTACTCGGGCAGGGATGGCTGATGCTGCAGTTCAGGTTTCCGGGGCAGATGACAATGCAGCTCGATGTTGTCGCTCCCCGTAGGTGGAGCAGTACCCTTGGGCAGATGTACAAATCTATGAGTGGATGGTAATAAAGTTGCAGTGGACATCAGGGACATTAGGGTCATCGGAATAATTCGAGGACTCAGCTGATGCAGTTCCACACTTTTACTCACTGTTTTCAGCTGAAAAAGTCCAGCCGGGTGCTGTGTCCTATGAGCCAGGGGACCAGCCACTCCCAGGTAGATTGGTAACACTTAGCCGGCACCCTGTTCTGTATACCATCCCCGAGTCGTCTCCCTCTTGTGCTGGCTCTCTCTATCTAGCCCTACACCTCATGCTCCGTGTCCCCGCCAGTGGCCTCGGACCCTACCGAGCGACATACTCCTCGTCCCCTGTTACTCATCATCCTTTTACTCCTCAAGGTACCGTCACACGCCACCATATCTCCGGCGAGATTGCTGGCAATTCCTGAATTTCGGCGATTTGGAAACCACATCGTATGTGCATAGTGGTGAGTGACTGGCTGATTCTACAGAGAATTTGCTGGTGGAGCGTCACCTGATTGCCCTGCACTGCAGTGAAATCAGGCGATATCCACCAGGCGATCTCAGCGCTTCGTGGCGTGTGACAGGGCAATAGCGATGTAGAAAGCAAGCTCAGACATTTCTGGAATCAATCCCCGTAGGCGTGCCTGCAGCCATCAATGGAGTAGCGAGATAGTAGAAAGGGACAATGTGTCATGTAGTGGGCAGACTTCCTGACAAGGCTGACCAATGGTAACGCAGTTGTTTAGGTCAATCAGAGTGGTAGGGGTGGGCTGTAACATACTCTGGCATGCCTATCTCCTCACCGCAGCCAAGCTCTTCACCCACATCGCTGATGTGGTGGTGGCGTCTGACATGGCGATGTGAGAAAGGAAGATCGCTTCCGGTCTTGGTCAGGCTATTTCCGGAATGCAGGATCGCCGGTGATCGCACGCGAAATCACTACGTATGACATCTCCGAAGCGATCTGAAAAAAGTGCCCGAAACGTGCACGCTCACATCAAATCGCCAGCGATATGGAAGCCATATGGTGGCGCGTGCCAGTACCTTCAGACTCCTTTTACGTAATGTAGAATACTGCTGCCACTTTTCCCCTGTGCCTCATCCATCTGTGAATTATATCTGAGTTTCACCCACCTTTGAAATTCAAGTGAATATGATCCACCTCCTATTTTTAAGTGATTTTGAAGAGTGTGCAGGCTCACACTGTGTCTCATGCACCCATGCTATGCCTTGATACTATTTACATTTCAGTTCCAGTTCAGGTTTTGGTACTTTGTGTTTATTTGCAGTCATTGCAAACTAAGGTATGGCCTGCCTTATTTGAGCTGGACATTATATTATGTGTGTATAGCTCCCCATTGCTGGTGTTCTCTATTGTGACCCAGGACCTGCTCATTCCTTATCATGTCCACATCATAGGCATATGGTAAGGTTTTTAATACTGCTGGGTAGGGATGGTCCCGATGGGGGTCACCTTGTCGTGGTGGGATGGCTTACGCATTTTTTGATCAATATAATGTCATCAAGTACCGTATTTCTACTTTCATGCACTATACATTTTATTTATTTGTTTATTTTAGGGTATTTGTTCATATGTTTTTCTTGTTGCTTTTGCCATGATATCTTTTGTACTCTGGCTTGATTGTTGTCGCTTTTCCTGGTGTCTGGCACTAATATGAGCAATGTGTCAGCTTTTTAACTCCTTTAAATGGTGTTTCTATGTGTTTGATGTTGCCTGCCATTGATTTCAATAGGGTTCAGGTTCAGTTCCGCGAACATTTTGGCAAACACCCCAATTTCGGCGAACCGAACCATACTGAACACTAAAGTGTTCGCTCATCTCTCTCTACCCAAAGGCTGCTATTCTAACTACTGAAACACTAAGGGTATATGCACACACTAAGTTTTTGATGCAGAAATGTTCTGCACCAAATCTGTATCTCCTAGCAGAAAAACACACGAAAAACTCAGTGTGTGCACATGGCCTAAAGGCAAGAAAATAAGTTTGACATTAGATTAAGTTTTTAACTTTTGATCATAATATTAACAAATATAGTTTCCTATACTTTAAATAATAAAAAAATGCAATAAATGCAATTACTATACATTTATAAACTTATATATATATGTATAAGCTTAATACTATTTTGCGCCAGTATTCACCCTAATATTATATAGATTATTCTTGTTTTTGTTGCATTTATCAAGCTCAAACTCTTTTAAACACTATGGACCAGATTTTTTAAGCAGTTTAACATCAATTTTTATTTACCAAATTTAAAAAGTAACCGCAAAAAACATAGTTCTAATTATATTTTATTATTTTGGTTACAAATCTGTATTCATCTGAACTGAAAACAGAGGTTTTCCTCTACTAATGTGATCCCCTTTCTTTTGTTGTAACTCTTCCTAACTAACACTTTCCCCATAAATTTTGGTTATCTACTCTGCTCTTAGAATCTTACCTTTAAGAGGCACATAAATACCTTTATTGTTGTTGTAGCTTTGATCTTCTGTTCTGCAGACCTGAATCGGACAAACTGAGCAGGACACAACAATAGTGGGGGCTGAGAGGAGAGAGAAATCTTATCTGGGCATGCATGTCCAGACTGCTGTTCCTAACAGAGAGGCAGCCTCACCCCCCACCAGTTATGTCCCCTGCTCAGTTGGTCTGATTCCAGTCTCTAGAACGAAAGATCAAAGCTACAACAACACTATAGGTGTTTGTGAGCCTCTTCAAGATCATCTTACAGGAGCAGAGTAGAGAGCAGAAATATATTGGGAAAGTGTTAGCTATGAGAAGTTAGGTCAAAAGAAGTGGATCATATTAGTAACGGTAAACACAATGTAACTTCAAGTCAATCACACTTCAGTGAAATCAAACTGTCCAATTATGAAGCAACTCTTATTGTGAATCAAGTTCTCCTGTTGTTGTTCAAATGGAACAGGCAACAGGGAGAAACGATAAGCAATCAGCAAGACATCCCCTATAAAGGAGTGGATCTACAGGTTTAAACCGCAGACCATTTCTCTGTTCTCATCCTTTTTGGCTGTTGTTTTATTCACTTTTGCATTTTGTCACCCCTGTTGCTCAGGTAATGCAACTCATCCAAGATGGCACATCAATGCAAGCTGTGGCAAGAAGGTTATGGCCCCTTTCACATTTCTGCGTTTGCTGCGTTTTGCTGCGTTTTGGTTCATTTGCGTTTTTTTCGCGTTTTTACCGCTAAAAACGCATGAAAACGCATACGTTTTTATCCCATTGATTTTAATGGGGACGCATGAAAAACGCATGCAAAAACGCATGTACAAACGCATGTGCGTTTGCAAAAACGCATAACGCATGCGTTTTTGCAAGCGCAGCTCAAAACGTGGCAAACAACGTTTTGGGCTGCGTTTGCAAAAAACGCATGCGTTATGCGTTTTTGCAAACGCACATGCGTTTGTACATGCGTTTTTGCATGCGTTTTTCATGCGTCCCCATTAAAATCAATGGGGATAAAAACGCATGCGTTTTCATGCGTTTTTAGCGGTAAAAACGCGGAAAAAAACGCAAATGAAGCAAAACGCAGCAAAACACAGCAAACGCAGAAATGTGAAAGGGGCCTAACTGTGTCTGTTAGCACAGTGTCCAAAGCATGAGGCACCTTGTTATACATTTGATGGAAATCACATATAGTGAGCCTACATTTTTCAGGGGTAATTCAATAGATTTGCAGCTATCATTTATTAATTAACCCCCAGCAATAATTGTTATATATTTGGTGTTTTTTACAATCCTTTACATTTGGACAAATCATTTATCATCTAACATTCAAAAGAAATGTGTATAATAAGAATCTGTGGATTAATCTGTAAATTATGCAGACTAAACATGATCTTCTGGAACTAAAGCAAAAAAAGAAAAAGTACCTGTTGACTAATTGTATCCAGCTTGGTGGCACGGTGACAAAACATTGCTTTGTAATACAGTACATAGGAGGAGAAATCAATGCTTTCTACTTTGCCTGTCATAAATAATCCCTAAATCCTAATCATATTTCCCTTTCAAGTATATTTTCTTTCTTTCTTTATTTTGGCTAAAGATCATAGATTAGTTTATCGCTAATAAAATCGTTTAGTGTTTGTGGAGTATTTAAAGCACTCCGGTCATGGAGCACACTGTGCTCCAACAGAAGTTTGTTCACTGTAAAAATATTGTTAAACTAGATGGTGGCCCGATTCTAATGCATCGGGTATTCTAGAATATGTAGGTACCGTATATACTCGTGTATAAGAAGAGTTTTTCAGCCCAAAATTTGGGCTGAAAAGTCTCCCCCTCGGCTTATACACGGGTCAATACGGTAGTCGGGGCCGCTCATTATATATGCACTGCTTCCCCCTGTCAATCAGCGGCAGGGGGAAGCAGTGCATATATGCCCCCAAATGCTGGCACTCTCCCCCCTTGTAAGGGCCCCCCCCCGCTGCGTATCTTACCATCCCGGTCTTCTGCACAGCGCCGCTCCTCAGTGCTCCGTTCTTCATGCTCCCGTCCTTTTACATCCGGGATCTCCGGCAGCGAGGACGGAGCATGGAGAACGGAGCGCCGAGGAGCGGCGCTGAGCAGAAGACCGGGATGGTAAGATAAGCAGCGGGGGGGAGCCCTTACAAGGGGGGCGAGTGCCAGCATTTGGGGCTGCTATATACCCCCTCGGGGCTGCTGTATACAACCACTGGGGCTGTATATACCACTGGGGCTGTATATACCTCTGGGGCTGCTGTATACTACCACTGGGGCTGCTGTATACACCTCGGGGCTGCTGTATACTACCACTGGGTCTGCTGTATATACCTCTGGGGCTGCTGTATACTAACTACTGGGGCTGCTGCTGTATATACCACTGGGGCTGCTGCTCTATACTACCACTGGGGCTGCTGTACATACCTCTGGGGCTGCTGTATACCACACTGCTGGGGGCTGTATACCTGTGCTGGGGTCCACCCTCGGCTTATACACGAGTCAATAGGTTTTCCCAGGTTTTGGGGGCAAAAGTAGGGGGGTCGGCTTATACACGGGTCGGCTTATACACGAGTATATACGGTAGTTGACATACTGTGACTGACAGAACTTGTTCACTTAACTTGAGTGAACTTCATGCATATATATATATATATATATACAGTGTTGGCCAAAAGTATTGACACCCCTGCAATTCTGTCAGATAATACTCAGTTTCTTCCTGAAAATGATTGCAATCACAAATTCTTTGGTATTATTATCTTCATTTAATTTGTCTTCAATGAAAAAAACACAAAAAGAATTGTCCTAAAGCCAAATTGGATATAATTCCACACCAAACATAAAAAATTGGGTGGACAAGAGTATTGGCACTGTTAGAAAAATCATGTGATGCTTCTCTAATTTGTGTAATTAACAGCACCTGTAACTTACCTGTGGCACCTAACAGGTGTTGGCAATAACTAAATCACACTTGCAGCCAGTTGACATGGATTAAAGTTGACTCAACCTCTGTCCGGTGTCCTTGTGTGTACCACATTGAGCATGGAGAAAAGAAAGAAGACCAAAGAACTGTCTGAAGACTTGAGAAACCAAATTGTGAGGAAGCATAAGTAATCTCAAGGCTACAACTCAATCTCCAAAGACCTGAATGTTCCTGTGTCTACCGTGCGCAGTGTCATCAAGAAGTTTAAAGTTCATGGCACTGTGGCTAACTTCCCTAGATGTGGACCGAAAAGAAAAATTGTCAAGAGATTTCAACGCAAGATTGTGTGGATGGTGGATAAAGAACCTCGACTAACATCCAAACAAGTTCAAGCTGCCCTGCAGTCCGAGGGTACAACAGTGCCAACCCGTACTATCCGTCGGCGTCTGAATGAAAAGGGACTGTATGGTAGGAGACCCAGGAAGACCCCACTTCTTACCCCGAGACATAATAAAGCCAGGCTGGAGTTTGCCAAAACTTACCTGAGAAAGCCTAAAACGTTTTGAAAGAATGTTCTCTCTTTTGGGCAAAGGCATCAACATAGAGTTTACAGGAGAAAAAAGAGGCATTCAAAGAAAAGAACACGGTCCCTACAGTCAAACATGGTGGAGGTTCCCTGATGTTTTGGGATTGCTTTGATGCCTCTGGCACTGGACTGCTTGACCGTGTGCATGGCATTATGAAGTCTGAAGACTACCAAAAAATTTTGCAGCATAATGTAGGGCCCAGTGTGAGAAAGCTAGGTCTCCCTCAGAAGTCATGGGTCTTACAGCAGGACAATGACCCAAAACACACTTCAAAAAGCACTAGAAAATTGCTTTAGAGAAAGCACTGGAGACTTCTAAGGTGGCCAGCAATGAGTCCAGACCTGAATCCCATAGAACACCTGTGGAGAGATCTAAAAATGGCAGTTTGGAGAAGGCACCCTTCAAATATCAGGGACCTGGAGCAGTTTGCCAAAGAAGAATGGTCTAAAATTCCAGCAGAGCATTGTAAGAAACTCATTGATGGTTACCAGGAGCGGTTGATCGCAGTTATTTTGGCTAAAGGTTGTGCAACCAAGTATTAGGCTGAGGGTGCCAATACTTTTGTCCGGCCCATTTTTGGAGTTTTGTGTGAAATGATCAATGTTTTGCTTTTTGCTTCATTCTCTTTTGTGTTTTTTCATTTAAGACAAATTAAATGAAGATAATAATACCAAAGAATTTGTGATTGCAATCACTTTCAGAAAGGAAACTGAGTATTAACTGAGAGAATTGCAGGGGTGTCAATACTTTTGGCCAACACTGTATATATATATAGCAGCACTATGGTATATGGTGGTACATTACAGCACATGTATAGCAGCACTATAGTATATGGCGGTACATTACAGTACATGTATAGCAGCAATATAGTATATGGTGGTACATTACAGCACATGTATACAGTAGATGTATAGCAGCACTATAGTACATGGTGGTACATTATAGTACATGTATAGCAGCACTACAGTATATGGCGGTACATTATAGTACATGTATAGCAGTACTAGAGTATATGGTGGTACATTACAGTAAATGTATAGCAGCACTATAGTATATGGCGGTACATTACAGCACATGTATAGCAGCACTATAATATATGACGGTACAATATAGTACATGTGTAGCAGCACTATAGTATATGGCGGTACATTACAGCACATGTATAGCAGCGCTATGGTATATGGCGATACTCTGCTCCCCGCGGCCCCCCCTGCTCCTCCTGGCTCCTCCACAGTAAAAGTAAAATAAAAAAATCCTCAGTGAAGATACTCACCTGTCAGCCGGCTTTCTCCTCCTCCGTCTTCTAGGTCATACAGGCCTTAGAACCTGTCGCTGCCTGGGAAACCGATCATCTCATTGGTCAAATAACCGCTAACTGGCGGGGTGGCAGGATGGAGCAGGGCAGCAGGATTGAGCAGGGGGGCAGGATGGTGATGTGGGGGGCAGGATGGAGGGAGCCGGGCAGCATGGAGCGAGCCGGGCAGAATGGAGCGAGCCGGGCAGCATGGAGTGAGCCAGGCAGGATGGAGCGAGCGGGGCAGGATGGAGCGAGCGGGGCAAAATGGAGCCGGGGGGGGCTGGATGGAGCCAAGGGGGGGCAGGATGGAGCCGAGGGGTGGCAGGATGGAGCCGAGGGGGGGGCAGGATGGAGTTGGAGGGGGGGAAGCAGGATGGAGCGGGGGGGAGGTGCAGGATGGAGCCGGGGGGGCAGGATGGTGCCGGGGGGGCAGGATAGATACGGGGGGCAGGATGGATGCGGGGGGGCAGGATGGAGGTGGGGGGGGGGCAGGATGAGCTCCGGAGGGCAGGATGGAGTAATCAGGGCAGGATGGAGACCGGTGTGGGGGGACAGGATGGAGGCGGGGGGCAGGATGGTGGTGGGGGGGCAGGATGGAGCCAGGGGCAGGATGGAGCCAGGGGGGTAGGATGGAACCAGCGGGGGGCAGGACTGAGCCGGGAAGCAGGATGGAGCCGGCGGGGCATAGTGGAGCCGGCGGGGCAGAATGGAGCCGGCGGGGGGACAGGATGGAGCCGGGGGGTAAGAGGATGGAGCAATCAGGGCAAGATGGAGTCAGGGGGGCAGGATGGAGCCAGGGGGGCAGGATGGGGCCGGCGGGGGGACAGGATGGAGCCAGCGGGGGTCAGAAGGGAGCCGCCGAGGGGGTAGGATGGAGCTGGTGGGGGGGGGGCAGGATGGAGCTAGGGGACAGGATGGAGCTGGCGGGGCAGGATGGAGCCGGCAGGGCAGGATAAAGCCGCAGAGAGGGGGCAGGATGGAGCGATCGGGGCAGAATGTAGCTGGGAGGGCAGGATGGAGCTGGCGGGGGGAGGCAAGGCAGGATGACGCCTGCGGGGCAGGATAGAGCTGGGGGGGGAAGGATGGAGCCGTCGGAGCAGAGTGGAGCCGGCGGGGCAGAATGGAGCCGGCGGGGCAGAATGGAGCCAGGGGGGTAGGATGGAGCCAGCGGGGGGGCAGGATTGAGCCGGGGAAGAAGGATGGAGCCGGCGGGGCATAGTGGAGCCGGCGGGGCAGAATGGAGTCGGCGGGGGGACAGGATGGAGCCGGGGGGTGAGAGGATGGAGCAATCAGGGCAAGATGGAGTCGGGGGGGCAGGATGGAGCCAGGGGGGCAGGATGGGGCCGGCGGGGGGACAGGATGGAGCCAGCGGGGGTCAGAAGGGAGCCGCCGAGGGGGTAGGATGGAGCTGGTGGGGGGGGGGGGGCAGGATGGAGCTAGGGAACAGGATGGAGCTGGCGGGGCAGGATGGAGCCGGGGGAAAGCAGGATAGTGGCGGGGGGCAGAATGGAGCCGAGGGGGCAGGATGGAGCCAGGGGGGTAGGATGGAGCCAGCGGGGGGCAGGATTGAGCCGGGGAAGCAGGATGGAGCCGGCGGGGCATAGTGGAGCCGGCGGGGCAGAATGGAGCCGGCGGGGGGACAGGATGGAGCCGGGGGGTGAGAGGATGGAGCAATCAGGGCAAGATGGAGTCGGGGGGGCAGGATGGAGCCAGGGGGGCAGGATGGGCCGGCGGGGGACAGGATGGAGCCAGCGGGGTCAGAAGGGAGCTGCCGAGGGGGTAGGATGGAGCTGGTGGGGAGGGCAGGATGGAGCTAGGGGACAGGATGGAGCTGGCGGGGCAGGATGGAGCCGGCAGGGCAGGATAAAGCCGGCAGAGAGGGGCAGGATGGAGCGATCGGGGCAGAATGTAGCTGGGAGGGCAGGATGGAGCTGGCGGGGGGAGGCAAGGCAGGGTGAAGCCTGTGGGGCAGGATGGAGCAATCAGGGCAGAATGTAGCCGGGGGACAGGAAGGAGCCGGGGTAGGGGGGGCAGGATGGAGCTGGGGGGGGAGGGGGGCGAGGCAGGATAACGCCTGCGGGGCAGGATAGAGCTGGGGGGGGAAGGATGGAGCCGGCGGAGCAGAGTGGAGCCGGCGGGCAGAATGGAGCCGGCGGGGCAGAATGGAGCCGGGAGGGCAGGATGGAGCCGGCGGGGGGGCAGGATGGAGCTGGCAGGGGGTAGAATGGAGCCGGCGGGGGGTAGGATGGAGCCAGCGGGGGGGCAGGATGGAGCTGGGGGCAGAATGTAGCCGGGGGGGGCAGGATGGAGCTGGTGGGGGGGGGCGAGGCAGGATGAAGCCTGTGGGGCAGGATGGAGCGATCTGGGCAGAATGTAGCCGGGGGGGCAGGATGGAGCTGGGGGGGGCAGGATGGAGCCAGGAGAGAGGGGGCAGGATGGAGCCAGGGAGATGGGGGGGTAGGATGGAGCCGGAGGAGGGGGGGGCGGGATGGAGCTGGGGAGAGGTGGGGCAGGATGGAGTCGAGAAGGAGCAGGATGGAGCCGGGGGGCGCAGGATGGAGGCAGAGGAGCAGGATGGAGTGAGCGGACTGCGGAGCAGGGGGGCAGGATGGAGTGATCGGTGACCGGTAGCAGGACCTTGCATGATGTCAGAATGACATCGGCTTTCGGCGCTGTGATTGGCCCGCTCGTGGTCATGTGATATGTGACACGCATATCACATGACCGCAAGCGAGCCAATCACAGTACCGAACGCCAATGTCATTCTGACATCATGCAAGGTCCTGCTACCGGTCACCGATCACTCAGCGGAGAGGTAAATATAAGAATCTTTATTATTTTGAAAACATTGTGTTTATTTTATATTTGATTTCGCAGTGCATAATGTACTGCAAAATCAAATCACTAAGAGTCAGGGGGAGGCTGCGGGGAGCGGAGCGCGGGCAGGAGGAGCGGGAAGGAGAGTGCGGGCAGGGCAGAGGAGTGGGGTATGAAGTGCGGGCAGAGCAGGAGGAGCGGGGTATGGAGCGCGGCAGGGCAGAAGGAGCGGGGTATGGAGCGTGGGCAGGGTAGGAGGAGCGGGGTATGGAGCGCAGGCAGGGCAGGAGGAGCGGGTATGGAGCGCGGCAGGGCAGGGGAGCGGGAGAGAGAGTGCGGGCAGGGCAGAGGAGCGGGGTATGAAGCGCAGGCAGGCCACCGTCGGCCGGACCCGTGTGCAAATTGGCGCGAGAATGAGCGGCCTGTGTCTGGCGTGCGATTTTGGCGAAAGACGCAGAAAATCCTTAGACAATTATATAGTAGATGATTATCTCAATATCCATTGGCAACTCTCAAGAGTATAGAGGCAAAAACAGATTCTTTACAGACAACCTTAGAAATAAGCATATTCTTTCATCCTGTGTCTCTACCACCTGCTGATCCGGCCCCAAATGTTTGTCTTAGCAGCAATTAGTTAATTGTACCCTGGTGTGTTGTATCCTTCTTTCTCCTCTGACCCCTCCCTTCTATATACCTGGCATATTATCTGCTGACCACAACAGCTGTAAATTGCTCTCTGTGCCTTGGCCTGTGTGATTTGCCAAAGTGGGATTTCAAAAGTGGACGGTAGAGATATTCCAGAGATAAGCCAGAGGTAACCAGAAGGTAACAACTCTACACATCTGCTACCTGTCTTAATTTTACTTTGACCTACACATCCAAATGTCCTTCAGTTTAATGCCTTTATATCTATGTGCGTTAGTCATCCACTTTTACTGCCCCATTCCCCCTCCATCACCCTTTATCCATATCAGCCCCTCTCTACTTCCTTTTACTATGTCCTGCTCCCATACTCTCTTCACCCTATTCAATAATCTAAACCCATCATACTCTAGGGTATTGCATCATCAAAAACCATGTCACAGAGCCAAAAATTACTCCCTCCTTCTCTTTCTACTACTGCTCATGTCAGGCGATATTTCTCCCAATCCTGGGCCACCCTCTTCCAACTTCAACCCCCACCCCACCTCACATAGAAATCCCACTAACGTCATTACATTACCTGCACACCTTCATCTCCCTCTTTTAAATGTGCCCTCTGGAATCCACGGTCTGCATGCAACAAACTTCCCTTTATCCACAACTACTTTCTCACTAACTCTCTTAACCTTTTGGCCCTCACTGAAACCTGCATCCAGGACTCAGACACTGCTTCCCCTGCTGCTATTTCCTACGGTGGTTTACACTTCTCCCATTCCCCGAGACATGGGAACAGCATGTTGGTGGAGTTGGCTTACTCCTGTCCCCACAATGTACTTTCCAGGTCATCCCCCCAACTCCATCACTCTCATTTCCTTCTTTTGAGGTTCACACCATTAGGCTGTTCCGTCCCCTCCCCCTCAGAGTAGCTGTGGTTTACCGCCCCCCAGGTTCACCCATCCACTTCCCTTGACCACTTCTCCACTTCATGTCCTCAGAAGTTACCAACCCTCATCCTGGGAGACTTTAACATTCCCATAAACAGCCCAATCTCCCCATCTGCATCCCAGCTCCTATCTCTAACCACATCTCTTGGCCTCTCGCAGCTCTCCACTCTGAAACACACAAAGATGGTAACACCCTTGACCTGGTCTTTACCCGGCTCTGCTCTACCTCCTCCTTAGACAACACATCTCTTCCTCTCTCTGACCACAACATTCTCTCGTTCACACTCACAAATAGTGATGAGCGAGTACGCTTGTAACTACTCGGTACTCGCACGAGTATCACTGTACTCGGGCTACTCGGCGAGTACAGAGTAATCTCGCAATTCTCGTGCTGTGCTCGCAGTCCTCATCCCTGCATGTTTGCGCTCTTTAGAGAGCCAGCCCACATGCAGGGATTGGCTGGCAGACCACTGCAATGCCACAGGCCTGTTAGTTGTGGAATTGCAGTGATTGGCCAGCCGCACAGCGTGACCGAGTCTTTATAAGACCTGGCCGCGCTGTGCTCTGCACACAGCGATCCAGGCAGTCAGTGCAGGGACAGTGCGTTTTTTGGTGAGTTAAAAAAAACGCAGGTGCGTTAACGCAGGGTACATTTGAGTGTACATGCGTTTTTCACCTCCACTTGCGTTTTTTTTTCCCATAGCCCAAAAAACGTTGCATGCAGCGTTTCTGGGTACTGGAAAAAAACACAGGTGTGTTTCCCCCAACATGGCCTCCTATGGGAAACGCAAGCGTTAACGCAGGGCACATTTAGACACCTGCGTTAACGGTAGCGTTTTTGTAAAGCGGGCAACAAAAGTGAAAATCTTTTTTTTCAATAGCACACCTCCCCTCCTATATAAGCATGAAAATGAAATAAAATTTTTATGATAGCACCCTTCTCCCCCCCACACCCCCTCTTGGTCGGCAGGAAAACGAAAAAAAAAATTCCTTCATCAAAACACAAATTTTTATGGCATGCGTTTTTTGTTATTTGGGTGTTTGGTGAAAAAATGACTATTTGCAAAAACGTTTTCAATGCTTTCACACACACAAGGCACATTTTTTGGCACTCTTAAAAAACGACAGTGGTTTTAGGAGTGCTAAAAAAAACGCAAATTGTGTGTGAACAATGCCAGTGTCAGACTTCTCACTAACTCTCGCTCCTAAAAAGCTGTTTGCTTCTTAGTGCGTGCATTTTCAAACCGCAAGTGTGTGCCCGTTGGTGGCAGCGTACGGGTGCACTTTTGTGTGTTTTGCACAAACTAGGATATAACGCACAAGTAGAGTGAATACACATCTCCGTCTGTGTCTGACTTAATCTCTAATTGTCGCTCTTAAAAAGCTGGTAGCAATAGCTATAATCTGATTGTCCAGGTAAAACCCGTCTGTTGGGACGCCTTCATTTAGCTGTGTACCGTCAGCACAGCATTGAAAATGCGCAAGGGCGTTGGCAAGGGACAAGGAAGTGGACATGATGGTGGTGCAGGCAGAGGCCGAGGTCGTGTGCAAGCTCTAATTTCGCCACAACAAAGGGCCACATCTACTCGCTCGCACTTCCTGTCCCAAATTCTTGGGGACCGCAGCAGTACACCGCTCTTCAACCCAGACCAGTGTCAACAGGTTGTTAGTTGGATAGCGAATAATGCTTCCAGTCAAATTGGCACCACCACAAACCCTGTCTTCCACACGGTCAAGTGTCAGTAGCCGTGATACTGCACAGCACATTCCACAACCTGATCCTCCTTCCTACCACCAGGCCGAGTACACGTCCACGGACATTACTGATCCCACACTTGGACACTCTGAAGAGCTGTTCACGTATCCATTCGCACATTCTGGCCTCTCGCCAGGTCCTGTTGAAGTGGGTCATGAGGAGAACATATGTACCGATGCCCAAATATTTGAGCAGCCATGGTCTCACGAAGGCAACGGTGGGAACGTGTCTCAACAAGGGGTGGACGATGATGAGACACGATTGCCAGGAAGTCAGGAGGAGGAGCAGAGTGCGGAAGAGGAAGACGACGTGGTGGATGATCCAGTAACTGACCCAACCTGGCAGGAGGAGATGCAGAGCGAGGACAGCAGTGCACAGGGGGAGGGAGGTTTAGCATCACAACAGGCTGTAAGAAGCAGGGTGGTGGCCCCAGGCAGAAGTCAGGCAACCGTTCCCCGGAACAACAACACGACACAAGGTGCCTGTACAAATGTTAGGTCTTCCCGAGTCTGGCAGTTTTTTAAGTTGGCTCCAAATAATTCTAAAAAGGCCATTTGCAACACCTGCCATGCCAGCATCAGCAGGGGTACCAAACCTAGCAGCCTGACCACCACCAGCATGATCAGGCACATGTCAGCCAAGCACCCGACTTTGTGGGATGTACAACAGAGTCGAGGAGCAGTGCTTGCTGATGTCACTGCTACGTCTTCAGGTGCTGTGCGTGCGAGCCAATCCCCTATCAATGCTGCATGCGAACAAGCCTCCTGCACTGCACCTGTAGTTGCCCACGCACAAATAACACCATCACCAAGCACATCCTTGTCCCATGCAGCGTTCAGTTATCCATGTATGAAACTTTTAAACGCAGGCGCAAATACGCTGCCAACGCCCCACATGCCACAGTTCTAAATGCTAACATTTCGCGACTGCTTGCGCTGGAAATGCTGCCTTTTAGGCTGGTGGAGACAGAAGCATTCCGCGACCTGATGGTGGCAGCTGTCCCACGTTACTCGGTCCCCAGCCACCACTATTTCTCCCGGTGTGCCGTCCCCGCATTACATAACCACGTGTCACAAAACATCACACGTGCCCTGAACAACGCTGTTTCAGCCAAAGTCCACCTAACCACAGACACGTGGACAAGTGCTTGTGGGCAAGGCCGATACATCTTGGTGACGGCACACTGGGTTAATATTGTGGAAGCTGGGACCCAGTCTCAGCGAGGGACGGAACACGTCCTTCCCACATCAAGGATTGCAGGCCCTACCTCAGTCAGGGTTTCACCCACAGTGTACAGCTCCGGAATGTCATGCTCCTTAGCCTCCTCCTCCTGCGCTTCCTCATCCACTTTACCCTCCACACCAGTCCCAAGCTGGAAGCACTGCAGCACTGCCTCGGCGAAGCGGCAACAGGCTGTGCTGAAGCTAATATGCATAGGTGACAAACCCCACAATGCAGAAGAGGTGTGGACAGCTCTGAAACAGCAGGCAGATCACTGGCTCACACCTCTGAACCTACAGCCAGGAAAGGTTGTGTGCGACAATGGCCGGAACCTGGTGGCGGCTTTGAGGCGAGGCCAGCTGACACATGTTCCATGCGTGGCCCATGTGCTCAACCTCGTGGTTCAGCGGTTTCTAAAATCATACCCAGAGCTGTCTGATCTGCTCGTAAAAGTTCGCCGCCTGTCTGCACATTTTCGAAAGTCACCTACTGCTTCAGCAGGCCTTGCCGGCTTTCAGCGGCATTTGCAGCTTCCGGTTCACAGACTGGTGTGTGATATCCCCACGCGTTGGAATTCAACTCTGCACATGTTGGTCAGGATTTGTGAGCAGAAGAGGGCAGTTGTTGAGAACTTGCATCACCTAAGCCGTCGGGAAATGGGTCAAATTCCACACATAACACCTGAGGAGTGGAGATGGATGTCCGACCTATGTACCGTCCTCCAAAACTTTGAGGACTCCACCAAGATGGTGAGCGGTGATAACGCCATTATTAGCGTCACCATACCGCTTCTCTGCCTTCTGAAACGGTCTCTGCTCAAAAACAAACATAATGCATTGCAGGCGGAGCGCGAAGAGTTGGAGCAAGAAACAGTAGTGGGTGTGGGTGATAACACACAGCCCAGCCTCATCTCCTCACAACGTGCAGTGGAGGACTATGACGAGGAGAGGAGGATGAAGACATGGAGCAACTCTTCGGCCAAATTGAGGATATGACATGCACACCAGTCATACCCTCGGTTCAGCGTGGCTGGCCAGAGGACAGGGGACATGAGGAGGAGGATGAGGAGGAGGACAGCATGTTCAGTCATCGTGTTGGTCAGGACACTGAAGTGATGGCTGTTAAGAGTCTGGCGCACATGGCTGACTTTATGGTAAGCTGCCTGGCTCGTGACCCTCGCGTTAAGAACATCTTGGCCAACAATCATTACTGGTTGGTAACACTGTTAGACCCACGCTACAAGGAGAACTTTTATGTCTCTCATTCCTGAGGCGGAGAGGTCAGCCAAAATGCAGCAGTTCCAGAAGGCCATAGTCGCGGAAGTAGGCAAAGCATTCCCCTCACAAAACGCTAGTGGCATAGGTCAGGAATCGGTGGACAACCAAGGCGTACGGCCGAGAGGGGCACAAGTCCAATCTGCCAGAGGTAGGGGAACAGTCTTTACGATGTGGGACAGTTTTCTCAGCCCCTCACGTACACAGCCCCTGAGGTGCGGAGTAGTGCCACAAGAAATGCTAAGTTTGGCCAGATGCTGAAGGAGTACCTTGCAGATCGAACAACTGTACTGCGAGATTCCTCTGTGCCTTACAATTATTGGGTCTCCAAGCTGGACACGTGGCATGAATTGGCTCTCTACGCCTTGGAAGTCCTGGCCTGCCCTGCCGCTAGCGTTTTGTCAGAGCGTGTTTTTAGTGCAGCAGGTGGAATCATTACTGATAAACGCACCCGCCTGTCAACTGAAAATGCTGACAGACTGACTCTGATCAAGATGAACAAGGGTTGGATTGGGCCAGACTTCACCACACCACCAGCAAATGAGAGCGGAATTTAAATTTTGTAACGGGAATTTGCCATGTACCTCCACTCACCCATGGGTACACACTTCTGGACTTTGGCTAATCGCTGGACTGTTCCTCCTTCTCCTCATGCGCCACCATGATGACCGTTACAAAAGTTAGGCCGTTGTTTCATTTATACCCCCAGTGGTAAATTTTTCGCCCATTCTTTCAGAATGGGCATTACAACGACAGCAGACCTGCTCCTTTGCAATGGGAACAATGTTTTGAGGCCCTCATGCACGTCTCTATCCAGGGACAATGTGGAGCCTCCCAATTTTTGGCTGCCCTGGCAAAGGGCTATACTACAATATACCCACTTCCTTACAATGGGCACTTCAGGTTTTCAGGCCCTCATGCACGTCTCTATTCAGGGACAATGTGGAGCCTCCCAATTTTTGGCTGCCCTGGCAAAGGGCTATACTACAATACACCCACTTCCTTACAATGGGCACTTCAGGTTTACAGGCCCTCATGCACGTCTCTATCCAGGGACAATGTGGAGCCTCCCAATTTTTGGCTGCCCTGCCAAAGGGCTATACTACAATACACCCATTTACTTACAATGGGCACTTCAGGTTTACAGGCCCTCATGCACGTCTCTATCCAGGGGCATTGGTGAACCTCCCAATTTTGGACTGCCCTGGCAAAGGAAAATACTACAATAGACCCACTTCCTCAAAATGGGCACATTATGTCAAGAGGCCTTCATGTACGTCTCTTCTCAGGGACATCGAGTGCCACACAATATTTTAACGTAAAATCTTTCATGCAATCACAAAAAAGTAACATACACCAGCCCTATCTCACTATTGGGTATGTGCTCTTAACATTTCCGCCATGAAAATTCTTTTTGGTGTAATTTTGGAAGGTTTTCTGGTGAGTCCGTAAAAATGGCGTAAAACTCGAACAACATTGTTCACAGCTGTGACTTTTGAGTGAGAAATGCTTACAGGGGTCTTCCCCATGCTGTTGCCATGTCATTTGAGCACCCTTCTGAGATTTTTGTGACATTTTTAGGGTTTCTACATGCTACCGGGGGTCATTTCATAAAAATAGTCAGGTCTCCCATAGGATAACATTGGGCTCGGTGCTCGGGCCGAGTACACGAGTATCTTGGGATGCTCGGCCCGAGCATCGAGCACCCGAGCATTTTGGTACTCGCTCATCACTACTCACAAACCCTCGCCCATTACAGCACAGCCCAACCTATCACACATCCAGAAATCTACAGGCTATTAACCCTCATACACTCACAGACTCTCTACACTCATCACTGTCCCCGATCACCTTCTCCTGCCCCAATCTGGCAGTAAATCACTACAATGATACACTCAGAAGGACCCTGGACCAAGTAGCGCCCCTCACCCGCAGAACCTCCAAACATAGAATAAAACAGCCCTGGCTCACATCGTAAACTCGACTCCTCCAGCGATGCTCCAGGAGTGCCGAACGTCTATGGAGAAAAACCCGCTCACCAGAAAACTTTATCCATTATAAATTCATGCTAAAAACCTACAACTCTGCCCTTCACCTCGCCAAACAGACCTACTTCACCTCCCTGATCTCCTCACTATCCAACAACTCAAAGAAACTCTTTGACACCTTTCACTGTCTTCTCAGTCCTAAAGTTCAGGCCCCCATCCCTGACCTCTGTGCTGATGATCTAGCTTCTTACGTCACAGAGAAAATAGAAAACATCGGGCAGGAAAACAGCTCCAAACCTTCAAGCCTGCTACTCCCATCCGTCCCCACATCCCCTCTGGCTCACTCTCCACTTTTGACCCAGTCACAGAAGAAGTCTCCAGGTTCCTGTCTTCCTCACGTCCCACTACATGCACCACTGACCCCATTCCCTCACACCTACTCCAGTCTCTCTCTCCAGTGGTCACCACTCACTTAACCACAATCTTTAATCTCTCCCTCTCTTCTGGTATCTTCCCCTCCTCCTTCAAACACTCTATTATTACTCCATTACTAAAGAAAATGTCCCTTGACCCATCCTGCACAAATAACTACAGACCAGTCTCGAATCTCCCCTTCATCTCTAAACTCCTGGAGCGCCTGGTCTACACTCACCTCACCCATTACCTCTCCACTCACTCTCTTTTAGATCCATTGCAGTCTGGCTTCTGCCCCTTACACTCTACAGTAACTGCCCTTATCAAAGTAACCATTGACCTTCTGACAGCAAAACGTAATGGTGACCACCCTCTGCTTATCCTTCTTGACCTTTCTGCAGCTTTTGACACAGTTGGCCACCACCTCCTACTCTCTGTGCTGCACTCCATCAGCATCAAGGACATGGCTCCCTCCTGATACTTTTCCTATCTCTCTGATCGCTCTTTCAGTGTATCATTTGCTTGCTCTACTTCCTCTCCTCTTGCTATTGGGGTTCCTCAGGGTTCAGTCCTTTGCCCTCTTCTCTCTCTACACTGCCCCAATAGGACACACCATCAGCAGATTTGGCTTCCAGTACCATCTTTATGCTGATAACACACAAATATACACTTCATCCCCTGACCTTACCCCCGCTGTATTACAGAACACCAATAACTGTCTAAGCGCAGTTTCCACTATCATGTCCGCTTCTATCTGAAATTAACCTTTCCAAAACTGAACTTCTTCTGATCCTGCCCTCTACCAACCTCCCTAAACCTGACATTCCCCTCTCGGTGTGCAGCACCACGACAGCACCCAGGCAGCAGGCTCGCTTTCTGGGTGTTATGTTTGACGCTGATCTCTCCTTCACCCCATATATACAATCTCTCACCCATTCCTGTTGCTTGCACCTGAAAAGTATCTCCAGAATTCGTCCTTTCCTTACCATGGAAACAACTAAAACCCTCACCGTGGCCCTGATTCATTCCTGCCTTGACTACTGTATTTATTTTTTAGCTGGCCTTCTCCACTGTAAGCTTTCCCCTCTCTAGTCTATCCTCAATGCAGAGCCAGGATCACCTATCTAGCTAACCGATTACTCAGATGTTTCTGCTCTGTGCCAGTCACTGTACTGGCTGCCCATACACTATAGGATCCTATTCAAATTGCTTGTTGTCACCCACAAAGCTATTCATGGTGCGGCACCTCCTTACCTCTCTACCCTCATCTCTGTCTTCCACCCCACCCGTTCCCCTTCACTCTGGAAGCGACCTTAGACTATCATCGGCATTAATCCGAACCTCCCATTCCCGACTCCAAGACTTCTCTCGAGCTGCACCAATCCTCTGGAATGCTCTACCCCAAGAAATTAGGACCATTCACAACTTGCATAGCTTCAGGCGCTCCCTGAAAACACATCTTTTCAGGATGGCCTATCATTCTCCCTAATAGTAGTCATTTAGACATAAGATATTCATCGTTATAAGCCCCTGTACCTTGTGTCACCCCCATCCCGTCGTAGATTGTAATCTCCTTCGAGCAGGGTCACCTTTATTTTTTGCCTTATTTATTGTATTTCCTACATTGATTTATGTTTATTGTATGTACGTAACTACTGTTCTGTATTACTTACCATTCTGTATTGTATATTTTTCTTATACGAACAATTGTACTGTAAAGTGCTGCTGAATATGTTGGCGTTATGTAAATAAAGTTTTTTTATTATTATTATTATTTTAGACGGGACCACCCCCTTCTTCTCTGTATGAAGGAGATGGCAGACATGTTCCTGAACTTCTGAGGGATCAGACGTATCCTGGCTCCTGTCTGTTCTTCTACAACTTTTATCCTCTTGTCAGATGATTCTGGTAAGAATAAACTGCAGTTACATGTTTATGCTGGGATCTGTTTAAACAGGTGTAGGCTGCAGCCATTGTACAAGTGTAATAGAAGTGAGGTATCATTATCTGTAATCCTGCGTACTATATGCAGTTAGATGTGTTTTTGTATGGAGCCTGTTGCAGTGACTTTACCCTAGATAGTCATGTGGATGGCATTCTGTGTATGGCTGGGTTCACATTGGCGTTCCCCTCCGCAGCGTTCTGTGGAGGGGAAGCGCCAGTGTACGCAGCCAGCAGAAGCCCCTATCTTTATAATGAGAGCGCTCGGTGCTGCGCTTGACTGTGCATGACCGTTCGCTCCCATTCACTCCCATATGAGATTTGTACGCAGCGGATGCCTGTGCACAAATCACACACTCTCCTCCGCACCAGGAATGCAACATGTCGCGTCCCTGGTGCGGACGAGACTGTGTGATTTGTGCGCAGGCATCCGCCTGGGTACACATCACATATGGGAGTGAATGGGAGCGCACGGTCATGCGCAGTCAAGCGCAGCACCGTGCGCTCTCATTATAAAGATAGGGGCTTTTGCTGGCTGCGCACACATGCGCACACGCTGCGGAGGGGAACGCCAATGTGACCCAGCCTTATACTGTTACTGTGGAGTTTCTGTAATGCCCCAGTACTGGTAGTAATTGTATTTCTTTATCATACTGCTGTTTTTGTGATATGCTAGTGACTCACCGTGGCCGGGTCTTCACGTCGCAGGCGATGCTTCTCCTGTCACGGTTCCGCGCCTGCGGCTGTGGGGCCTGGTGGTCCAGATCAAAAAGGGGTTTTGTTGAACTGATAGGGGTTAATTATTCTTGTCGTGACGCCACTTGCGAGAAGTCCGGTGATTTCACCGGCGCTGCTTGGGCCTCCGGGGGATGTACGGCAGCAGGATGGGACGCTCCCCACAGGACGAGCGGGAGTCCCCGGGGCCAGGAGCTGCACTTGGTGGTGTATGGCAGCTCGGTGATTCTTAGCATGCGGAGTTAAGCAGTTCCGAAGAAGTACAGACACCAATGTTCTCTGTAACAGGTCTTTTACTGTAACCGGTAGATGATAGAGGTTATACAGTTAACGGGTAACGGACCGGGTGGTCCCAGCAATGACCGGTGTTGTTTCAGAGCTCCACGGTGTTCCTCCATTCTTAACCTGTTCTAGTTGCCGATGTCGCCTTAGTGCGCCAGTTCGAGTACAAGGGGGCTACTTGAATTTCCCTGCCGGTGTATACAGCCCGGTATGAGGGGAGCCTGTTTCCTTATGATGACAAGTATCGTGAATGACCAGCACTCTGTCCTTTCTGTTGTGATGGTGCTATTGTGGAAAGGATCCAGGATCCTTAGTCTATTAATAGCGGAATCCAAGCACTCATCGAGTCATGAATTATGAGTTATTCAATAAGTGATTTATTGGAGACATACACAGGGTGAATGGTGACAGCAAACGTTTCGGTCCAGATTTGGACCTTTATCAATACGTCACTATGAAAAATAAAACAAAGGATACAGTGAGAATATATACAGTGAACAAGTAGAGTATATACATCTGTCTACATATAGACAGTATAGGTGACAGTTTACAGATGTCGCATATCCAAATTATCCAAATTATCCCTCACACAATTCCCATTTTCTATAGATCTACAGGTTCCCGGATTATACCACCATACCTATCCAGCACTTTGTCCCTATCAGCCTTACCTCCTCTCCTAGGAATCACAGGTAAAATATTGATCCATTAGATATTCCCTTCCCTTTGCCTTTATCTGGGTTCCTTCTTTTTCTCCTTTAGTCCTACGCTGTGCCGTTTATATAACAATAACCATAATTCATGAAGGGACTAGAGAAATTCCTGCTAGTTACACATGTTACAATTGCCAAAGGGGACTAAGTGACTAATCCTACAAAATATGTATATATATGTAGACAGATGTATATACTCTACTTGTTCACGGTATATATTCTCACTGTATCCTTTGTTTTCTTTTTCATAGTGACGTATTGATAAAGGTCCAAATCTGGACCGAAACGTTTGCTGTCACCATTCACCCTGTGTATGTCTCCAATAAATCACTTATTGAATAATTATTCATAACTCGATGAGTGCTTGGATTCCGCTATTAATGTTTCCTTATGATGGGTACTCCGCTGGCAAGACGGCTCTGGTCACGGCTGCAGTGAGGTGCTCCTAGAGAGCAGTCCCTTCACTTCTGGTTTGCTGAGCAGCGGTGAACGACTTACTCGCTTCAGAACCAGTGATCCGGTTGTTGGTGGGCGCGGGTGCATTTTGACCCGTTAGATAGTCGCCCAGGTTCCAGTTTGGGGCACCGGGTAATGGCGCCAACCGGTAGGTGGTCTACAGGGCTGCACGGTAGTGATGAGCGAGTATGCTCGGCGTGACTCGGTACTCGCACGAGTATCTCGGTACTCGGGGTGCTCGGCGAGCACCGAGTACTGCCGAGATGCTCGGACTGCTCGGTAATAAATAGCGATCTGAGACACATACACTGCTCCCTTCAGTGCACACAGTGAGCTGGCACCATACAGGGAGCAGATTAATTGATAGGATCCCTCTGGGGGCCACAGCAAGGTGTTATATGCTGCGGCGATTTTAAAAAGCCCACCCTCCCGCCCTTTCCCAGCAATACTCGTTTTATAACCGGAAGTCTGTGGGCGGAGCCTGTCACTCATTGACTTACATTGGGCTCGGTGCTCTGGCCGAGTACAAGAGTATCTTGAGATGCTCGGCCAGAGCACCGAGCACCCGAGCATTTTAGTGCTCGCTCATCACTACTGCACGGCACTGTGCAGAGCCCTCTTCTCCTACGTTCCCCTCCGACCACTTCTCCCTCTCCTCTCCTACATTCTTCTACACACTACTCCTACACTCCGCCCACCAGGACCTGATTGGCCCTCTATTCTAATGGTGCATGTAGGGTATGGAGCTCTGAATGTTAACCATGTCATTACTGATGCAGAGAATATTGCATCTTCAGTCAGGGATGCAATACCTTCCTGTGACGCACTCGTTGCGGGGCACCACACCAGTACTGATTGAGACTGTTTATGTCATGGCCAAAAGTTTTGAGAATGACATCAAAATTATATTTTCACATGATCTGCTGCCCTCTGGTTTTTATTTGTGTTTGTCTGATGTTTATATCACATACAGAAATATAATTGCAATCATATTATGAGTACCAAAAGGTTATATTGACAGTTAGAATGAGTTAATGCAGCAAGTCAATATTTGCAGTGTTGACCCTTCTTCTTCAGGACCTCTGCAATTCTCCCTGGCATGCTCTCAATCAACTTCTGGACCAAATCCTGACTGATAGCAGTCCATTCTTGCATAATCAATGCTTGCATTTTGCCAGAATTTGTTGGTTTTTGTTTGTCCACCCGTCTCTTGATGATTGATCACAAGTTCTCACAAGTTCTCAATGGGATTAAGATCTGGGGAGTTTCCAGGCCATGGACCCGTGGCTGTGTTTTTAGGCAAGACTGTGAGTGAGCCGATTCCCTTGGGTGAGAAGCAACCCCACACATGAATGGTTTCAGGATGCTTTACAGTTGGCATGAGACAAGACTGGTGGTAGCGCTCACCTCTTCTTCTCCAAATAAGCTGTTTTCCAGATGTCCCAAACAATCGAAAAGGGGATTCATCAGAGAAAATGACTTTACCCCAGTCCTCAGCAGTCCACTCCCTGTACCTTTTGCAGAATATCAGTCGGTCCCTGATGTTTTTTCTGGAGAGAAGTGGCTTCTTTGCTGCCCTCCTTGAAACCAGGCCTTGCTCAAAGAGTCTCCGCCTCACAGTGCGTGCAGAAGCACTCACACCAGCCTGCTGCTATTCCTGAGCAAGCTCGGCACTGCTTATAGTCTGATCCCGCAGCTGAAATAGTTTTAAGATACGGTCCTGGCGCTTGCTGGTCTTTCTTGGGCGCCCTGGAGCCTTTTTGACAACAATGGAAGCTCTCTCCTTGAAGTTCTTGATGATACGATAGATTGTTGACTGAGGTGCAATCTTTCTAGCTGCGATACTCTTCCCTGTTAGGCCATTTTTGTGCAGTGCAATGATGGCTGCACGTGTTTCTTTAGAGATAACCATGGTTAACTGAGGAGAAACAATGATACCAAGCACCAGCCTCCTTTTAAAGTGTCCAGTGGTGTCATTCTTACTTAATCATGATCGATTGATCGCCAGCCCTGTCCTCATCAACACCCACACCTGTGTTAATGGAACAATCACTAAAACGATGTTAGCTGCTCCTTTTAAGGCAGGACTGCAATGATGTTGAAATTTGTTTTGGGGGTTAAAGTTCATTTTCTAGGCAAATATTGACTTAGCAAGTAATTTCTGTTAAGCTGATCACTCTTTATGACATTCTGGAGTATATGCAAATTGCCATTAGAAAAACTGAAGCAGTAGACTAAAATTAATATTTGTATCATTTTCAAAACTTTTGGCCATGACTGTACACCAGATCGGGAGCTGATGGAGACGCCGGGGGAGCGCTGGAAGGTGAGAATAAAGATTTGTTATGTTGAAATGACAGGAGGAGCGGGGAGAAGAGGACAGGAGAGGGGAACAGCAGGGGGACACCAGGCAAAACAGGGACAGCAGGGGGAGAGTAGGGGGTGAGTAGGGGGACAGCAGGGGGAAAGCAGGGGGACAGTAGGGGGACAGCAGGGGGACAGCAGGGGGACACCAGGGCAAAACAGGGGGACAGCAGGAGACGGCAGGGGACAACAGGGAGACAGCAGGATTACAGGAGGCAGAGAGGAGGGGGAATAGGTGACAGCCCAAACTGATCCTGTAAAATGTCGGTATCGAATGCCTATTTGGCATCCGATTGCAGAGATCAGTTTGGATCCAATGCTGTCCGATTTTCATCGGACAGCATCGGATTTAGCAAAATCGTAATGTGAAAGTAGCCTAAGTAATACAAGATACAGTCTGCTTCTATCTACCGGATGTTTCAAATTCATCTAATGACACTTCCTTACTTGGAATTATTAAAAATCCCAATGAAAAAAGAAAACCATCTCAAAGCTGTACAAAATTCTTTATAACCCACCAGATGCTCCCTCCCTCATATATACCAAAATGGGAAAAGGAATTGGGCCTCACTTTTAATCAAGAGAAGAAATCCATTCTAAGTAATACTCGATCCATCTCCACCTCAATTAAATATCAGGAACTCAACTTTAAAATTATATCTCGCTGGTGTAAGAATTCTGACATTCTATACCACTTTAATAATTCACTCTTCCCAAAATATTGGAGATGTAACAATGACCGAGCCTCTCCTTCTCATATATGGTTTTCATGCCCCAAGATTATGCCGCTTTAGAATTTAGTAAAACTTCATGCCCGGAAGGCTTTGAATATAAGCATTTCCCTTTCCCCTACCTTAATTTTGCTCAACTTAGACCCTCACAACCAGTTTTTTAAAAAAAACGCATGTGTGACCCTAGCCTTATACAACTGCAGCAGTGAAGAAGATGAGTGTACTTTTCTGTGAAAAATACAGAGATTCAGTTGATAGAGGAGAGATTGAGGAGGTGGAAGCAGCAATAGCTTTATTGATCATGCAATGATTTAGTGTAGCTGGGAGATGTCTTGCTGCATTTCAGTTACGCTTTATTTTTACATTTTTCCTGCCCTAGCAACCAGTGTCGGGACAAGGCATTTTGGTGCCCTAGGCAGGTAAGGCAAACGGCACCCACCCCCCCCCCCGAAATATGTCTGGGAATAAAAATGTCAGCATACTTTGAAAGTAAATTTAATTTAACGGGGACCTATAAAAGGTTCGTCCAACCACACTACAGAGCCATACTGATAGGTTGTTTACATCGTGAGCCCCAATGGGGACAGTGTTCATGATGTATGTAAAGTGCTGTGAAGTTCATAGTGTAATATAAATGCAAAAAGTATTATTCTTAATATTATGTCACAATACCAGGATCTGAGGATCTTCTATTTCGAGGTCAGGGACTCTCTGATGCCATGTTGCTGCTTGTCTCGCTGTTGTCCTCTTTTGAAACTGCAGTGCGGTGGACAAGAGAGCATTAACTGGTTAATAACAAGAAGTATGGAGTGTGTACTGAGCCATACACCCTCCCCATACCATGAAGTATGGAGTGTGTACTGAGCCATAAACCCTCCCCTTACCATGAAGTATGGAGTGTACTAACTGAGCCATAAACCTCCTCATAACATGTCCAGCAGACATTGTAGGATTACTACCCGTATATACTCGTGTATAAGCCGACCTGTGTATAAGCCGACCCCCCTACTTTTGCCCCCAAAACCTGGGAAAACCTATTGACTCGTGTATAAGCCGAGGGTGGACCCTAACACAGGTATACAGCCCCCAGCAGTGTGGTATACAGCAGCCTCCCCAGTGGTATATACAGACCCCAAGGGTAATACAGCAGCCCCATGGGTTATACAGCAGCCCCAGGGGTAATACAGCAGCCCCAGGGGTAATACAGCAGCCCCAGGGGTTATACAGCAGCCCCAGGGGTTATACAGCAGCCCCAGGGGTAATACAGCAGCCCCAGGAGTTATACAGCAGCCCCAGGGGTAATACAGCAGCCCCAGGGGTTATACAGCAGCCCCAGGGGTAATACAGCAGCCCCAGGGGTTATACAGCAGCCCGAGGGGTTATACAGCAGCCCCAGGGGTTATACAGCAGCCCCAGGGGTAATACAGCAGCCCCAGGGGTAATACAGCAGCCCCAGGGGTAATACAGCAGCCCCAGGGGTTATACAGCAGCCCCAGGGGTAATACAGCAGCCCCAGGGGTAATACAGCAGCCCCAGGGGTAATACAGCAGCCCCAGGGGTTATACAGCAGCCCCAGGGGTAATACAGCAGCCCCAGGGGTTATACAGCAGCCCCAGGGGTAATACAGCAGCCCCAGGGGTTATACAGCAGCCCCAGGGGTAATACAGCAGCCCCAGGGGTTATACAGCAGCCCCAGGGGTAATACAGCAGCCCCAGGGGTTATACAGCAGCCCCAGTGGTGCTGTATACAGGGCCTAGTATGCGGGGGCCGGGGGGGGAGGCGCGCGCCTTTGAACACTCACCGCGGCCTCTGTGCGTGCGTCTGATGTAAAGAGGAGAGGAGGGGTGGGCAGAGCTACAGGACAGGAAGTCCCTCCCTCCCACCTTTCTGGCCGGCGCGGGCGCCGGCGGCCGGAACGGGGCCCCCCAGGGGGTGCGGGGCCCTCCAGGGGGTGCGGGGCCCCCCCAGGGGGCGGACAATGGGCCCCTCATGTGTTAAAAATGCGCCCTCCACAAGATGGCGCCCTAGGCGATCACCTAGGGTCGCCTAGCTATCGTCCCGGCCCTGCTAGCAACATGCCAACACATTATTTCTCAACGAACAGTCATCTAAACACAGTATCTGACAGGGAATGTATGCTTGTATCATGCGACTCTACTGAGTGTTTGCATTTCTTGTTCAAATATTTTGGTAAAAAGGAAAAAATTGTCATAATAATTACAGGGGAATACAAAAAATATAGAGACAGTGATTGTCTACATTACAAAGTGTGCATCTGACAAAATGTTTTTTTTTTTTTTTGCACATTCCTTCCTATTGTGATTGCATCTAAGGTGTAATTTTTCTAAATTAGAGAATCACAACTTTTCCAACCTCTCACCATAGGAGAGACCTTTCATTCCAGGTAATAATGTAGTTGCTCGTCTTTGAACTGACTCTAACTTCAGAATTTCCTTTTTAAAACTGGTTCTCATATTCAAGATGTGGCCTTACAAGTGATTTATAGATGAGGTACTAATATATTAGGATCATAGAATTTTATCTCCTTATTTAAACATTTATTTAAACTTTCCCCAATCTCCTCTTTCTCCTGTCCGGATCTGGCTCTGACTCACAACAATGTAAAACAAAAGAAAAATGGGACGCAATGGGTAGGATTCTCCAGACTCTTATTAGTGGGGTGGGACAGTGGCCACTCACCTGACAGGGTTGTGCTGCCTGCACAACCCGATTTGTAAGCCTCCGTTAGGTGTCCCCTTCGATGCAACGACCGTTCGTTCCTTCCTCCTTCCTCTTTCTAGTAACGACAGGTCCTTTATGCTTTTTGCTCTCTGCCTCTATTGTGCTGCTTCTGCCGCTCACCCCCAGAAAAGGGGATAGATATATGTTACAAGGATGAAAAGCGGTCTTTGTGGGAGGGCTCAAATGACAGGCATCTAAACGGATTTCATTAACAGGCAACTTTATTTCACCTTAGCTCCACAACATGTTTCAACTGTGCTCTGACAGTCTTCCTCAGGCGGTGTAAACACCGCCTGAGGAAGACTGTCAGAGCACAGTTGAAACATGTTGTGGAGCTAAGGTGAAATAAAGTTGCCTGTTAATGAAATCCGTTTAGATGCCTGTCATTTGAGCCCTCCCACAAAGACCGCTTTTCATCCTTGTAACATGACTCACAACAATGACACTCTCAGAAGCACCCTGGACCAAGTAGAGCTCCTCACCCTCAGAACCTCCAAACACAGAGTTAAACAGCCCTGGTTCACATCACAAATTCGATTCCACCAGCGAAGCTCTAGGAGTGCTAAACGTCTATGGAGGAAAACCCGCACTCCAGAAAACCTCATGCACTATAAATTTATGCTAACAATTTACAACTCTGCCTCCACCTCGCCAAACAGACATACTTCACCACCCTGATCTCCTCACTATCCAACAATCCAAAAAAACTCTTTGACACCATTCACTCCCTCCTCAGCCCGAAAGTGCAGGCCTCCATCACTGAGCTCTGTGCTGATGACCTGGCTTTTTACTTCACTAAGAAAATAGAAAACATCCGTCAGAAAATCGGCTCCCAGCCTCCAAGTGATTTTAGGATGTATAATAATAATAATAAGAAGAAGAAGCCACTATGGCTTCTGTGAGTGCATGCCTGCCATCTAAATTTCAACCATATCTGCGCTCTCAGGATGCAGATACATTTGAATAAAAATGGGGAACAGGGTGCTGTGGGATCCCCGCTGCACCTCTCAGCCTGTGCATCTGACTCAGTGACATGGGCACAATGGCACTACTAGATCATGCCTGCTGCAAGAAGCCTCAGTCTGTAGTCTCTTCAGAGCATAGCACTTCATCAGGGGAGCAGTTAGGCGAGTAGCTGTTATTTTTACATTTTATCAGGCAATGCGGAGCACTGCGGGTGCAACGCTGCTCCCCGACTAGCATGCCCTTAGAAAGGGTTAATGTTGCCAGACTGTCATACCACCAGGTTAAAATGAGCCTATCACAGCTCGCTTATTGGTTATTGGTTGAATGGTTTTACCCATGGTATAAAAGGAGGGAGCGGCGGCCATATTGGCTCTCCTACATCTGAATCCCGGAGCGCAAACGCTGCTGCCGGACCAGGATGGACCCGCTGATTACCGCGGTGAGGGAGCGAATCGCTCGCGAGGGAGCTGCGTGGATAACCGACCTGTTAGTCGGCCCCGGCGGCACCCCTGCGAGTTGTGCGCCCGCAGCGTCTGGCGGGCGGAGGTCGGGCAGACTTTCCCGCCCGCCGAGGAGACTTAGCCCTAGCTGGGATTACTCCCCAGGCATGCGCAGTGGCGCGCGTGCTCAGGGAAGTTTCCCTCCCCCTGCAGTTGCCCACGTGGCGTCGGCGGCCTTACTCCGGCGTTCGGACCCGGATCCACAGGTGCCTTCGCATCCACCCGGTTCAGGCGCTCATACGCCGGACGCGGTGCCCATCACCCAGATATCCGCTTCCTTGACAAATAGTGTAGGTGACAATTCTGCAGGACAGACCATGGGGTCGGCTATGGGATCCGGGGGCGGACAAGGGGAACAGGCCGCGGTATTGGAGAGACTGGCTGGTTTGAGCCAGGATGACATTCTAAGGGCCATAATTGAGCCACAATTGTCCACAGGACAACTTCCCACACCGCCACCATCTCAGCAGACTGTAGAAACGGAAGCGGAGAGACTTTTGAACCCCTTGCTGGCTGCAATGGGTCGGGAAACGACTGTGCCGGTCCTGCAGGGCCAGTCTTCACTGGTGCCGGTGGACACGGAAACAACCCGCCGGGCTAGCTCGGATCAGGGCTATGGGGCAGACCCTTTAGTGCCGGTACACGAGGCCCGTGTCAATGTTAGCCGGAGCGTTAGCAGGGCTAGAAGGGCTAGATCCCGTTCCCGGGCCCGGGAACGGAGCTGTCACAGCTGCAGGAGCCGTGCTTCCCATCATTCACAACGCCGACATCGGTCCAGGTCTCGCAACAGCCATAGCCGGTCTCGTTCGCCAGGCAGGCGCAGACGGTCGAGGTCTCGCCGCAGCTATTCCCGTTCTTCTTCAGAAGAGCGGCCTCGTGGGCCTCGGGACACATTTGGCCGTAGGCACACTCAGTCTGGGCCCCCCGGTACTGAATCCAGGACTGCCCCTTCCGTTGCATCACCACAACAGCCGACAGTGCAGGTCGCACCGCCCGCAGCTACAGGAGCCGGTGAGTATGATTATGTAAGGGCTTGGCATGGCGAGACGCAGCGGGTGGGGGTAATGGAATTATTAAGAAATTTATTGACTAATAAGATATTAATTAACCCTAAGGCGCTCCAAACGGCGCGTGTTGAGCCGGTGCGCCCTGATTTGCATAAGGATACCTTTTTTTGCGGGGTCCCGTCTTTAGGGTCCCATTTAGACCCCGAAGTTGCCCAAAAGATCTGGGCGAACGAATACGTGGACATATGGTCCTTGGTGTCCACGGAACAGAGTTCCGTCGACCGGGAACGGAAAATGCTTGATCGCCCTTTTGAACGTAAGCCCAAAGTGGCGAAGACCATGAATAATTGGTTGCAGGCTTTTTTCGTCCTCGGGTGCATCATGGGTCAAAAACACCCGGAGAGGTGCTCGGAACTTTTTACATACGCGGATATAATATATAATTCCTATAAGTCCCACGGCGGAGCAGCGTGGTGGAAGTATGATGAGGACTTCCGGCGACGTTTGGCGATTAACCCCCAGTTAGGGTGGGGGGTCAGGGCCACTGATTCTTGGTTGCGTCTTATGATGTCCCAACGGGCATCACAGCCCTTTTCAGGACAGGCCACCCCTGCTGGTTCCACACCGGGGGCGGTGGCCGTGCGCAGACCAGGCTGCTGTTGGCTCTTTAATGACGGCAATTGCCGATTCCAAGCCTCATGCAAATACAAGCATGAATGCTCTATTTGCGGCGGAGGACATGTGGCCTCCAAATGCCAAAAGCAGCAGCCCAGAGGCGGGGCTAGCAAACCAGCCACGTCCGGTGACCAGAAGGACACCCGTGAGCGTGGTCGCGATGGAGCCATGGCTAGTTCAGTACCCCAATAAGGAGGCGGCCGTTGCCTTGCGGGAGGGTTTTACGGTCGGTTTTTTCATCCCCTTCACGTTTTCAAAGGAAGGTTCCTTCGCGTCAAACCTGAGGTCGGCACGGGATTTGCCACAGGTATTGGCTGCGAAATTGCAAAAAGAAACCGAGCTGGGCCGCATGTGCGGTCCTTTCATTTTCCCCCCCTTTTATAACTTAAGAGTTTCCCCTCTGGGTATTGTGCCTAAAAAAGACCCGGGCGAGTTCCGCCTAATTCAGCATTTGTCACACCCCCCGGGGTCGTCAGTAAACGACGGCATTCCTCAGGAATGCTCGTCGGTGAGTTACGCCCCTTTTGACCGGGCCGTCTCGCTAGTACGCGAGGCGGGCCCGGGTGCTGAACTGGCCAAATCAGATGTGGCTTCCGCTTTTCGATTACTTCCCGTCCACCCCGATTGTTATCATTTGCTGGGCTGTTTTTTCGACGGGGGCTATTATTACGACACGTGCCTCCCTATGGGCTGTTCAATTTCTTGTCGTTTCTTCGAGATGTTTAGTTCTTTTTTGGAGTGGGCCGTTTGCCGGCGCTCGGGAATCAGGTCCATAACACATTATTTAGATGATTTCCTTTTTGTCGGCCCAGCTTCAGCCGACACGTGTACCCTTGCCCTCAGCTCTTTTCAGGCATTGTGTGAAGAATTCGGCGTGCCTTTGTCGCCGGGTAAAACAGTCGGCCCCGCAACCAGGATGTCATTCCTGGGTATTGAAATTGATACCGAGGCTATGGTTTTCCGCCTCCCAAAAGATAAGATTGCTAAATTATCCTCCCTAATTGTAGAATTCAGATCTGTGAGAAAAGTCACGCTTGTGAGACTCCAATCCTTGTTGGGAATGTTGACCTTCGCATGCAGGGTAATGCCAATGGGCAGGATTTTCTCCCGGCGATTGAGCATGGCGACCAGGGGTGTCGTATCGCCCAATCACTGGATCAGGCTGACGCACCCGTTGAAAGACGACCTGAGAGTATGGGAGATTTTCTTGGCAGCATATAACGGGCATACGTGTTTTCAGACGGCTGAGGTGTCATCTTATGACATTTCCCTCTATTCTGACGCTTCCGGATCTTTGGGATTTGGTGTCGTTTTCGGCAACCATTGGTGCGCGGGGCCATGGCCTCCAGAATGGAAGCTCAATGGTTGGTCAAAAAACCTGACGTTGTTGGAGCTGTTCCCGATCGTCCTGGCATTGGACGCTTGGCCCGATTCCTTTAGGGATCGTAGATTGCGCTTTTGGACTGATAACGAGAGCGTGGTACATGCTGTTAATCATTTGTCTTCATCTTCTCCGCCGGTGATAAACTTGTTGCGACACATGGTCCTTCGTTGTTTACAGCTGAATATATGGTTTAGAGCCAGGCACGTCCCGGGCGTCGACAACTCGATTGCTGATGCTTTGTCACGTTTTCAATTCCAGAAGTTCAGGGAGCTGCTTCCGTCGGCGGACGAGACATGCTCGGAGTACCCAGACTCGGTTTGGAAAATTCCCTTGGGCCCCTGATGCCGCTGGTGAGGGCTTCGCTTGCCCCTTCGACTTGGAGAGCCTACGGTAAGGCCTGGTTGGAATGGGTGGAAATGATGGGTGATGCGCGCGCGCATGATGCCCGGCATTGCACTGTGGAAAATGTACTGCAATTCTTGTCAAACCTCCGCGTTCCAGGTATCGTGGGGTCCGCGGCGCAACACAGATTAACCGGCTTGGCTTTCCAATTTAAATTAAGAGGTTTGCCCGATGCTACGAAACATTTCTTGATTTCACAAGTGATCAAGGGTTGGAAGCGGGAACGTCACATTCCGGACTCGCGGCGTCCGATTTCTTTTGTTTTATTGCAGCGATTGCTTGGCGTTTTGCCTACGGTTTGCGCGTCCGCGTATGAGGGAAGTTTGTTTTCTGCGATTTTTGGCTTGGCATTTTTCGGAGCTATGCGCCTCAGTGAATTGGTCCCTAAGACTTCTGACGGCCCCGGCGGCCTTTTCGCCGATGACGTCGTGTTTTGCCAACAAGGCCTGCGCATACGGTTGCGTCGATCAAAGACGGACCAGACCGGTCGGGGTGTGTGGTTCCCTCTTTTCGCCATCCCAGGCCCAGTGTGTCCGCTCTCGTTAATTAGATGTTATTCGTCGATCATGGCTCACGGACGGCATTATTTTTCCCACGAGGATGGGACGGCGGTTACTGCATCGCAATTTAAGTATGTCTTGCACGACGCGCTTAGACTTTCGGGCTGTCGCCCGGAAGAATACGGGACGCACTCATTCCGCATAGGAGCGGCGACGGAGGCGTCGCGCGCGGGGCTCCAGGACGAGGTGATTAAGAGAGTGGGTCGATGGAAGTCTGAATGTTTCCGGAGATACATACGCCCTGACTTGTTGGATAAATAAAAAAAAAAAAAAAAAAAAAAAATTTTCCCGTTCTGTAAGTAGGTGGAAAGTTGTTTTGAGGGTGGTTATTAATTGAGCTTTCTTTTAGATGGATTTCGGCCGAATGTGTGGATCCTGGGCCACTCCTATGTCTATTGGGCAGCACGCCACGCTGAAACCAGGCCCGGAGGACGGGCGTTGGGATTCCACGATGTCAATATTAATTGGAGAGGCACCAGGGGTTTGGTTTGGGCACAAGTGCTCCCTGAGGTGGTGAGAATTTCCAGAATTGACCCTGGCCCCGTGATTTTGATCATACATGCGGGGGAAATGACCTGGCCAATTTCAGATTAGGAGAACTTTGCACACTAATGAGGGCGGATTTAGATAAATTTCATAGCTTTTTTACAGAGCTAACCTTGGTTTGGTCGGAAGTTATACCCCGGGTGGTTTGGCAGGGCGCCAGAGACGGCGCTGCATTGGAGAGGTCCCGAAGGGCGCTTAACCATAGGATGGCACAATTTGTTGGTTCAAAAGGAGGTTTTTCCATAAGTCATCACCAACTGGAAATGGATACCAGTCGTTTAATGCTCAGGGACGGTGTCCACTTAAATAATATAGGGCTCGATATTTTTTTATCGGGGTTGCAGGATGGTATTGAGCATGCCCTTCATTCTTTCGTGGGGGGTCGCAGCTCGGGTTTTTGCCCTCGCTCCTCCGTGGCGGAATAAGTGACGGAGGTGTAAGTAACCTGTGCTGGATGGCCAGTGACAGAACACTTACAGTCACTGGTTTTTTAAAGGCGGGTTTGAGCCTTCATTAAGCTGCGGCCAATTTAAAAATAAATTCCCACTTAAGAGTTTTAAAGAATTTGAGATGGTTGTTGGAGACCCTCAATAAAGTTATAAAAGGTTAACCTGGTGTCTGTGGTTATTGTCCGGCCGGAGAAGGTGGGTTATGCTAGTCTGCGGAGCACTGCGGGTGCAACGCTGCTCCCCGACTAGCATGCCCTTAGAAAGGGTTAATGTTGCCGGACAGTCATACCACCAGGTTAAAATGAGCCTATCACAGCTCGCTTATTGGTTATTGGTTGAATGGTTTTACCCATGGTATAAAAGGAGGGAGCGGCGGCCATATTGGCTCTCCTACATCTGAATCCCGGAGCGAAAACGCCCACCCTCCCTCCCTATGGTTTTAGGTTTTGTTTGTCGCAGCAGCGGAATAAGTGACGGAGGTGTAAGTAACCTGTGCTGGATGGCCAGTGACAGAACACTTACAGTCACTGGTTTTTTAAAGGCGGGTTTGAGCCATCATTAAGCTGCGGCCAATTTAAAAATAAATTCCCACTTAAGAGTTTTAAAGAATTTGAGATGGTTGTTGGAGACCCTCAATAAAGTTATAAAAGGTTAACCTGGTGTCTGTGGTTATTGTCCGGCCGGAGAAGGTGGGTTATGCTAGTCTGCACATAGGGGGCTGTAGGACCTCATATTGTGGGGAGGAGGTCAAAGGGGTAGTGGGGAGGACTGAGAGTGCCATCATACTTTCTGTATGGCTGTGGGGGCCATGATAGTTTGTGGAAGGCCTTTGGGGTCCATCATACTGTGTGTGGGGGCTATGAGGGGGCATCATACTGTGTGGAAAGTGACTGTGGACATCATAGTTTGAAGGGCGTCTGTTGGGGACATTCTACTTTGGGATATCATATGTGCTTTGTAATATGTGTGGGGTGCAGCACACGGTGGGAGGAGGGGGACCCCATTCCTTAGCTGCCTAGACTAGGCTACCAGGACCCCTCAGCAGTGGCTAATGCTGCACAGTACATGGACGTGGAGCGGGCGGACGTAGTGGGGGTATCTGTAGTGATCAATGGTATGGTTGCCCTCGCCTGAGGGTACCTTTACACGCGGCTACATTTCTAGGGTGGCTACAGGTAACTTACTGGTTGCAGTGAAATCATGGAGAGATTATTCCATTTGTACACAGCAACAAGATAGAACCTTGTCTCCATGATTTCACTGCAACCAGTAAGTTACCTGTAGCCACCCTAGAAATGTAGCCGCGTGTAAAGGTACCCTTACACGCCACATACACACTTTATGTAATGTTACCTTCTGTGTCCTGATGTTTCAGCATTTCCTTACCCTGGGCCAGCTTTAGCCTCATGTTTCTCGATGTATCATTAAAAAGAATTAGTCCTCTACAGATTAAAATCTTTAGTACTTACTAGAAACAATATTCAGAACAAAGTCCACTAAACATAGTACAGGGCACATGCTGATGCGGTCATTTACACACTCACTTTGCTTCTCTGTTCCGTCCATGTCTACGGCATCTGGTCCTGTCACTACGCTGCAGTCTGACCTCCAAACTCTCAGAAGTAAAGATGGGCATAGCTGCAACCAGGCAGTCCCTCTGCACAACTCAATGTGTTTCGCTACAGTGTTAGTCAAATAAATAATCAATTTTGATGGCAGTGTAAGCAGTTTCAACTCTACAATCTATTTCTGGCTTACCCTATTCCAAGGGTAGCTACACCACCTTCTCCTATTCTCTTCACTGTACTTGTCAGGTACCAGGTAGCCTTTAGTTTCCTCACTGTTCCTCTTTCAGCCTGTGCCATGCCCAGAGCCCGCCCGCCTCCCCTCCCCCTGTTCTTCATGCCGGATTCTTGTCTTTCTGCGACCACAGGAAACCTTTTTATGTTCTTTTTGCATTAACCCTATAACAACCACTCCAAGGCAGCAGCCACTAATCAGGAACACCCCTTTATTATATACCTCCTCCAATGGGCCAGTTAAAACTTAAAGCGTAACTGCCATTTAAATTGTTATTTAACAATAATCTAGATTAAGTGATTTTAATAAACCTTCAAATATACTTCATTAGAAAATTCTGGTTGAAAACCATTTATAAACCTTCCACAAGATGTCCCCACTAGACTGTGTATGAAGCAGACATATGTTCATTCTCAGTCAGATCTGTCCTCATACTGAATATGGGGCATGTAACCAAATAAGGTAAAGAGATGTGACCTAAACTTCTGACTGCAGCTCATGAGGTGACAATGAATCAGATTACTTCAGCCCACAATAATAGGGAGCAATTGATTTTAATAAACTTTCAAATATAGTGGAACATCATTCATAAACATTTCACAAGGTGTCCTCACTAGACTGTGTGTGAAGCAGACACATGTTCATTCCACTCAGATCCATCTTCCGATTGAATACAGCCACGTAACTATATAAGTGGGTGTGGCTAGGGATGGGCGAATACTAAATTACTCGGACTCGCTAGACTCGCAACGAGTAGCGAGTATCGGGATCCTACTCGCAATTCCCCATTTTATTCTTTAAAAGCCAGCAGCAAAAAGCCATGGGCTTTAAAAGAATAGTTAATAAAAAAACGGATTGAACCGGATTGAACCGGTCCGGTTCAATCCGGTCCCATAGACAGTCATGTTAAAGTTAACCTGATTGAACCTGACCGGGTCAATCCGGGACAATCTGGTTCAAAGAAGTAGAGGAATAGAATTTACAATTGATTTTCATTGGACTCGTTACTGTGCGAGTAATCGCAATGAAACTCGCAGAGTAAGGAGTCGGCCGAGTACCCTACTACTCGCAGAGTAGCAAGTAGTAACAAGTAGATTCACCCATCCCTAGGTGTGGCATACACTGTGTGCAAGCTTCTGAATGTGACTCACCGTTGCCGAGTTCTCGGGTCTCAGGCGATGTTTCACTTGTCACGATTCCGCGTCTGAGGCTGTGGGGCACGGTGGTCAAATGAAAGGGCTAGGGGATTGGGATAAAAGTCTTAATTGTCGTGACGCCACCTGTGGGTGTCCGGTGATGGCACCGGCGCTGCTTGGGCCTCCGGGGGATGTGCGGCAGCTAGATGGAATGCTCCCCACAGGATGAGCAGTAGTCCCCGGGGCCAGGAGCTGCACTGGGTGGAATACGGCAGCTCAGTTGATTTAGTATGATGAATGCATGGGTTAACAACAGTTCTGGAGGAAAGAAGGCACTGACACGATGCTCCTCTGTAACGGGTCTTTACTGTAATTCTGGTGCGGTACACGGTATACAGTTCTTTAGGTAACGGACCGGGTGGTCCCAGTGGTGAACAGTCTCTGTCCAAAGCTCCACAGTGTTCCTCTGTTCCTAACTGTCCTGTTATTGTTGCCCTCGCTGCGTTGTAGCACCAGGTCAGGGTACTGGGAGAACCTCTATTGGATTACCTTAGCCGGGTTTCAACCTGGGCTGTAAAGGGTCCTGAGTCCCAATGGTGGGTACCCGGCTGGTAAGATTGCTGAAATTGTGGCTGTAGTGAGGCGCTCCTATAAAGCTACTCCATCACTCCGGTTTTGCAGAACAGTGGTAGACGGCTGACTGCCTCAGAACCGGTGTCCGGTAGGACTGGGCATGGGTGATTTTGGACCTGTTGCTTTTCTTGCTTCGCCCACGTTCCTGTCTGGGTCACCGCTTGTGGGTGCCCTCCCTTTAGGTTGCTCCCTTTTGCAGGGCTGCACGGCACTGTGCAAACTCCTGTTCCTCTCCTCTCTTCCTCAACTCAACAACAACAACCACTTCTCCTCTTTCCCCACACACTATACATCCTACACTCCTCCCACGAGGACCTGGTTGGCCCTCTGCCTCTAGATGTTGTATGTGGTACATGGAGCTTTGGATTTAACTGTTTCACCCCTGAGACGGACGATATTGCATCTGCAGTTAGGGATGCAATACCTTCCTCTGACGCACTCGTTGCGGGGCGCCACAAATGCAGCTGGTGAGGCAACAATTATCAGATTATGTCAGGCTACAGCACAGATGCTAAGCAACGTCAGAATGCCAGGATCAGTACAAACTCCTCTTTCCTTGGCTCAAGCATCTGATCTGTCATCTAGCTATACACAGCTCAGTCACAATCTCTGTTAACCACTTCTCTGCTGTCACATTGCACTACTCCCTATCAGCTGCTGGCTATGCAGAGCCACACAGCCCTAAAATGCTGTTTTTAAAAGAGCACAGAAAAATATGAGAAAATAAGTCATATGGCACAGAAAACATTATCTTTAGTGTTGAGCGAGCAGTAAAATGCTCAGGTGCTCGATGTCAGGTCAAGCATATTGAGATGCTCGGGTGCTCGACCCGAGCACCGAACCCAATGTTAACCTCTGGGAAACCCGAACATTTTTCAGGCAGCAGCCCCGGCAGTCTGCATAAATCCTAAAAATATGACAAATATATAAGTACAGTGCTCAAATGACATGGGAACAGCACGGGAAAGAGCCCTGTAATCATTTCTGACTCCCAGGTCACTGCTGTGAAAAATCATGTCTGAGAATTAGGAGCTGGAATACGCATTGTCATTCAGACAATACCTATTCTAGTGCCTGTAATGCAAGCGCAGAGGGAAGTGACATGTGTGACATGAAGTATCACTTTCGAAGCATATGTACATACACTCCGATAGTGAAATAAAAGTCAACAAAAGGTGTTAAAAATAAAAAAAAAGAATACTCACCCCTCTGCTGGCTGTCCAGGACCTGAAGGGAAGACATCTAATCGGCTGCCAGGACCTTAAGATCTGATTGGCTGGTAGCGATCAGCTGATGACAACCTGCCGGGATCGCTGGAGCGTCGTTACCTGATCGCTGGGGAGCTGTCAAACAGGCAGATCTCCCCAGCGATCAGGGTCATGGGAGCCACCTCCCACATCGCTGAAGGCGATGTCAGCGTCCTCCCTGCTTAGCGCTGCCTTACAGGCAGCGCTAAGCAGGGAGAACACTGGTAACTATGATAAACACCGAGTATCCAGGCAGCGTGCGCTGCCTGGATACCTGTTGTTTATCATAGTTACCAGCGTCCTCCCTGCTTACAGGCAGTGCTAAGCAGGTAGGACACTGGTAACCATGGTAAACAATGGGTAACTAGGCAGCGCGCGCTGCCTGGATACCCGGTGTTTACCATGGTTACCAGCCAGTGAGGTCACTGATCGCTGGTTTCTCGCTGTCATACGCAGCGATGCGGGCTGACCAGCGGGAAACCAACAATCAAAAAATGACCCGCAGCACTTTGCAATGATCAGTGACCTCACAGCAGGGGCCTGATCGCTGCAAAGTGTCACACAGAACGACATCGCTGGAGAGATCATTGTAACGTCACAGTTACAACGATCTCTCTAACGATATCGTTATGTGTGACTGGGGCTTAAGGAAGAAACAACCATGTGTGTGTATATCTTTAATTGGGAGGTACTTCACAGGTCTTTGTATTTGTTTACACTTCCACTTATCTCCTGACTGCTCCTCCCAGACGAGTCACAGTCATGCTTCAGAGAGAAAAAAAAACAAAAATTCGGCTGTCTGGCTCGGCTCTCACTGAAGAGCCGGCTCTTAAATTCATATGAAAGAGCCAGCAGCCCTGCTTCTAAGGGGTACCACCTGCCCTCACACACCCCTCGCTGGTACACCCATGGACCTATATATCCCTCTTTGCTTCTTGCAGAGCCATTGCTTCCCCACCTATGCCAGTGCTAAGGTAAATAGCTGAAGCAGCATCAAGTACAGTATGTTAAACATAATGGACCAGTTATTTTCTCTCATACTGCACCAACCTGACTTGCTTCAGCAAACTAATGGCCCCTTTACAAGCAGCTACAGGTGACAGGTTTTCCACAGGTAACTTACTGGTTGCAGTGAAATCATGGAGACATAGTTCCATTTGTACACAGCAACAAGATAGAACTATGTCTCCATGATTTCACTGCAACCAGTAAGATACCTGTGGAAAACCTGTCACCTGTAGCTGCGTGTAAAGGGGCCATCAGACGCACTGCTTGATCTCCCAGTTTCTGTCATACCTTGAATGTTTTCTTCTTATAGATACCCTGAAACTCAAACACTTGGTCTTGTAGGTAAGTGGCAAGAACTGGCTCAGTCTGTCATGGAGTTATGGATGTATTCAGCCTCCAGTGTACTACCAGTGAGAGTTTTCATTGTAGCAGATCAGATTGTCCTCTGAATATTTAGAAAACCTTAGATTTGTTGTTATGAAACAGGCATGGATCAGTGCTGAGGCCCATGATAACATTAGTAATAGCTAGTGATGAGAGAGTATGCTCTGCGCTGCTCGGTACTCGCACGAGTATCACTGTACTCGGGCTACTCGGCGAGCACCGAGTAATCTCGCGATACTCGTGCTGTGCTCGTGGTCCTCATCCCTGCATGTTGGCGCTCTTTAGAAAGCCAGCCCACATGCAGGGATTGGCTGGCAGACCACTGCAATGCCACAGCCCTGTTAGTTGTGGCATTGCAGTGATTGGCCGGCCTGCACAGCGTGACCGAGCCTTTATAGGACCCGGCCGCGCTGTGCTCTGCACACAGCCATCCAGACAGTGAGTGTAGGGACAGTGTCTGCTGCTGCTTAGGGACAGATTTGCGGCCCTCATAGGTAGATCCGGAGCAGGGCTGAAAACTGCTGCTGACCACAGCAGTCCTTCTCAGGACTAATCTAGGAGGATATAGGCAGGGTGATCCAGATCGGAATCCAAGCTTTTCTGTGACCATAACAGTACTTACTACCTTGATACAGGTTAGGGACTAAAATCCTACTCTCCTGTGAGCTGAACAGTTACCAGACTAGTGTACTTACTACCTTGATACAGGTTAGGGACTAAAATCCTACTCTCCTGTGATCTGAACAGTTACCAGACTGGTGTACTTACTACCTTGATACAGGTTAGGGACTAAAATCCTACTCTCCTGTGACCATTACAGTCACCAGGCTGTTGTACTTACTACCTTGATACAGGTTAGGGACTAAAATCCTACTCTCCTGTGAGCTGAACAGTTACCAGACTGGTGTACTTACTACCTTGATACAGGTTAGGGACTAAAATCCTACTCTCCTGTGACCATTAAAGTCACCAGACTGGTGTACTTACTACCTTGATACAGGTTAGGGACTAAAATCCTACTCTCCTGTGAGCTGAACAGTTACCAGACTGGTGTACTTACTACCTTGATACAGGTTAGGGACTAAAATCCTACTCTCCTGTGAGCTGAACAGTTACCAGACTGTTGTACTTACTACCTTGATACAGGATAGGGACTAAAATCCTACTCTCCTGTGATCTGAACAGTTACCAGACTGGTGTACTTACTACCTTGATACAGGTTAGGGACTAAAATCCTACTCTCCTGTGACCATTACAGTCACCAGACTGTTGTACTTACTACCTTGATACAGGTTAGGGACTAAAATCCTACTCTCCTGTGAGCTGAACAGTTACCAGACTGGTGTACTTACTACCTTGATACAGGTTAGGGACTAAAATCCTACTCTCCTGTGACCATTACAGTCACCAGACTGTTGTACTTACTACCTTGATACAGGTTAGGGACTAAAATCCTACTCTCCTGTGAGCTGAACAGTTACCAGACTGGTGTACTTACAACCTTGATACAGGTTAGGGACTAAAATCCTACTCTCCTGTGAGCTGAACAGTTACCAGACTGGTGTACTTACTACCTTGATACAGGTTAGGGACTAAAATCCTACTCTCCTGTGACCATTACAGTCACCAGACTGTTGTACTTACTACCTTGATACAGGTTAGGGACTAAAATCCTACTCTCCTGTGAGCTGAACAGTTACCAGACTGGTGTACTTACTACCTTGATACAGGTTAGGGACTAAAATCCTACTCTCCTGTGACCATTACAGTCACCAGACTGTTGTACTTACTACCTTGATACAGGTTAGGGACTAAAATCCTACTCTCCTGTGAGCTGAACAGTTACCAGACTGGTGTACTTACTACCTTGATACAGGTTAGGGACTAAAATCCTACTCTCCTGTGAGCTGAACAGTTACCAGACTGGTGTACTTACTACCTTGATACAGGTTAGGGACTAAAATCCTACTCTCCTGTGATCTGAACAGTTACCAGACTGGTGTACTTACTACCTTGATACAGGTTAGGGACTAAAATCCTACTCTCCTGTGACCATTACAGTCACCAGACTGTTGTACTTACTACCTTGATACAGGTTAGGGACTAAAATCCTACTCTCCTGTGAGCTGAACAGTTACCAGACTGGTGTACTTACTACCTTGATACAGGTTAGGGACTAAAATCCTACTCTCCTGTGACCATTACAGTCACCAGACTGTTGTACTTACTACCTTGATACAGGTTAGGGACTAAAATCCTACTCTCCTGTGAGCTGAACAGTTACCAGACTGGTGTACTTACAACCTTGATACAGGTTAGGGACTAAAATCCTACTCTCCTGTGAGCTGAACAGTTACCAGACTGGTGTACTTACTACCTTGATACAGGTTAGGGACTAAAATCCTACTCTCCTGTGATCTGAACAGTTACCAGACTGGTGTACTTACTACCTTGATACAGGTTAGGGACTAAAATCCTACTCTCCTGTGACCATTACAGTCACCAGACTGTTGTACTTACTACCTTGATACAGGTTAGGGACTAAAATCCTTCTCTCCTGTGACCTGAACAGTCACCTGACTGTTGTCGCTGTATACAGGCAAAATGCGCAAGGAAGTTGGCAAGGGCGTTGGCAAGGAACAAGGAAGTGGACGTGATGGTGGTTCAGGCAGAGGCCAGGTCGTGTGCAAGCACTAATTTCGCAACAACAAAGTGGCACATCTACATCGCTCGCACGTCCTGTCCCAAATTCTTGGGGCCCGCAGCAGTACACCGCTCTTGAACCAAGACCAGTGTCAACAGGTTGTTACTTGGATAGCGGATAATGCTTCAAGTCAGATGGGCACCTCCACAAACACCCTGTCTTCCACACGGTCAAGTGTCAGTAGCCGTGATACTGCACCGCACATTTCCCAACCTGATCCTCCTTCTTACCACCAGGCCGAGTACACGTCCACGGACATTACTGATCCCACAGTTGGACACTCGGAAAGCTGTTCACGTATCCATTCACAGAATCTGGCCTCTCGCCAGCTCCTGTTGAAGTGGATAATGAGGAGATGGTATGTACAGATGCCCAAATATTTGAGCAGCCACGTTCTCACGAATGGAACCGTTGGCAACGTGTCTCAACAAGGGGTGGACGATGATGAGACACAATTGCCAGGAAGTCAGGAGGAGGATCAGGTGCAGGAAGAGGAAGACGACGTGGTGGATGATCCAGTAGCTGACCCAACCTGGCAGGAGGATATGCAGAGCGAGGCATGCAGTGCACAGGGGGAGAGAGGCGTAGCATCCCAACAGGCAGTACGAAGCAGGGTCGTGTCCGCAGGCAGAAGGCAGGCAACCGTTCCCCGGAACAACAACACGACTCAAGGTGCCTGTGCAAATGTTAGGTCTTCCCGAGTCTGGGAGTTTTTTAAGTTGGCTCCAGATGACTCTAAAAAGGCCATTTGCAACACCTGCCATGCCAGTATCAGCAGGAGTACGAAAACTAGCAGCCTGACCACCACCAGCATGGTCAGGCACATGTCAGCCAAGCACCCGACTTTGTGGGAAGTACAACAGAGTCGAGGAGCGGTGCTTGCTGATGTCAGTGCTACGTCTTCGTGTGTTGTGCGTGCGAGCCAATCCCCTGTCCTGCTGGCCGTAACAAGCCTCCGCCCTGCACCTGAAGTTGCCCACGCACAAATAACACCACCATCAAGCACGTCCTTGTCCCAGTGCAGCGTTCAATTATCCATTCAGCAAACCTATGAACGCAGGCGCAAATACGCTGCCAACGCCCCACATGCCACTGTCCTCAATTCTCACATTTCGCGACTCATAGCGCTAGAAATGTTGCCTTTCCGGCTGGTGGAGACGGAAGCATTCCGCGACCTGATGGGGCTGCTGTCCCACGTTACTCGGTCCCCAGCCGCCACTATTTCTCCAGATGTGCCGTCCCCGCATTGCATAACCACGTGTCCCAAAGCATCACACGTGCCCTGAACAACGCTGTTTCAGCCAAAGTCCACCTAACCACAGACACGTGGACAAGTGCTTGTGGGCAAGGCCGCTACATCTCCTTGACGGCACACTGGGTTAATATTGTGGAGGCTGGGACCCAGTCTGAGCGAGGGACAGAACACATCCTTCCCACACCAAGGATTGCAGGCCCTACTCTGTCAGGGTTTCACCGACACTCTACAGCTCCGGAATGTCATGCTCCTCAGCCTCCTCCTCCTGCGCATCCCCATCCACTGTACCCTCCACACCAGTCCCAAGCTGGAAGCACTGCAGCACTGCCTCTGCGAAGCGGCAACAGGCTGTGCTGAAGCTAGTCTGCATAGGTGACAAACCCCACAATGCAGAAGAGGTGTGGACAGCTCTGAAACAGCAGCAGATCACTGGCTCACACCTCTGAACCTAAAGCCAGGAAAGGTCGTGTGTGACAATGGCCGGAACCTGGTGGCAGCTTTGAGGCGAGGCCAGCTGACGCATGTTCCATGCGTGGCCCATGTGCTCAACCTGGTGGTTCAGAGGTTTATAAAGTCATACCCAGAGCTGTCTGAACTGCTGGTAAAATTTCGCCGTCTGTCTGCACATTTTCGCAAGTCACCTGCTGCTTCAGCCGGCCTTGCCGGCTTTCAGCGCCGTTTGCGTCTTCCGGACCACAGACTGGTGTGTGATGTCCCCACGCGTTGGAATTCAACTCTGCACATGTTGGTCAGGATATGTGAGCAGAAGAGGGCAGTTTTTGACTACCTGCATCACCTAAGCCGTGGGAAATAGGTCAAACTCCACACATAACACCTGAGGAGTGGAGATGGATGTCCGACCTATGTATCATCCTCCAAAACTTTGAGGACTCCACCAAGATGGTGAGCGGCGATGACGCCATTATTAGCGTCACCATACCACTACTCTGCCTTCTAAAACGGTCTCTGCTGAAAAACAAAGAGGATGCATTGCAGGCGGAGCACGATGACTTAGAGCAAGAAACAGTAGTGGGTGTGGGTGATAAACACAGCCCAGCCTCATCTCATCACAACGTGCAGTGGAGGACTATGACGAGGAGGAGAGATGAAGACATGGAGCAACTCTCTGGCCAAATTGAGGATATGACATGCACACCACTCATACCCTCGATTCAGCGTGGCTGGCCAGAGGACAGGGGAGATGAGGAGGAGGAGGAGGAGGACAGCATGTTCAGTCATCGTGTTGGTCTGGATACTGAAGTGATGGCTGTTAAGAGTCTGGCGCACATGCTGACTTTATGGTAAGCTGCCTGGCTCGTGACCTCGCGTTCAGAACATCTTGGCCGACAATCAGTACTGGTTGGCAACACTGTTAGACCCACGCTACAAGGAGAACTTTATGTCTCTCATTCCTGAGGCGGAGAGGTCAGCCAAAATGCAGCAGTTCCAGAAGCCATAGTCACGGAAGTAGGCAAATCATTCCCCTCACAAAACGCTAGCGGCATAGGTCAGGAATCGGTGGACAACCAAGGCTACGGCCGAGAGGGGCACAAGTCCCATCCGCCAGAGGTAGGGGAACAGTCTACATTTATGATGTGGGACAGTTTTCTCAGCCCCTCACGTACCACAGCCCCTGAGGTGCGGGGTAGTGCTGCAAGAAATGCTAAGTTTGGCCAGATGCTGAAGGAGTACCTTGCAGATCGAACAACTGTACTGCGAGATTCCTCTGTGCCTTACAATTATTGGGTCTCCAAGCTGGACACTGTGGCATGAATTGGCTCTCTACGCCTTGGAAGTCCTGGCCTGCCTGCCGCTAGCGTTTTGTCAGAGCGTGTTTTCAGTGCCGCAGGTGGAATCATTACTGATAAACGCACCCCGCCTGTCAACTGAAAATGCTGACAGGCTTACTCTGATCAAGATGAAAAGGGTTGGATTGGGCCAGACTTCACCACACCACCAACAAATGACAACTGAATTTAAATATTGTTTTGGGAATTTGCCATTTACCTCCACTCACCCATGGGTACACACTTCTGGACTTTGGCTAATCGCTGGACTGCTCCTCCTTCTCCTCATGTGCCACCATGATGACCGTTACAATAGTTAGGCTGTTGTTTGAGGTATACCCGCAGTGGTAAATTTTACAGGCCCTACTGCATGTCTGTATGCATGGGTCATTGTTGAACCTCCCAATTTTTGCTGCCCATTCCTTAAATGGGCATTAAACACAGAAGACCCTCCTTCAAAGGAAATGTTTTCGAGGCCCTCCTGCACGTCTCTATCCAGGGACAATGTGGAGCCTCCCAATTTTTGGCAGCCCTGCCAAAGGCTATACTACAATACACCACTTCAGGTTTACAGGCCCTCTCCTCATGGGTCATGTGGAACCTCCCAATTTTTGGCTGCCCTGCCAAAGGGCTATACTACAATACACCCACTTGTGGTTTACAGGCCCTACTGCATGTCTGTATGCATGGGTCATTGTTGAACCTCCCAATTTTTGGCTGCCCTGCCAAAGGGCTATACTACAATACACCCACTTGAGGTTTACAGGCCCTACTGCATGTCTGTATGCATGGGTCATTGTTGAACCTCCCAATTTTTGGCTGCCCGCCAAAGGGCTATACTACAATATACCCACTTCCTTACAATGGGCACTTCAGGCTTACAGGCCCTCATGCACGTCTCTATCCAGGGGCATTGGTGAGCCTCCCAATTTTAGACTGCCCTGGCAAAGGAAAATACTAGAATAGACCAAGTTCCTCAAAATGGGCACAATATGTCAAGACAGAGCTTCATGTACGTCTCTTCTCAGGGACATCGAGTGCGCAATGTTTCCGAAATCTTCATGTTCACAAAAGTAACAACAGCTTATCTCACTATGGTATGTCCCTAAAAATTCCACCTGAAATTTCATTTGGTGTCATTTTGGAAGTTTTCTGGTGACTCCGTAAAATGCGTGAAACACAAGATTGTTCACAGCTTGACTTATGAGAAATGCTTCAGGTCTTCCAGGGTCCATGTCATTTGAGCTTTGAGTTTTGTGCATTTTAGGTTCTACATGCTGCCGGCAGTCATTTCATAAAAATACTCGGATCTCCCATAGGATAACATTGGGCTTGGTACTCGGGCCGAGTACACGAGTATCTCAGGATGCTGGCCCGAGCTTCGAGCAACCGAGCATTTTAGTACTCGCTCATCACTAGTAATAGCATCTGCCCAGTGGCGTAACTTTCAAGTCCAAGGGCCCCGATGTAAAGTTCCAATGGGGCCCCCAATTATTGCATATCTTTAATAGTATTAGTCTTTTTCTGTAGGCCAAAGGGACTTTTGGGGCCCCCCTAGGCTGCAGGGCCCGGGTGCGATCGCAACCCCTGCACCTATTGTAGTTACGCCCCTGCATCTGCCTGCCTGTCCATTGTGTTCTATTCTGTTATGCTGCCACTAATGCTGAAGACTCCATACAGCTGGGAATCTGTTGGCTGTCCATCATGCTATGGCAGTATGCTGTGCTGCTACTGCTGCGAAGGCTGCCAGTGTTGGCCCTACTCAACTAGATACCTCCTTGCCTATTCTCTTATCTCTATACATAATCACCAGTTTTGCGCTTCCGGCCACTGTGCCGCTATGGAGCAATGGCGCGTGCGCAAAACTGGTGATTATCGCTACCCCGGAAGCGCCGCCATATTAACACACCCAGCCTCCCGTCCATGCACACCCCCGCACTTCCCCTACACCACCCGCACGCCCCTGCAATACACCCCCACATACCCCCGCAGTAAACCCTCGCATCGCCCCCCTCCAGTGCCCGCTTCCTCCCCACAGTACACCCCCGTGCCCCCCTTCGCCGCCCGCAGACCCCCGACAACTTACCTCTTCAGATAGGACCTTTGCTGATGTCACAGTCATGTGATCATTCACATGACCGTGCATCACCGTAGCTCCGCCTCCTCCACTCTGTGCTGCTTCCCAGCTATGACATGGAGCTGGCACAGCTGCGAAGGACAGAAGAGGAGGCAGACAGCCAGAAGGGGGAAGCTGAAACACTAAAGAAGAAACAGAGACACATAAGAGGGGACCACTAACTCTCCACACACAATACAGAGGTGCTCAAACAAGTAAGTGCAGCAGACAAACATAAAGCCCTCCATTAACTCAGAAGGGGGGGGCACAGAGACAAGGGGGTGACCACAATGACTAAAGGTAGCCACAGACACATAACACGGCATCACAATCACTCAAGGAGCCCAGAGAGATAAAGGGGGTAACATAGACACACAAGGGGGGGGGGGGCAGGGACACATAAGGGCAAACCAGAACAACTCAAGGAGGGCAGAGAGATGGAAAGGGGGTGCAGAAAGATGAAAGAGAGGGAGCAGAGAGCCAAGTGGCCCACAGACACATAGAGGGGTCCACAAACACAAAAGGACGCCCAGACAGACAACAGACACGCAAGACAAATCACACAAATAGGCCAGCAGACACAAAAAACACAGCCCAAAGACACAGAGAAGAGGTGCCAGAGACACAAGGTGCAGCAGAGAGGTAAAGACAGCACAGGAGGCCCTCTAACACCACAGCGTGCCAGTCACGCCCTCCCGATGCCATAGCATCGGCCCTATTTTCTCTCTTCTATATACATAATCTTGCCCTTCCACCCACTGTCTCGATATCACCCGCAGCCAGCGATGGCACGCATGCCCCATCGCCAGCCACCGACACTGCCCGGAAGCGCAAAACCCCTGTCGCCGGACACCACCTACCCCCACCAATGCCCCCCGCTCCCGCCGCTCCCCCGCCCCCTGTTCCCGCTCCCCAGCCGCCAGGGCCGCACCGCCCATTCAACAGTGTCAGCCCTGACTCCCCAGCGGCAGCAGCCACCGCACAGCCACCTGTATACACAGCCGCCTCTATACTCTGCTCCCCGCACACCTGCCTCTATACTCTGCTCCCCACACAGCCCCCCTCTATACTCTGCTCCCCGCACAGCCCCCTGTATACTCTGCTCCCCGCACAGCCCCCTGTATACTCTGCTCCCCGCACACCTCCTGTATATTCTGCTCCCCGCACACACCCCTGTATACTCTGCTCCCCGCACAGCCCCCTGTATACTCTGCTCCCCGCACACCTCCTGTATATTCTGCTCCCCGCACACCCCCCTGTATACTCTGCTCCCCGCACAGCCCCCTGTATACTCTGCTCCCCGCACAGCCCCCTGTATACTCTGCTCCCCGCACAGCCCCCTGTATACTCTACTCCCCGCACAGCCCCTGTATACTCTGCTCCCCGCACAGCCCCCTGTATATTCTGCTCCCCACACAGCCGCCTGTATACTCTGCTCCCCGCACAGCCGCCTGTATACTCTGCTCCCCGCACAGCCGCCTGTATACTCTGCTCCCCTCACACCCGCCGCTATACTCTGCTCCCCTCACACCCGCCGGTATACTCTGCTCCCCTCACAGCCGCCGCTATACTCTGCTCCCCTCACACTCACCTGTATACTCTGCTACCCACAGAGCCGCCTGTATACTCTGCTCCCCGCACAGCCCCCTGTATACTCTGCTCCCCGCACAGCCCCCTGTATACTCTGCTCCCCGCACAGCCCCCTGTATACTCTGCTACCCACAGACTCGTCTGTATACTCTGCTACCCACAGAGCCGCCTGTATATTCTGCTACCCACAGAGCCGCCTGTATACTCTGATACCCACAGAGCCCCCTCTATACTCTGCTACCCACTGACCCGCCTGTATACACACAATTCATTTCACCGCGCTCCCGATGCAATTGCATCGAGCCTTTTTACTAGTCTACTTATATAATCCGCAGTTGGGAATTCGGGCGTTGTCGCCGAATCCCAACATGCTTTGCGGGACTGCGAGTGATGACGCGCAGCGTCATCACGAGCCGCAGACCCGCACTACTGTAAAAAAAAAAAAAAAAAAAAAAAAAAAGTTAATGCTCACCTCTCCCCGAGCCCCCGCCGTCTCCTGCCGTCTTCCTCCAAGCTTCCGGTGGCTGCCGCAGACTCCCAGTGTGTGCAGAGCTCTTCTACTGCAGGTCAAGGACCTGTGGTGATGTCACAGTCACGTGACACCAGGTTACTCCATGGTAACCTGGTGTCACGTGACTGTGACATCACCGCAGGTCCTTGAACTGCACTAGAACAGCTCTGCACACACTGGGAGCCTGCGGCAGCCACCGGAAGCTTGGAGGAAGACGGCAGGAGACGGCGGGGGCTCGGGGAGAGGTGAGCATTAACTTTTTTTTTTTTTTAACCCCTGCCTTCCTGTTTGGAGACCTTTTACTGTACTGAGCATGCTCAGTACAGTAAATGTCTCCTCCAGCCTCACAGCCTCCCCATCCTCACTGCCTCCTCCAGCCTCAGTCTCCTCCAGCCTCACAGTCTCCTCCAGCCTCACAGCCTCCCCATCCTCACAGCCTCCTCCAGCCTCCTCCAGCCTCACAGCCTGCCCATCCTCACAGCCTCCTACAGCCTCACACCCTCCTGCAGCCTCACAGCCTCCCCATCCTCACAGCCTCCCCATCCTCACAGCCTCCTCCAGCCTCACAGCCTCCTCCAGCCTCACAGTCTCCCCATCCTCACAGCCTCCCCATCCTCACAGCCTCCTCCAGCCTCACAGCCTCCTCCAGCCTCACAGCCTGCCCATCCTCACAGCCTCCTACAGCCTCACACCCTCCTCCACCCTCACAGCCTCCCCATCCTCACAGCCTCCTCCAGCCTCACAGCCTCACAGTCTCCTCCAGCCTCACAGCCTCACAGTCTCCTCCAGCCTCACAGCCTCCCCATCCTCACAGCCTCCTCCAGCCTCACAGTCTCCTCCAGCCTCACAGCCTCCCCATCCTCACAGCCTCCTACAGCCTCCTCCAGCCTCACAGCCTCCCCATCCTCACAGTCTCCTCCAGCCTCACTGCCTCCCCATCCTCACAGCCTCCTCCAGCCTCACAGTCTCCTCCAGCCTCACAGCCTCCCCATCCTCACAGCCTCCTACAGCCTCCTCCAGCCTCACAGCCTCCCCATCCTCACAGCCTCCTCCAGCCTCACAGCCTCCTCCAGCCTCACAGCCTCCTCCAGCCTCACAGCCTCCCCATCCTCACTGCCTCCTCCAGCCTCACAGTCTCCTCCAGCCTCACATCCTCCTCCAGCCTCACATCCTCCTCCAGCCTCACACCCTCCTCCAGCCTCACAGCCTCCCCATCCTCACAGCCTCCTCCAGCCTCACAGCCTCCTCCAGCCTCTCACCCTCCTCCAGCCTCACAGCCTCCCCATCCTCACAGCCTCACAGCCTCCTCCAGCCTCTCACCCTCCTCCATCCTCAGCCGCACTACCTGACACCGCTGCCATCCTGCCAACCGTCGGCCCCGCACCATCGCCACCGCCCTCGCGCCCTCCGCGAGGTCCATGCTGCCCGGATGCCGCCGAAGCCTTCCGCCCCTCGCCACTCTCTCACCGCTGGGCTCTCAATGTCGCCATGCTGCTGGAGTAGCGGTCTACGGGCTGTGGCCGGGTGCCGGGAGCCAGGGACGTCGTCCTGTGGCCGCCAACAGCCAATGGGAGTGAGCGGACCGTGTCAGCCTGCAAAGCCTGACACGCCCCGCTCACTCCCATTGCCTGCCCCTGCAAGCGGATTGGGCGCTGTGTTGTACACACAGGACGCCCATCCCATTGCCCAGGACTTGGCGTCCTAGACCAATCGGATGACCGTCCTGTCTTTACCACACACCGCCCAATCCGCTCCTTCCGCTCAGGTCACATGTGTGACCTGAGGGCAAGAACTGATCCCTCTCTGCATCACCCAACCCGCCGCAGAGGACAATGCCGTGTGACTGGGGCTGCGATCAGCCCCAGCACGCAGCCACGTCCTGCCGCCGAGCGGTGATGTCACCCCTCCAGCCAGACCTCTCCTCACCCCTCCATCTGGACCTCTCCTCACCACTCCAGCCTCTGCTCTCCTCACCCCTCCAGCCTCTGCTCCCCTCACTCCTCCAGCCTCCCGCCACATCATACTCTGCTATCCACAGAGCCCCCTCTATACTCTGACACCCACAGAGCCGCCTGTATACTCTCCTACCCACACAGCCGCCTGTATACTCTGCTACCCACAGAGCCGCCTCTATACTCTGCTACCCACAGAGCCGCCTGTATACTCTCCTACCCACAGACCCGCCTGTATTCTCTGCTACCCACAGAGCCGTTTCTATATTCTGCTACCCACACAGCCGCCTCTATACTCTGCTACCCACAGAGCCTTCTCTATACTCTGCTACACACAGAGCCGCCTGTATAATCTGCTAACCACAAACCCGCCTGTATACTCTGCTACCCACAGAGCCGCCTGTATACTTTTCTACCCAGAGAGCCGCCTGTATAATCTGCTACCCTCAGAGCAGTCTGTATACTCTGCTACCCACAGACCCGCCTGTATAGTCTGCTACCCACAGAGCCCCATATATACTCTGCTAGCCACTCACCCGCCTGTATACACACAATTAATTTCACCGCGCTCCCGATGCAATTGCATCGGGCCTTTTTACTAGTATTTAATAATGTGCAGTTGCTGCCACTGTTGATATACAGCAACACATCTCTTACCTGTCCATTGTGTTCTGTATTTATACACTATTGCTGTGACTAAGTTTTAATTACTGTTGAACATCTACATACATGTGCCATCATACTCTGTACTGTGCGGATGCTGCAACTTCCACACAGCCTATGCTTAACAGCTGTCCTCTATAACTATACTGAACTATTTCTGGGAACCCTACCCTATACAGAGTACATGCACCTGAAACTGTTCTTTAAAAAAAAAAGGGGGTATGATAATTTTTTCTTGGCTTTTAAAAAATTATGTTTCTTCATTTCTCTGCATTTCTTTGTTTCCCTTCAGCGACACTCTAGCTTTTTTAAGTGGCGGAATTAGTATTGGAAGTTAATTGTAAAGTGCAATGAAGTGTAACCACTACCAGTACTGTTAACTACTGTCAATCACAGTTTAATCCATGACATTTCTGAAAGGTTCTCAAATATTATCTTTAGCAAGACTACATACCACAAGGTATAGCAACTCGTTTAACAAGGTTCACATTAGGGGCATCGAAAGTTTTGAAATAAAAAAACAAACAGCAACATTTTCTTTAATATGTTGATTATTTTTTTAATTAAATGTGGTAAACATCAGTTCCAATATAATAACTAATTGTAATTAATTGTAAAAGAAGCCAGTGGCTTATCTGAGCGGATTACATTGTCAAATAAAGAAATATTAATAAAAATTTAAATTCATCTTTTTACTTTGATCTGTAGATAACCGTTTTAGAAGACTATGCACTGTGGCGCAAAGATGTGAATTTAAAGTCCTGCACAGGAATTTGGAGCTGTAGGCCTTAGGCTAGGTTCACACTGCACTTGTGCCATTCGTTAAACAGATTTGTTTAAGTTAATGCAAAAATTGCCTTTTTAACAAAAAAATGTATACGCTAAAGTTCGCCTATTTGTTTGACAAATTTTAGTGTCTGTTGCTACCGTATCTGTTTCTAGCCATCTGTTCGTCACAATGGACAATAAAGTTTGTTAATTTTTTTCATATACAGGTAATCCCTTTTTTTTTAATTATTTCTTTTTCAGATAATAAAATGCACTTTTGTTCCCCCAAATTTTGGAGAAAGTGGGTGGTACGTGCTATGATCCAAATCTACAGGTTTCTGTACTGTAGGGAGGGCGGCTCTGGAACAGTGTCCGGGGGCTAGAGGAGACAGGAGCAGGCTGCAGAGGCAGCGAGAGGTCACGTGGTCTTGCTCATTAGCCTCATGTGATATGCACTGCATTCCCTGTCCATCACCTCAGTGCTGAAACCGCACCGAGGTATGGACAGGAGAGAGTGCATATTACATGTGCCTGCAGTCCCCCTGTGCTGGATATATCACCCCCTTCCCAGATATGTCCCCCCATGCTGCTGCTCACACTAAAATAACAAACTTTTAACTTACCTCTAAGGTGCTTGCCTCCGTCTCTCCCTACTTGGTGCAGGAGTTCCTAGTTCCCGTGTGTGATGTCTTCAGTGCGTGCCTCAATCACATGACCGGCTTCCCCGGGAACCAGGGAGTGCTGCAGCAAGCAGGGAGAGACGGAGGCAAGCGTCGGAGAGGTAAGTTCAAAGTTAGTTATTTTAGTGTGGGCAGCAGCATGAGGGGCCATATCCAGCAAAGGGGGACTGTGTGCCAGCACAGGGGGGCATGCGCCATCACAGGGGGACTTTGTGCCATCACAGTGGGACATGAGCCATCAAAGGGGGACGTGTGCCAGCACAGGGGAACATGATCCATCACAGGGAGCTGTGTGCAAGCAGAGGTGGCTATGTGCCAGCACAGGGGGAAGTATGCCAACAAAGGGGGTTATGTGCCATCACAGGGGGCTATGTGCTATCACAGGGGGCTGTGTTCTGGCACAGGGGGGACATGTGCCATCACAGGGGGATGTGTGCCAGCACAGAGGGACATGTGTCATCACAGGGGAACATGTGCCATCACAGGGGGCTGTGTGCCAGCACAGGGGGACATGTGCTATCACAGGGGATCCATATCCAGGATGGTGGGGTTATATCCCAGGATGGGGGGTCTATATACCAGAATGGGGGACATATATACCAGGAGGGCAAGGGGGTCATGTACCAGGATGAGAGATATATCTACTGATTGTAAGATGGACACTGGCATTATAAGATGGACCCTATTTATCATAAAAAATTATTTTTTTTCTCTTTTCCTTCACCAAATTTGGGGGTGCAGCTTATAATTCGATACATCTTATAAAGCAAAAAATACGTTAATTTAAAAAATGATGTGGTTCTTCGTTGTATTTTTGGTAAAACTAGGCAGCTGTTTGCTAAAATCCTCATTGTGGGGAGCCCCAGACATTCTAGGCCCCCACACTGTGAATTGCAGCCCGCATCTGCCCTAGAGAATGGCGCATTCATAGAAGCGCCTTTTTGTGACGCTGTACCCGACTCTTCCAGTTGCCCTTTGGCGGTGGCATAACCAACACAATGATTTACTGTTAATGTTCGTGCACATGTACTACATAGTTCACAAACACACAACACCACAATGACATCCTCATTTTTATGGTCACTTATAGTATACCATCTTCGTGTGGATATATAAACCCAACATCATGAAACACTCCTTTCTAAATGACTATAGTAAGTGGCAACCACTCTGGAGTTAATGTTTCATTAAAATTTCACTTTTGTTAAACATATAAAAGCACACAACCAAGTACAAAAAGTTTTTGACAATGAATATATAGTGGAAGATCCAAGTAATATCCACTCCTAGATAGTAACAATAAACAGTTCAATGGAGATAAGTGCAGGTAATCTTTATCTGTAAAACGATGGTATTATGCATACATAGATTCTTAGTAAACAGTGGGGAACCGCCATTCATCCATTCTCCACTCACCCATAATATGCTCCTGCAGTCCTACTTCCAGTGCACACCAAAAGCGAACTAGTACTTGGTGCCCCAGACATATGGTTCGCATAACACTTTTTCAAAGGGGTGTTAAGGCCGCTTTACACGTCACGATATTGCAACGCAACTACGATAAAACGTCACGTGGTAGGGGCGTTGCAGTCGATATCGTTTTTTGCGTTGTGTCGTGTAAATGGGCAACGCAACTCAAAAACAATGCATCTATGATATCGTTTGTGAATTGTGCAGGCTCTTCAACCGTGCAATATTGGCTTGACGATCTGGCATGATCGTGCTGTGTGACAGCGCAACTACAATTTGGAGTGCAACTTCTCCTATTCACTACAATGTTAATTGGTCGTTCCCTGAGTTGCTCAGACACAGTGAGCAAGAGGGGCGTATAACATCGTAGTTGCGTTGCCTGCCGATATCTCCCTGTGTAACATCTCCTATGCGATTGTGGATAAGTGCCAAGAAAAACATGCGCGCTCCCGGGAAGTTGTATACAATATCAGAACGATATTGCGACGTGTAAAGCTGCCTTAAGTATCCCTGTATGCATAATGTTGTACAGATAGAGATTACCTGCACTTATCTCCATTGTACTGTTTAGTGTTACAACCTGGGAGTGAATATTACTTGGATCTCCCACTATTTAGTCATTGTCAAAAACTTTTGTACTTGTTTGTGTGCTTTTATATGTTTAATAAAGGCCAAATTTTAATGAAACATTAACTTCAGAGTGATTGCCACTTACTATATTAATGTTCGTACACAGTAGTCAGTTGTAAAGCAACAAATGTGCTAACAAAATGATCTATACCAGTATGTGCCAAGAATTACAACAATTTCTCATCATGTTAGCCAACCGGTCTGTAACACTGGTGTAACGGAAAAAAAAATAAACTTTTCTCTGATATGGCCCAGCATTTCAGAGTGATGTAAAAATAGTAAATAAAGGGCACCACTAATAGTATATAATAAATAAAAAGGATCGCTAGACCAATTAATATATATAAAGGCAGAAAAAGAAGTCTATGGGTAAGTGCGCACTGGGCGGGTTTTCGGCGGTTTACCTGTGTAAACCGCCGTTTTGTTTACATTAGGTTTATGTTAATTTATGTTAATCCAAACCGGCGTTTGGATTAACATTAAACCCAATGTAAACCGGCCAAGGCTGTGCACATACCGGCGGTTACCCAGCGTCATCCGTTGCTAACCCGCAGGTTTCCCAGCGGGTTAGCAAAGAATGATCATGTTCTAAAAACCGGCGGTTCTGCAGCGGCTGCAAGCAGAAACATGTGCTGCTTCCAGCCGCTGCAGAATCGCCGCCGAGAACACGCTGGGCAGCCGCCGGATACCGCCCGGATCCCGCTGCACATACCCGCCAGGAAGCCGGAGGACGGCGCCGGAGCTTCCTGGCGGGTCCCGCCCAGCCGCCGACGACCAACCCGCCGGGTAATGTGAACTTACCCTTAGAAGCAATACAACCTTTTAGACAGTTTCGGTCATTTTAACAAAAGTTTTATTCAAGTAACAAATAGCAAACAACAAAGAAGTCACACAATTTAAAAACAATTAAAATAGCTAAATACAGCCATAACTTTTCCACTGACAAAAATACATCAAGGAAACCCCTCTGTCGCTTTGCAGATACCGGTTATACCAATACAAACGTTGTTTAAATGTTACATTTCCATTACATGTGCCATACTCATGGTTATACAATAAAAAGCTATACAAAATGATGTCATAAGGTGTAACAAAGGAACCTCCCCTGTTGATTCTTATAGGTAATCACATAACATGTGTATTGCAAAAACTGGTAACATCAGTACAGACCGTTGTTTAAATGGTAGGCCGGCTTCACACTGCGGCTCCGGTCCGGTGAGCAGCGCATGCAGCTGCAGCCGCTGACAGGTAAGGACCGTGGCGCCCGCGGTCCTGACTTATCAGCAGCGGGAACTGCGTGCGCTGCACACTGGACCGGAGGGCATAATAGCCCTCCAGTCCTGTGTGCTGATCCGGTCCGCGGCTGTCAGCGTGCTCCCGGACAGCCCCGGACCGGATCGTGCCGCAGTGTGAGGCCGGCCTAAGAACTCCATTATATGTGCCATAGGTTTGTACAAAAAAGAAAAATCATTCAAGATATCCTACAGACGAACACATATCATGTGTATTGCACAGAGTCCAATCCCTCTATATAAGGTTTTAAATCCCCCATATAAGTCAGGGCAGTTACATATAAGTGGAGTAGATTTTACACCTATAGTTAGTATAAACAGTCAGAATCAGACAAAGCAATTTTTACACCTATAGTAAATATAAAGTTTTTGGGGTATAAGATTAGTATAAGCAATCAAGATTAGATAAAGCAATTTTTACACCTATAGCAAATATAGTTTTTTTTGGGGGGGGTATAATAAAACTATTCAAAGCCCTTTATGCCATAAAGGAATCCCCCCTTTAGACCTATACATATGATGATACAATTACTTCATCCCTTTTAAAGTGCTATAGAGATCCCAAATCAAGGCTATATGGTTACCAAGTAGGGTAGTAGGTACATAGGAACGTAACTCCAGCAGACAATGATCATATAGAACTGGTTTTACCGGTATCAGATTGCATAATGGCAGGGGGTTAGGCGCTCCACACGCGTTATGCTGCCTGCGCCTGGCAACTTCGTCAGGGGATTGTGACTATAGCTCATGTTGTCTGCTTATTATAGTTGCATGAAGCACTCACAATCTCTTAATCAGTTTCCACGGATCAGCTGTTAATAGGAGGATCTGGATGATCAGTCCGCCCCCTCACACACCTAGAATATCTAGTGCGCATGCGTCAGCGCTCCATCACGCATGTCAGGCTTCAAAAAGATGGCGCTCTGCATTGTAGCATCATTTGCCAATGCACATGCACCGGAGCCGTATTGCGCATGTCTTAGGGTTTTACTATGTACAGTCAAGCTCCCATCAAACAGAGGGAGGGGGTGATTCATGTAGATGAAGATTTTTCCAATTCACCTCATACCTCCTGGGAGGGATATATATATATAGTAAAGCCACCCATATCCAACTGTTTTGGGCATGTTTAATATCAAGACAAGGGAGATGTTCTCCGGAGATCCAATACACAGAGATATATATCCGTATATATCGTTAGTTTCCCATTGAGGTCTGGGAAAGAGGGAGGGAGAGGGGCCTGAGCATTACAGGCCATAAGTAAGGTACACTAAATACATATACACGAACCTAAAGGATATATATAGTACCACCTATATGGCGGGTTTATACTGACCATAGTTATCCTATACGCCTTTTTCCAAGCAATTGGTTAGGGATCAAACAAATACACGCACTTATATTTTAGTGGTGCATATAATACCACCGATATGGTGGATTTATCAATAAAAGTGCCTGAAGTACCACCGATATGGCGGGTTTATCCTCACAGTGGTCAGTCCATTTCTGGGCCATAAGCCATATACTACCACCCACATGGCAGATTTATCACAGTCGTGGTTTACCCCAGCCCATCAGTCCCAGAAGGAGGGTTAGTTTTCAAAACAGACCTTCAAATTATAGGAACAAGCCCATGTACCTAAATATATGAAGGGAAATGCTCAAAAATCATTTTCTTTTGCTCAACAAGAAAGGAAATTTTTGGAGAGGAAACTAACAAGTCCCCCCTGCAGAGGTGTATGCTAGGTTTTCTGGCACCCGGGACAAGAGTTCAGTTTGGCGCCCCCACCTCCCTCCCTCCTCCCTTTGGTTCACATATATTCCCCCCACTCTCTCCCCCCAGTTTGGTCCACATATTCTCCCCCCACCCTCTCCCCCCCAGTTTGGCTCAAATATATGGCCCCCACCCTGTTCCCCCTTGTTTGGCTCACATATACTGCCCTATTGCTGTCCCCCAGTTTGGATCACATATTCTCCCACCATCATCTCCCCGTTTACTCCTCATACTCCCCTCACCCTCTCCCTCCAATTTGCTGCTCACACACACCCCTCCAGTTTCCTACTCACACTCTCCCCCCAGTTTGCTGCCCACATTCCCCCACACCCCCCAGTTTCCTGCTCACACTCCCCCCAAAGTATGCTCATGTTCCTCCCTCCCACCTTCCCCCATTTTTCTGCTCACAACCCCCAATTTGTTGCTCTCACGCTCCCCCCACTCTGTCCCCCTTCTCCTAATTGCATTACTGCTCAGTTCCTGGAGCGGTCTTCAGCCTTCTGCCTCGGTGCCTCTGCTGTGACGTCAGCAGCGTGGTCAGGTGATCTGATCACGCAGCTGACTGAGCTGAGGACCCGGAAGTGCGGGAAACAGGGCGGCAGCGGCTGAAGACGCTGCTTCCATGGTACAGGCGTCTGATAGATGCCTGTACATGGACTGCAGGAGCCGGCGGCCACAGAGTCTCTGGCTGACCGCGGGAGAGAGAATAGCGACTCGCACAGCGGGGGGAAGGGCGCAATATGCGGCCGTGGGGGAGACTCCTCAGGCGCTGCAGCAGGAGGCTTGACAGCGCCCCCTGCCTGCTTGCGCCCAGTGCAAATGCACCCCCAGCCCCTCCCTAGATACGGCCCTGCCCCCCTGCTACCATGAACAGCATGAACAGTTTACACTAAATAATATACCCATATCCCATAATAGGGAAAGGAGGGGATGCCCCTAAAAAGAAAATTTTCACATTTTTCTCAGTCAAATTTTGAATCAAGAAAAATATGCAATACCTTATGACATAATTTTGTATGGCTTTTTATTGTATAACCATGAGTAATGGAAATGTAACATTTAAACAACGTTTGTATTGGTATAACCGGTATCTGCAAATCGACAAGGGGTTTCCTTGATGTATTTTTGTCAATGGAAAAGTTATGGCTGTATTTGGCTATTTTAATTGTTTTTAAATTGTGTGACTTCTTTGTTGTTTGCTATTTGTTCTTTGAATAAAACTTTTGTTAAAATGACCGAAACTGTCTAAAAGGTTGTATCGCTTCATAGACTTCTTTTTCTGCCTTATATGCATTTCAGAGTGAAACATACCTGGCTGAACTAACACAGTCAAAGTCTGATACATGTCCAGCAATATTAGCCATCATAATCCATTTAAGGCTGGTTTCACATTGTGTTTTTTGGCCATCCGTGGCTGTCCGTTGTAAAATCCGATCCAATACGATTTGGCCCCCATGTATCCCTATAAGCATGGATTGGTGCTCTATTGCCATCCGATTTGTCACTGATCTGATTCTCTCTGATTTTTTGCTGTACCCAGAATCGGAGACTGCTCCGATTTTGGGCACAGCAGACCAAATGGGGACAGAATCGGATCCAACCCAGTCCGCGGCAATTAACATGAGGGCCTATGGAGCACGAGTCCGGGAAAACATCGGATCATTTCCCGGACCTGATTTTAGTGTATTGAGCATGCTCAGTACACTAAAGCTGCTCTGTTCCAGGGTAATTTCACTTCCACAATGTATATACATACATTTCAGAAGTAAAATTAACTAAAGCAAGTGCTAAAAATAAAAATAAAATATCCTCACCTTTCCAGTGTGTCCCGCGATGTGTGCCGTCTAGTTCCGAGGGTGAGACTATCCGATCAGCTGATCAGTCACATGACTGCAGTGACCGGTCATGTGACTGATCAGCTGATCGGGTAGCCCAGCCCCACCAGGTACTTAAGCCCCCGGAACTAGATGGTGCTCATCGGGGACACGCCGGAGAGGTGAGGATCTTTTTTTTTTAATTTTTAACACTTGATTTAGTTATTTCATTTCCGCAATGTATGCAAAAGTGAAAGTGCCCCGTTTGCCTCTTACCAGCTCTTTCTGTGTCGGGATCCGTGAAAATCACAGACCTGGAATAGAAATGGCATCGGAGACCACATCCGATCCTGTCCTTTCCTGTCCGTGGGGTCCTGCAAAAAATAGGTTTCCCACGGACAGGTAAATATCGCAATGTGAAAGCTGCCTAAAACATTTTTGCCTTGGCGACTGTGTGACCTTAGGCATACATACTGAACAAGAATGGTAAGAATATTTTCCTAGTTATTCACCAGATAGATTATAAATCATATTGTGACATTTCACTGTTGATCTGTATAAAGAGCACAGGTGAGCTTTCCAGCATAGTTTCCTCTATAGGTTATGGCGTCAACAGCCTCTACCTGTCATCAGTTGAGCAAAATCACTATCTGAAGAACAATGAAGTGGAAACTGTGACATTTATGTAGCCAAGAGTGACTTGAGTAAAAAGCTGAGCTATTTTAGGCAGAGCAGAACAACCCTTATGTCCTTACATAACTGTTTTCATTTTGTCACATGAATATTGTGGGATTAAAAAAGATTTTTACACATTTTTCTTCTTATATGTATCTTTAAAGTAGACAACATAGCACGATTTTGTAAGGTTATATGAAGTTAGAGCATCTAGGCATGATGTCTAACTACTGTATTTCTCTGTATATTGTAGATCATCAAGTCATTTCTCAATATTGCAGAGGACATGACGGATGACAGATATAACTATTATTGGCACCTTTGCAATTGCTCCAGAAAATTATTGCAATTACATATTTTGCTACACACGTTTATTTCCTTTGTGTGTATAAGAACAACGCAAAAAAAAAAATTGAACAAAAAGGCAAATTGGACATAGTTTAACACAAGACCCACAAAATGGGCCAGAAAAAAATTGTTGCCACCCTCAACTTAATATTTGGTTGCACACCCTTTGAAATAAATAACTACAATCCATCACTTCCTATATACATCAACAAGATCCTTACACCTCTCAACTGGAATTTTGGACTCTTTTACAAACTGTTCCAAGTCTCTCATATGTGAAGTCGCCTTCTCCCAAGAGCAATTTTAAGATTTCTCCTCAAGTGTTCAGTGGGATTTAGATCTGGACTCATTGCTGGCTACTTCATAACTCTAAAGCGATTTGTTTCCATCCCTTTCTGGATGCTTCTTGATGTATGTTTAGGGTCATTGTGCTGCTGGAAGACCCATGACCTAGAACGCAAATCCAGCTTTCTGACACTGGACACTATATTGTGACTCATTGTGGTCTTGAGATTTCATGATTGCCTTGCACATAGTCAAGACACCTAGGGTACCTTTACACGTCGTAACATGGCATGCAATTTCACTTGCAACTTACTGGTTGCAGTGAAATCATGGACACATTGTTCCATTTGTACACGGCAACAAAATAGAACAATGTGTCCATGATTTCACTGCAACCAGTAAGTTGCAAGTGAAATTGCATGCAATGTTGAGACGTGTAATGGTACCCTTAGTGCTAGAGTTTTCACAACAACGCCAAACCACCACATTTGACTGTAGGTACTGAGCTATTTTCTTTGTAGGCTTCATTCTGTTTTCGGTAAACAGTAGAATAATTTGCTTTACCAAATACTCTTTCTTGATCTCATCTGTCCACATAATGCTTTCCCGTAAGGATTTTGGATTACTCACACACATTTTTGGAGAATTGCAATCTAGCATTTTATTTCTCTCAGTAAGCAGTGGGGTCCTTCTTGGTCTTCTGCCATAGCGTTTCATTTTATTCAAATGTGGACAGACAGTTTGCACTGACACTGATGCATCTTGAGCTTGCAGTACAGCTTGACTTTCTTTGGAACTTTATTGGGGCTGCTTATTCACCATCCAGACTATCCTGCATTGAAACCTTTCATAAAATTTTCTCTGGCGTTCACATTCCGGGAGATTAGCTACATTGCAATGGGTTATAAAGTTCTTGATTATGTTGTGCACTGTGGACAAAGGAATATCAAGATCTCTGGAGATGGACTTGTAACCTTGAGATTTATATATATTTCAACAATTTTTGTATTAAAAGTCCTTAAACAGTTCTTTTTTTGTTCTCCATGCTTAGTGTGACACACACAGACACACAATGCAAAGATTGAGTTAAAGGGGTTTTCCCATGAACAAAGTTAATTTAAAAGTTCATTTTAATAAACAGATCTTAGAAAAATAATAATTTCCACAATTGGATATGTTTAAAAAAAATGTTCCTGAGCTGAGATAATTTTATAAATGCGCTCCTACTATGGACAGTTTCATTTTTGTTTCTGACTGCGCACAGAACATTGGTTTGATCCTGGGCAGGGGAGGATGAAATAGAGTATACAGACATTACAGCACAGGATCACAAATAATTCTTTCTTTGAGGTAAAACATTTTTTACAAACAGGCAGAGAAATGTTTTACCTCATAAAAAGAATCATCTGTGATCCCGTGTTGTAATATCTGTATATTCTCTTTCCTTCCTCCCCTGCCCAGGAAATGTGGTATGATCAGACCTTGTTCCGTGCATGGTCAGAAACAAAATGAAACTGTACATAGCAGGGACACTTACATAAGATTATCTCAGCACAGGAACATTTTTTTTAAACACAGCCAATTGTGGAAATTATTATTATTCTAAGATCTATTGATTAAAATGAACTTTATTCGTGGGAAAACCCCTTTAACTTTTCTCCTTTTATCTGGGTTCAGGTTTGATTTTCATATTCCTCACACATATTACTTGCCACTGGTGAGTTTGAATGAGCATCACATGCTTGAAGCAAAGTTATTTACCCACAGTTTTGAAAAGGTGTCAACAATTTTGTCCAGCTCATTTTGAGGTATTTGTGAAATTATGTCCAATTTGCCTTTTTTCTGTGTTGTTTTTTTTTTTTTTGCATTGTTACAATTAAACATGGAAAAGGAAATAATGGAATTAAGCACGTGTATAACAAAACACTGATTGCTATAACTTTCTGGGAAAATACTTCATTTTCTGGAAAAATTTCAAGGGTGCCAACATTTTTGGCCATGTATTACAGTAATTTGGATAGAATGTCTTGGTAAGAATCTGTTATGCTGTTCGACTTCATTTAAACACATATTTGATGTGTATAGATAAATCTTGCAAAAGGCAATGCAAAATGCTTTTTATGGTGAAGCCTTCAAAATCATTTAAAAACACATTTATAGTATAACTGACTTGCCTAATCAAATTGGCTCTAAAGTGACCATAAAAGGAAAATTATGGTAATCATTATTATTAAAATAATGTAACCACATTTATAGAACCTCAATAGGAAGTCTAAAGCAATAGCAGTACATTTAAATATATTTGAGAATATAAAAAACAATAATGTACTGCATAAAGTTATAAAATATATGCTAATTTAATTTAATTTAGCTTTAGTGGAATTCAACTAAAGCCAAGTGACTACAAGCTGTATTATTTATACTTTCTCAAACACTCAGAAGGATATACCGCATGCTGCATAGCGAATTCAATTGTGAGATAGCAACTCAATTGGTAAAAAGCCTAGAAATAAATATTAAGAATGTAGACTTTCATTGAGTGCTACCACCTGCTGTGTCCACTTTAGGTATGCATGTCAACTATGGGACCTTAGGACACATTCTAAATTCTTACTAAATAAACAATGCTTGTATACAGGGCAGGCGTCACCACAAGGGGCACACAAGCAAGTGTTGGGACCTTGGACAAAAGGGGGGGGTTAGGGGGTGTTGTCACATCTCCATCTGGACCTGCTACTGTATAGAGATGAGCGGTGTTTGATTCGAAATGTTCGCCAATCTCAAATTCGAGCTGTTTTGGGCGATGTTCGAGTCATTCGACGAATGTGAACAATTAGCTTCAAATTCGGCAGTTCGAGGTTATGTTCGATAACGGTTTCGATCACCAAAAGCGTGACTGGCTTTTCCCAGTAATACTGTTAATGAATGTTAATATCCAGTTTCAGTGTATACTGTGCAGGGGGGGGGGGCAGGGTTTAGATCAGTGCTGCAGAAAATAATGCCAATCTCCATTTTTTTTCTCCTAACTGCATCTACAGTGGGGCGGTGCAGGCTGTCAGCCAATCATGCACACACACAGCTGTGTATGTCACATGTCCTTGCCCTATAAGACCCGGCCATTTTCCCCATCGCCACCATTTCCTCAGTGCTGTGTCAGTCAGGCACCACTACTGCTGCTGTGGGCGCTATAAAGTGTTAGTTAGATAGTGAGTGAATCTCAAGTTAGATATTCAGATAGGTTTAGGGAGTAAGAACTAGTTAGAATCTCAGCCCTTTTGAGGGATACTTCAGACAAGTAGGGAGTAGGGATTAGTTGTAAATATCAGCCCTTTTCAGGGCTACTTCATAGAAGTAGGGACTAGTTATAATATCAGCCCTTTTGAGGGCGAGGTTAGAGCAGTTCCTATTAGTTTTTGCCAGGCAGGTGTGTGCCAGTGCTGTGCAAGTATTTTTTACAGCATCTGGACAAATCTAGCTCAGGCAATCCTTTAGGGCAGGTAGTGTAGCACTGCTGTGAAGAAAGCTACACCACCTGTCTTCAGTAGCCAATTTTTTACTGCAGCTAGTCTAGGCAATTTGTTTGGGCTAGTAGCAGTGTCTGGTAGTCAGCTGTGTAGCCCAGCTGTAAAGTAAGCTACACCGCCTATCTATCCAGTAGCCAATTTTTTACTGCAGCTAGTCCAAGCAATTTGTTTGGGCTAGTAGCAGTGTCATTTAGACAGTGGTGTAGCCCACTTGTGAAACAAGCTACACCACCTGTCTATTTCATACTCATTTTAACTGCATCTAGCCCAGGTAATAGTTTGGGCCTAGTAGCAGTGTCTGTTAGTCAGTGGTGTAGCCCACTTGTGAAACAAGCTACACCGCCTGTCTAGTTCAGACTAATTTTTAACTGCACCTAGCCCAGGTAATAGTTTGGGCCTAGTAGCAGTGTCATTTAGACAGTGGTGTAGCCCACTTGTGAAACAAGCTACACGCCTGTCTAGTTCAGACTAATTTTTAACTGCACCTAGCCCAGGTAATAGTTTGGGCCTAGTAGCAGTGTCATTTAGACAGTGGTGTAGCCCATTTGTGAACCAAGTTACACCGCCTGTCTAGTTCAGACTAATTTTTAACTGCACCTAGCCCAGGTAATGGTTTGGGCCTTGTAGCAGTGTCATTTAGACAGTGGTGTAGCCCACTTGTGAAACAAGCTACACCACCTGTCTATTTCATACTCATTTTAACTGCATCTAGCCCAGGTAATAGTTTGGGCCTAGTAGCAGTGTCTGTTAGTCAGTGGTGTAGCCCACTTGTGAAACAAGCTACACCGCCTGTCTAGTTCAGACTAATTTTTAACTGCACCTAGCCCAGGTAATAGTTTGGGCCTAGTAGCAGTGTCATTTAGACAGTGGTGTAGCCCACTTGTGAAACAAGCTACACCGCCTGTCTAGTTCAGACTAATTTTTAACTGCACCTAGCCCAGGTAATAGTTTGGGCCTAGTAGCAGTGTCATTTAGACAGTGGTGTAGCCCATTTGTGAACCAAGTTACACCGCCTGTCTAGTTCAGACTAATTTTTAACTGCACCTAGCCCAGGTAATGGTTTGGGCCTTGTAGCAGTGTCATTTAGACAGTGGTATAGCCCATCCGGCGTCCAGGCGTACTGTGTCTCGAAGCCGTCGCCAGGTCCCCTTCCTGTCTGCTGACCGCCCAGCTCGCGCACCAGCATGTTGCAGCGGTCAGGTTTCATGAGTGTCATGAGCGGTGCACCAGGCACGGCCGCGCCCTTCCCCTGTGACTCTTGAGGCCGGCCCGGCCCAACCTGACACTCCCCTTGACCAATAGCTACCCGTCCTCTGGTATATCAGGCCACCTCCACTGATGGGAGGTGTCTGATTATTAAGTTAGTTTGCTTCTTCCTTGCTGACTGTTGGCCAGGCCTTCCTTGTACTCTACTCTAGTAGAGCCATTCCTGCTCTCCAGCCTCGAGCACTGTACCTGTGTTTCCTACCTTGCTATACCGTAGTATAGGCTAACCCTACAAGCTGCTCCCCTGGTACTAGCAGCTGTGGTATTTTGACCCCCTGGGATTGTCCCTGACAATCCCTGTATCGGGGTTGGTTAAACTAGGACCAGCTCACCCAGGGGAGTTCAGTGCCATGGCCCAGTGGGTCCACTCCAGGGCGCATTCCCCCAGAAGAGTGACACACCGCCTGTCTAGTTCAGACTAAATATTAACTGCACCTAGCCCAGGTAATAGTTTGGGCCTAGTGGCAGTGTTATTTAGACAGTGGTGAAGCCCACTTGTGAAACAAGCTACACCGCCTGTCTAGTTTAGACTAATTTTTAACTGCACCTAGCCCAGGTAATAATTTGAGCCTAGTAGCAGTGTCATTTAGACAGTGGTGTAGCCCACTTGTGAAACAAGCTACACCGCCTGTCTAGTTCAGACTAATTTGACTAGCCCAGGGTATGGAGACTCGGCTATCTGGGCCCTCTGCTGCGGTAGGGATGTCACTGGTGGCCTGCCCAGACCCATGGCCCTGGTGGTCAACTAAAAATTGTAGTTGAAAAGGGAATAAAAGTTTATAAAAGTTTATCGTGATGCCACCCGCAGCTTCTTATAATTGAGCACCAGCGTCGCTTCAGACCTCCGGAGGGTGGTGGTATAGCGGCAAAGATGGTACAGCTCCCTGCAGGTAGAGCTAGCCCTCCGGGGCAGAACAGCACTTGTGGTGGTGGTGCTGAATATGGTGTATGGGTAGTGCAGCAACTCGGATAATGGAGACACTGAGGCTGTATGACTCTGTACGGGTGTTTACTTGTAACTGAATAACAGTTCAACACAGGTTAACTGTCACAAAGTTCTGTGTAGCTGGCCGAGTAGTCACTGAGGAGAATAACGTCTCTTTGAGGCTCCCAGAGAGTACCTTCTGCTTTCTTTCACTATCCCGTGACTTTCCTTGCGCCTCCTTTCTTCCTTGCGCTACCCTGCACAGCCCACTTGTCTACCAGGCCCGTGGGGTGCTCTAAGGTACCCTTCTTCTCTTCTAAGGGACTCACCCTCTTTGGTGTCCTTGGTGGGGCTGCACATTCTGGACGGGGGGAAGAATCAGGGCTTAGTTAAGCCCTCGATCTAGCGGTGTTGACGGCTCAGGGATAGACTCCTGCACCGCGACTCGGAGCCGGTTCTCCATTGTGGACCAGGATTCCCCCGGGCTGTAGGAAGTCTGACACTGGGTCTCCTCCTGCTGTCTGGGTCGCAGCTCCTTCTGGGCACCCTCCCTGTGGCGTCCCTTCAAGGGTCCTTCTCTGTCTCTCTCCACAGACGTTCTGCTTCTGCTTCCCGTGCTCACACTGCTCTAGCCTGAAACTCTTCCCACTGGGGCTGGGTCTCTCAGCAGATAATTTAACTCTGTAGTCCCCTGCTCTAAGTGTGTGAATGCAGGATGAGAGCCTCAGGTTGACGCTACACTTCCCTAGTGACAGGAATACCGCACACTCTGTTGTGTGGTGCAGTACCCCTACTGTGGCGCACTGATCAGTGGGGTGCCACATTCCCCCTTGGTGAAACACACTTGTCCTCAAGTGTCTCTACCCCTACCCAGTACAGAGCCTTTTTAATATGAAGTACAACAATAAAACATTTTTAATAATAACATTAAGTATACTTGGCGTCTACCTGTCCGGGAGGTGCTTTTCTTGTAACATTGCAAACATTCTAATCCAGAGGTCCCCAACTCCATGCCTCGAGGGCCGCCAACAGTGCAGGTTTTCAGGATTTCCTTAGTATTGCACAGGTGTTAATGTGATCAAATGCACAGGTAATGATTCTAACCCCTGTACAATACTAAGGAGATCTTGAAAACATGCACTGTTGGCGGCCCTCGAGGCCTGGATTTGGGGACCTGTGTTCTAATCTAAGCATATTATCAGAGTCTCTGGCTTAAAAGGTAACAGTCCAGGCTCACACTTGCATGCCCAGCAGTAATTGTCCTTGCACTACACACAGCATCCTTTATCACCGCTGGGCTGCTTTAAGGTAGGGCCTCAGGGTCATCTCGCTCTGCCTCAACTTCCGCACTAATGATGATGGGCTGCATCTCGGCCGGCGGGTCCTCACTGGTTACCGGGAGCTCAACTGTGGATCGGTCTCTTGCTCCCAGCTCCAGCTCCTGGTTGCTGGATCTCAGTTGCGTTGCTCTGTCTCTGCCGCCATTTTTAGCTTCCAGCAGGAGTAGTTTAGTCTTTGCCCGCCCCTTGGTTGTTTGATGGCAAACAGTTTCGCGCCTCTGTTTATGCCGTCCCATGGCAAGGGGCGAAGGCACACCCCTGGGCCGGCACCTTGTCCTTCACATGGTTAAGCCACCATCTTGGGGTTCCCGGTAAAATGGCGGGAACCAGTGTTCTCTGTGCCGTGTATTGACTGTGAGAGTTCTTTTAGGCCGAGTTTTAAAGTTCATAAAGGCACAAAATACCCTTTAGGTACGGGTTGGTTCGATCCTGTTCGTGACACGCCAGAAATAAGTCGGTCAACAGGGTAGGGTAGGGGGCACTCGGACACCGGGACAGGTTGCTACTTCAGTGGGCATCACGGCTGGTCAGGTCCCGATCCAGTGCCCTGGACACTCAATGGCAGATGGGGGAAATTATTTGGTGATGGGGAATTATACTTGACACCACCTGTGGTACCTGGTAATATAGTTACCAGTACCTTTTTACTGATGTTGGGTAGCAGGTACGGTCCAGGAGGGTAACCAGGTGGCCGGTGCAGTTTAGGACATCCACCTTAGAAAGTTGCGAGGCCTCCTCTTCTATTGTCTGTGATAATTAGGGTCAGTTCTGCCTTAAGCTAAACCTGCCGCTTCTTCTCTCTCCTGTTAGGCTACAACTCCACAACCGAACAATAAGGACCTTTCTGTGGGATTCCCTATCCTTTTCTTGGGTCCTTGGTCCTATGTTTGGTCAGGTTTGGGGTCTTGGTTTCCTGAAGTCCAAGGGGAATAAATGCTAATGGTCTCCGGGTTTTCTCTGTTATATCTGGATAAATAACCGCTTTGGGCTCCTGTGTCCAGATGGACTGAAGGGCAATTAGTGATGTCCCCTTTTCTGTAGTTTCCTAATTTTCTTTACTTGCCTCCGTCCCTCTCTCTAGGGTGCTACATAGTTCCTGTCAGTCTCTTCTTCAACTGTCACTCTGACTGCTGCTGTCAACTGTCTGACTGACACTAACTGGCTCCTCCCCCAGGTCTGGATCTTTTATAGGGGATCTTTCTTAAGGCAGCAAGTCGAGCTCCCCCTTCAGGCCTGGGGTGGAAGTGTTGTGTATTGTGTATACTAAAGTGTATATCCTTTCCTGCACCGGTGGGTCCTGTGGCAATCCCCCAGGGGTGCCACATTTTTTTAACTGCACCTAGCCCAGGTGATAGTTTGGGCCTAGTAACAGTGTCATTTAGACAGTGGTGTAGCCCACTTGTAAAACAAGCTACACCGCCTGTCTAGTTCAGGCTAATTTTTAACTGCATCTAGCCCAGGTAATAGTTTGTGCTTAGTAGCACTGTTTGGCCACTCAGCTCTTTCCATCCAAATTTTTTTTTGCCAACAAACTGCAGAGTTGACAATTTGTTCACATTCAAAATGAGTGGCAAAAGGCCTGCTGCTGGTGGAAAGGGGAATAGGCGTTGTGGAAAGAGAAAAAAAGTTTGTGTCCGTGGGGTAGGTGGCAAAGCAACAGATATGATCCTTTCTTACAGACACGAGTCACACGACGATCGCTACCAATTGTAGATGAGGCACAAAAAGAGCAGGCACTTGAATGGATAGTAAGCGCTTCATCAAGTGGGCTCTCCACCAGCTCAACTTCAACATCACAAATACACCAGTCCTCAGAGGTGTCACCCCAATCGCACTTGCTTCCTCACAGCTCCGAAGTCTCCAGCTGCCCGTCTGAGTATGGGGTAAGACAGATGGTTGAGTATGCAGAGATGTTCACTCATACTATAGCCTATGAATCAGAGGTCTGCTCCAAAGCTTCTGTGAGTCCAGATGAGGAAATGATCTGCACTGATGCCCAGAAGCTTTGTGAGTCGGATCCAGGCCCAGATGAAGAAGGTTCTGAGCAAGCATAATGTAGACCCTCATTCCCAAACTGTAAGTCCTGTTGGTGGAGACAATAAGGAAGATGCTGATGAGACTGAGATACCTGATTGGAATGACAACTTGACTTTTCGGTCAGGGCAGAAAGAGGTTGACTCTGAGGACGACGGGTGTGAGAGCACACAGAGTGACGATGAGGTTGGAGATCCCACTTACTGTCAACCAGTCGATGAGAGACAGCAGAGGAGGTGGAGGAGGATGCTAGTGATGATGAGGTTAGGTTGCACCTTCCTGGACAGAGACAGAGTACTGGAAGCACGTGAACAACTGCATCCACAACCACAACTCTGCCTTTTAGCAGAAGTCATGGTGGCTCTTCTTCAGGTCGCATGGGCTCTAAGCCTTGCCTAGCCTGGGTCTTTTTTGAGATTGCAAAGGTTGACCCAACTCGGGATGACACAGGGGTAGAAAAGTCCTTGCGGATGCATGACTTGTTCATCTTGATGAACGTTAGTCTGTCTACATTGTCACTGGACACAGCTGTGTGCGCTTATCTGTCAGCACACCACCAGCAGTGCTGAAGACACGTTCAGAGAGAACACTGGCTGCGGGCACGACATGATCTCTAAGGCTCAGGCCATTTTTCCAGATTGGAAGCTCAAAATGAGCAAGGGTCCAGTTCCACAGTCATGGCATGGATGTTCACTTGGAGATACTCCTGTACCATCATCTCTAGGCGTTGACTATGTGTCAGACTTCTTGTCTCCTCTGGCCTTGCAAAGGATGGTCTAAAAAATTGGTGAAACAATTCCACAAAATTGCTGTTACCAGATACGGTGTTACTGGTACGGTTTGAGTGATGACTCGACAGTCCCACTATTGGCATCCAGGAGGCCCAAATCCTTGTTGTGTTGGTGGCGGCGAGGTAAGAATCATGCTTCCTTCCTCTGCCCTCTCCCCCAACTTACTTCGCACAACAGAAATGTGATCAAGATCTCTCTCATCTGATGAGTCTTCCATGCCCATCGCCAGTTCGTCCTCTATTTGTTCCTCGGCTCCTGCACCTTCCTCAACAGTTTGGCTGCTACCATGCATCCTCGTTAATCCCTCTCCCCCACCCTCCCTTGCCTGCCGCCTTGGTGCTGCCGACCGTCTGGACCTAGGAGATCTTGTAATCCCTTCCGCATACGACTCCTCCTGTACTTCCTCCCCCTCCTCTTGTCCCACCACCTGCCTCCGAATACTGTTTAAAGTGTGTTCCAGCATGTAAATGACCGAAATAGTCATGCTGATAATGGCATCGTCAGCACTAAACATCTTCGTCGCCATTTCAAAACTGTGCAGAAGGGTGCATAGGTCCTTGATCTGAGACCACTCCAGCAGCATGATTTGCTCCACCTCTGGATCTCGTTGGCCCAGGTTATACAGTACATCATAACGTATTGCACCAGGGCTCGTAGGTGCTGTCACAGTTGCTGCAACATGTGCAGAGTTGAATTCCATCGTGTCGGCACATCGTATTTCAGCCGGTGAACTGGCAGGCCGAACAACTTCTGTAGAGATGCAAGTCATTGAGCTGAGGGATGCGAATGGCGGAAGTGAGCACACAGTAAGCGTGTCCTCTGCAGAAGCCCATCTAGGCTGCGATAGTGAGCTAAAAATTGCTGGACAGCCAGGTTCAAGACGTGAGCCATACAAGGTACGTGTGTCACATTGCCCTGGCGAAGGGCCGCACAGAGCATTGCAGCCATATTCTGGTGGCTTTTGTAATTACAAGAGCAACCAGTCAATCAAGGAATCATCTCCTACATTACAAATCTAAAGAAGAAAACAGCCGAGTCCCTCTCGTAGTCACCTACAATCCAAATCTGGAGGTGTTAAGATGAGCTGCCCAGAAACTACAACCAGTACTACAAAAAGATGCCTGACTAAAATCTATATTTCCAGACCTTTCTGTGTTTTAGGCAGCCCCCGAATCTAAAAAGCATCATTGTCAGAAGCTCACTGTCTCCTCCAAAAACAACATGAACCATTCCCTGCAACCGGAACAGGTGCAAAACCTGTCCATTTATAATGACAACGGACAAGATAAAGATTCCTGGTTCAAATCACGACTACAAGATCCCAGGTAACGTCAGCTGCACCACAACCAATGTGGTGTATTTAATTGTATGTAAAAATTTGCGAGTGGGAACCTGTATGTGGGGGAGACGGGGCAACAATTCAGAACTAAGATGAACTCTCATTGCCACACAATAAAGATCCTTTATTGTGTGGCAATGAGATCTGCCTGTGCCTAAACACGTCTGTAGCTCTGATCACACCATGATGGATATGAAAATAGTAGTTTTGAAAGGTAACTTCTGATCTCAATGACTTAGAAAAATCTGGGAATATAAAGTAATGTTGAACTTTGCCACATTCAGAACAAGAATGAATGTGTCACATGGATTTATGTCTTTTTTCATCAATTATGGAAATTTCAAATCTTGGACCACTAATCAAAAGATAATAAACTATCACACATGTTAACTCTGAACTCTGGTATTTATTGTCCAAATGCTCTTCCTCCACCCCATCCCAACACAGGCTAGGGTCACATTTACATTTTGACCCTAGCCTACCGGATTGCGCTTTTATCTTAGTACTTTTCCCAGCACCTCATAGCGTTACCGCTATGCGGTGCTGGATAACGCTGCCCCTAGTTACCCGATATTTACCTTCCCAACCAGTCACACAGGAAGCTGCTGGGAGTGCACTTTACAGCACCGCACAGGAAACGCTGCAGACAGCCTTGGCTGGGTCCTTCCCTAGAGGGATATCTTTTTAGTCCTGTGTTTGAGACTCCTAACCGAGGCTCCACAGACTCTATTTGCATATTCATAATTCCCAGGGGGCAATGCACCTAGGAATTCACTGTTTTGAGCGCTTTAGCCAGCTGCCCGCAGTGTTTTCTTGGACTGGTCTCCCTGAGATCAGTGAATGCTTTGTGATATTATTAAGCCTGAAGAAGAGACCTGAGATGTCTTGATAGCTTGCTATTTTTTTACCATCTTTTCAGTTAGCCATTAAAAGGTACCAACTACTGAGGTCACTCACTGGAAGAGGCGTGCCCCTTAGGCAAATGAAACACACAAAGCCGCAGAGTTGAGTCAGCGTCTTCCCACCATCCTACCTGCGTAGTTCCTGTACAACACAAGTACACTGCTACTACAGTTGAACTTGGTACCATGATGGCATTACACAGTACTTTGGACATGGATCCCCTGCAAGGCATGTCTGACCTGGACTTGGAGGATGTCATCTTCCTAACTACCCCAGCTGCAGAAGGTGGGTTGGCAATGCCAGACTCATAGCGGCATGCAGACGAGATGGAGACATATCTCACCTGGAACTCTACCACACTACCCACTTTGGGCCTCATCTGCAATGACATGTGGATCCAATCCTGGGCTCCTATGCCAGACAAGGACCTGAGGAGCTCACAGCATTCAAGAGGTGATCCTTTCCCTATGACATCCGGAACTGGGAGCGACACGTGTCAGACTGCATGTGATCTTCCAGCATGTCTGGCTTGATTCCACCTGCAGCCGGTGTCGCAGCTACTAGACCCCATTCCACCAGGACCAGGACCATGATGAGGAGGCTGAGGAGGAAGAAGAGGAGGTAAAGAAGGCAGAAGGACCTGTTTCCCAGCCATGTGGATCACCCACTCCAGAGGCCTTCGACTGGGACAAGTACCTGTTTGCATACACAGTCCAGTGCACAAGGAGTGAACTCAAAAACTACTATAACATACACCACAAGTCTCAAACACAAACATAACTATATATATATTATATAAATATAACAAAAGTCCCTCAGGGATCAGCAGCACACAGACTATTAAAGTGGTGGAAATACCATGAAGGGTAGAGCCTATTAAAGTGTTTCAATTGAACCTCAAAGGCTGCATGCATGCCCAGTAGGGGGAAGCACAACCGGTGTAAAATGTTGGAAGGGGAAATATAACTTTAACAAAAAATTAATAAAATTTAATAAAAAATAACTCCAATATATCCTTCTCTATCCAAAATGCCAGCTAAGGGATGGGCCACTATCTCATCGCCCACCAACATGCCTTTACGAATGTCCACTGAAATTGTCTCTCATCATTTTCTGCCATGCCCTGGATGGTTGTTGCAGTTTTTCCTACTACTCCACTGCTGGATGGTCTTGGGGGGTCGCTGGAGCCTCTCCTCTAGGGGCATTCTCCTCTGCCTGTCCCCCAGCACACTCCATCATGGCCACCATTGATGAGGACGATGAAGAAATTAGGGTAGGACCACACACTGTAGGATAGAGAATACCACATTGGGGAACACCGACAGGCTCTCTAGATGCTTTTGGCTGGCCAACTAAGAGACACCTGGGCCGCACTCAACGACAGCTTCTCTCCAGGTCAGACTCCTCCCGCCACTTCTCAAATTGGTCAGCAGTTGCAATCCGACATTCGCCAACTGTAAAACACCCCTTGCTGCCCCATCCTTCAGGAAAGTGACCTCCTCTCCAACAAAGATAGCGCAGTAGATTGTCACGCATTAGGATTGACCTTTTGATATAGTACAGATGCCCAGTACCATGTTCTACTAGCAAACCAAAACCCCTTATCCTGCAGGAATGCCACCACCTTGACTTGGGTACATTGGTCATAGAAATCATTACCTTTAGACCCATGTAACCAGTTTTAGGCAATGGCATCCGAAAGACAAATCTCCTCAAAAAAGGAGACAAGGTGGTCCCCTTCTTGTAGTAATGTCCTCTTCCTGGTCCCCATATTGTAGAAAGGTCCCCATACTGTAATAATGTCACCATCTTTGTCCCCATTTTGTAGTAATGTCCCCATCCTGATCCCCATATTGTAGTAATATCCCCAACCTGGTCCCTTTCTTTCAGTAATGTGGCCATCTTGCTCTCATTTTTTGCAATAATGTGCTCTATTGTGCCATTTTTCAGATACACACAAACGATTCTTCTCACTTGTCCTCTGCTCCCTCAGCGTCATCTTTTCTGTGACCTGCAGGCACCATGGACAATTTCACGATACTGCGATGCGCAATACATTATGTATTCTGGGTGCTGCACAGAGACAAGCTCTCTAGCTCAGTAATACCAATACAAGTCGCCGGACAGTCAGAGGTGACATCATACGCCGACATCAGCTGCTAGCTTCTGAGTGTCAGGCGGCTGCTATTGCTGTAGCTTATCCAGAGAGCATTTCTCTGCATGGCGCCGGAATACATATCAAGTGCGGATCACAGCAGCCCCTGGATTGGACCGCAGTGTTGTCAAGTTGTCTTCAGTGCCACATGCTAAAGCCCCTGAACTAGATGATGTTAAGATGTTGTGCTAGGACCATAACATCACTTCCAGGACTCCTTGTTCTTCTTTACCTTAAATTATCTTAATAACATTGTCTGTATTTGGGGGTTATTGTTCTACCTCACAATACATTTGGAGACAATCAGACACTTTACTGATGGCATTACATGATGGATAAATATCTGCTTGTATTTCCTAGCATTGAGGACACCAATAATCTTTACCAAATTCCCAACCTCTTTTGCCTGCATGCAGCCCCAAGCTTGTAAAGAATCTCCACCATGCTTCACTGATGCTTGAAGACACTCAAAATAAATAGCTTTCTGTTACAGTCAAATATTTCAAATATTGATTTATCAGTCCAGAGCACCTGCTTGTATGTTTCCTCTGTTTTAGTGCCTAGTTGAATCACTTCACTGTTAGGCTCACATGGTGTAGTGAATACTCTAAGCCCATGATCCAGGTCGGCAAAGAGGTGATGGGTGTTGATGCAGTAGGCAGGTGAGGCATGTTGGAGACAGATAGCAGAGGTACTCGAGACTGCAGGTGAAAAGGAGGCTGAGAAAATGTACAGAGGTGATGGAAGCCACAGTTGAACAGAAGATGTCTAGACACTGCAGAATGGTAGCAAAGGTACTGAAAGCCACAAGCAGACAGGAGATATCCTGGAGACCACAGAACGGTAGCAGAGGTAGCAGCTACTAGAAGCCACAAGAACACTAAAGTCTTAATACCAAGTCATAGGTGTATGTCTTGGTAAGCTTTATATATTGGATGTTCAGGTAGACATTTGCGGTTGCATGGGTCATGATCGCGACCGGCCTGGAAGTACAGAGGTCCACTGACCCCAGCGCCTACTTCAGCTGGATCTGCTTCATCACCACGGATGCATATCCAGCTGAAATGTATAATGGTGCACAGACCTGTCGGGTCCCTGCACACGATACATGCTGCAAGCCAAACAATGGCTGGGAGCTGACATTGGAGGTGCCGCAACAGGGGGCATGACAGTGATGTCATACACTTTGGCACACCCACTGATATCAGCTGCCGGGCCAGTCACTGTGCGCTGGCTACAGAGGACACTGAGCGGATATTGTTTTTGTTTTAAACTAGGATATACTAGGTTGGGCACCATGTAAACCAGGATGGGGACATATATACACGGAAAGGGAGCATATATACCATGATGTCGGACATATGTACTAGGATGGGAAACTTGTATACCAGGATGCCTCCATGTATACCAGAATGAGAGCCATGTATACAAGGATGGGGACATATATACCAGACTGGTTAACATATATACTAGAATGGGAAACATGTACATCAGGATGGGGATCATATATTTCAAGATGGGGATCATATATACCAGGAGGGGGACCATATATACCAAAATGGGGATCATGTATACCAAGATGGGGACATATATACCAGGATGAGGACATATGTATATATATATATATATATATATATATATATATATATACCAGGATGTGGAGCATATATACCAGGATGGGGACTATATATACATTACATACCAGGAAGAGGACCATATATACCAAGAGGAGGGCTAGATATACCAGGATGAGGGCCATATATACCAAAATGGGGGACCTTGGGGGATAGGTCCAAATTTCACAGGTCCAAATCTCAGACTGCAGACTTTGGATGCCTTGCTCTGACTGTCAGTGAGGAGGGATGGTGATGATGATGATCCGTGGAAAGTTGGAGGGATTGGAAGATACCATGTTCCTATGGGGAAGGGGAGACCATGCAGCAATGTATCAATGAATGAATCGTTCAATGTAATGATTTGCCTCTACTCATAGCCTCACAATAAAATTAGTGAGGAAAGAAACGGGTTTCCTTTTATTTTCTACGTGTTTTGGGATTAACCCTTCATCTGGAAAAAATCACAAGGTTAACATCTGTTAACCTTGTGATTTTTTCCTGATGAAGGGTTAATACTAGGGATGGGCGAATCTACTCGCTAGGACTCGTTACTCGGCGAGTAGTAAGGGACTCGCAGGACTCGGTACTCTGCGAGTTTCCCAGCATTTACTTGCAAATCAATGGCAAACGCTGACAAAACTAGGATTGCCATTGTCTTGCATTAGACTCGGCTACTGTGCCAGTGATAGCAGGGAAACTCGCAAAGTAACTACTGTTACTTTGCGAGCCGAGTCCAGCTGTCTTCTCTGTGCAGGCTGCCGCAGCTCCAGGGTCCTAGAGCCCGCATGCTCACAGAGATGATGTAGCAGTGCTGAGATTGTTCTCAGTCTGCTCATTCCCTGTGCATAGACATCTATATCTATGCACAGGGGATGTAGCAGAGAGGACATCGCGTTTTGGACTACGTCGGACAGAAGAGGATTTTTTTAATTAAAGATGGAGTCCCTAATGGCTTTTTTGTTTATTTAAAATAAAATTTTTTCTCTGTGTTGTGTTTTTTTAACCCTTTAATGGAGATTCTTAGTGGCTGGGTCAAACGTGGCCTGACATTAAGAATCTAGGGCTTAATACCAGCTTGTATAACAAAGCTGGTATTAACCCCTTTATTACCCAGCGTGCCACCGCCACCAGGGAATGTAGGGCTCCCCTATATTCTTGTGTCCGGCCAGGTACAAATAGGCACCTGGGGGTTGGGGGCAGCCCGTCGCTGCCTGCTGGATCCGGCTGGTTCCAGAAATATGGCGAAGCCCACGTGAAATTTTTTTCTGACAAATCCATAAAACAATGTAAATAAAAGGGACTGCATCTTTATTAACCCCTGGACCATGGGCGAGGGGTTAATAAAGATGCAGTCCCTTTTTTAGGATTGTTTTATTGATTTTTCAGAAAAAAAATTACATGGGCTTCGCCGTATTTCTGGAACCAGCCGGATCCAGCAGGCAGCGACGGGCTGCCCCCAAACCCCAGGTGCCTATTTGTACCTGGCCAGACACAAGAATATAGGGGAGCCCTTTTTTTTATTATTTCATGAATTTCATGAAATAATTAAAAAAAAATGTGTGGGGCTCCGCGCAATTTCTATGTCTAGCCAGGTATAGCTAATCAGTTGGGAGCTGGAATCCGCAGTGCAGGGAGGCCCAAGCTTTCTGGGCACCCCCCGCTGCAAATTGCAGCCCGCAGCCGCCCCAGAAGATGGCGCGTTCATTGAAGCGCCATCCTCTGGCGCTGAACCCCGCTCTTCCAGCGGCCCTGGTGGCGGTGGCACGCTGGGTAATAAAGAGGTTAGGGCCAGCTTTGTATTATCAGCTGGCCCTAAGCCCGAAATTTATGGCGGTCACGCCAATATTAGACATGACCGCCATGAATTTCTATTAAATTGTTTTTAAAAAAAACACAACACAGAGAAGATTTTTTATTAAAAATAAAAAAAAAAGCCATTAGGGAATCCATCTTTAATTAAAAAAATCCTCTTCCATCCGACGCAGTCCAAAACGCGATGTCCTCTCTGCTCATCCCTGTGCATAGATATAGATGTCTATGCACAGGTAATGAGCAGACTGAGAACAATCTCAGCTCTGCTACATCAGGCAGCAGGCGGGCTCTAGGACCCTGGAGCTGCGGCAGCCAGCACACAGAGCAGACAGGACTCTTATCTGTGTAGTTTCCCAGCGATTACTTGCACAGTAAACGAGTCCAATGCAAATCAATGGCAAAACTAGGATTGCGTCAGGCTGAAGCTTCCGAGACACATCTGTGATTTGTAAATCGCACACTACTCGCTATTACTCGCTTCCCCAATCATTAACATTGGACTCGCTAGACTCGCAACGAGTAGCGAGTCCTGGGCTCGGACTCGCTAGAGTCAAGCGATTCCGAGTAATTTTTTAATAATAAAAATCACATTAAATATCCGTGAATTGAGATTATTCGTCCAGGCGGGAGTGCGGTCTGGAAACCCTTTTCTTTCCTCACTAATTTTGTTACTGATTCAAGGGAGGCTGCAGCAGCCCGCCATCAGGTTATCATCGGATAAACCACAAGTGATTTGATTTGGTTGTGACCCTCACAACTATTATAAGGTGAGCAGTGTTTGCACGAAGTTATTAATTCACACACAGGTATACCCTATGTGCGCTTTTTTCTTTCCAGCCATATTTTATACATAGCCTCACGATAACAGCACACATTATACATCATCATACAGCAGAGGATCAGAGCACGTATAACCCCTGGTAAAAAATGATGGAATCTCCTGGCTCAGAGGATGTTCATTCAGTTGTTTAATGTTGTAGAAAAAAAGTAGATCACAGACATGGCACAAAACTAAAGTCATTTCAAATGGCAACTTTATGGCTTTAAGAAACACTGAAAGAAATCAAGATACAAAATGTGGTAGTCAGTAAGGGTTCCTTTTTTCAGACCAAGCAGAGGAAAAAAAATATGGATTCACTTAATTCTGAGGAAAAAATTATGGAATCACCCTGTAAATTTTTATTCCCAAAACTAACACCTACATCAAATTAGATCTGCTTGTTAGACTGCATCTAAAAAGGAGTGATCACACCTTAGAGAGCTGTTGCACAAAGTGGACTGACATGAATCATGGCTCCAACATGAGAGATGTAAATTGAAACAAAGGAGAGGATTATCAAACTCTTAAAAGAGGGTAAATCATCACGCAATGTTGCAAAAGATGTTGGTTGTTCACAGTCACCTGTGTCTAAAATCTGGTCCAAATACAAACAAAATGGGAAGGTTGTTAAAGGGAAACATACTGGTAGACCAAGGAAGAAGTCAAAGCGTCAAGACCAGAAACTTAAAGCAATATGTCTCCAAAACTGGAAATGCACAACAAAACAATTGAGGAACGAATGGGAGGAAACTGGAGTCAATGTCTGTGACCGAACTGTAAGACACTGCCTAAAGGAAATGGGATTTGCATACAGAATAGCTAAACATAAACCATCATTAACATATAAACAGAGAAAACAAGGTTACAATGGGCTAAGGAAAAGCAATCGTGGACTGTGGATGACTGGATGAAAGTCATATTCAGTGATGAATCGCAAATCTGCATTGGACAAGGTGATGATGCTGGAACTTTTGTTTGGTGCCATTCCAATGAGATTTATAAAGATGACTGCATGAAAAGAACATGCAAATTTCCACAGTCATTGATGATATGGGGCTGCATGTCAAGTAGAGGCACTGAGGAGATGGCTGTCATCACATCTTCAATAAATGCCCAAGTTTACATTGATATTTTGAACAGTTTTCTTATCCCATGAATTGAAAGGATGTTTGGGGATGATGAAAACATTTAACAAGATGATAATGCATCCTGCCATAGAGCAAAAACTGTGAAAACATTCCTTGAAAGAAGACACATAAGGCCAATGTCATGGCCTGCAAATAGTCTGGATCTCAATCCAATTGAAAATCTTTGGTGGAAGTTAAAGAAAATGGTCCATGACAAGGCTCCAATCTGCAAAGCTGATCTGCCAACAGAAATCAGAGAAAGTTGGAGCCAGATTGATGAAGAGTACTTTTTGTCACTCATTAAGTCCATGCCTCAGAGACTGCAAGCTGTTATAAAAGCCAGAGGTGGTGCAAAAAAATACTAGTGATGTATTGGAGTGTTCTTTTGCTTGTTTGTTTTTCATGATTCCATAATTGTTTCCTCAGAATTGAGTGATTCCATAATTTTTTCCCTCTGCTTGATCTGTAAAAAAATTACCCTTACTGATTACCACATTTTTTATCTTGATTTCTTTTAGTGTTTCTTAAAGCCATAAAGTTGACATTTGAAATTACTTTAGTTTCGTGCCATGTCTGTGATCTGCTTTTTTCTACATTAAACAACTGAATGAACATCCTCCGAGCCAAGTGTTTCCATAATTTTTGCCAGGGGTTGTATTTGTATTTGCTTGGTGACATGATTGCTATTTCAAGCCAGGACCCCCTGTCACAAGATGACATGATTGCAGTGTGATCATGGGGCCATGGCCATGCCACCTCCCTATACAGAAATGTGAGAGGGAGTGAATGTAGGATGATCCTGTAGCTCCCAGCATCCACGCCCCCGACACACCTCCTCTTCTCTGCTCCTGAATGAAGCTGACATGCAGAAGTGTAGGGTCCCATGATGTGGGGGTCAAAGCAGAGGAGCAGGAATGATTTTGTTGCACCCCAGGGTGTGGGGTACACGGGTATCAGGCGGCAAGGGGTTAACTCTGTGTCACGGGGAATGGCGGCCGTGCCTGATCCCGTGTCCTGGGGAGTGATGCTGTTGAAAAAGGGGTATTTACAGGGATTATGTACAGATTAGTAGTGACGCCAGCTGCAGTATATGGTGAGGGATCACCTGCGCCGCTACAGTCCTCCGGAGGTCGGTGGGATTGCGGCAGTGATGGTATAGTCCTCCGCAGGCAGGACTGGGACCTCTGGGCAGCGTAGTGAGGATGAACAGGTTGTAGCAGAGCTGAAATTGTGGAGGGTGCGTAAGAATAGTCTGTAGAGGGGCACGGTGAGGGAGAGGAAAGGATGCACGCACACAGCAGAAGTCTCTTTACCTTTTTACTGGTGTTAGTCAGGTAAATGGTCCAGAGCACTGACGGGTGACCGGGCTGCACAGTGGGCTCCCACAGCAAGTGGGTATAAGGCCTCCTCTCCTTGTGAATTTGCTGAAGCACAGTCTAATAAATCCTGACTTGCCTCCACTCTCTTCCCTTATCTGCGTCTCCTTCTCCTCCTGTGCAGTCTCCGGGATGACCTTCTCTGGGCACTGCAGTGGCCTGCTGTTCCTGGCTCCCTCTCTTTGACTCTCTCAGGAGACCGGGTAGCTGAAGCTTCCACAGTGCAAGGGGTTTTCTGTGGGCCTGTAGTTTTCCCACCGATGCGGATTCCCAATATCCGGCTTCTCTGGAACGAACTCCCTAGTTGAGCTACCTGTTCCTTGCTTCTATTCCTTCTCTAAGCTCCCTGCCTTCAGTCCCATTTAGGCTGGTGGGACGCTGAAGGGCCACTCCTGGGTCACTGGCTCGAGCCTCCACACAGCACCGAACACCAGGACTTCCCTGCAGCTCTTCTAGCATCTGCACACACTCTGACTAGCTCCTCCCCAGCAACAGTATATATAGGGGATCTTGCCTAAGGTCAGTAAATTGAGCTCCCCCTACTGTGCCAGGGTGGAAGGTGTTGTTCGTAGTAAGTACCTGCTGTGGAAACCCAGCTGTGCAGTAGAGAGATCTGTGGTTACCTGCATGAGCAGGGCGCCACCATTTTATCGATTTATAAGCGATCTATAGATCCTAGAACTACAGTGTATGGCTCTGCTTCATCATGTAGCAGGGCAGTAACTGTACTAGAACGTTTTTTCTCACTGGAGTTCCCTTTTAAGAAAATGTATTGCTAAATAGAATGTACTAAAGATATGTGCGCTCTACCTCACGTGTAAAGTCACATTGACAGAACCCTGCAAATTATTGAGTAACAGACAGTTGATTGAGGACATTTGGTCTTTGTTACTATCTTTACTAAGAATTGATCCTGGCTTGCCAAGAGCAACGGTGAGAAGCAGCCTGAAAAAATGTATGAGATGCACAAAGAAAAGTCCACTTACCCAGCCAGAACCACAACCCTACTTTTCCTGTAGAAGGGATGGGAAGGCAAACAGTGCGAGACCCTCACCTGCAGCTACACCGTACGTCCCTATTACAAGGGGAGTAAAGCTTGGATCTGGAACAGGCATGTATCTCTCGCAGGTGCAAGCGGGAGTGGACCTACTGCATTACCCTGTCAACCTGGAGGGGTTTGACTAAGTGACTCACCCACCCCGGGGCCGTGGGGTACTCGGAACTGGGCAACAGTTATGCCGGGGAGTCACAGGGGTCGAGACCCGGCTTCCGTGACTTCGGGGGAGTCAGTGCTCTGGCGGGTTAATTGTTTCTAGGGAATATTCATTGGTGATAAAGTTTATTGAAATAAAGCTCGTGACGCCACCTACGGTTCTCGGTCAACAGGGACCAACACTGTGGGTCAGACCTCCGTGGTTGCTGGTATGGCAGCCTGATGTCGTTGCTCCCCGTAAGTTGAGCAGTAAGCAGTATCCCGGGGCAGATGTCTTTAGTTGCGAGGGTGTGTAAGGCCGTGGTTGCACTAGGCCTCTATGTCTCGTCTACTCTTGCGGTTGGCGGCTCTGCAGGCGGGAGAATAAGTCAGTCTCACACAGCGTTGGAATTTTGTACCTGGTTTACTCAATGAAGCTGCAACTTCACCAGCCGCTTCTCTCTACCAAGTCCAGTCTTGTCTGTTCACAAGGAACCAAAATAGCTCTCACAGGACCCCTTTGTGTGCCTCTCCGTTCTCTGGTCTCCCTCTCCCAGCGCTATTTTTTCACCTCTCCTGTCAGCGCCTCTGCACGCAGTGCCCTTATCTAGCATCCGCGGGCCATCTCGGATGACTGGAACCTGTTTCCTGACTCTAGTTCAGTTGCCTTCTCAGCAGGTGCATCAGGTTGCGGCCACCATTCCTTTAGACTGGGTGGCCTCCTGTTCAGTGCTTCGAGCATACAGCATCCGTACCACGCTCAGGGCCGGGTCCCTGCTTCTTGACTAACCCCTCCATTCGACTATCTTAGTCTTGGATTTGGGCGCCCAGGTCGTTTTCACTCCACCTGTGCCCCTGGGGTGTTCTCTGATCCCCTTCTCACACCTGCACACTTTTTTTCCACCTCCTTCACTCTTCCAATCCTTACTTACTAACTAAGTAACTAACTAACTTCCCCCACCTGTTATTTTCCTGTCCCCTTTGACTGGGCTCTCCCCCCGGGTCCGCCCATGGGTCCTAGGGTGTGTGGGTGTGTTTGATGGGTGTCTGAGTTCACCATCCCGTTTCCTTTAGGACTGAGACACCACACCCGTTCATTGAGTGCAGTACCCCTTTGTGGCGACCAGACTGGTGGGGTGCCACATAACCATTTACCTCATCTTCACTAAAGCCTCTAATGGTGAGGCTAGGCTTGTGCAAGGTGCTACTCTATGGAGCCACAGTACTGCAACAGCTGGCATCGAAGATGCAGTAAAGAACACACATGCAGGCATGAACAGTCAGGTGCAGACTAGGTGGCTGGTGCAGGTAGGTGCAGGCTGAATGCAGGTGTAGGTAGGAGCAGGGGGTACAGCACACATGGCTGGTATGGAAGGTGCAGCAGGTACAGCAAGTATGGCTGTCACAGCAGATGCGGATGGTACAGTGGATATGAGCAGACTGACAGTTTGTACAGGCTGGTGCATCAGATACAACAGATTCGGACAGGTACTAAAACACAGGTATGGGTTAGCAAGAACAGGTATGGATTAGCTAGCACAGGTACATGAACTGGATACAGGAAATGAGAATGGGACCTGGCAACTAGCAGCATGTCTCTAGCAATAGACCACATTGCTCAGGCACCTCCCAAAGGGGGAAGGTGACTTAAGAACTCTGCGCCTCTCAGCATAGGCTGATAGGCACTTTCAAGTAGAGTATGCTAGTGACCCGTCCCAGGGTATGGGATACTCAGAACCGGGTGTTTAGTTCACAGGGGATGTCACTGGGGCCTGTGTCTGGTCCCATGACCCCGGTGGTCGCTTTAAAAGAGTCAATGCAAAAATAATAATAAAAATAAAAGTGATTTGTTACACCACCTACGGTTCTAGTAATGTTACCGGAGCTGCGGGACAGTCCTCCAGGGTGATGGTGGAGCAGCAAAATGGTTACGCTCCCCATAGATGGAGCGGGATCCCCAGGGCAGTTGCAGTGGTTGTTTTTACACAGGGAGGCAGCTTACCACACAGCACAGTCACTTGTCCTTTTCACTGCAGCAAATATGTGGCTCATCAGGTGAGGGAATTGCAGGACAGTCTATGGAGAGAGCAGGATCAAGGGCAGTAAAAACAGACACACTGGAGGATACAGGGTACAGTCTCTGATGGTACAGGTCCGGGTGGTCTGGTAACAGTTCAGGACCTCCACACTTGGCGAGTATGAGGCCTCCTTGTTTCGCTTTGTGTGCTTCTGGTTCCAGGCTGTCTGAAGCTAAGCCTTGACCCTCTCTTGTAGTCCTCACTCGTATGGCAGGCTGTGAGAGCTCTGCTGCAGGCAACACTGTATCCACGCGGTCCCGGACTCTGCTAAGTGGCTGTGCCTTAAGTGCTGCTGTGGCCAGGAGACCTGGAGTCTCCCTGGCCTCCGGTCTTTACTGATGGGCTAACAGGTCCCTTGCAGTCACGGACTCTGGTGTCCAGTTTCAGGCACTGTTCCTTTGGGGCGAACCGGTATGGCTCCACTCCCCAGTTACTACTACCCCTTGCCTCTGACCCTCTCTTTAGGGCCCCTCACGCAGGTTAGTAGTGCCCACTGGTACGGGCTTAGCACAGCTTCATCACCAGGATGTCTTCACAGTCCTCCCTGGAACTGCACTAACTAACTCCGCCCCCAGGCCTGAATTTATAGGGGACCTCTCCTGAACTTGGCTTGTAGAGCTCCCCCTTCAGGTCTGGAGTGGAAGGTGTTGTTTGCGGGTTTACCTGATGTGGAGATCCTTCACTGTCCCAGGTGCATCTTTGGCAACCAAACCCTGGCGTGCCTCATTAGACCTTTAAGATAAAAGCAGGATCACACACATCCTAACTGTGCTCCCAAGAGACCTGTAAGACATTCACAGGTCCTGGGAACAAGACACAGGAGCAGGGGACACAGGACAGCTGCAGGGGTGAGTGCTCTGGTGTCCCTGCTCCAGAGTCTCCAGCGCTAGTATTACTAGGTGTGTAACACAGACCATGTTTCTTTGTTGAATATCTGGTTTTATGTAAGACTTATCATTTATCGAAGTTGTAGATGTGTATAGCTGTGTGAGATTAATTGCTGCGAGTTCTGAGCTTATGGCACTTCTGATGTGTATTTCATTTGCTGCACCAAGTTTCCTTGGCCGACAACACTACATCTATATTCTTTACTATTGCCCATTTTTTCAAGTCCCCAGTGCTGAGAAATACAGATACTTTCCCATCAAGCAGGCAACTTATTGGCTCCAAATTTATGCTCTTGCAGGACAGTGACCTCAAATATAAAGACAATTCCATTAAGAGCTATCGTTAATGTAAAGAAAAACAAAGATCCTTGGAAGTGATGATATGACCAACATAAAATTTTGATCTCAACATTATCAAATCTTTTTGGGACTTCACGAAGAGTAAGAAGAATTTTTACAATCCTGCACCCACAGAAGATCTGTGGTTAGTTCGCCAAGATGTTTGGGACAACCTACCAATTTTCTTCAAAAACTGGGAGTAAGGGTGCCGTCACACGCATCAATCTTGTGAACGATATTGTTAGCGATCACATGCACGCGCGATCGCTAACAATATCATTCACATCGCTGGTGAGCTGTCACACAGACAGACTCACCAGCGATGTGGACCAGCGAGATCGCTGGTAACCATGGTAAACATCGGGTTACTATGCGCCGCGCGGCGCTTAGTAACCCGACGTTTACCATAGATACCATCTCCCAGCATAGGCTCTGCCGCTGGGAGATTGTTCATCGTGGTGTCACACACCATGATGAGGCAGATTGATCAAGCGATTATTGCTTGATTTGAGCTCCTGCTCACCAATCTGCGATGTAACGATCAAGTGATTTTACATTGTAAAATCGCTTGATTACACGCAGCGACGCACAAACGATATCGCTTAAGCGATCAAAAAAGCAGATCACTTAAGCGATATCGTGCAGGAAATTGAAGCGTGACGTGGCCATTAGTGTACCTAGAATAATTGATGGTGTTTTGAAGACAAAGGGTGGTCACCCCAGATATTGATTTGCAGTTGATTTGTCTCTTATTCATCCATTTTGTATTTTATTAATTGATAATAATAAACTATTGACACTATTATTTAAAATATTTTTGATAGAAATATTAGCTACAGCAGAGGTACTAGGATTCCTTTTTGCTCTTTAAAGGGAACACACAGGTAGTATTTTGTTCTACTCATCAGATAACCTCTTGAAAGCCTTTTTCTGTGAAAGTGCTTTAAGTCGGTCTGTTATTTGCCAGGATTAGCTTTGGCTGACATGCTAACTTACAAAAGGGATCTCCACCCACAGCATCGGTGACACATTCATAAGCTATTATGATTCATCAGACTGTTCTTAGGAATTTTCTGGCAACTTTTTGGGGGCCTTAGTCAGGTAAAGAAAAACCTGGCAGACATGAACAAAATGCTGAAATTGTAAATAACATTGGATCTGTGAACCACAGTGATACATACCTTTGTGTATCAGACTCCATACAAGTATTAAGTATAAAAGCACTGGCAATAGGGATATGATGTGTAAAATTAAATGGCAGACTACAAAGCTTGTGGCTCGTTGAATGGCATTAAGAGAAGGTCTGCCAGGATGTAATCCCATGCTTTGTTTGCTAATATAGAAACAGGTTCAAAGAGGCTGGGAAAACTTGTAGGAGAGGAAAACAATATGGGTATGGCTGTGTGTTACCAAGATGAACATAAAACTAAAAGGGAATGTATACACCACACCGTCTGTGAAAAGGCATGGCATATGTGAACTAAATGACCTACAATACAGTGTGTGTGGCATATATTTCTCACATGATACCATCAGGTCAATTGGGGATAATCCCTAAAGAATATAATAATAATAATAATAATAATAATATTTATTCATTTATATAGCGCTATTAATTCCATAGCACTTTACATACATGAGTAATGCTGTCCCTCTTGGAGCTCACAATCTAAATATAAAATAAGAATAGAATAGAATAAAATAGAATATAAAAGATAGTTGATTTATTTTATTCAGTTTATTAGAGCACACAAGCAAAACATAGCACCCTTGCAGCAAGGACATAAGGCTGATATAGTCTGATGTTAGGCATTCAATTGACATTGTAAGCATCAATTTAAAGTCAGCTACTTAGTTTATAGTTTTGATAAAAAATTGCATAGACCACTTACCAGAGACAAGGTGACCTTGCGCCAGATAGTAACGTGTCCTACAGATGTAAGGAGGTAGTCACATTCCTCCCTGAAGACATCACTCACACTGTTATATTGAAATGTAAATTGTTATGCATCTTTGTATGTAATGTATAATATGAACTGTAATGGAAAGTAATGTGATGATATATATCTTGTACAGCTTGCCTGTGTAAAACATGTATAAGGTATAACAGTATTATAGGTATGGTGATAAGGTAAAGCAATGAATGTATGTACAGTATAATGCATAGTGATGTTGGCTAGTGTAATATACAGTGCCTTGTGAAAGTATTTGGCCCCCTTGAACTTTTCAACCTTTTGCCACATTTCAGGCTTCAAACAAAGATATATATTTTAATTTTTTTGTGAAGAATCAACAAGTGGGACACAATCATGAAGGGGAAGAAAATTTATTGGATATTTTAAACTTTTTTAATAAACTAAAAACTGAAAAGTTGGGCGTGCAATACTATTCGGCCCCCTTGAGTTAATACTTTGTAGTGCCACCTTTTGCTGCGATTACAGCTCCAAGTCACTTAGGGTATGTCTCTATCAGTTTTGCACATCGAGAGACTGAAATTCTTGCACATTCTTCTTTGCAAAACAGCTGGAGCTCAGTGAGGTTGGATGGAGAGCGTTTGTGAACAGCAGTTTTCAGCTCTTTCCACAGATTCTCGATTGGATTCAGGTCTGGAGTTTGACTTGGCCATTCTAACTCCTGGATACGTTTATTTTTGAACCATTCCATTGTAGATTTTGCTTTATGTTTGGGATCATTGTCTTGTTGGAAGACAAATCTCCGTCCCAGTCTCAGGTCTTTTGTAGACTCCAACATATGTTCTTCCAGAATGATCCTGTATTTGGCTCTGTCCATCTTCCCATCAATTTTAACCATCTTCCCTGTCCCTGCTGAAGAAAAGCAGGCCCAAACCATGATGCTGCCACCACCATGTTTGACAGTGGGGATGGTGTTTTGAGGGTGATGAGCTGTGTTGCTTTTACGCCAAACATATCGTTTTCAATTGTGGCCAAAAAGTTCGACTTTGGTTTCATCTGACCAGAGCACCTTATTCCACATGTTTGGTGTGTCTCCCAGTTGGCTTATGGCAAATTTTTTTTTTTTATAATTCTTTATTTATTTATTTATTAGACATAAAAGGCAGGAACAAATCTGAAAGGACAACGGTTCAAAAAGATAAGTCAGCTATTCCAATATTACATAGGATATCGGCAGAGTGTAAGATACAAAACTGTTAACAACATGTTCAGTTTCAACATATTTAGAAGACCGTTGATACAGCTGTTTGTGATATTGAAAATTTTAGATATGGTCTAATATTGTGAAGTCCCACTTTTTGAGACATAGGACAGAAAAGAGGAGGAGAGAGAGGAATGACAGAGGGGAGGGGTAAAGAGCACGAGGAGACTAATGTGAAATGAAAGGGTGGAGAGGGCGAAGAAAAAAAAAAAAAAAAAAAAAAAAAGGGGGGGGGGGGGAGAGGGGGGTGGAGAGAAGGAGAATAGGGGGGGGGAAGGAGAGACCGGCATCCGCACGACTCCAATGTGAAGCCTGTCATCGAAGTATGATCCTGCAAACGGTTACACACCTCCTAATAAAATTCTGTAATCGTCTGTTTGCTGAAAGTTCATCCAGGCAGCCCATATGCACCAGAATTTCGTGTAGGAGTCATGCATGGAGGCCGTGAGATCCTCCATACGCATTAAGGTATTAACCTTTTTAGCCCAGTGGGTCAGAGTCAGATGAGAAGAGCTACCCCAGAGTTCCGGGATACAGGACCGTGAGGCTATAATCAAGAATTTCAGGAGAGAGTTTTTATATTGTGGAAAGGGGGTCTCGGTATGGTGTAGAAGAACCAGAGCAGGCGTCAGAGGAAACTGAAGTCCAGCAACCTGTCTCGCAATGCGTTCAACACCACACCAGAAAGGCTTAATCTCTTCACACCCCCAAAACAGATGAAGCAACGTGCCCTTCTCCTTTCCGCATCTCCAACAGTCAGCACTAATATTGGGGAATATAGTATGTAACTTCGTAGGAACTCTATACCACCTAGATAAAATCTTATAACCTGCTTCCTGAAACTTAGAGCATATGGAGGCAGTATGAGTAAGCTGGTAGATATGGGTAATCTGGTCCTCCGATAATTGGATACCCAAATCCCTTTCCCATTTGGTGATAAATGCTGGATGAGACTGGTGCGGGGGAGAAAGCAGCATTGAGTATAGTCTTGAAAGCGTATGCCTAGCCAATCCTGGCTCAGTACAGAGGGTCTCAAATTGAGTCTTGGGGCGGTTGTAGCATTGTCTGGGAGGTAGGGATTGCAGGTAATGGCTCAACTGAAGACTCCTCAACCAACCAAGCGGAGCTGGGTCTGACCATCCTGCCATACATGAGGATGAAGGCCACGCGTCCCATTCTCCAAATGACTCAGCCAGCAAACACCATATCGCTCATAGCGGGAGTAAAATTTGGATGGCTGATTATTGGAGTAAGTTTGGAACAAGGAGGAATCATAAAGGTTCGTACTTTGAGTAAATTGCAGTAATGAATCGTGGCCCCCAGGGTGGGGTGGGAGGATAAGTGTCTCGGTGCCTCAGCGAGGAGCCACGGAAGCCTATGTAATGGAATGGGGCAGAAATCTTGCTCTATGTGAACCCAAGCTTTATTTGATGAGTTTCTGCACCAGTCCACCATGCGCGTGAAATGTGTTGCCAGCTGGTAGGATTTGAAATTGGGCAGACCCACGCCGCCTGCTCCCTTTGGCCTGAACAAAATTGAGCGACTGATTCTGGCCGGTTTACCTGCCCAAATAAAGGCAGTTTGTATCGATGTGAGTCTGGCAAAAAAGGACGCCGGGATTTTAACTGGCAGAGCTTGTAGTAGGTATAGAACCCGGGGAGAACATTCATCTTAAAAATCTGACAGCGGCCAAACCAGGAGAAAGTTGAGTGCGTCCATCTGCTACAGTCGGTCTGAATGGAAGACAGGAGTGATGGAAAGTTACGTTTGTAAGTGTCTTCCATGTTTGCAGTCAATTTAACTCCCAGGTAGTCTATATGGGACTCACTCCATTTAAAACTGAAGGAGGGTTGCAACACTTCCGAGAGTGTTTTGGTGGTTGATGTTAAGGAGCTCTGATTTAGAGAAGTTGATTCTGAAATTGGATAAGTGAGAGTATGTGGTGAGTTCGTTTAATAGATTAGGAAGCGAGATCCTTGGCTTGGAAATGAAAAATAGAAGATCATCTGCGTACGCAGCAATTTTGTGTGAATTATCACCCGTCACAATCCCAGAAATATCCGGGTTAGCCCGAATTTTCCGTAATAGAGGTTCAAGGGTAAGGACAAAAATTAATGGGGAAAGGGGACAGCCTTGTCGGGTCCCATTGTATATATTGAATGGGTTTGAGAGGACACCATTCACTCGGACCCTGGCTGACGGGGCGGAATATAAGGACATAATACTGTGCATCATGTTGACTCCGAGTCCAAGGCGCAAGAGGGTCTCCCTCATAAAAATCCATTTGACTCTATCGAAGGCCTTTTCGGCGTCGGTAGATATAAGTATCGATGGAGCCCCTCTGCGCCTGGCCTGGTATATCAAGTTTAGCGCTTTGGTGGTATTGTCACGCGCCTCCCTTCCCAATATAAATCCTGCCTGATCCGAGTGAATAATCCCAGGGAGTAATGGGGCCAGTCTGGTGGAAAGAATTTTGGCAAACAATTTAATGTCTTCATTAAGAAGAGATATCGGCCTGTAACTAGCACACTGTGAGGGGTCCTTGTTAGGTTTGGGGATTACGGAAATATGGGCTCTTAGTGAGTCAGTGTGAGGCCGGCAACCGGTTGCCATAGCATTAAAAAAAGCCAGTAGATGGGGAGTCAGATGGTCCTGCATTGTTTTATAGTATTGCGCAGTAAGGCCGTCTGGGCCAGGGGCCTTCCCACGCTTAGAGGAACGGATTACCGTCCGAACTTCCTGGGAGGTAAATGGCTGTTCAAAGGCTGTGATATCAGAGTCATTTAGTTTAGGCATGTTAGACTCCTGTATATATTTTTTAATTTTAGATGTGAGTGTGCTAGGGGGGTTATGGGGGTGGTCCCCATCTATAGCATAAAGGGAGGCATAGAAACTCCCGAATGTTTCTGCAATTTTATCTGAGGATTGAGAGCCTTCGCCTGAAGTCTGAACTCCAATTCTCGAAATGAATGTTCTCGCCCTCTGCTTCCTTAGAGCTCTAGCCAACATACGGCTCGTTTTATTGCCATACTCATAAAACTGTCTGTGGCATTTAGCCAACCAAGACTTTGCTCTCTTGTTCAGTAAGTCTCTGAGCTCCTCTCTAGTGTTGCCTAAATCCACATTCAGCTGTGTTGTGGGGGTTCTCTTGTGGCTAGTTTCCAGAACTCGCAAGCGGGTAAGCAGAGTTGACATTTCAAGGTCTCTCTCCCTTCTCAGCCTGGACCCGTGCTTGATGAGTACGCCACGAATAACACATTTATGAGCCTCCCATACTGTATGGGGAGAAGCGTCTGGGGTCAGATTTTCAGAGAAGAAATTCCTCAGGGTTTGGATCAGTTCCCTAGAAGTAATCTGATCCTCCAGCAGGGATTCATTAAGTCTCCATTGCCACTGCCTAGAAGACAGATTAGGCATGGAGATAAGAATCGTGCAAAAGGCATGGTCTGAGAAGGTGATAGAACCTATTTCCGCTTTAGCAAGTAGTGAAATGTCTTTATGATTAATGAATAGATAATCGAGTCTGGAATAAGAGCCATGCACGTGTGAGTAGAAAGAGAAGTCCCTTTCAGCAGGGTGGAAAAGTCTCCAAGAGTCAATTAGCTGATGTTCATGTAGGAGACATCTGAGTTTGCGTAAAGCCGCTAATGAGGCTTATGGCAAATTTTAAACGAGACTTTTTATGGATATCTTTGAGAAATGTCTTTCTTCTTGCTACTCTTCCATAAAGGCCAGATTTGTGCAGTGTACGACTGATTGTTGTCCTATGGACAGACTCTCCCACCTCAGCTGTAGATCTCTGCAGTTCATCCAGAGTGATCATGGGCCTTTTGATTGCATCTCTGATCAGTCTTCTCCTTGTTTAAGATGAAAGTTTAGAGGGACGGCCAGGTCTTGGTAGATTTGCAGTGCTCTGATACTCCTTCCATTTCAATATGATTGCTTGCACAGTGTTCCTTGAGATGTTTAAACTTGGGAAATCTTTTTTATCCAAATCCGGCTTTAAACTTCACCACAACAGTATCTTGGACCTGCCTGGTGTGTTCCTTGGTCTTCATGATGCTCTCTGCACTTGAAATAGAAACCTGAGACGATCACAGAACAGGTGCATTTATACGGAGACTTGATTACACACAGGTGGATTCTATTGATCATTACCATGTAGCTCCAAAAGATAATGTGATATAATGAGCGCTAAGATACACACAAGGACTTGGCCATTAGTGAGTCTGCATTCAGCAGTGAAGAGCGCAGAAGTCCAGTGAAACAGCCTAAGAGAAGGTACTGGAAAGAGTCGGTTACTGCAGCCATGCCAGGCCCAGAACCAGGGGACACTGACCAGCTGTGCTGCACTAGGGATGAGCGAGTATACTCGCTACTCTTCGGAACTCTCCGAATAGTAGCGGTATTCGGGAACTCGCTACTCTCCGAGTATCTCATGAGTACTCGTGAGTAGAGAGTAGTCCCATTACTTTTGCACTGTATCTATAGATACACTGCGAAAGTACCCTAAAAGTGAATAAAAGTTGTTAAACATAATAAAATTACATACTCACCTATCCAACGCCTGCATCGGGACCGTCCCAGAAGACCTGCGATCACAGGACAAGGACCTGTGATTTCCAGCCAGTCAGATAGCCAGTAGCGATCTGGCCAATCAGATGGTGACACGTTACAACCACGTGATCGCTAGCGGCCACCTGATTTGCCAGATTGCAAGGTCCTGGAAGTACACCTGTAAAATGTATAATTATCAATGTGAACTATTGTGTATTGACACTCAAACCTAACCAAGCACAGGACCAGGGGCCCAAAAGGAGAATAGGGTTCCCACAGGAGGTCCTCATAGCCGGTTACAGAGTAACACCCTGAGAGGGAGAAGGAGTGGCAAGTTCAGTTATAGGCAGAGCTTACCCCAAACCACCGTACACAGTGACAGAGTAGGCCTCACAACTTTCCAAGGTGAAAGTCCCAAATTGCACCGAGGACCTGGTTACCTTCCTGGACTGTACCTGTTACCGGATATCAGTAAAAGGTACTGAAACAAAGACTATTGTGTGTGTATGCCTGTTTCACCGCCGCTGCCCACAGCAATCACTGCAGAGATGCTACTACAACTCCCCTCATCCACCCTCGCTGCCCTGAGGTAAAGATTCACCGTTGGGGAGCTGTAACACCCAAGCTGCATCACATCACCCCAGCGGCCGGCCTGCAGCACTGGTATCTAACTTACCAGGTACCACAGGTGGCGTCACGACAACATTCCCTTCTCCCACCACCATCATCATCATTCCCCCCCACCATCCCCGCCACTGAGGGTCCAGCGTACGGAACCGGGAACTGAGTACCATGAAACCCCATCCAAGTAGCCATCAGTCCAGGTATCCGAGTACCCCCCTACCCTGTCGATCGCCTCAGTTCCAACCGAGAGTGGGTCCAGAGGACGAGACTGTAGTGGCAAGGTCCTAGCCTAGATAATGATTCGGAATGGACTGTTTGTCTAAATGCTGATGAGCAAATACATAGAGGAATCATTAAGCCTTTTGATCTGGGGCCCCAAATCATAAACATATTTTTTCAAACCTCATATTATGAAATTTTATTCAACCAACAACAGAACAGGCAGACCAAGTCCTCTTCCACCACCAGTGCCCGGGACGTAGTAGGTACTGCTGGGGGATGTCTCGGCGGTCCTGGTCCGGACCGTGTCCCGGGCCCGCACAATAAAATGGGGGGTTATTTACAGGGGATTTGTCACTTCGTGACGCCACCCACTATATGCGGCCAGTAATGGGGCCGCCGCTGCTGCAGAACCTCCGGGGATGATGGGATAGCAGCTTGGATAGAATAGTTCCTGTGAGCAGAACTGGGTTCCCCGGGGCAGTGGTAGTAGTAGTTAAAGTCTGTGAGGATAGTTATTGATGCTGCAGGAGAGTAGGGGTAGCAGTAGAGATGATGAGAGTAGAGGTAATCGCAATATATGAGGGCAAGTAGGGCTTCAGTATAAGGATCACACACACTCACGGTTTCTGTTGTTTTCCAAGTCTTTACTTGCAGATGGTATCACACAATATTGTCCACGGAGTCTGTACCAGGTTGCTCCCATCCTGACTGGGTCCTTGGCTTCCTACTTAAGCGCTGTGTGTGGCCCTGCTGCTGCTTGTAGCTGTACTGCTGGCCCTGTCTCTGCTCACGGGTACCAATATGCTGGGCAACTTGGGTCCTCTGTGTCACTGACCCCTCGTGTTGCTTTGCTATGGTTCTGTGAAGATGGTGGACCTTCACTATGCCGGTGTTTACTGTTCGTCTGTCTCAGGCACAGCCTCGGATCCGGTATCCGTCTTAAGCGCCTCCCCGGGTCAAGTTTTTGGGGTAACTCTTTATCCCGGGTATGTTCCTCTGTCCCTCTGTCTCCTCTCCTCAGACCTCTCAGGACCTCCACCTCTACTTGGCTCTGCTCCTGCTCCAACTAAACTGAACTAACTGTCACTCCTGCTCTGTGGTAAACAACTTTAGCTCCTCCCACTAGTGCAGGTGCCACCTAAGCTCCTCCCACTTCCTAGTGTAGTGTTTGTAGATTAAACCTGTGTTGATGTTTCTGTGGCACATTAACCCTTGGGGTGCCACAGATACTCTAAGCAAACTACAAATTGGTGAGTACTATTAGGAATGGTGGTTTGCATCCGTGTTCCCCTGGCTACTACAAATGTTCTGTTGGGAGGGTGGAGTTTCAAAAATGCAGGTAAAATGCCCCAATCTGAGGAAGCTGCACATAGTGGAGTGGTGGGGTGACTGAGACTGTGGGACATCATGCCTCCCACAGGTTTCACTGCCCAGAGAACATGGTGCGCTATCTTCCCTGGATGCTAGACAACACAGAACGCTGCTGTGTCTGGTACTAGACAGCGGTGTGATTGTGTCTGTCCTGCCATACAGGTTAGCAGGCAGTGATACTAAAAAATAAAAAGTGGTATGCGAGGCTACTTGAAAAACTGGCCAATACAATCTATTGCAAATTAACAAAATATTTTAATTAACAAAGTTTTGGGGATAAAACTTCTCCTTCATCAGGAATACTGAACAATGTTCATTTGTTCCTTTTTAAAGAGTACCTGTCACCCAATTGCTGCATGGCAAACTGAATGCAGCATGTCTGCTCCATTCAGGGAATGGGCTCCCCCATGTCTCTAGCCCCCTTAAGCTTTAAAAAAGATATTAGAAAACTTAAAGATAAGAAGTCTAATGAGTGGGATCTTATTAAGACATCTTCACTGCTGGCACAGTCATCCAGCCTCCTCCTTGTATATTCCGCCCCCTTCTATGTCTCTGCGCTGCCTCCTGTTCTGCTGGCTCTGCCCTCCTCCTCTCCTGCTCTCTGTCACTCAACCTGCCGCACAGAGCTTGGTCAGATGGCTGCAAAGTATTTGGCCTGACGTCAGCACTAGATTTCCTGCCCTGTTGAAGCTTTATTCTGAGAGCAGGGCGGAAATCTGACGCTGACGTCAGGCCAAAAGGCTTTGCAGCTGCTGTGAGCAAGCTCTGTGCGACAGGTTGAGTGACAGAGAGCAGGAGAGGAGGAGGGCAGAGCCAGCAGAACAGGAGGCAGCACAGAGACATAGAAGGGGCGGAAACACAAGGAGGAGGCTGGAGAACTGTGCCAGCAGTAAAGACCTCGTAACAAGAACCCACCATTAAGGTACCGTCACACGCGGCAATATTGCTAGGCAATTTCACTGGCAATTTGCTGGTTGCAGTGAAGTCATGGACACATTGTCCATTTGTACACAGCAACAAAACAGAACAATGTGTCCATGATTTCACTGCAACCAGCAAATTGCCAGTGATATTGCCTAGCAATATTGCCGTGTGTGACAGTACCTTTAGACTACTTATCTGTAGGTTTTCTAATGTCTTTCAAAGCTTACAGGGGAGGGCTAGAGACATAGGGGAGCCCTTCCCTGAATGCAGCAGATATGCTGCATTTAGCTTGCCATGCAGCAGGGGGGTCACAGGTCCTCTTTAAGAACATTGAGGTTGGTCACAATTAAGAATGAATTATGCTAATTATAATGAATACCTAATACAGGCAAGTAAAACTTAATGATTACAAATAGCATATACAAATTACGATTAAATGTATGCATTAAAATAGAATGAAACAAAGAATACATACGTTTATATCCTACAATACTATAAAAAAACTTAAAACTAAAAACCTACACAGTGGGGAAATAAGTATTTGATCCCTTGCTGAATTTGTAAGTTTGCCCACTGTCCAAGACATAAACAGTCTAGAATATTAAGAGTAGTTAATTTTAACAGCGAGAGATATAATATCAAAAATAAAATCCATAAAATCACATTGCCTAAATTATATAAAGTTATTTGCATTTTGCAGAGAGAAATAAGTATTTGATCCTTCTGGTAAACAAGACTTAATACTTGGTGGCAAAACCCTTGTTGGCAGCACAGCAGTCAGACGTTTCTTATAATTGATTATGAGGTTTGCCCAAATGTCAGAAGGAATTTTGGTCCAGATCATCTTTGCATCATTAAGATTTTGAGGTTGTCGTTTGGTAATTTCGAACTTCAGCTCCCTCCATGAATTTTCTATGGGATTAAGGTCTGGAGACTGGCTAGGCAACTCCATGACCTTAATGTGCTTCTTTTTGAGCCACTTCTTTGTTGCCTTGGCTGTATGTTTTGGGTCATTGTCATGCTGAAAGACTCAGCTACGACCAATTTCTAATGTCCTGGAGGAGGGAAAGAGGTTGTCACTTAGGAAGTTATGGTACATGGCTCCATCTGTTGTCCCATTAATGCAGTGAAGTAGTCCTGTGCCCTAAGCAGAGAAACACCCCCAAAACAAAATGTTTCCACCACCATTCTAGACTATGGGGATGGTGTTCTTTGGCTCAAAAGCAGCATTTCTCTTCCCCCAAATACGTGAGTTGAGCTAATGCCAAAGAGCTGTCACGATGGTCTTTCTTACTGTGGAGACTTGTAACAGTTTTGGGACCTGTGTCTCAGTCCTGCATAGAAACTTCATATTAAATGTCTTTCTTTCCTTTGGCAGTTTAGTTCCTGTTGCTAGTAAGCTGGCTAGTTCTTTGTCCAGGCGTGGCTACTCTGTGACCACTCCCATCCCCTTTATATGTGGTCACATGGTTCCAGCATCCTTTGCTGGTGATTGAATTTAATTCTTAGCCACGTTACCTATTGTGAAGATGTTATTTTGGAGAGCTGGCTACTGCCAATTTGTTTGCTGCCAAGGAGCGTGGCAACAGATATGAAGTTGTTGGTTTTTCCCCTGTCAGTCTTTCCTTCCCCTCTTGTTGATTTTAGTGCATCGGTTGGGACTAGTGCTCCACCAGCTGTCTCCCTATTGAGGGCTAATATCAGGGCCAGCGAGGGATTAGGTATCTTGCTCAGCGAGAGTTTGATAAAACTCGTTTAGGGATCGTAACGAGATCATGGCACAGCCGCAGGTAAGTGCAGGAGGTCACCTTCTCTCTGTTCCCTATGAGTAGGGCCCTCCACTGTATTTGTCCCCTTGGTATTCCCTGTCTATTATTTTGTGTAGTGCACCGGACATCGTTGTCACGCGCGGTAGCCAGACACCCTCTGAGTCCAGTGTGACAAAAGCTCAATTGCACAATTTCTGTCTTAACTGACCACAGCGCCTTCTCCCAATCACTCTCAGAATAACCAAGGTGTTCATTGGCAAACTTGAGGCGGCCCTGCACATGTGCCTTCTTGAGCAGTGGAACTTTGCAGGCACTGCAGGATTTTTATTCATTATGGCGTAATGTGTTACCAATGGTTTACTTGGTGACAGTGGTCTCAGCTATAATAATACACTGTGTGCAGAATTATTAGGCAAATGAGTATTTTGATCACATGATAATTTTTATACATGTTGTCCTACTCCAAGCTGTATAGGCTTGAGAGCCAACTACCAATTAAGAAAATCAGTGATGTGCATCTCTGTAATGAGGAGGAGTGTGGTGTAATGACATCAACACCCTATATAAGGTGTGCCTAATTATTAGCAAATGCCTTTCCTTAGGCAAAAGTGGGTCAGAAGAGAGATTCGATGGGCTCTGAAAAGTCCAAAATTGTGAGATGTCTTGCAGAAGGATGCAGCAGTCTTGAAATTGCCAAACTTTTGAAGCGTGATCATCGAACAATCAAGCGTTTCATGGCAAGTAGCCAACAGGGTCGCAAAAAGCGATGTTGGGCAAAAAAGGCACAAAATAACTGCCATGAATTGAGGAAAATCAAGCGTGAAGCTGCCAAGATGCATTTGCCACCAGTTTTGCCATATTTCAGAGCTGCAACTTACTGGAGTATCAAAAAGCACAAGGTTATGCTATACTCAGGGACATGGCCAAGGTAAGGAAGACTGAAAAACGACCAACAAGAAACATAAGATAAAACTCAAGACTGGGCCAAGAATATCTTAAGACTGATTTTCAAAGGTTTTATAGACTGATGAAATGGGAGTGACTCTTGATGGGCCAGATGGATGGGCCAGAGGCTGGATCAGTAAAGAGCAGAGAGCTCCACTATGACTCAGACACCAGCAAGGTGGAGGTGGGGTACTGATATGGGCAGGTATCATGAAAGATGAACTTGGGACCTTTTCGGGTTGAGGATGGAGTGAAGCTCAACTCCCGGACCTACAGCCAGTTTCTGGAAGACAACTTCTTCAGGCAGTGGTACAGGAAGAAGTAGGTATCATTCAAGAAAAACTTATTTTCATGCAGGACAATGCTCCATCACATGATCAACTACTCCAAGGGTGGCTGGCCAGTAAAGGTCTAAAGAAGAAAAAATAATGGCATGGCCCATAGAGAACCTGTGGTCCCTCCTAAAATGTGAGATCTACAGGAAGGGAAAACAGTACACCTCTCGGAACAGTGTCTGGGTGGCTGAGGTGGCTGCTGCACGCAATGTTGATTGTAAACAGATTAAGCAACTGACAGATTCTATGGATGGAAGGCTGTTGAGTGTCATCATAAAGAAAGTTGGCTATATTGGTCACTAATTTTTTTCGTGTTTTGTTTTTGCATGTTTTTTCTAATTTTTGTGCAGTTATATTAGTTATCTGGTGAAAATAAACAAGTGAGATGGGAATATATTTGGTTTTTATTAAGTTGCCTAATAATTCTGCACAGTAATAGTTACTGCACAAACAGATATCCTCCTAAGATAGCCAAATCTAAAAAAAAACTACTCCAACTTCCAAAAATATTAAGCTTTAATATTTGAGTCTTTTGGGTTGATTGAGAACATAGTTGTTGATCAATAATAAAAATAATCCTCTAAAATATGACTTGCCTAATAATTCTTCACACAGTGTACAGGGTGGGCCATTTATATGGATGCACCTAAGTAAAATGGGAATGGTTGGTGATATCAATTTCCTGTTTGTAGCACATTAGGATATGGGAGGGGGAAACCTTTTCCAGATGGGTGGTGACCATGGAGGCCATTTTGAAGTCGGACATTTTGGATACAACTTTATTTTTTTTCATGTGACACATCAAACTTATTGAGAATTTCATAAGAAAAACAATGGTGTGCTTGGTTTTAACTAACTTTATTCTTTCATGAGTTATTTCAAGTTGATATCACCATTCATTCCTATTTTATTTAGGTGTATCCATATAAATGGCCCAATTGCCCGGGTGGGCCATTCTATATGGATACATCTAAATAAAATAGGAATGAATGGTGATATCAACTTGAAATAACTCATGAAAGAATAAAACTATGTTAAAACCAATCACACCATTGTTATTCTTATGAAATTCTCAATAGGTTTGATGTGTCACATGACCCTCTTCCCATTAAAAAAATAAAGTTGGAACCAAAATTGCCAATTTCAAAATGGCTGCCATGGTCACCACCAATCTGGAAAAAGTTTTCCCCTTCCCATATACTAATGTGCCACAAACAGGAAGTTGATATCACCAATCATTCCCACTTTATTTAGGTGTATCCATATAGATGGCCCACCCTGTATAATATTTATTAATTTATATTAATTCCTATGAATTCCATAGCGCTTTACATACATTTGCAACACACTGTCCTCATTGGGGTTCACAATCTAAACATCCTATCAGTAGATAGGCACTGATCTCAGCAGATCTCAGCTGCCTTGAGATCATTAACAAATTCCCCCCATGTAGTTTTAGGCTAATCTCTCACCTTCCTTATGATCCTGGATACCACACAAGATGAGATTTTGCATGGAGCCCCAAATCGATGTTGATTGTTTCTCATTTTGTATTTATTCCATGTTCTTACTATTGCACCAATAGTTGTCTCCTTCTCACCCAGCATCTTACTTATGGTTTTGTAGCCCATTCCAGCCCTGTGCAGGTCAAGGATCATTTCTCTGACATCCTCAGGCTGGTTTCACACTGCAGTTTTTTTCCTGGTCAGATTCCATTCGGTTTGTGTGCCAAAACCAGGAGAGGAACCAGGAGAGGAACATGCAGAGAAAAACTATAATTGAAAGATTGACACCTGTTCTGAGTTTTGGAGACACTCCTGGTTTTGACACACAAACTGCAGTTTTTTCCCTGATCAGGTTCGATCAGGTTTGTGTGTCAAAACCAGGAGTGACTCCAAAACTCAGAACAGGTGTCAATCTGTCAATTATAGTTTTTCTCTGCAAGTTCCTCTCCTGGTTTTGATACAAAAACTACTAGAAAAAGCAGCATAAAAAAACTTACCATCAATGCCATAGACAAAAAACAATACTGCACTTGCAGGACGCAGTCAAGCCCACTTGTGTAGCAAGCCCAGGTGCAAGCTGATAAATCACCTCAACCAAGGTATGGGAGGCGACTTGCCATGCACACTAAGGGCATGCATAGAACACCATTCACACTGATACATATGGTGCAGAATGTCTGAAAGCTACCCCAAAGCTCTGCTGCCTGAGCCATGGGCTGCACAGTACAATGTTTCTGCACCACTAGATGAATGGCGCCCCCTAGGGCCCAACTACAACCTGAAATGAATAAAAAAGTGCATAGAAGTTATCTGTATGATGAACAAAAAACTTTTATAGATGGGATATTGGTTCATGTGTTGGCCAAGACACTTAAGCTGATGATCCACGTCACGGATTCCCATGCTCATCAGTCTTATCGAAAATTATACAAAAACTACTACTTTCTATAAAAGTTTTTTGTTCATCATACAGTGAACTTTTCTGCACTTTTTTATTCATTTCAGGGTGTAGTTGGGCCCCTAGGGGGCGCCATTCATCTAGTGGTGCAGAAACATTGTACTGTGCAGCCCATGGCTCAGGCAGCAGAGCTTTTGGGTAGCTTTCAGACATTCCATATGTATCAGTGTGAATGGTGCCCAATGCAGGCCCTTAGTGTGCATGGCAAGTCGCCTCCCATACCTTGGTTGAGGTGATTTATCAGCCTGCACCTGGGCTTGCTACACAAGTGGGCTTGACTGCGTCCTGCAAGTGCAGTATTGGTTTTTGTCTATGGCATTGATGGTAAATCTCCTGGTTTTGGCACACAAACCTGATCGAACCTGATCAGGAAAAAAACGTGGTGTGAAGCCAGCCTTACACACACAGATAATTGTGCAGAGATTGTTCACAGATCTCTGGTTGCAGTGAAATCATGGACACATTGTTCCATTTTGTGGCCGTGTACAAATGGAACAATGTGTCCATGACTTCACTGCAACCAGAGATCTGCAAACAATCTCTGCACAATTATCTGTGTGTGTTAGGGCGGCTTCACGCTGCGGTGTGATCCGGTCCGGGGCTGTCAGGGCCGTGCCGCAGCACCACAGTCCCGACCTATCAGCGGCGGCAGCTGTGTGCGGCTGCACACCGGAACGGTGGGCAAATTAACCCTCCAGTTCTGTGTGCTGATCCAGTCCGGGCTGTCAGGTTTATCCCTGACAGCCCGGACCGAATCACACCACAGTGTAAAGCCGCCCTAACTGGGCCTTTATGGTGGGTTTACACGCTCCAACGTCGGTCTGATATTGGATCCGACGGCGCGGGAGCGCGCTTTTTGGGCCCGGTTTTCCAAGAATCGGATCGGCGGTTTACACGTCCCCATATCGGGATACAACGTCCCGACGATGTCTACGCCCCCTGACCCAGGAACGACTATTTAACATGGTGGTGAATGGGTGACGTTGTACTGCACATCGGAGTTGGGCTGTCACACGGGACAATCCGGCTCCAACTGGCATCCGATATCGGGCGGTTGAATAGCACGCTCATTCGACCCCCGATATCGGTTTGCCATCGTTCCTGCACATCGTATTGCACGTTCACACTGTACAACGCAGGAACGATATGGGTCAACGCACGAACCACGTGACTTTTGGTCGGGTTGGACGCCGATATCGCAACGTGTAACCACATTAAGGCCAGTTTACACACAACTTATCTGTCAACTTCTGAACAACTTGCTGGTTGCAGTGAATCATGGACACATGCTCATTTTGTGGCTGGTACATGGAACAATGTGTCCATGATTTCACTGCAACAGCAAGTTGGTCAAGTTGGACAGATAGTTGGTGTGTGTAAACCCACCATTAGTCTTGCCCATGTTGTAGAGATTAGAGCCTCACTGATTGAGTGTGTGGACAGGAGTCCAATATACAGGTCACAATTTAAGACAGCTGTCTTTAATGCAGGTAACAAGTTGATTAGGAGCATCTAACTGGTCTGGTCTGTAGGAGCCAGAACTCCTGGTTGGTAGGGGATCAAATAATTATTTCTCTCTGCAAAATGCAAATACATTTATATAATTTAGACAATATGATTTTCTGGATTTTATTTTTGATATTCTGTTAAAATTAACCTACCCTTAAGACTGTTCATGTCTTCGTCAGTGGGGAAACCTACAAATCAGCAAGGAATCAAATACTTATTTCCCCACTGTAGATAGACAGACATATGTGTACTGTATACAGTTAGGTCCATACATATTTGGACAGAGACAACATTTTTCTAATTTTTGTTTTGTACATAACCACAATGGATTTTGAACAAAACAATTCAGATGTAGCTGATGTTCACTTTTAGCTTTAATTAAGTGGGTGGAACAAAATGATTTAAAATAAACTTTAAAGTTTATAAACTGTATCCCTTCATTTCAGAGGCTCAAAAGTAATTGGACAAATTAAATAATTGTAAATAAAATCTTAATTTCTAATATTTGATTGAAAACCCATTGTTGGAATGACTACCTGAAGTCTTGAACTCATGGACATGGCTAGATGCTGTGTTTCCTCCTTTTTAATGCTCTTGCCAGGTCTTTACTGTAGCCATTTTCAATTTCTGTTTGTTTGTGACCCTTTCTGTCTGAAGTTTAGTCTTTAACAAGTGAAATGCATGCTCTATTGGGTTGAGATCAGGTAACTGACTTGGACAGTCCAGAATATTCCACTTCTTTGCTTTGAAGAGGACCTGTCACCCCCCTAGTGCATGGCAATCTAAATGCACCACTGAATGCAGCATGCCTGCTGCATTCAGGAAAGGAGTCCCCCATGGCTCTAGCCCCCTGTGTGCTGAGATATACACTTTATAAATCTTACATTTAGTGAGTCCGGAGGGCCTTCCTTCTTATGGATTCAGCGCTGGCACGGAGGTTTTTCCTTGCCTCTGGCCGCTCTGCGCTGCCTCCTGCTGCTCTATTCCTCCTCCTTATTGTGTCCACTCCCTCCTCGCCGGCACTGATGACTCACCGTAGGCCCGTGGACTCCGGTTTAGACAGGCTGTAGCTCCTTCCTCCTTGTCACGGGTGGGCCGCGCCTGCCGGTAGTGGGGCCCGGTTGAGTGCAGATCAAAAGTTGAAGACGTCTTGTAGGAACAGATTAAAGGGGTTAATTTATTTGTTACGCCACCTATGAGTAGTTCGGTCAGTCTGACCGACACTGCGGAACCTCCGGGGGATGGATAGCAGCAAGATGGAACGCTCCCCACAGGCTGAGCGGTGATCCCCGGAGGCTGGAGCTGCTTAAGATGTTGTGCGGCAGCTGCGGTTACCTTGTGTGCGGAGGATGCAATCATAAGGAAGCACGGACACTGAAAGTCTCTGTAACGGGTCTTTACTGTAACCAGCAGGCAGTACATGGCATACAGTTAACGGGTAGTGGACCGGGTGGACTCAGCAGTGATTGGTGTCCCTCAGAGATCCGTAGTGTTCCTCCATTCTAGCTAAGTAGTTGCCATTGTCGCCCAGGAATACCAGGTCGGGTACGGGGAGACTGCTTCAATCCCTATCCAAGATGTACGTTATGGATGTTCTGGGGAGCCTTGGGTCCCTCGGTGGGTACACCGATGGTTAGACGACTGGAAGTTGGCTGGTGGTGGGGTGCTCCTGTGAAGCTGCTCCTCCACGCTTCTGGTTCGCGTAGCAGAGGTGAACTGCTGCCAGCTTCGGTACCAGTGAACCGGCTGTGAGTTGGGCACGGGGGTCTTTTGGGACCCGTGGTTGGTGATGCCCGATCCCGGTTGTTGAGGCCTCAGGTGCTAACACCCGACCGGTGACGGCCTGGGGGCTGCACAAGGTGCAGAGCCCCCGCTCCTACTCCAAGTTCAAGTCTATGTGTCTTGTCTAGACTCCTTCTTGACTCTAACTAACTAAAGTCTGTACTTCTCCTACACTACCCTTACACTCCGCCCACCAGGACCTTGGATTGGCCCTCTATGTTAAGTGATGCATGCAGGGTTTTGGATCTCTAAGTTAACCATATGACTCCTGGGTCGGTGAATATTGCGGCTGCATTTATGGCTGCAATACCCTCCTGTGACGCACTCGTTGCGGGGTGCCACACTCCCCCTTGGTTAAATTCGCTTGTCCCCAAGCGCCACAATACCCACATTACAGAGGTTTTTATATTTTATAACAGGTAATAAACACTTTTATTAATGACAGGTCATTATTTTGCGTAAAAGTGAGGCAAGTAAAATAAACAGGTGGCACTTTTGCGAGACTGGCGGACGGTCGGCTGTCCTTGGTGAAAGTTCAGGCTGTAGCCGCCAGATCACACAGTCAGTGATTAACAGGAACAGAGTCAGTTATTGAGTGAGTCCAAGCTTTTAAGTCACTGGTGCGGAGAACGATGGCGCACCCGGATAGCGAACCACCCATCTGGACAAGCATAGCGCTCGTAAGTGATTATATCGCCCCGGTATAGGTCGCGATCGGGATGTCCTCTGGGCAAGTGTGACTCGACTTCCCGGCGCCCCACAAACACCTCCTCATTCAAACCCACCTCCCAAGCGAACCCCCACCAGGTAGATAAATTAAAGGTGGAAATTCTACCTTCGCGGCGGAGTTCATCAGGCAGCGGCGGCTGGCTGCGAGCCTCTGCACGGGCCTGCATGTTGGCGCGTTCACGGGCTTGCCACTCCTCTCGTCGGCGCTGGCGTACATCTCTGTCGGTACGACTCGGGGTGTGAAGATGAACGGTGGAGCTGGTGGTTTGGTAGGAAGCTTGGGCTTGGCGGGCAGTCTGGACCGGCACCCGGTGGAACGGCACAGGGGAAGGTGTCGGCGTTGCACCCGACCAGTGTACCCGAGCTGGCTGCTCGGACGGAGGATCCTCGGTGTCTCCCCAAGCAAAACCAGTGTCGAGATCCTCAGGGATGCTGCGGTCTCGTCGTCGTCCTCTACCTCTTCTCCCTCAACGACTACATCGGGCTGCTCGATGGTTGGAGATGCTGGAGCTGGTTCCTCTGTACAGCGGGGCGGTGGTGATACGGATCCTTCCTCGGGGACGTCCTGCAGGGCTTCCAGGCTGCCTGCCTCTTCTTCTGTTTCTGCAGGTAGAGGTGTCTCAATCCCGGTTACCAGGTAGGCCTCGGCAGTTGCAAAGGAGGTCTCCGGTACGGGGACGAAACAGGCAACAGTCTCTTGAGTAGTACAACTGTTGGCAGGTTCCTCAGGGGGAACTTGGTAAAGGTCAGGCTCTTCGGTGGAGCGTGCTGTAAGCTCCGGCTCAAAAACGGGGTCGGCTGCAGTTTCAATCGCTGGAACGGGCTTGGTGGTGGCTTCCGCTGGAATGAGGCAGTCTATCGGCTCAGGTGACGAAGCAGGACAGGTGGTGGGCGACGGTGAGGTGGTTGAGAAGCTGGCAACGTCGTCCGGTCCTGGAGTAGCTATACCCGGTCGGCTCTGCTGCATTTGCATGGTGTAGTCGGCGGCCCAGGCTCGCGCTCCAGCTACGGATCGTCCATTCTACAGTCTCGATCAGCCTTACACGGAGGTCTTGCAGAGCCTCCTGCCAGAAGTCGGGGCTGCCGTCAATGGTAAGGACGGGACCCGGACCCGGATGGCCTATGGCTGCTCTAGCCTCCGCCTCGACCTCCCGCATTAGGTGTTCGAGTCTTATGCTGGCCATTCTCTTCTTCGGAGGGAACCACACCCGTTCAACCGGTAACCGTTCTGGTAGAGAGCTGGTGAAGAAGTGTCTCTGACACTCCCATTTCCTTTTGGGCTTTTGTAGTCCAATTGTGGGAAAAAGTCTTTGGGGTCCGGGGTTGATTCGAGCAATCAGGGCGGACAAAGAGTTTGGCGCCTTTGCCTTTAGCCCTCCCACGACGAGGGGCGGTGGCCCACCCCTAGGCTTGCACGTGGCGGATCCTTATGGCGGGAACGCCATCTTGGCCCACGGTGAAAAGGCGGGAAAGTTCTTTTAGGGACGAACAAAGTCCATTTTGTAGACATTAAAGTCATTTTAAAGCACATGATACCCGTTAGGAAACGGGCCTGCTCGTATCCTGTTCGTGACGCCATTTTCTGACTCACCGTAGGCCCGTGGACTCCGGTTTAGACAGGCTGTAGCTCCTTCCTCCTTGTCACGGTGGGCCGCGCCTGCCGGTAGTGGGGCCCGGTTGAGTGCAGATCAAAAGTTGAAGACGTCTTGTAGGAACAGATTAAAGGGGTTAATTTATTCGTGACGCCACCTATGAGTAGTGCGGTCAGTCCAACCGACGCTGCGGAACCTCCGGGGGATGGATAGCAGCAAGATGGAACGCTCCCCACAGGCTGAGGGTGATCCCCGGAGGCTGGAACTGCTTAAGATGTTGTGCGGCAGCTGCGGTTACCTTGTGTGCGGACGGATGCAATCATAAGGAAGCACGGACACTGAAAGTCTCTGTAACGGGTCTTTACTGTAACCAGCAGGTAGTACATGGCATACAGTTAACGGGTAGTGGACCGGGTGGACTCAGCAGTGATCGGTGTCCCTCAGAGATCCGTAGTGTTCCTCCATTCTAGCTAAGTAGTTGCCATTGTCGCCCAGGTCGGGTACGGGGAGGCTGCTTCAATCCCTATCCAAGATGTACGTTATGGATGTTCTGGGGAGCCTTGGGTACCTCGGTGGGTACACCGATGGTTAGACGACTGGAAGTTGGCTGGTGGTGGGGTGCTCCTGTGAAGCTGCTCCTCCACGCTTCTGGTTCGCGTAGCAGAGGTGAACTGCTGCCAGCTTCGGTACCAGTGAACCGGCTGTGAGTTGGGCACGGGGGTCTTTTGGAACCCGTGGTTGGTGATGCCCGATCCCGGTTGTGAGGCCTCAGGTGCTAACACCCGACCGGTGACGGCCCGGGGGCTGCACAAGGTGCAGAGCCCCCGCTCCTACTCCAAGTTCAAGTCTGTGTGTCTTGTCTAGACTCCTTCTTGAATCTAACTAACTAAAGTCTGTACTTCTCCTACACTACCCTTACACTCCGCCCACCAGGACCTTGGATTGGCCCTCTGTGTTAAGTGATGCATGCAGGGTTTTGGATCTCTAAGTTAACCATATGACTGCTGGGTCGGAGAATATTGCGGCTGCATTTATGGCTGCAATACCCTCCTGTGACGCACTCGTTGCGGGGCGCCACACTGACATCTAAGTTTCAGTTCTCACACAGGCGCACAGTGAGGACGGGAGCCAGCGGCTAACGTCGCAGCCTTGCTGAAGAAGGACGACTGGGCCTGAAACGTTGCACACTGCACTTGATGGCCTAATAAAGGCAGATTTTGGACACTTGATTTGGAGTGCTGCATTCCTTTTTGGTATCGTATGAATAGCAAACAGAAGTATTGCTTGGATTGATTTGCCCCACTGCAGAAGCCGTGCTGTTCTTTTTACTTAGATAGACAGACAGATAGATAGATAGATAGATAGATAGATAGAAAGATAGATAGATAAATGGTACAATAGGTATATTGGGCTTATCAGACTCCTGCTGCTGCTCCCCGCTCAGGTCAGTCTCCTGCACTACCGCTTCCAGAGCCACTCATTGATCTACTTGCATACTTACTGCACTAACCACGAAAAGGCCAATCGCAGATGCTCACACACTGTGAGAGCCTCTGTGATTGGCTTTTGCAGTCTAAGTGCATTTCCACAATCTGGACGGTGATTGTGCCTGGTTGCCATACAAATTAGTGTATGGCAATCAACCTGAAGTCATAGGATATTAAATATAAGCAGTGACCTCATCGTTTACTATACCGCAGGTCTCAGCTGTTTCATTCAGTGATCAGAAACCACGGGGAGTGGATGTGTTTTTCAAAATTGGTTCAGAGACGAAAACAGTTGAACTTTATGGTACCTTTACACGCCGCTACCAAAAGGTAGAAACCGGCAGGTGTCGGAGACAATTGTACCTTTTACCTTCAAAACACCGCGAAGTGGCGGCGTGTAATTCAGGTTGTTCCTTCCTGTGTCTTTGGATACCAGTCTTTCGGCTGTGCTGAAAAACAAGCAGGTATAACACCTATGGTAGCGGCGTGTAATCGGGGCACAGGTACGGTATTTGAGTTACCTGGGGCATGCTTGAGCGTCATGTATACCACGCCCCATCAGCTATCATTGGTGGAGACTACTGTGTACCCATTGGCTATCCCTGCACAGGGCGGCATATTTAACGATCTGACCAGTCACACTACACATTTGCTATAGCGTCATGTATTAGGCAGCCTCCCTGTGCTGGCTGGCCAATCATGATGTTATTGCATTGTCCAATCACGTACGAGCGTCGCGTAATACACAACTCTGTCACGCCTATGTAGTTACGGCGCACAATATGTACGCCCAGATTCCTTTGTGGTAGCGGGTGTAAATCAGGGAAGGTGCTCCACAGAAGGGAACCTGCGGCACCCGTTGGCACTTCTGGGTAACGAAAATACCTTCTGTGGAGCACCTTGTGGCGGCGTGTAATTGCGGCATCAGGTACCGTTAGGAACCGTTGAAAACGTGCGCATGCACGTGCGGTGCCTACCTGTTGCTACCTTCGGTAGTGGCGTGTAAAGGTACCATGAGAGATAAGGGGAACACTGACTTTATAAAAAAAAAAAATCAGTGTTTGGGTTTTTAGTTTGGGTGCTTTACGTATGCATACCACTGGAGTGAGCATCACTGTGCTTGGGTACACTGGTGCTCGGCCCTGTGTGAACTGCCTACAACATTTGAAAGGCTCTCATTGGGAGTAAAATCAGCATTATGGGATGTTGTGCGTGCAAGTATGACAGAACCCTATCCTTCCTTCCTCAGCAGTGTTTTGTTTATGACTGGAGCCAAATTAGTGACCTACAACTAGGTTGGGTCAGATCTGTGTCCAGAACAGAACTTTATCTAAAGCTGGGCTAAACCCGCAGAACCCGAACTTCCACAGGTCCACTCATCTCTATTGAACTCAACCATTTTTAGGGGGCTGAAAACTAATTTAATTATTACATTTGCTGATTGGCTCTAAATTTCATGATACAGAGAGATTATAATTACTTATAATGACACTTTTCATACAGGCTTTTATAAAAACGACGTCTTTATTATTTCATCATCATAATTACATTGTCGCTAGTCTTTTACATCATCTAGTTAGTCTATATAGCTTTCAGTATTCTATCATCTTAGGGTGACCAATCAAAAAAGGCCAACTCAGCTCTGATAACGCAATCTTAATGTTATGCCCACATGGCATGATAATGTAAAATGGACTCACTAGACCACTGGTGGTGCAGTGGTAGCTGAATACCTGATACCCAAGAAAGAGGAGAATGAGCTTCATAAAACCAAAGATATTTATTAAAGAAAGTTAAACAAAAGGGGAAAGGTATCTGAGGGGAGGACCCTCTGGATCGTGACACTGTACCACGTAGCGGAGCAGCGGCAAAAGTTAACCCTTATACAGGGATTCCCCCGTTACAACACCAGATGGCCTGAATGCCATGAATCCCGGACCACAGGGGTGACCCATACAAACCAGGCAGTAAATATGGAAGAACTGTAGAATATTGGCTCTATCGATGAAGAGGATCCTGGGAGCTCCGTATAGTTTTGGATAGGCTGGTTCAACTGATAGAAGCATCCAGATGTTTCCATGAGGAAATGCTTGGCCAGATCAAGGTGAGATGCAGAGTGTCCAGAGGGATACAGGACAAGGAACTGCCAGCAGTGGATACTGTGGAGACAGATTTATTAGAAACATGCACAGCAACAGTCTTCCTTTCACAGAGCACAACAGGATGTGACCTGGACAGAGAACTTCATGAGAATAAACAAGTTGCCCTTTTATGCTCAGAGGAGCAGACACACTCAGCAGAGACCTAATGGGGAACAGGTGTATTGCTCCTAAGTGTGCAGGATGCCAGGTGCGCATCCTAAGGACATTCCCAGGAGACCTGCCAAGAGAATGCAGGTTCCTAGCAGAGAAGGAGCCGGTCGCATGGAGCCATGATCAGGGTGAGCAGAACCAGTGGAGCTGCAAGGTAAGAGCAGATCTCTTCGCTTGGCAGAGGCTGTGACTGTAGCCGAGGGCATGATAGTACCCCCTCCCTTACGCGCCCTTTTCTTCGAACCTCCCAGGAACTTCCTAAGGAGGACTGGAGTATCAATGTTCTCCTCAGGCTCCCAGGTTCTCTCCTCAGGACAGTATACCTTCCAGTCCAGAAAGAGCGTTCTGCCACTTCATTATTGCCAGGATGTCCTTTACTTCATAGACATTTTCAGCATTGACAGTAGAAGGAAAATTACCTGGATCCTGGTAATAGCACTGAGAACAACCAACTTCAGCAGGAAAACATAGAAAGAGTTATGGATCTGCAAGGAGGCAGGCAACGTCAATCGGTAGCACACCTCTTTATTCGGCTGAGCACTTCAAAGGGACCAATGTAATGAGGAGCCAGCTTGTAAGAAGGAACCTTAAGACGGATGTACCTGGAAGAAAGCCATACCTTACCTCCGGGTCGGAAAGGTGGTGGATCCAGACATCTCTTGTCTGCATGCTTCTTGGTTCGAACCGATGCTTGCTGCACTGAGGTTCTGGTCTCCATCCAGACCTTCGTGAAGTCCTTTTGACCGGTGTGGCTGGCAAGCTTAGAAGAATGGCACCAATGTAGGACTAGCTTCTTGTCTCTTGCAGTTACAAGAGTCTTAGTGGGAGGGAGCTGCGAATAGCCTGACTGGAGCCTCCGTTATCATCTTAGACGATTCAATGATGTGCTGAGACCACCATTCCTGTAAGGGTAACTTAATTGCCAGTAACTCTCTATCCCAAATTGAGTAGTTACATTCACAGGGTGAAAATGCCTTGGAGAAGAAACCACATGTCACCATCTTACCATTAGGCAGCTTTTGTGTGAGGACTGCTCCAGCTCCGGATGAAGAAGTGTCCACTTCAAGAACAAACTGCTTGTTGATCATTGGTCTGTGAAGGACTGGGGCATTTGAGAAGGCCTGTTTTAGGGAGGTGAAAGCTGACTAAGCCTCAGGAGTCCAATCCTTTGGCTTGGAACCTTTACAATTTAGGGCGGTGAGTGGTCTTAACAGAGAGGAGGAGTGGGGGATGAATTGACAATAGTAGTTGGCAAATCACAGGAACCACTGAATGGCTTTGATTACTTCAGGTCAGGGCCACTTAAGCACAGCGGAGGCCTTCTCTGGATTCATCTCGAGACTTGTATCGGAAATGATATAGCCAAGAAATGGTAACGACCTTTGTTCAAACAGACATTTTTCAAACTTTGCGTTGAGATGAAGAATAAGACAAAAATTCCTTCTGTGTGTTGGCAAGTCAGGGGAAAACACCAGGATGTTGTCCAGATACACCACCATACAGACGTAGAGCAGGTCACATGATACGTTATTGACAAACTCTTGGAAGACAGTGGGTGCATTACTTAACCTGAAGGGCATAACCCGATATTTGTAGTGACCATCTTGCGTGTTGAAGGTGGTTTTCCAGTCATCCCAGATCGTATCCTAATGAGGTTGAAGGCCCCACAGTGATCCAACTTGGTGAAAATCATAGAACCTCGAAGATGATCAAAGAGCTCTGGAATTAAGAAAAGAAGATATTTGTTCTTTACCGTTAGTAGATTGAGGCCACGGTAGTCGATGCTCGGGCAAAGATACCCATTCTTCTTCTTGACGAAGAGGAACCCAGCTCCAGCAGGGAAGGAGGACTTTTGAATAAATCCTCAGGAAAACTTACCATCAATGCCAAAATAAAAAACCAACACTGCACTTGCACTTGTACCTGAGAGGACCTTGCCATCTGGCAAATAAGGTGGCCGCTAGCGATTACGTGATAGTGACGTGGCGGCATCTGATTGGCCAGATCTCTTCCAGCCATCTGATTGGCTGGGAGAGTGAAAGGTCCTTTTCCATGAATAGATGTCCATCGGCCTGTCCCGATGCAGCCGTCGGTTAAGGTGAGTATCCGATTTTTTTTATTTTGTAACCACTTTTCTTCTCTTTTACAGGACTTTTGCAGTGTATCTATTGACACACTACAAAAGTACTCGGTACTTGCTACTCCCGAGTAATCCTAATTTACTCGGCAAGTAGCGAGTACCCGAATACAGCTACTATTCGGTGAGTAGCCGAATAGTGGTGAGTAGACTCGCTCATCCCTAGACTACAGCAGTGGACTCTCTTAACAATGTTTGCATTTCTTTGTTCCGCAACCGTAATAAAGAACTTGTGCAATACTTATTCATAGAGGGCGATCTTGTGGCATGCAATAACATCAACAGTTTAATGAAAGCTCTGAAGATAGCTCATAATGCAGAGGAATGGAGGCTCATCATTGATTCATCCAAAACAAGCTTAAAAGCTATCTTGCTTTATAATGTCAATGTACTACCTTCAGTTTGTGTTTGTTATGCAGTCCACATGAAAGAAATTTATGACAACATGAAGCAGCTGTTGAGGTGCCTGTAACTATGATCAACATTTGAGGCACCTGTGTGGTGACTTAAAGGTGGTTGTCCTCTTACTTGGTCTCCGGGATGAAAACACAAAATACTCCTTCTTTTTGTGTGAGTGGGATAGTCATGCAAGAGAATAGTTCTACAATAAAAGTGACTGGCCGCTCTGACATTCACTTCAGCCACCTATATAAACTTCGGGCAAGATAAAAAGGCGCAGATAGGGTCTTATCCAAATATGACCAGATAAGTATAAAAACAAGAAATTGCTCACCTGGAGCAGTTGTGATATGTCATAACTAGTATAGAAGGTATGTGGTGGTAATGGCTGCTACAGTCTCCATAGACAAATATTCGTACGAAGGACAGAAAAAGAGGTTAAATTCTTATGAGGCACTATTTTTAGTTCTCTCTTCTCTGTACTGATAATCACTTCAGCAAGGGAATAAAAATGTCCTGCATTCAGATTTTGTTACCACCATTGCATATACTGTATAGTTGGGTCTAATGAAGAATCTTGTAAAGACAATCGAATATGCAAAAGCATTCAAGTTTCTCATTTATAAATTTCCAAGGTTGAGTAAAGCAAAGATTAAGGAATTTAATCATACAAAAAGTGGGAGGTTTCAGGTCCTTTTAGATTATATATATCACAGTCAATTATGTCATGTTTTCAATCATGAATTTATTTAGTAAATTGTTTGTACATATAAATAATTCATTTCATAACACAAAATTGTACATAGGATATACATAGATTTCATTTACTTGTTTATTTCATAGAGGATCAAAGTATTAAAGTGACATTGTGACATTAAAATTTCCATGTAGCTGGTTTATCCCTTTTACATGGACAGGGGATAGTGGACAAAACCTTGTGGGTATTGGATCTAGTTTCATTCTATATATGCAGTGCCTATCAAGTTTACCCCTCTAATGGGGAATAGAGGTTGGCTATGTAGTAAATATACAACCTCCATTTGGGAGAATCCTGCAGAGTAGTGTTAGGTAGTCCCATATAACGCTCATGCAGTTTATCCGTCCCTGGGGGAGTATTAGTTATTGTCATCCCTATATAGATAGCATACACACATTTGCATATCGATCCTATTAGATGTAACCATCACCCTCCCATAGCTCCACAGTTACCCATGTCCTATAATGGGATAGAGTACCGGGTGCCCCCAGACGCGTTTCGCTTTGGGCTTTCTCAATGGGGTCCGTTTCAACCCGCCGGCCGGCATCTTTTTATACCTACATTAAGATCCCTCACATGTGTGTCCCATTTCCCGGTCCGCCTCTTCCCTCGCGACTCGCGGCCAATCCCAAGGCAGGAGAGTCAGTGGCCACCTGATTTCATCCAGCCAATCCGGGATGCCTGCGACGTCACTGGGGGGCGGAGCCGGACATTACACAGTAGAATCTTTCACCAATGGCGCCATAGTTTGGGTGGAAGTGCGATTTCCGCCATCTTAGAGGCTGGTGTGTCAACAGACACCCATAGTAACCTTACAATAAGGGCGGAAATCGCAACCCCGCCATTTTAGACCTGGGCAATTCACTTAATTCACGCAGATAAACACTTTTTAGAGTATTGGGGCGATTAAAGTCATGGAAATGCATATAAAGAATACAGCACTGTATAAACAGCGCTGTATGCCATTATCCCAATGTGGCTTATGATTTAGCTACGGCTTCCCGGATGCAGCTTATTCACATCCATATGCATAAATGGTTTGTGTGTCCATCAGCCAATACCCCCACCCCCATGTATTTCACGGGAGGGAGGATTGGCATCAGGTACATATCTCTCTATTATCAACTTGCATACCTCAGTTTACCGCTGCAATCAAAGAAAGCCCCTTCACATACAACAGTAATGTATTAAACCCTGGCATAATTTCCCATATATGCGATCTCCACCACTACTAAAATCTTTTTTCTTCCCCCATATAGGGATTAACTGCTGAGTGAAATCCATCGGTGATTATTCAGAGGGTATCCTCTCAGTCAGATGTCAATGGCCGAAGGTTGCATATTATCATACTCTTATCAGGAAAACTAGGAAAGTGAAAGTGCATTAAAATCATTTTAAAAACACTAAATAAAAAGATCACAAAGTCAGCAGTTTACAGCAAAAATCATAAGCCACATTGGGATAATGGCATACAGCGCTGTTTATACAGTGCTGTATTCTTTATATGCATTTCCATGACTTTAATCGCCCCAATACTCTAAAAAGTGTTTATCTGCGTGAATTAAGTGAATTGCCCAGGTCTAAAATGGCGGGGTTGCGATTTCCGCCCTTATTGTAAGGTTACTATGGGTGTCTGTTGACACACCAGCTTCTAAGATGGCGGAAATCGCACTTCCACCCAAACTATGGCGCCATTGGTGAAAGATTCTACTGTGTAATGTCCGGCTCCGCCCCCCAGTGACGTCGCAGGCATCCCGGATTGGCTGGATGAGATCAGGTGGCCACTGACTCTCCTGCCTTGGGATTGGCCGCGAGTCGCGAGGGAAGAGGCGGACCGGGAAATGGGACACACATGTGAGGGATCTTAATGTAGGTATAAAAAGATGCCGGCCGGCGGGTTGAAACGGACCCCATTGAGAAAGCCCAAAGCGAAACGCGTCTGGGGGCACCCGGTACTCTATCCCATTATAGGACATGGGTAACTGTGGAGCTGTGGGAGGGTGATGGTTACATCTAATAGGATCGATATGCAAATGTGTGTATGCTATCTATATAGGGATGACAATAACTAATACTCCCCCAGGGACGGATAAACTGCATGAGCGTTATATGGAACTACCTAACACTACTCTGCATGATTCTCCCAAACGGGGGTTGTATATTTACTACATAGCCAACCTCTATTCCCCATTAGAGGGGTAAACTTGATAGGCACTGCATATATAGAATGAAACTAGATCCAATACCCACAAGGTTTTGTCCACTATCCCCTGTCCATGTAAAAGGGATAAACCAGCTACATGGAAATTTTAATGTCACAATGTCACTTTAATACTTTGATCCTCTATGAAATAAACAAGTAAATGAAATCTATGTATATCCTATGTACAATTTTGTGTTATGAAATGAATTATTTATATGTACAAACAATTTACTAAATAAATTCATGATTGAAAACATGACATAATTGACTGTGATATATATAATCTAAAAGGACCTGAAACCTCCCACTTTTTGTATGATTAAATGTATATATATAGGAGGGGTCCAGTCTGGCCAATGGCCAAATCTTTGACGCACATTGTAAGGACAACATCTTTGGTTTTACTAAAGATTAAGGAAGGAGTCTCTACAGGACCTCAGATTCATAAGCTTCTTCAAGATAAGGAGTTTCACCATTTGTTTCAGGGCAAGCAAAAGGTTGCATGGATAGAATTTGCGTTAGTGGAAACTATTTTTTGGGAAACTCAAGAGCACGACTATGAAGGATTAATGAAAAATCTGCTCAATATAAGGATATTGACTGTATCATGTCCTTAAAGATTCATGTCTTATATTCGCAATCTAAGATGGTGACCCGTTATATTGTGAATGACCGGTATGTTCACAGAAGTGGTTGTCCTCTGGAATATATATGGAATGTCTACTCTCATACTTGTAGTTCCACAAGTTTTGTTGAAACATTTAGGTTCAGGTTTACCGATAGTTGGAGAGATGGACTGTCAGGCTATCCACATACCTCCACCAATGAGTGTATCTCTCATATGTTTAATGGAGCCTCCGTGTTTGACACATGTTCAGTCAGGCAGTCAGCCTGTGAAAAGGAGCCTCGGAGAGAGGTGCTGTGTGTGCACTTACAGGAGTCAGTGTGGGAAGGCTGTCATACCTCGAGAGGAGACTGACTGTAAACCGTGTGTATACTGATCGGGTTCAGTGAGTTGAGTCTGAGATACATCCACCGGGATACGTCTGTGCAGGAGTAGTATCCAAACTTGGGTAGGTGTACCTGTGAGTGAGCTAATCGGACTGTAATAATGTGCAGGTATTTATGTTCCAGTAAAGCCAAAGGAAGGCTCTTGTTTAATTTTCCCTGTGCCGGTTAATGAAGCCTTGAATAAATGTACTGGATTTTGAAATGTAATGAGTTCTTTTGCTACTTTGTGGATCAGCAAAATGAGCAACCTCATCATACAGTTGTGGCCAAAAGTATTGACACCCCTTCAATTCTGTCAGATAATACTCAGTTTCTTCCTAAAATTGATTGCAATCACAAATTCTTTTGGCCAACACTGTATATAGTGTGTGAACTGTCACATAAGGTACACTTTCCTCCACCAAACTGCGTAGCAGTGAGTGACGAGCTTGGTGAGAGATGACTCCAAGGTAATGCTGCTATGAAGAAAAGATATTGAGGAAAATGGAATCCATGAATGCTTACAGATTACTGTTGGACAATTGTAAGAGATGATCTGATGCAGAAATACAAGAGACAAAGCAAAAAGGAGTTGTCACTGACTGAGGGCCAACTTTTTAGTGCAATTTCTGTAACTGTTTATAATTCTCAATAGTTTTTAAACATGTATAAGTTATATGAATTGTTGCTAAGTTTCCTCTATATAAATATCAGAAAATTATCATAACAAAATATTCAGCATCTTTATATTTGCAAAAGTAATAAAGAATATATAATAATGTACTGAAACTTTTATGAATTAATTATATGTAGCAGTAAAAGGAAAACTTTTTGATATCATAAAAATAAGAGCCAAAAAAAATAATTGTCAGATTTGAAATCAGCAGGTCAAAATCCTTAGGAAATGGCTTATTTCATAACTGAACCTGACAACTTTTGAAAATATGTAGAACAGTGTAATCAGTGTAAGGTTCCCTGCACTTTGCTAGCTGATCCCTAACCATCCCAGGCTGTTTTTGGTACGCTTTTTATGAATATGTTTAGCCATAACCAGTAGTATTTCAAGAAGGAAAAAGAAGTATAAAAATCATATATGACTCTTTTCCACTTCATTCACTTTTCGCTTTGGCTTAAAAAGATACTTAAAAAGCAACAGTGAAAACTTCATGTGAGATTTAAACCACAAGGAAATCATTGTCATAAGATAATTGACAATTTAAATAATGTTGTCTATAAGATGTACATAAGCCAATTGGCAAAACAGGGCCTAACTATACTGTATGCACTCACCAAACCAGAGATGTATTATACACAATCCTTCTGAAAAGGATGTGGGGGAATACATTGGAAGCAGGGGCGGAACTACCGTGGTGCATCTGGTTCAGCTGCACCAGGGCCTCAACCGGCTGGGGGGCCCTTTCAAGCCTGCAGGGCTTCGAGCCGACCCCCATAAGCCGTTGTCAGAGGAAAGGATGGTCAGGCAAGGGAAGCAGAAAGCTTCCTGCTTCCCTTGCCTGATCCCGCCCCTCCTCTCCTCTGCCCCTTCGGTTCCCAGGAGCGCACTCGGCGCGGCTCGGCAGGTAGGAGAGCCGCCGCAAACACTCCGACGGCCGCCAGCACCCTCCCCCCCCCCCCCGGACCGTGCCAACGGTCACCAGCACCCCCCCCCCTACCCGCTCCTCACCACGGCTGCACCAGGGCACCCTGGGGTCAAGGTCCGCCACTGATTGGAAGGGTCTTATTTTTGTCACTGTTTAGTGTGTTTTCTGTTGTTTGCATACATTAATATTGATATAAAATGTATTTACTTAAATAGCACTATTAATTGAGCCACCATGCCGCCCTACGAGGATTTATCAACAGGAGATAATCACTACCAGAACCACAGCTTCCGCACCTGCTAGACATATGGCACAAGCACATTGCACACATTAGATAAGCACAGAATATACATTGGACACATACAGTATTTTAGACAAGCACAGACACTCACATTTATCAATACACAAACCACATTATAAACATATAAGTAGACATTCAATAACTTTGATATAAATACCACATCCAGTGCTAATCTCCCATAAAGGCAATGCTCTGCCTATTATCATGAAACGTGACTCTACTCTAGTTGACCTGAAAACTTCCCAAAGACCTGCACAAGGCCTAGGATGGTATTCCATATGCAATTTTAGCATTGAGGAGGGACACCCCTCCCTCTGAACCCATGCACAGTTGTGCTGATTACCGAGGCTATCTGTCCGCCCCTGAATCAGATTACAGGACATGTCTTCTTACAAAATCTTCCCACTTTCACTGCAAGAAAAAATTTGATTTCTGATTAGTAATCTGTCACTCTTTTTGACAAACCATCTGCACATTTACTAGTATTTCCTTTCCATGCGGTGTGGTGCAAGATGAGTCATATTCCAAGAAGATTAGCTCTCCTTCTTAAAGCATTTTATGTTGTCCAGGCAGGTTCTAGAAAAATGACATGCAAAACAAAAGGATCTGTATATTAGACTAGAATACAGTGAGATTCCCCAATTTAGGGGATGATATAAGGGAGACCACCCTGTATTCTGAATGCCTATAGTCTTTGTCTTAGTTTCAGCCTGGCATTTAAAAGTGCAAAGGTATGCATTTATCTTTGAATCCTGTCTTTTAAGTAAGCAATAAAATTCTCTTGAGATGTTATAAAATTCTTGCAATGCAGATGACAGAATGGAGATGGAGATGACAGAATGATGCTTAATACTAGTGTCGGGCCCCACGGGACGGGGGTACTCGGTACCGGACCGGACGGTGCCGGGGAAGTCACGGGTGGCTTGGTCCGGACCGTGTTCCTGGCTCGGCAGAATAAAGGGGATTATTTACAGGGGAAATGTCACGTGTGACGCCACCCACTTGGTGCGGCCAGTGATGGGGGGCCGCCGCTGCTGCAGAACCTACGGGGGTGATGGAGTGGCAGCGAAGATGGTGTAGTTCCAGTGGGAAGAACTGTGGCCCCCGGGGCAGTAAGGGTTAAGGGTTGTAGAATTGTACAGGACACTTACTTTGCAGGCTGCAGGGATCTCTCCTCCTGGCTGGTGCTGACAGGCTGTGTCCTGTATGGAGGGAATAGCTTGTACGCAGAGACACAAGGGAAACTGTTCCAGGGTTTTCCAAAGCTTTACTCTTAGTTGTTCCAACAGTTTACAGGTAGTTTGCAGTTCTTACAAGGTTAACTACAGTTCTCAGTACACAGTTCAAGTACACGGGCACCTTCTCCCTCTCCGGGTTCCCTTTGCTCCCTGCAGCCAGGCCTCTCTCTCTGTGACCCCTCACACAGTCTTTAGTGTTCTTTCCGGGCTGTCTACAGTCTCCGTCTGTACGGGTGGTGTGTGGTACGCTGGACAGTATGGCGGTGACTCGGACCCCTGGTGGGCCCTCCTGGTCGTCACTGAGCTGCCTGTCCTTTGGGTTGGGGACCCTAACGTGGAGCTGTGGTCCCCCGTCGTGTTGTTTGGGGATTCCGGGTAAACTGCGGTCCCCTCTAGAGCCGACACTCTACTCAGCCCAGCCTCCAGCAGTCCTCAGCACGAGGCTCTACCAGGCTCTCTCCTTTCTGTTCCTTTCCAGTATCATAGGAGGGACTCCTCTGCCTGCAGTTAGTAGCTTCAGCTGCTGTCTAGGGCACGGGTTACACCGTCCCTCTCCGTTCTCCCACACTCCTGGTGGCATCAGCGTCGGACGGGCTTTCTCTCCCCTCTGGCTCACACTGGCTCAGTACGGATTCTGCGCTCCTAGCCTTGCACTCACAGGATGTGTGATTCTCCTTCGGTCTTTTCAGCTCGGCACGCTGGGCCTACTAACTTCCTTCACTCCTCCCCCTCACTATATACTGTCAGTCACCTGACTTCTGGTGTGCCCAACCCACTCCTCTGATCCACCACCCCTCAATCTCATAGAGTTCTAATCTCAGGGCTGGATGTTAACTCCTTCTGACACGTGGGTTGTGTGGGCTGTGAGGGTGTTGTTGTGCAACATGTCCTACCTGCCTGGCTGCAGTTCCCTTTGTGGCCTCCTGGACGCAGGGGGCCACACTAGCAGAGACACAGGGTGTTTTTTAAACATAGTAAATAGTCAAGGACTAGAACTGTCTTAAAGTAACCAACTACAAGCTCCATGAGGGCACTAGAAACACACCCAGACATTGCATGAGGTTGTTCGGGTTTCGAACAAAAGTCAACAGTTACTAGTGATGTGTTGTTAGTGAAAGATCTGATACAAAGAGCTGGCTCCCTGCTGTGACAGACAGGAGCTGGCATGCAAGTGAGAGCCACTAAATTGGCTGTCACTTTGCATAAAATCTTCGGAGTTCAGGGACGAAGCACCGGCCACCTGAACGAAACTCAGCCCACTCCTAAATGTAATTGGTCTGTTGAACGTGGGTGGGGTTTGGGCTGCATATGGGCAGGGTTTCATCCATTTCAAGAGATCACCGTAATGTTAAATATGTGCTCACCTGGGATGAACACATATTTCATTGGGAGCTGTTTAGGATCCCAAAAGATCCGGCTCTTTTTGGTGAGCGGAGCCATGAGAGCCCGATCATCAAAAAGTGCCAGACTGCCCATCACTAACAGTTACTGTTTACCTGGAATTCCCCATTAAATTAGATGGTCATATGACATGGTCCCGCTGCTGATAAGTCAAGACTGCGGGCGCCGCGGTCCTGACCTGTCAGTGGCTGCAGCTGCGTGCGCTGCACACCGGACCGGAGGGCATGATAGCCCCCCAGTCCTGTGAGCTGATCCGGTCCGCGACTGTCTGGGTCCTCCCGGACAGCCCCGGACCGGATCACGCCGCAGTGTGAAGCGGCCCTAAAGCACCACTTTACATCTAAGTTCCCAGGCCTAACTCATATACTTACCTGCTGGTGTATTCAGCTTCTATTACTGCTGCTTCCATCTGTTTCTGGTAGTTTGTGTCCTGTCGACTGCTCCAGTCTTTTGCTGAAGTGCACCAGAGGTCACTCTTCAATGCAAGTCTATGAAAATCTTGTTCGAGCTTCGTTATGTATTGAGAACTTAGGATGTAACTTATGACTTCTAGGCAGTCAGACTAGGCAGTCTATGACTTCTAGGCAGTCAAAAGATGGTGTCACAAGCCAGAGCAACGCTGATAAGAGGTGAATAGACATTGAAGCTTGAGTATAATTACTAGTGGTAGGGACCTTAGATGAAAAAAAAATGCTACAGTGGTGCTTTTGTAAGAGGGTAGACTTGCAGTCCTGTGCCCCCCTGAAGACATTGATGATTTCATTGTATTTGTGTGATTTCATTACATAGAGTGTATTAAGTAAACTGTAATATAATGATAGGAATAATGTAGGAGATGTTATGTATTGTTGTGTCATAAGATATGAAGTGTTGCACCTTTTGTAGGTATAATAATGTGTAGTGCAAGGCAGAGATATAGCATTGCTGGTTATGAGCAGGTAGTATAATGTAAGCTGTATGTAAGTTCACAGTAACATCACACGGGTTCCCTCCCCACAACACACTGACGCTACACTAGCACCTCTGGGCCAGGAGGGGGAGCTAAACCAGCTCCCTTATATACTCCGGGTCAAGAGGAAGTAGTTAGTTCTTAGGAAGTTCAGTACGAGGTAGTACTGTGAAGAGTCCAGTTCCTGGGAGAACTGAGGGAGACTGTAGTGTAAAGGAGCTGCATCAGGCTTCTCTACAGTCCGCTCACTGATTCCAGGCCTAGCCAGAGTCTGAGGGAAGGAGAACTGAAGACAGAGGAATACATTTGGGAGACTGAGTGCCACCACCACTCGCCCAGAGGAGTGCACAGAATGGACACCGGATCCGAGACTGTGACTGACACAAAATAAAAATCTTGTGACGCCACCTGCAGTTTCTGGTGATCTCACCAGTACAGCTATCTGTCTGACGGGGATGGTGGTATTGCAGCCAGTTGATAACACACCCAGCAGGCGGAGCGGGGTCCCCGACGCAGTGCTGCTGCTGAGCTGGTTGTTGTGGCAGCAGCTAGTTCTTAACTTAAACAGAATGAAACACCGGAGGTTTATGGGCTCTGTACGGGTAGTTTACAGATAACAAATTCATGGCAGTTCAGGTGCACAGTTACACAGTTTTTGCGGGTAGCTGGTTGGGTAGTCACTGGAGGGTACAAAGTCTCTCTGAGGCTCCCCAAGTGTTCCTTCTGCTACGGTCACTGTCCTCTGTGTCTTCCTTGCGCCTCCTTTTTATCCATGCGCTGCCCTGTACAAACCTACTTACTACCAGGTCCGTTGGGTTTGAAGAGGTTACCCTTCTCTTGTCTAAGGTTTGAGGGTACCTGGTGGAGCTATACATTGTGGACAAGGTCGGGGGCTGCTTGGCAGACCTGCGACCCACCGGTGTTGGCGGCTCAGAGTTGGACTCGCCTGTACCGCGACCCGTTGTGGACCGGGATTCCCCCAGACCGTCTACTCTGCCAGTCTGGAACTGGGCCTCCCCCTTCTGTCTGGGTCGCCACTCCTTTTCGGGTGCCCTCTCTGTGGTGTGTCCCTCTAGGACCCGTTCCTTGCTTCTTTCCTCAGACAAGACTAGATCCACCTAGTTTGTTTCCCCGCTCCTTCTACTCTAACACTCCTCCTACCAGGATTACCCTGGTAACGGGTTAGCCTATTGGTCCCTAGTCTAGGTGTAGGAATGCTGGGATGAGAGCCTCAGTTTGACATTATCCCCTCCAATGGCTGGGATACTGCACACTCTGTTTTGGGTGCAGTACCCCTACTGTGGCGCACTTACCAGTGGGGCACCACACTTACAAGTACATAAAATGTATACACTCTTATACATATACAATTTACATGGTCACAAACATATGTTGTATATCAAATGCCGAATTGGTCACCTGGTAATTTTGGCAGATAATATTGGTGATTATAAACCTGCAGGTTAATCCCTTGTCTATAGGTTAATGATGTCTGTTTACATGAGAAGTTCTCTTTAAGTGTTGAAGTGGTGTGAGAAGTTGCATGGGGACAAATATACCTTGGAACTTATGCCTCTTGGCTTCTATGACCCAAATATTGTACCTGTTTGATGCTATATAAATTAAAGTAAAATTAAAATTAAATTCATGCTGTCTATATCAAATGTTACTCTTGAATGAATGTCGAATAGGCAAATAAAGGGCACATATTTTTTTTACATGATCAAGTAAGAGGAATGTAAGCTAAATGATACAATAAGCATGTTGTTATATTCATGTGCTCGTGTTTAGGTTATTATCCCATAAACTGCATACAAATATACATATTTTGTAGACAAGAATAATGACTTATATACATGCAATCTTTTACCAGCGGGATCTGTGTTGCGGGCAGGTGGTAGTGAAGTCTGTGGGGCAACATTTGCATCTTGCATTGAGTCATTTTCCTACATGTTTACCATACCAGGATAGTAAGTGAAATTTACACTAGGTCTAAACAAATCTCTTGCAAAGAGAAAAAAAAGACAGATCGGCGCAATAAGAGAATCCATATGAATAGACTGTGTGCTGCACACTGGGTGGCAGGGAGTACCCCACCTTATGAAGATGGCATGTCGCCATTGAAACGCGCTGTGGTTGTAATAAAGATAAGTATAATCTCTAGCCCCCTGGCTCACTCTGTCTGGAGTGCTTCTAATCACAGATTACACTTTAGAGTAAGATAAACAAATCTCTTAACCTTTGATGGGACTCAGAGGACTATCTTAAAAAGGTAATGGCAATATAAAGTTCATTATAACAATACTTCCAAATGACACCACTACAGTATAATAAATGACAATAATAATTATGTATTTGGAATTTGCAGATCTAATTAAGTCCATAATAAGATATTAACTATGTTTTAGGGTGCCTTCACACTTGCATTCTCCGTCGCTGCACATTGCGGCGGGGGAGTGCAAGCCTAGTGTATACACCGCACGTCCCTATGTTTAACATGGGGACGCACTGCGAATGCGCTCAGGTGCGCATGGCCGTGCGCACCCATTGCCCGCCATGTGTGATCTGTATGCATGCCGATGCTTGCGTACAAATTATACATTCTCGTCCGCACCATGAACGCTACATGTATCTGTATAACATGGATGACGCTAGCATTGGAAATGCAGAGTGGATAGTAGCCCCATTGACCCGAGCATGACAGCCAGCTTAACCTTCCTCTAATGTTAGGGTCGTGACCGACCCGTTTTAGGTTTTAAATGCATACAAATTCTACATACATTTGTTTATTGCATCAAGACTTCTTGACTTTATCAGGAACTTATTTTTAAACAAAATACAATAATTATAACTATTTTACTAAACTGTAAAATGCTCTTATTAAAATTATAACATTTGTGTTTTGGGGTCAATTTCGACCCAGGTCTAATATAAGAGTAAAAAAACAATAATAAATCCCAAAACTGAACTCATAAACACAATATAAACCAACAGCCCACAGCCAGCTCTACCTCCAACAACTTGAGTTAGGGACATGTCCAGGCATCTATGGCCAAATCAGCTTAGAGTTGGTACTTTGCAGAGTATACATCTCCAGTTTACACATGCAACAATGAGGAGAAGATTTGATGTAAGCCAAATTCTGGATTATATCTTAGATGATAATGAATCAGAGGACACACAGCAGCAAACTGATACAGATGAACAGGTTTCTGAGGAGGAAGATGATGTGGAGTATCAACCGGAAGACACAGACAGTTCTGATCAGTCTGATGAGGAGGTCACTGGTGCTGAAGCTGCTCCCGCTGAAAGATTCAAATCCAAAAGTGGCAAGATCAGTTGGAGCTCAGTACCTCCAGATGTACATGGCAGGGCAGATGCTGCAAATGTCAAAAAAATGACCCCTGGGATCACAAGGTTTGCTGTGACAAGAGTAAGTGACATCAAGACATGTTTTGATCTGTTTATGCCATTGTCAATAAAAAAAAGTCATTATTGCTATGACAAACCTTGAAGGAATGTGGAATGACCTTCATGATGATGTCCTGGATGCCTACATTGGTGTTCTCCTTGCTGGAGTGTACAAATCCTGCAATGAGGCCACTGATAGTCTCTGGGACGCATCGACAGGCAGGAATATTTTCCGGGCAACAATGTCACTTCAAAATTTTCACATGATATCAAGAGTCCTCAGGTTTGACAACAGAGACACCAGAACAAAATCTGACAAACTTGCTCCCATCAGGGATGTTTGGGAGAAATGGGTGCAGCTCCTTCCACTGATGTTCAACCCAGGGCCAGAGGTGACAGTAGGCGAACGTTTTCTCCCTTCCGGCAATACATGCCAAGTAAGCCAGGCAAATACGGCATAAAAATGTGGGCAGCCTGCGATGCAAAAACTAGCTATGCATGGAATCTACAGATTTACACAGGCAAGTCTGCAAGCGGCATCCCTGAAAAAACCAAGGAAAATGTGTAGTCATCGATATGACTACTGGACTGCAGGGTCACAATATTACTTGTGACGATTTTTTTACCAGCTATGACCTTGGACAAGAACTTCTCAGGAGGTAAATCACCATGGTGGGAGCAGTGAAAAAAAACAAACCTGAGCTGCCCGCTGAATTGTTGCAGATGAAGGACAGGGATCCACTTTCCTCAAAGTTTGTTTTTACAGACACCACCACTGCTGTTTCATACTGCCCCAAAAAACGACGGAATGTAGTACTGATGTCCACACTTCACAAAGATGCAGCTGTGTCATCAGGAAGTGACAAAAAGCCCAGAATCATCCTGGACTATAACAAAAGCAAAGGAGGAGTGGACAACCTGGACAAGTTGACTGCCACCTACACTTGCCAGCGAATGACTAGGAGATGGCCAATGGTTGTATTTTACAACATCCTTGATGTGTCAGCATGCAATTCATTTGTGTTGTGGACCCACATTCACCAAGGATGGAATTCAAAGAAAAGAAACAAGCGGAGGATGTTTCTTGAGGAACTAGGAAGATCCCTTGTCAAGGCGCACATTGACCAAAGGGAACGAGTGCCCAGAGACCCAGCTGCTGCAGCTTTGGTCCGACAACTCCAGAGCTCAACAAGTGCTTCGTACACACCCACAGCAACACAAAGAGCATCATCACCAGCATCCTCCTCAACCAGGCCTGGCTCAACATCAACCACAACAGCCACAAACCCAGTGAGACCACCTGATTCTAAAAGAAACACATCGTGCTTCGCCTGCAAAAAATACCTCTGCAAAGAACACACAAAAAGTGTCACTTTTTGCCATACATGCATCTAAATACTAATGCATCTAAAAACTAGTACTTGATTTCTGTTGATTTGCTTGATTGATTGTTGTTTGTTTGTTTGACCTAGAAAAGCTACTTTTTATTATTATTGCTATTAATGTTAATATAATTTTCATCTTTTATTTGTATCAAAGCTCTATAAAAAAACAAAAAAAAAACTGTTTTTTGCATTTTTCATAAAGTAGTTAGATATTGGTCAAAATTGACCCGTAACACCATAGATGTTACTATCTATTATATAATCACGAATGGGATTTTTGCCCCTTTTGAGTCCGCGCGCGCTGTGAGTCAATGTCGTCATGTGGATACGACCGAAGCATTGGCCGCGCAGCGGCCATTGCGAGCAGTTCTAAGGCGACTCGCTATGCCCGCGCAGCGAGCATGGCGAGTCGCCTTAGCATCGCGAAGCATTGGCCGCGAAGCGGCCATTGCGAGTCAGAGACTCGCTCTTCTAGAATCCCGATGCATGTGCATCGGGCACCCAGCTAGTAGTTAATAATATAAAATATATATATATGTATACTTTTTTTTACATTTAAATGTGTTCTAAAACCCTTCAGTAATAGTCAGGTAATATAACAAACTTTTTTAAGTTTATATTATTCTCTTGAGGTTCATTTGACAATATTTTTATATTGAAAATGAAGGGTATGCTCTCAAATGAAAGGCCCAGGGGGCCACAACAAAAATATTAAAATCAATTTTTCCATGGATGAGAAACCTTAACGAGGTAACTAAGAGGTAAGAAACAAATTAGATCATAAATGTTTTTAAGGTATCCTAGGGGTGATTTAAGACACAGGTCAAAACCGACCCATTAACATAAGAAAGAGTAACAGAAAGCTAACACTAGATGAATTACTATGCAGCTGTCATCGTCAGGTGAGGGGGGATACCAGTTACGTCCTGCTTTATGTGAGCGTAGAGGCGGAGACAGGGAGAAATGTGCCTTCTTCAGAGATTAAGGATATGTGGACTAAGGTCCAGGGGTTTGTGGAGAAAAATCACCCAGACAAAGCTGTTGCAGACCGTGTCTGCAATTTGTTTATTGACAATGTATTTCCCCATTTTAGGCAAATCCTAAGAGGCGGCAGAAGCAGACCTCTTTGTACAGCTTTCTTTCTGCCTCTGAAGTGCCTCTGACGCTGGCCATATTGCCAGTAGGCTTTTGCTCCCCTTCTCACCATCTTCTTCTCAAGTGTTTAGAAAACTAGTATAAATGTTAAATTGTGTTAAATTGTACAGTACTGTACTGTAATTTCTCATTGTAGTATTAAAACTATAATTACTCTTTTTGAAATGTGTTTTCCCTATGTTTTTTGAGTGTCTGAACGAATTAATTGAATTTACATTGACTCCTATGAAAATCTTTACCTCGGCTTTTGTTGGTTTCGGTTTTCGCCGATAGTTTTAGACGAAAACCAAGGTATTACTGTAACTTTATCCCTTTCAGGTCCTATCACATAAATGTATATCATAAGTTGCCTCCCTCTCTTTGTTTCGAGCTCACACACTGACCTCGCATCAATCCCTGCACATATCGATTGATCTCATCAGCTGACATGTGCATCTAACAGATGGGGGTGGATCAACAATCCAAACATTGATGGTATGGTGTGGTATATGGGGTACAAAGATAGTGGGGCCATTCCTCATCAATGGAAACCTCAATACCATTGGATATCAGAATCATGTGGCAAATTCAAATATCCAGTGGCACTGAGGTTTCCATTGATGAAGAATGGCCCCACTATCTTTGTACCCCATATACCACACCATACCATCAGTTTTTGTGTTCCAACAGTCTTGGAGGGATCTATCCACTGTGGGTTAGTGTCAGACCAATAGTGGTGGTTTTGTTTGTTAACATAGCGATTCTCAAAAATGTTTGCCTCATCACACATCTGAAGGCAATTATCTATGCTGTGAAGATACGAGATGTGCATCATCTGAAACAACGGATCCTGGAAGCCTGTACTAGCATTTCTTCTGCGGTGTTGCTAGAGTGGGAGAAGAAGGTTGCATTGACAATCCAACACAATGAGCAGCACTTTGAACACATTTTATAAGTGGTCATAAACTTGTAAATAACTCATGAAATAATAAAGTTGCGTTAAAACCAAGCACACCATTGTTTTTCTTATCAAATTCTCAATATTTTTGATGTGTCACATGACCCTCTTCCCATTGAAAAAAATAAAGTTGGATTCAAAATGGTCAACTTCAAAATGGCCGCCATGGTCACCACTCATCTGGAAAAGTTTTCCCATCTCACATATGCTAATGTGCCACAAACAGAAGGTTGATATAACCAAACATTCCCATTTTATTTAGGCGCATCCATATAACTGGCCCACCCTGTATAATGAAGCATTATGCTATTATAATGTGCTTCCTCTGGTATGTCCTCTTCAGCTTTTTGCCTTATGTTATGCATTGTAGCGGGTATAATACACCACCTTTCAATTATTAATTTGCCAATGGATGCCGGTATGCACATTCGCCATGGTGACACCTCCCGATTCCCGAGCATGTGCAGACTTGCCGTGGTGGCAGCTGAGCGTTGTATGTGGTGGGGTGCACATGCGCAACAACAGTCAGTATGATTGGATAATCAAGCACTCGCAAAATCAGAGTTCACTACATTTTAAGCTTTTGACACGTGCAACCAATAACTCCTTCATCCTAATAAAGCCATATCACTAAAAAAATGTGAAAAGTATGTTGGGGATCCTTTCTTGGGGGATTCTTTAAAGTGGACCTATTACCTGCCCCAGACTGCACTTAATTTATGGGTAGTGGAATCCTTCTTCAAACTCGTACCCTTCCTTTGGATGCTTTGATATTTATAAAGACCATCATGTCTACTTCTACATAACCTGTGTTCTATGGAATTGTACATTGATATGTGGCTATAACTCTGCACATTGCATTTACTTGTGTACGCTCCTGTTTACACATACTGTATATATATATAACCACCACAAAATTTTCAGTTTCTCTGATTTTTCTCTTTATAGGTATATTTTTTAGTAAAATGTACATTATTCTCTTATTCTATAAACTACTGACAACATGTCTCCGAAATTCAAAGCTTAAAATTTTGTATTTATTTCCAGCAAATAAGAAACCATCAAAATAATAAAAAAGAAACCGTGCTTTCAGACATCAAATAATGCAAAGAAAACAAGTTCATATTCATTTAGAAACAACAATACTAATGTTTTAACTCAGTTCAGAAATCAATATTTGGTGAATAACCATGATTTTTAATTACAGCTTTCATGCGTCTTGGCATGCTTTCCACCAGTCTTTCTCACTCCTTTTGGGTGACCTTATGCCACTCCTGGCACAAAAATGTAAGCAATTCTTCTTTGTTTGATGGCTTGTGACTATGCATCTTCCTCTTGATTACATTCCAGAGGTTTTCAATGGGGTCAGGTATGGCGATTGGGCTGACCATGACAAGGTCTTAATGTGGTGCTCCTTCATCCAGACATTGATTGACCTAGCTGTGTGGCATGGGGCATTATCCTGCTGGACAAACCAGTCCTCAGAGTTGGGGAACATTGCCTGAGCAGAAGGAAGAAAGTGTTTTTCAAGGATAACCTTGTATGCAGCTTGATTCATACGTTCTTCGCAAGGATTAACCTGTCCAATTCCAACCTTGCTGAAGCATCCCCAGATCATCATTGATCCTCCATCAAATATCACAGTGGATGCAAGACACTGTGGCTTGTAAGCCTCTTCAGGTCTCCGTCTAACCATTAGATGACCATTTGTTGGGCAAAGCTGAAAATTAGACTCATTAGAGATTACTTTACTCCAGTCCTCTATGGTCCAATCCTTATGGTCTTTGGCAAACTTCAACCTGGTTCTCCTTTGCTTATCATTGATGAAATGCTTTTTTATAGTTTTACACGACTTGAGTCCTGCCTCTAGGAGCCTGTTACAAACTGTTCTTGCTATGCACTTCACCCCAGCTGGCATTTGCCATTCCTTTAGTAGGTCACTTGATGTCATCCTGCAGATGCTGAGTGACATTCAAATAAGATGACGGTCATCCCGGTCAGTGGAGAGTTGCCTTCGCCTTCTGCTGGTCTGTAGCTTTGTTGTCCCCAATGTCTGCTGCTTGATCTTGTTGTAATGGATTGCCATCTTTGAAATGTTAAGGATGGTGGCAACATGACGCTCACTGTATCCCTCTGCTAGTAAAGGCAGAATTGAGCCCTTCTTTCCCTTACTCAAGACTTTTCTTTTCAACTCCTTTGGCATGATTAAAAGTTATTTTTTCATTCAAATTACTTATGGGCTATTCCTAGCACTTATTTTGCCATCCAGCTTGTCCTATTGCAAGAGGATTGTGAAGACCACAGCAGTGTTTTTTATACTTTCCCTCATTACATAAGATTCAGTGCAGGAGATCACCTAATCAGAAGCACATTAAGTAGAATGAGGTGTACTTTCGTTGGAGTTTAACTGACACTGGAATGGAATGGCTGTCAGACATGTAGAGATGGCGATTTTTAGAAAACTGTGCATTAGTCTCTTAATTTTTGCCAGAGCTGTATATATATATATATATAGTTGTGCTCGAAAGTTGGCATACCCTGGCAGATTTTTTTTGCTTTCTTGGCCTTTTTTTCAGAGAATATGAATGATATCATAAAATCTTTTTTTTCCACTCAAGTTTAGTGGTTGGGTGATGCCAATTATTGTCAGACTACTGACAATAGTCTGATCAAAAGTTCACATACCCCAGTATTGCCACCTTTAACGTCAATGACAGTTTGAAGTCTTTTGTGGTAAATGTAAATGAGGCTCTTTATTTTCTCAGATGGTAAAGTTGTCCATTCGTCTTGGCAAAAAAGCCTCCAGTTCCTGTAAATTCCTGGGCTTTTTTGCATGAACTGCACATTTGAGAGTGGCTCAATGATATTGAGATCAGGAGAATGAGATGGCCACTCCAGTACCTTCACTTTGTTCTGCTGTAGCCGATGACAGGTCAACATGGCCTTGTGTTTTGGATTGTTGCCATGTTGAAATGCCCAAGTACATCCCATGCGCAGCTTCTGGGCGGATGAGTGCATTTTTACCGCCAGTACTTGTTGATAACATGCTGCATTTATCTTTCCTTCAACTTTGACCAAGTTTCCTGTATCTGTGTAACCCACACATCCCCACATCATCAGTGATCCACCTCCTTGCTTTACAGTAGGAATGGAGTTCCTTTCATCATAGGTCTTGTTGACACCTCTACAAATGTAAGGTTTATGGTTGTGGCCAAAAAGTTTTGGTCTCATCACTTCAAATTACCTTGTTCCAGAAGTTTGGAGGCCTGTCTCTGTGCTGTTTCACATATTGTAGGTGAGATACTTTGTGGCAGTAATGGCTTTCTTCTGGCGACTCGACCATGCAGCCCATTTTTTCTTCAATCCCTCCTTATCATGCATCTTGAAACAGTCACACTGCTAGTTTTTAGTGAGTCCTGTATTTCAGCTGATGTTATTTGTGAGTTTTTCTTTACATTCCAAACAATTTTCCTGGCAGATGTGGCTGAAAATTTTGTTGGTCTACCTGATCGTGGTTTGGTTTTTACAGAGCCCCTGATTTCCATTTGTTAATCACAGTTTGAACACTGCTGACTGACATTATCAATTCCTTGGATATCTTTTTGTACCCTTTTCTGTTTTATACAGTTCAACTATCTTTTCCCATAGATTCAGTGACAATTCTTTTGCTTTCCCCCATGACTCACAATTCAGAAATGGCAGTGGCTGGATGAAAGATGCAAGAGTCTGTCTTGATCCCAGAAACTCACCCAGGTTTTATGCACACATACTGATTACAAGCAAACAGGTCACAGGTGAGGAAGTTACCTTTATTAGCCATTCAAACCCATTTGTGTCAAATTCTGTGCATGTTATCAGGCCAAAATCACCAGGGTATGTGGAAAAATATATTGCAATCTGAGAGTCCTCAGTGGTTGAAAATGTTTAATGGCTAACTGAAAAGGCGGTAAGCATAGCAGGCTTTCGGGACACTATGGCCCCTTCGTCAGGCTGATATTGACACAGATTCTGAAGACACATACATATATACTATACTTAAACAGGATGAGATGGTGTAGTAAATACGACAGGTGACGTAAAGCAGAGTCAGGCTGGGGGGGAGGGAGAGGAGCTGGGAAGGTGAAATCAAAATTCTAAGGTAAGAGGAAGAAGTGTCAAACATTCAGGGTATGTGAACTTTTCATCAGGGTAATTTGGATGTTTTTGGTTGTCATTATGATTTAAAAAGAGAAAACACAGTAGTATGATAATAAATGGATTCATCCAGAAGTTTACATACACTATATGCAAAGATATTTATGCATGCTTTTTCACTATCTGACACGAAATCATAATAAACCTTTCCCATTTTAGGTCAATTAGTATTTCAATAATTATTTACATTTGCCAAATGCCTGAATAATTAAATAGATAGAATGTTTTAAGACATTTTTATTACTTCCTGCAAAGTCACAAGTTTACATACATTAAGATTACTATGTCTTTAAACAGTCTGGGACAGCCCATATGATGGTGCCATATGTTTGTAGCTTCTGATAGATATATTGGCAACATCTAAGTTAATGAGAAACACGTGTGAATGTATTGTAGTGCACACCTGAAACACACTGCTTCTTTGTATAGCATCAAGGGAAAGTCTAAAGAAATCAGCCAATATATAATTGGTTGCAATTTCCAGATATCTGAATGGGCCTCATTCATCTGTACAAACAATAATACGTACGGTAAGTACAAACAAGATGGGAATGTCCAGCCATCATACCAGTCAGGAAGGACCTATAGGTGCAGAGGGTTAGACACGGTCCATTCTCCTGTCTAGGGTCATCATCTGGGAGTAGATAAAAACCCAGGAGCAAATCCTTCTAAGGTTCCACTGTCCTAGATGTCATTAAGAGATTTTAAACTATTGAATACCCTGTCCCACCTGCCAGTTTCTCACTATTGAAGTCCCCTGGTGCCATTATAGAGGTCCCATTTAACCACATTGCTTTGGATCTAGTGGGTCCCCTGGTCAAGTCTGCTAGAGGGTACCAGTACATCTTATTGGTTCTGGATTATGTAACTCAGTACCAGAGGCAGTGTGATTGAGAAATTCCTCCACTAATAATATAGCCTGGGAGTTGGTCCACTTCTTCTCTTGAACTGAACTGAAAACAGATCTTAATGAACCAAGGGATCCGCTTATGTCCAGAGTCATGAGGAAACAGTATAAAGCTCTGATGATTACCCAACTGAAGACTTCAGTGAACCACCTGCAGATGGACAGCCGTGTGGAGAGATTCAACCAGAACTTAAAGTACATCTTTAAAAAGAGCTTATATTCTTCAGACTCAGTAAGGAGTGGAAAGTGTTGAAGAATTGTTGATTGCCGGATAGTGATGTGATAAAGGCATTGAAGTAAGCTTGCTTGGTCAGGTAAAGAGCAGATTTATAAGTTTTGAGCACAAACATAGTGGATTAAGTCTTGCTTAAAGTGATTTTCTCCACTGATGTTCAGCACATCTTGAACACCGCTGGAAAAAAGCATCTGTTGGGAAATAGGTTCCGCCCATCCAGGACAGGAAACCCCTGAAATAAAAAGAGCGGCACCTCCTCTCTGCCTCAGTTGGCTACAGAGTATGGAGAGGACTACCAAAAAATCATTAGTACATGTCACTACCAAAAAGAATTATGCCAGCAAAAACCACCCCACACATGCAAACAACACTTATGAAGAATACAAGGGGAGGGGAAAGCGGTAGTGCTCTCATGGCTGCAGAAAAAACATTACCGGTAAATAATTTAGCTTTTTCCATCATCGCCATGACAGCACCACCTGAGAGATTCCAGAGAAAATTAAAAACTTAGTGTGGCGCCCTGCTCATGCAGGTAGCCTTAGACTTCTCTAATGCACAGCTGGGTTTCCACAGCAGGTATCAACTACATGCAACACCTTCCACCCCCGCACAGTAGGGGGAGCTACACTCGCTGACTTTAGGCGAGATCCCCTATAAATACTGCTGCTGGGGGAGGAGTTAGTTAGAGCGTACAGACGCTAGGAGAGCTGCGAAGACGTCCTGGTGGTTGGTGCCGCGGATAGGCCCAAGCAAGTGACTCGGAGTGGCCCCTCTGATGTCCCGCAAGCCTAGTAGTGAGGACAGAAGGCAAGGAGCAGAAAGCCAAGGGAGTGAGGAACTAGTGGAAGTTCGCTCAGAGACGTATCGGACATCGGGGATCCGCACCTGTAGGATACTTCAGGACTATAGAAAACCCCATCACACCATGGAGACTTCAGTCACCCGGTCCTCCTGTGAGTCCAGAGACCAGACACCAGTGAAGAATCACAAGGCAGTGATCACAGAGGGTAACCCGTGGACCGCACAGGAGGAGAGAGCAAGGACAGGAAGAGAGAGGAGGCCAGTCTGGCTGCATGCAGACTGGGCTTCAGCCATGACAGAGGAACAGAGGAGGTCTTATACCCACTTGCTGTGGGGACCCACTGTGCACCTGGTCACCTGTCAGTGCACTGGACGCGTTTTACCTCCTCATACCACCAGTAAAAGGTAAAAGAGACTTCAACAGTGTGTGTGTCTTTCCTCTCCGCTCCCCGTGCCCCTCATAGACTGCTCCATCACTCCCTATCCCGACCTAAATTCCCACTCCAAGCTGCCCTTCACACAACGCTGCCCCGGAGGAACAGCTCTACCTGCAGGGAGCTTTGCCATCTCAGCCGCACTTCCATCTACCTCCGGCGGACTGTGGCGGTGCTGGTGACCCATCACCAGGTACTACAGGTGGCGTCACATGACAAACTCTTATCCCCTGTAAATACATCCCTTTTTGAAGTGTCACCCAGGCCACAGGCCCAGGCGCTGCCACCCGTGACATCCCAAGCAACCCACCAAGCCTGATACCCGAGTACCCCAGGGCCAGGGGCTCGACATTAGCGAGGGATCACCACTTCAAGGACCCATCTACTGAAGGTCACCTCAGAAGTGAAAGATCAGTCAAGGTGGTAATGGTTCAAAAAGGTATTAGGAGAAGACCAAGTGGTAGCTCTACAGATAAGCTCTAAAGGTACATCAGCCCCTTCCACCCAGGAGGTGGCAACTGCTCTGGTAGAATGGGCACTAAGACCTAATGGGACAGGGACCCCGGAAGAAAAATAGGCTAAGGCAATGGAGTCTCTAAGCCACCTGGCTGTAGTACATTTGGTTACACTGCTACCTTTGGAATCTCCCTGGAAGGAAACAAATAAGGCCTGGATTCTCCTAAACTGTTTGGTGACCTCTAAGTATTGAAGCAGGGCACGTCTAACATGTAGTGTATGTATGGTTGCCTACTTTTGGTTATAGGTTTGTCACAAAAGGAGGGGAGGACAATTTCCTGAGTTCTATGAAACGTCTTTGCAACTTTTGATAAATCGACAGGGTCTAGACAAAGAATGACACTATCCTCTAAAACCTGAGTGTATGGAAGGGACACAGACAGGGCCTGTAAGTCACTGAACCGTCGAGCAGATGTCAGGGCAACTAAGAGGACAGCTTTAAAGGTCAAAACTTTCAAGGGCGCATCAGATAAGGGTTCAAAGGGGGGTTTAGTCAGGGCATCTAAGACTAGACCAAGATCCAAGGGAGGAAGGTTAGGGCAACGAACCTTGGCCGTATGACAGGACTTAATAAATATGGATACCCAGAAGTTTGAGGCCAGGTTGTAGTTGTACAAGACCCCCAGGGAAGAAATGTAGACTTTTAAAGTATTAACTGACAACGCCATATTCCATCCCTTCTGTAAAAATTCTAGAATGGCAATAATAGGGACCGTCCCCACAGGGAGTGCACCCGAGTAGGAAACAAATTTCTCCCACACTTTACCATATAATCTGGTGGTAACCAGCTTCCTGCTGTTCATGAGGGTAGTTACCAGATTGTCAGAGAACCCTCGATTACTTAGTAGCTCCCGCTCAAATTCCAGGCTGTCAGTCGAAGATTCAAGACTTGAGGATGGTAAATTGGGCCCTGAGACAGAAGTGTAGGAGAGTCTGAGAGGAGGTACCACCCTTTTTATGTCAGGGGTTTTCTGTCCTGGATAGGCAAAACCTATATCTCAGGTGGTGCTGTCATGGCAATGATGGAAAAATATGTTTGCAGTGTGTGCCAGGGTTGCATTCAACTGCATTAGAGCCGTAGAAGCGCAAGCATGCACGAAACGGCCGCTGTCTAGCTCAGTGGGTGCGCCTGCACAGCTGAGTGCTCCCTCTCTTGTACTGCCATATTTGTTTGGTTAATATGTTTTAACTATATGAAATAAAGGTCAAAGTTTTTATGAAGATTGAGTGACATAGGATCCTTCATCTATGTATTGTAAATATTGAGTCTTGCATACCCTTGATGTATTTGGCAATAAAATATTGTTAGTATATTTTTCTGACTGATCACCCTCATCCCACCCCTACCCCACAATCATGGTGTTTCCACCATCTTATTTTAGCCAGGTTCCTATCTGCACACACATGTAGATTTTAATCGCAACAGAGGCATTTCAAGTCAGGTGCCCGATACAGGAAAACACCTTTTCATTGGTTATTGGCTCAAATTAATTGGCCAATATATCAGCTAAGTTACTCCATTTTCAAATACTCCTAAGCAGTTTTGCTATGCCTTATTTCCTCTGTTACATTTTAAATTAGCTTAATGTATTTACACTCTCTAGTATTTTCACTGCAGTTTTGCTAGACCATGTTTTACCTTTTTCTTCAGTCCCAGAGTTCAGCTGTATACCTCTCTACAGGTTTAGGGGAGGTGTCACCATCGACTTGGAAAAAACTAGTGGATGATAAAATCCAAACACTAATTAGGCAAGAATGGGTTGCCATCAGGATTTGGCCCAGATGCTGATATTCATTATACCAGTGTGAATTGCAGAAGTCTCAAAAAACAAGAGACAATACTGTAAACATTCAGTATTTCATAAACCTAATGTATTTGCCAATAAAAGTTTAAAACTGTCAGGTCATTCTAATTAGAGATGAGCGAACATTCCCTGAACACGTTTGCCAATTTCAAATTTGGCACTAACATAGACGATTAGTAATCGAAAACCCCAAGCAATTTACTAAAAAATCATCTAATGCAGCTTTCCTTGAAAGTTTGGGGCCTAAACGCTGGCTGAGAACACCCCTAACCGAAGGCCTTTGACTGGGTGAATGCCATGTGAGGTGCCCTACCAGCAACTATCCTTATAGACATGAACCACCCTTTGCCTTGTCATTTTTGGATGAAATTAGGGTCTTAGATGCCCTTGCCTGAGAGTGGTTGCATTGGCTTAAGTGTAACAACTTTGAGGAGCAATAAATCCAGGGCTGGGGGGCAACCTTCTTCCTGAAGAGGGGATTTGGATTCCTAGTCGAACATGGGACTGGTGACAGGTGCTATGTAAACCGTTCCAACCTGCATTCACGACTCCGCTTGCTCTATGTAGGGGAGATGATCAGCTTCACTCGTTATGCGCTGGACTGTTTATGCCAAATAAGAGGTGCTTTGATACTTCTCTACAGATGCTGGAGAACAAGCTGCAGGTCTCTGGCCTGAAGGTATGAGGTATGGAAATGCAAGACACTACACATACACCTGTTGATTCAACCAGCACAAAATTGGTTGATGACATTGTCCATAATTTGTAAGGAAGTAGTTTGCACAGGAAACCAGCAGCGAAAAGTGTAGGGTCCCCCCTCTTTCTCCTTGGACTATACATTTACTTTATTTATCACTGATGGGTAATCACTTTGTGAAATTGGTTTGATTCTTGTAAGATCTGTACTCTGGGTAGTTACTTACATTTATGATGGAGTGAATCTTTTGATTCTCCCTTGTTTCCGCTTGACATTTTGCCCAGTCTTGATATCTGACTATTATAAAGGAATAGGACTCTGTGTCATTACCATTGATATTTGTTTATCTTGGTCCCAATCATGGATTTCTTTATATATTGTGAATGTGTCAGGGTACACTCGCTTGGCAGCTAGATTGACACACACAACAATGGTTTCTATATGGCTGGGGTCACACACACAGATATCTGGGCAGATATTGTTCGCAGATCTCTGGTTGCAGTGAAATCATGGACACATGGTTCTATTTTGTGGCTGTGTACAAATGGAGCAATGTGTCCATGATTTCACTGCAACCAGAGATCTGTGAACAATATCTGCCCAGATATATGTGTGTGTGACCCCAGCCTATCAATAGTATATTCAGCTTATTCACAACAGACGTAAAGCACTTATAGTACAGTCCACTTCAAATCATCAGCAGAAATGATATATGCAGTCCTCATCATTACAACCGCAGATACATCCGTACACACTAGCTATACTCCACCTGTGTGTTCCTGTGAGGATCTGGCAGTCCTTCATTCACATCAGTTCACATAATCCCCATTCTCCTGGGTTACCTACTTTGCCGCTTGGCGGGGGTGCAGACTAGCTCCAGTCAGTCTCGCCATCCAGGAAGTCACTCACTGGGATTAGTGATGGGCGAATCCTAAATTACTCGGAATTGCTTGACTCTAGCGAGTCCGAGCACAGGACTCGCTACTCGTTGCGAGTCTAGCGAGTCCAATGTTAATGAATGGGGAAGCGAGTAATAGCGAGTAGTGTGAGATTTACAAATCGCAGATGTGTCTCAGAAGCTTCAGCCTGAAGCAATCCTAGTTTTGTCATTTATTTGCATTGGACTCGTTTACTTTGCAACTGTAATCGCTGGGAAACTCGCACAGATAAGAGTCCTGTCTTCTCTGTGTGCTGGCTGCCAGCTCCAGGGTCCTAGAGCCCGCCTGCTGCCTGATGTAGCAGAGCTGAGATTGTTCTCAGTCTGCTCATTCCCTGTGTACAGACATGAATGTCTGTGCACAGAGATGATGTAGCAGAGCTGAGATTGTTCTCAGTCTGCTCATTCCCTGTGCATAGACATCTACATCTATGCACAGGGGATGTAGGAGAGAGGACATCGCGTTTTGGACTGCGTCGGACGGAAGAGGATTTTTTTAATTAAACATGGAGTCCCTAATGGCTTTTTTTTTTATTTCTAATAAAAAATTTTCTTTGTGTTGTGTTTTTTTAACCCTTTATTGGAGATTCTTAGTGGCTGGGTAAAACGTGGCCTGACATTAAGAATCTCGGGCTTAATACCAGCTTGTATAACAAAGCTGGTATTAACCCCTTTATTACCCAGCGTGCTACCGCCACCAGGGCCGCTGGAAGAGCAGGGTTCAGCGCCAGAGGATGGCGCTTCAATGAACGCGCCATCTTCTGGGGCGGCTGCGGGCTGCAACAGTTGACACCACCTCATAGGTAGTTTATGTAGTTTGTCATTGGGGGTGGGAAGTCTTTATAACACAGTTTGCACTATATCACTGTTTTTCACTAAGTGCTTTTAAAACCAATAAACTACTATAACAAGATAAATAAGTTATCCCCTTCTTTCTAAATCTAAATTGAATAACTTATAAAATGCGATAATCGGTGATTATACTAAAAGTCGATTCCCCTTTCTAATGGCTGGTTTTCTGGCAGGCCCCATCAATAGGGAACAATGGGTACTTGATACCCAAGATGCTTTTTCAGAGCCCACTGGCAATACTGGGAGTGTCCCTTGCATAAATTTAAAAAGTACTTTCCAGGCCCTCACTGGGTGTTACAAGGACAACATTAGATCCTGGTGGGAAATCCGATCATTAGAAAATTACATTAAGAACAAAATCATACCAGCAGGCCTACGGGTCAACCTTGCCCCTACTAAAAGAACTAGATCCCCGGAATTGGTTTCCTCCTGGGAAAAAGAACTAACAAACAGCTCCTTGAGGCTGATGGAAATTCTTCTCAAGGAAGAAAAACTAATCTTTGAGGAGACTTCACATAGACTAAACCAACTAACATAAGAGACTTTGCCTTGAACCTGCAAGAAGTGCTGAGGGCAATGAAATATGTAGACCCTAACGGCGTAACGGAAGAGAACAAGCTGTTGACTGAACAGTTTATTGAGAGGCTCCTGTCTCCTGCTCACAGAAGTCAGCTACGCATATTGGCCCTACAGAACCCTGACCTAGACTTTATGCAATTTAAGGACAGGGCCATTCGGATACTGCGGGAATCAATAGCCAGAGGGGGCACAAACCCCCACAGGCCTCTGTTGGGGCCAGTGCACAAACTGTCAAAACTGTCACTCCTGAAGCCCTGCAATTACATGTCAAGACACTGACTAAGGGCCTGGCTGAGGTGGCCAAAGCTATGCAAGCGATGCAAAAATCCAAGCCGGCGGAGAAGATCGAGTTGGCTTCCAGTCGACATGATGTCCCGTGGCTTCGACAGAAAAGGAATCCACTGTCCAAAGGATGACCCAGCAATCGCTACCACTCTGAAGGAAAGCCCATATGCCACCGCTGCGACAAGGCATCGCCAGATTTTGTACTTTAAACGAGAGTACCCTGGGGCAGTGGGCCAACCCTCAGGAATGAGATCACTTGGCCCTCAGAACTGACGTGACAGGTACGTGGGAGGATGACTCATCCTCTGACATCCTATGCCGCTCAGACAAAAGTTTTACTATATATGCTAGTAATGGTCAGCCTGTGCCACACATAAGGTTCAAAGAGGTGACCATAAAGTGGGGTGGGTAGAACTGAAAGCAAATTATTACTCTGTTACAACAGGTAGCAGAGACTGCGAACCTTGGACAGCAACGAATCCTGCAGAAGGAAATAAAAGTTCTGATGATGAGACAGCAGGAAGAGTTGTCTGGAGGAGAAATCGGCAGTGTACGGGTGAGTGACCCAATTCTCATTGTAATTCCCCCAAAAAGTGAAATGTTGATCTGGTGTTGAGCAGCAATAGGTCTCAGGGGTCACGACTATCAGGCCTTGGTAGAACCAGTGTACTCAAACACTAGGCCCACTGTCCTGACAGTCAGGGAGTAGTTTATGTCCGCGAGGGAAGGGTACCCATACGCATTTTAAATTGTGGGAGCAAGAAACCAAACTGCCCCGGTATGCCACCATTGTTAAGCTGTACACTATCAACAGCAACTCCATAAAGGCAGTGGAACCCTTGATTCCATCAGAGCAGGCGGAGGACAACCGCTCCGAGGAGCAGCTGGAGGATTAGTGTCAGAAGCTACACATAGGCAATGATTCCACCTACTAGTCTACTGGGTGGTGCACGAGTATGAAAGGGTCTTTAGTATACATTCTTTAGACTTTGGGCAGGTAAAAGGGGTTCAACATCATATACCCACATGTGACCATCTGCCCATTAAAGAGAGGTACCGGCCTATACCAACAGCTCACTATCAATGTGCCAAAGAGATGTTATGGGAGATGAAGGAGGCTGGGGTGATCAGAAATAGTTGTAGCCCCTGGGCAGCTCCTCTAGTCCTAGTAAGAGAGAAGGATGGTACAATGAGAATGTGTGTTGATTACAGGAAGATTAACCGCATTACACATAAGGATGCTTACCCATTACCCAGAATTGAAGAGTAACTGGCTGCATTGAGAACTGCTAACTACTTTTCCACCTCAGATCTCAGCAGTGAGTATTGTGAGATTGCTGTAGCAGAGGCAGACTGGGAGAAGACAGCGTTTGCCACACCAATGGGCCTCTGTGAGTTTAACTGCAAGCCATTCAAACTCTGTAATGCACCGGGAACATTCCAGAGGTTGAAGGAGTGCTGCCTGGGGCACAGGAACTTTGAAACCATATTACTGTACTTAGATGATGTCATAGTCTACTCCAAGACATATGAAGACCATCTGGAGCACTTGGCTGAAGTGTTCGAAACATTGTCCAGTTGTGGTCTGAAAGTGAAGCCGTTCAAGTGCCACCTGTTAATGCCTAAGGTACAGTACCTCAGTCACGTTGTCAGCGCTAAAGGTATAGCACCAGACCCTGAGAAAGTCACCGTCATAAGGGACTGGCTGAGACCCACCACCATCAAAGAGGTGAGACAGTTCCTGGCACTGGTAGGGTACTACTGGAGGTTCATCAAGGGGTTTACAAAGATGGCAGCGCCCCTGCAAGACCTCCTGGTAGGACAGTCCAAGAAGGCTAAGAATCCAAATCCTCCGTTCAAGTGGAGCAGCAGAGTAGAAGACTCCTTCAATCAGTTGAAGTGGGCCCTGACGAGGGATGAGATCCTGACACCTACAGAAAGGAACCCAGAAAAGTACAGCTCATTCAAGTTAGAGTTCCCGGTGATAGTCTGGGCAGTCACAGAACGTTTCCAACATTACCTGGCTGCTGCAAAATTTACCATCTTCACGGACAACAATCTATTGACTCAATTGCAGACAACAAAGCTAGGTGTGCTAGAGCAGCGATGGATGGATGGTTTGTCCAATTACAACTTTACCATCAAGTGCCGGGTAGGCCACAAGAACGCCAACGCTGATGCACTGTCCAAGATACCCCATTTGCCAGATGCGGGAGAAGACCCGGAGAAGCTGGAAGAGATAGAGCTACCGGCTTTTCACTGCCCCAGTCCATCCCAGTGTTCCCATGGTGTGAAAGATAAGCATCCAGAGGTCACGTTGAAACCGTTGCCCCACCAAGGGTGTGCGGAAACACAAGATAGTGACCCAGCTGTCTGCTTAGTCAAGGAACTGTTGATGCAGGCAGACTCACATCCTAGTCCAGATGCTCCACAGGAGATACAGTGCCTACAAGTAGTATTCAACCCCCTGCAGATTTAGGTGGTTTGATAAGATGCAAATAAGTTAGAGCCTTCAAACTGCAAACGAGAGTAGGATTTATTAACAGAAGCATAAATCTTACAAACCAAAAAATTATGTTGCTCAGTTGAATTTTAAAAAATTTTAAACATAAAAGTGTGGGTCAATTATTATTCAACCCCTAGGTTTAATATTTTGTGGAATAACCCTTGTTTGCAATTACAGCTAATAATCGTCTTTTATAAGACCTGATCAGGCCGGCACAGGTCTCTGGAGTTATCTTGGCCCACTCCTCCATGCAGATCTTCTCCAAGTTATCTAGGTTCTTTGGGTGTCTCATGTGGACTTTAATCTTGAGCTCCTTCCACAAGTTTTCAATTGGGTTAAGGTCAGGAGACTGACTAGGCCACTCCAACACCTTGATTTTTTCCCTCTTGAACCAGGCCTTGGTTTTCTTGGCTGTGTGCTTTGGGTCGTTGTCTTGTTGGAAGATGAAATTACGACCCATCTTAAGATCCTTGATGGAGGAGCGGAGGTTCTTGGCCAAAATCTCCAGGTAGGCCGTGCTATCCATCTTCCCATGGATGCGGACGAGATGACCAGGCCCCTTGGCTGAGAAACAGCCCCACAGCATGATGCTGCCACCACCATGCTTGACTGTAGGGATGGTATTCTTGGGGTCGTATGCAGTGCCATCCAGTCTCCAAACGTCACGTGTGTGGTTAGCACCAAAGATCTCGATCTTGGTCTCATCAGACCATAGAACCTTGAACCAGTCTGTCTCAGAGTCCTCCAAGTGATCATGAGCAAACTGTAGACGAGCCTTGACATGACGCTTTGAAAGTAAAGGTACCTTACGGGCTCGTCTGGAATGGAGACCATTGCGGTAGAGTACGTTACTTATGGTATTGACTGAAAGCAATGTCCCCACTGCCATGAGATCTTCCCGGAGCTCCTTCCTTGTTGTCCTTGGGTTAGCCTTGACTCTTCGGACAAGCCTGGCCTCGGCACGGGAGGAAACTTTCAAAGGCTGTCCAGGCCGTGGAAGGCTAACAGTAGTTCCATAAGCCTTCCACTTCCGGATGATGCTCCCAACAGTGGAGACAGGTAGGCCCAACTCCTTGGAAAAGGGTTTTGTACCCCTTGACAGCCTTGTGACCCTCCACGATCTTGTCTCTGATGGCCTTGGAATGCTCTTTTGTCTTTCCCATGTTGACCATGTATGAGTGCTGTTTGGGGAGGGTCTTAAATAGTCAGAAAAGGCTGGCAAAAGAGATAATTAATGCACACATGTGAAGCTCATTGTTCTTTGTGCCTGAACTACTTCTTAATACTTTAGGGGGACCAAACAGAATGCTGGTGGTTTGAGGGGTTGAATAATAATTGACCCACACTTTTATGTTTAAAATTTATTAAAATTCAACTGAGCAGCATAACTTTTTGGTTTGTAAGATTTATGCTTTTGTTAATAAATCCTACTCTCGTTTGCAGTTTGAAGGCTCTAACTTATTTGCATCTTATCAAACCACCTAAATCTGCAGGGGGTTGAATACTACTTGTAGGCACTGTACAACAGCTGTGGAAAGAGAAAAGTAAGTTGTTCATTTATGGGGATAAACTGTGCAGATGATACAATGCACGAACCCATGAGCTTGTCTGGCAGATAGCAGTCCCAAGAAGAGATGTCCAGATGGTCCTAGAGGCAGACCACGATGGAACAGGTCATTTCGGGTGGAAGAAACTGGAGGTTCTGCTTCAAGAAAGATTCTACTGGGTTGGCATGAGGAAGGCCATCGAAAAATGGTGCAGAGACTGTGGTCTATGCAACCTAAGGAGTTAGGATCGAGATAGCCAGAGAGCCCCACTACAGCCAATCGTTACCAGGCAACCACTTGAACTTGTGGCCTTAGATGATGTGAAACTAACTCCGAGTCGGTCAGGCTACATCTACACCCTCACCATTGTAGATCATTACTCCCGTTTCCTGGTGGTAGTACCGCTGAAGGACCTTACAGCCAAAAATAGCGACCAAAGCCTTTCAAACCTATTTTTGCACACCCCATGGCTACCCTGAACAGATGGTCCAGCATTTGAAGTAGAAGTATTCCAAGAATTTTGCAACATGTATGGGTGCAAGAAAATAAGAACCACGCTGTATCACCCACAGACTAATGGAATATGTGAGAAAATGAATCAGGTAGTGATAGACCCGTTGAAGACCTTGCCCTTAGAAGAAAGAAACCTGTGGCCAGAAAAGTTGCCAGACTTTGTGGATTTATATAATCATGTCCCTGTGAGTTCCACCAATTGTACACCCACGAATGAGAGCAAGACCTGGCAAGTTGCCCATTGACATGGATATGGGAGTCATGAAACCTGATGTAGACTCACCAGATTCTGATTGGGATACAGAGAGTCAACAGCAGTATTGCAAGGTACAAGAATGTGTAGAAAGAAATTTATCCCCAGCCAGAGAAAGACAAGAAAAGGCCTACTATAAACATGCTCCTGCAGTTTTCCTAAGACCAGATGAACAAGTCCTCAAGAGGAATAGACGTACCAACAAACTTGATGACCAATGGGTAGCAGTACCATACACCATGTTGCCTTAGAATTTTGACAATACCAAGGTGTGTCTTGTTAGTTAAGGTGGAGGAGAGACATCAGCAGTCGCTTCAAGAGATCATCTCAAGGTATGCCCTGACAAATTGAAACAGAGAAGTCCAAGAAATACCGTCACCTGTAGAACTAAAAGAAGAAGTAATCCATATGGTGCTCGGGGACTTTCCTAAAACATGGACACAGATCAACGGGGCAGTAGTCATCCCTATGTTGGCCTTTCACCAAATCGTGGTACCTTAACCAGAGAGAAGAACCACAAGTGGAAGTGTCAGTCACCACACCTGCAGAGGAACAGGAAAATCAACCTGCTGCTAACAGTGAATTTGTCAATCCCATGACGAGACTAAGACCAAACTCTGAGGCACCAGCACTATATAGATCTACGCATAGGATAGTGCGCAGTGCACCCACCACACCAGTAGTAGACACCCAAGACAGGTCAGCAGAAACCCCTGTAGTGAAATCACAACGCACTACACAGGGTCAGATACCAGCACGTTACAGGGATTGTTAATGCAGTTAACACAATATGTTGTGTTGTTCCTACGTAACTATGCAAACTGGTAACCACCAAGCGTACGTACCTACTTGAGCCTTCTTAATAATTTAATTATTAATTATGGACCAATAGACCACAGGACTGCTTGTGGTAAAGACAATCTTGTGTATAAGTCATTACCAGCCAACGGTGGAAGGACTAAGCACCACAGTGACTATTTTTCATATTTACTTGGTTTTTGCAATTTTAATTTTTTTTAAGACTCTGTGAACTTTTTAATTGTTATTTACTATGGTTATGAGTGAAAAAAAAAATTCCCTCAGTCTGGGAGTACTGAATTTCACTAGGGGGGAAATGAGGCACCCCAGAGCCCGGATGCCACAATGTCATTGCCTCTGACCTACCCCAGGGCCAGTGGATACTCGGATCCTGAGCGTTGATTAACGGTGCTGTCACTGGTGGCCGGTGCTCGGGCCCGTGGCCCTGGTGGTCGCTGAAAAAATGTGTATAAACAAAATAATAAAAGTATATTGTTCGTGATGTCACCTGCGGTGTCTGGTGATGACACCAGTGCTGCTGAAGATCTCTGGGGACGATGGATAGGCAGCCAGATGATGTCGCTCCCCGGAGGTGAAGCGGAGTCCCTATGGCAATGTGGAAACTGAAAGTCGTAGTATGAATAAAACACAGGAAACCTTCTTGCTCTGCACGTGTGTTTACTGGTGACTTTCAAAGTTGTTCACAGGGTGCACAGTCACAGGTAGCTGGCCGGGTAGTCACCAAAGGATGCAAAGTCTCTCTGAGGCCCTGAACAATGTTCCTTCTCGTACAATCTCTGTCCTTTTCACTGTACTCTCCTTACTATTCGTGCACTGCCGTGAACAGAGCCCTCTTACTACCAGGCCTGTTGGGCATATAGAGGTAACCCTTCTTCTCTCTAAGGGGCTTAACCCGGTTTGGAGCTCTTGGTGGGGACTTGTGTGTCGGACTAGGTCGGGGCTATATGGAAGGCCTTCGACTCTCCGGGTTTGGCAGCTCAGAGTTAAACTTTCCTGCATCGCACTCGGAGCTGGTACTCTGTCTTGGACTGGGTTCCCTCTCGGACTGGCTATCGGTACAGTCCGGCACAGGGCTTGCACAAGCCAGGGATCCCCCTTCTGTCTGGGTTGCCTCCTTTTCCTGGCACCCTCCACTGCAAGCCTCGTAGGGTCCTCTCTCTTCGACTTCCCTCACGGTCCTTTACTTCACTCCGACTGACTAACTGTCTGTCCTCTCCCCCCTTTTCTCTCCACTTAAGTTACTCCCACCAGGGGCGGTTACCCTGGTAACGGGTTTAGTCAATTGGTCCCCTAGTTCTAAGTGTATGGATGCGGGGATGAGGGCCTCAGGTTAACATTCACATCCTCGGGAGACCGGGATACCACACACACTGTTCTGGGTGCAGTACCCCTATAGTAGCACACTGACCAGTAGGGCACTACACATCCCTCGGGGGTAGTGTCATACCTGGAAGCAACAAAGGGTATCCACACCAGGTGAGCCTAAGCACACAACACCGTTTCTGTCTCCAGGCCTGAAGGGGAGCTCTAAACCTGAGTTCAGGGCAGCTCCCCTATAAATTGTGGTCTGGGGTGGAGTTAGTTAGGTATGAAGCAGTACTGAGGAAGACATCTTGTGGACTTGAGCAGTGCTAAGATGTTTCTTGGGTAGCAGAAACCTAGCTTGAGGAACCCATAAGCAGGGCTTGGATGCGCCCGGTTTCCCCCGGTTCGCTGGAATCAGTTGTTAAAACAGCAGCCGGCTCCCGGAACCGAAAGATCAAAAGCCGTGATCTGTCAGCCGCAGCCGGACAATAGATACAATACAATAAACATGGAATCAATGTAAAAAGTAGAATACAATAATTAAAGCAGGAGGTGTAGGACTATGGGGGTGCATTATAATATATGGAGGGTTATAGCGGTTGTCATGAAAATGGATATTGCTCATGATTTTTTCTGCAGAGTCAGATCTAGCTCCCCCATCCCTCCTCCCTTTGTTGGTTTCTGTGCAGCTAACAGAGAACCATTGCCAGCATCCCCCTAGCTTAAGCCATTTACGACGGATCGTAAATAACTTTCAGGAGAGTAGAGATGAACACCAGTCTGAACCAGTTTTGTCTCTACTAAAGAAACAAAATCCTGTGTCTAAAATTCACAGTGTTTTCAATATCGAATTTGAGAAGACCCGTTCATGCCACAAACACAGAATTCATATTTTCAGATGACTTATCGTGTTGCGCATTCAATGATGTGCTTTGTACAGGTATACCACATTCTGGAACCTGGGAATGGATTGCTGCCATTGTAAATATGACAAGCAGGTCATATTTTGTATCAAACTTCTCAGAATTACCTGACGTGGAAAACGAGTTATAGATCATAATTGTGAGACCACCCCATCCCCAGATATGAAGAATGGGGATTTATTAAGCATGGTGAGAGAGGAGGTCCCCGAGGATCCTCCCAGGGAGGAGGGATCACTCTAAGTGGTGGGGGTCACAAACTCCCCTGGTTTAATAAAAGCAAAGAAGGCTTTTTTGAGTCATTCCAACCCGGGCTAAGATAGCTAAAACACCGTACTCGCTGTCTGAAGGAATCCGACCATCCAGGAGAGAGGCCCCCCCACAAAACCAAGCTTGCCATGCGTGACTAGGTCTGAACGTTTCTTACTTTATTCCCTTTTATTTTTTATAACTGTCTATTCATACAGTGTATATTGTCTCTTATATAATATTCTGTACATCTTTTGTAATCACTGCCTATTTTTGAGGAGTAAACTATTATAATTTACTAGTCTCGATCTCCTTGTCCTATGAACGAGCTCTCACGACCTCCCTGCTCGTTTTTACGCTATTGCACAGGTTACTGATCCACCTGCAAGAGATCAGTGGTGGCAGAATACCGTTTTTTTGTATTTATGTGATATTGTGGGCCTGAGGGTGACTGGATCGAGGTATATATACTTTCCTGGCAGGAACTGGTGGTATATATACATCCTGTCACATCACGTGCCGCAATAGACAACATAAATTAGAGCAGCTGGGCTCCTTTCTTATCCTCTGGCAGTACCGGATTTGGCCAGAAGGCTAAGGGGGCGCCAGAGAGCTGCAGGTCCTGACTAAGGTAATCGTGACAGCGGTGCATTATAATCTATGAAGAACTATGGATGATGAATTATAATATATGGAGGGCTATATGGAGGGGTATGAGAAAGCCTCTATACTTTATGCAGGGCTATTTGAGGGCTGTGTTGGGGCCATTATACAGGGTGAAGAGGTTTAGAGGCCATTTTACTGTATGTAGGTTCATTATATTGGATGGAGGGCTGCGTGGGGGTCACAGTTAGAGATCATACTGTATCAGGGTAGTTGAAGGGCTTACAGTAGAGTCATCATACTGTGCGCGTGGAGGAATTCACTGTGGGAAATCATAAAGTGTTTGTTGGGAACGTCTGTTAGCAAAATACTTTATGGGGGCAATGAAAGAGTAATCTAGGAGCTTCAATAGGAAAATAATTACTTTGTAAGGGCAGCAAAGTTGTGAGTTATGTATATATCTATGTGACCCAGACAAATATTCTTATGGCGGGGAGCCAATTAGAACTTCTGCTATGGGGTCCCATGATTTCTATGTGCACCCCTGGTGCAGGATGCACTGTCCCTTTAACATGCGCCTCTGCTCAAGGACTGATTGGCCATATCTTACACACAGTGGCGTAGCGTGGGGGGGGCGGGTGGAGCGGTCCGCCACAGGTGGCACATGTGTGGGGGCGGCAGCAGCAATTCCTCTCCCTCCGTGAGAGAAGCGGAGGCACTGCAGGACCTGTCTCCACCATGGTGATCGGTGATAGGACCTGTGGTGACGTTGCGACTCGGAGATCCCAGGTCACATGATCACAACACATGACTGCTACCCGACCATAAGGGAAGGGAAGACACCTCCGGTGGCGAAAATTGCTTCGGCCCTGGGCCCTCCTTGAGTCCTGCTTGTTGCCATACACTGGGGTTGTGCAGAGGTGGCGGTGCACAGTGACAACCCCAATAGGTGAGTGGCCATTTGGCCCAATACTTACCCCCCAATTGCGCCCCTTCTCTTTGCATTTTAGTATAGTAGTTATATTCTTGTATATAGGGGCAGTATAATAGTTATATTCTTGTATATATGATTCCTATATACAGTACAAGAATATAACTACGGTACTATACTGGACTGCCCCCTATGTACAAGAATATAACTACTAGAATACTGCCAATATCACATTATTAAAAATTATTATTGAAAAAGCCGTTAGCATCATCAAGCTAATACATACATATATATAGAGAAGTGCAAGACGATGAAAGTCTAGAAATTTAGAAATAATAACAGCAGAGTTAGCAGCAGACTAAAAATGATATCTTTGAGTGTAGTGTGGGCTCTTCGGATGCTTCCGGATTATCAAGACCAAAAATGCGGCAGCCACGGCAAATTTTTCGACCACCCCGGGTGCCACAAACAGTTTCTACGCCACTGCTTACACACCAGGTCCAGTGCCGCCCAAGGTACATACAGGCTGTGGTGATGCAGCCCATGGCCGGGTGCATCACAGAGGTGGTCTGTGTGTGATACTGTGTTCAATCCCCACAGGCTTGAATAGAGGGGGGAGGTAGGTGGTGATGCGACCCATGGCCGGGTGCATCACACGGGTGGTCGGTATATGTCTCATGTATCCGGTTTTATTGTGGATGTGCTGTGTTAAACCTACCCGGAACACAGGGAGTTAGCAGCTGAGAGTGAGTGCTGTAGATCTGACACATTCATGAGCCTAATGAGCGGCTGAGAGCAATATGTGTACTGATTGCCTAGCAGCTCAGGTAGGGGTGTCAGTGTGGGTGTGGCAGGCAAGATAATAGCTAGCCAGGTGTGAGTTGTGAGAGACATCAGATCAGAGACTGCAGAGGAGATCAGAGGCTGCAGAGGAGATCAGAGACTGCAGAGGAGATCAGAGACTGCAGAGGAGATCAACAACATATAGAGAGTTGTCCTTACAATGTGTGTTAGTATTTTGGCCAGTGGCCAGAATGAGCCCCTCCTGAATAAACAATCCTCAAAACCAAACAAAGAAGGAGGTTTCAGGCCCTTTTGTATAAAATATGTATCAAAAACACCCATGCTATGTTTTATTAATGAATTTATTAAAGTTAATGCAAAATACATATAAAATCCATTTCATAGCACCTATATAGATAAGAGATACATATAGATCATATATTTATTTCATAAAGTGATCAGTATTTAAAGTGATATCGTGACATTAAAATTTCCTAGTAGGATGGTATAACCCCTCCTAAATGAATATAGGGCAAGTCATCAGAAGTATATGGTCAGTGAATCCGCATTTACTCCATATATCCTGTGTATAGCATGGTACATAGTAGTAATATATAGCAATTCAACCCCAAAAGGGGAGGGAAAGTCCGACTACTAAGTGTCCATCATCCCCATGTGTTGAGCCCTGTGGGGCAGCGCCGAACAATTGTCCAAATAAACTAGCATCACAGTCCATCCACACTAAGGGGAGATAACTATTTCAGACTTCCCCTGTGAAATCCTATCATGCACTACACAAGGTTCAGAGCATATGTATACAGGGTTCCCTCCTCCCACAACCTCAGCACTTACCCATATTATAGGAGGGATAAGGTGTCCGGCTGCCCCCCAGACGCGTTTCGCCAATGCTTTATCAATGGGGTCCCATTCAGGCCAGAGACTGCAGAGTCCAGAGAGAGACCAAACATGATCCTCTGAGGGAGAGGACATGTTTCAGGGAGGTCCCGTTCCCGTTGGGGGGTTGAGGCAGGACGCCTGGCTCTCCATGCCGGAGACGCCGGCCCCTCTGAGCTGTGTGGACCTGTGGCCAGACCGAGAGGTTAGTGGAGCACCTGGGTGTAAGGGGGGGTCCTGGCTGAACTTATAGGGGGCTCACTCTCTCCATGGTGGTGAGGCTGCCATCCAGGATCTCTGCCTGTGTTGGTAAGGCTTGGGGGCAGCTGAACATCATGGGCAGGGTGAGGAGACCTTGGGGGATGCTTTGACTGCCCTGAAGCTCAGGTGGATCGCAACCTGGTCTGGGCCTAGAGGGCTGAAGTCCATGCCGGACTGCGCTGGTGTGTGTGGTCTGGGCCTGACAAGGCTGATGTTCATAGGAGTCCATGACGGACTATGGAAGTGTATGACGTCTGAAGGAAAAGGACCGTGTATGATGTGGGACCGTGAGGTCCATGTGTGTGAATGGAGGCAGAGCAGAAGCCTCTGTGGGAGAGAGAAGACCAAGTCCTGGGAGAATGGAGCCGTGAGGCCAGACGACAGGGGTTGGTAGAGGACTGGGAGTTGGGAAGTGGGGCTGACCCTGGAGGGGCTCGCGAGGGTGTGTTTGGTGCAGCCACTTGCCTGGAGGTCTGGCCCTGGTGTTGGCAGACTTGGAAGCGGTTGGCGACCTGGAGGCACGTGCTGAGGAGTTCTGAGGGGCCTGACTTGCCCTGGAGCTCCGGTGACTACAACCAGGTCGGGGCCTGGTTCAGAACAGCCAGAGCGCTGTGTAGAGGGCTGGGAACAGTTAGCAACCTGTGGGAAGGGACTGGACTCTCCAAAGGGGAATTAGGCCATGGAAGAGCCTGGCCGTAGGGTAGATACCGTCAGGTGTGAATAGGGGTGAGACGACTAGGCCTGGATCCCTAGGGGACGATGTATAACCTGTGTACTTTGTGTGTGTACCGGTACCGTAAGGTAACCGGGTGTTAGAATATGTGCAATATAATTTATGTACTGTGGAATATAATGTAATGTGGTGTTATTTATAATGTTATGTGATGTGAGTGTACTGTATGTATTTTATATGAGAGGGGCCGTTTGAACCTAATAAATGGCTACCTAAAGTAATGGTTAAAAACACGTGTTGGTGTAATTTACGCTGTCAAGCGAACCCCCAGGAGTTCGCAACCTCACAAGGCATACAGCCATTTTTCTCCCGAGTGACGGTTGGTCAGTGGCACTCGTCCCCCCAGGAGTTCGCAACCTCACAAGGCATACAGCCATTTTTCTCCCGAGTGACGGTTGGTCAGTGGCACTCGTCCCCCTTTCTGCTCCCATATCCTTTGCTCAACCCAATTGGAAGGCCCCTACTATTAGCTCCAGACAGCCCTGTGTGCAGTTCTTGTGATTGGCTAAGCATTTCGGGAGAAGGAGGCATGGTCTGTTGGGGAAGACACACCATTTTACCAGCTTAGTGGAGTGGCAGTGCAGTGTTGATGCTCAGACTGCAGGTTGTTGTATGTGATGTGTGGACAGTGCGGCATGGTGGACATATCTGACTAGTTAGTGCCAGGCAACTGCCACTTTGGAGCCACCCAGAGTTTTGTAGGCGTGTGTCAGTGTTAATAGGTCGGCAATCAGTGCTGCCTCCTGTGCTATAAGGATGCAGGACTGTGTCTGCCTAAGGACCACCACTCTGCCGCCATCATTGTGTGTCTGTAGCTTGTGCCAAGTCTGCCATTGCCATTAATGATCCTTGTTCTAGATTCTTCTGTATGGTTCTTGTATATGTGTGTGATGGCGCTAACATCCTTGTATTTGGACAACTTTTTTCTATTTCTTTAAATTAAAATGTCCACTACTGTAATTATTTTCACAGGATAGATATAAATCTGTATGTACCAGATTTATTTCTACAGATTTAAAAAATTTACTAGGAGGGGGCGCCATTTTGCAACTCGCCTCAGGCAGCACAGAGGTTAAACTCACCCTTGGTTCCAATATTGGTTAGATTTTTAACAACCATCTTATTGCACCCTTATTCGTATATGTTTAAGCAATGGGTTTGGCTTAAAATGGGTGTGGGTTTTTTCATATTAAAATGGGTGTGGCTTTACAATGGGCATGGTTTCCCTACACCCAAACACAGAACCTGTTGTTAAAAATTTGAATCCCACAAACGCCCATAAGCGAGGGTCTGAGGAAGTCGAGGAGAGCCTGAGGAGTGGAGCCGTACCAAGCTCACCCCAGCGCAGAGTGCCAGAAGCGGACACCGGAGACTGAGGCTGTGCAGGGATTAATGACTTGACAGCCAATACTGGAAGATGGGAGATTCCAAGTCCCCCAGCCACACCACAGTGTCAGCAGGCAAAGCAGCATAATGAGTCCAGGAATAGCCACCAGGGAAGTGGGGCTGGAGAAGGGCTCAAGCTGCCTACCATACCGGCACACCGTAATAAAAAAGAGAGGGTTGCAGCTCAGCTTTAGGCAGCAGCAGGGACCCGCTGAAGAAGCGCAGCAGGGAGGCCCCAGAACTTGCAGGGTGAGAAGAACCCCGACTTGCTTCCAGGTCTCATGGACTCCAGTACCATCACCTAACAGTGTCCTGGCTTGTACTTGCACCACCATTAAAGGACCTGAGGAAACAACAACCGTGAGTCTTTCTGTTACTTCGCGCCCTCTGTCCTGCATCCCAACGGCCTTCCAAATCCATAGATTATCCGGTTGCCCTGGGGATATGCTCCACCCATGGGGAGCGATACCACCAAAACTGCCCATCCGTCATCCTCAGTGGTCCTGTCAGGCAGTGTTGGCTCAAATAGCTGAATACCGCGGGTTGCGTCATGATCCTTCATCCCTAAATCATCTCCCCAGAACTTTTAGCAATTCCACACGGCCAGGGAGCCAGATCTTAGCCCCCATGCTTCCCCCAAATGACCGAACCAACCCGGTGCCGAGTACCCCACGGCCCTGGGGGCATGTCAGATGCAGTCACTAATCTTGCCCCTCATATGTTGAGACTACTTCAAGATTTATTTGGATTAAAAAAAAATTTAAGTTACTTTTTACATGCTTTTTTGCATGCTTTTTGTTTGGTGGAACGTTAGACTTTTAAGAAATTAATTTTAATTAAAAAAAAGGGGGAGTATTGGGGAGTTAATTCTAGAATAAAATAGTTGTTGGTGTGGTTATTTGTGTCCTTACTGACTTGGTTAGTAATATCGGGTATCTGATTGATGTCTTGGTATTACTAACCTCTTGGCTTGATGTCAGCTGACATTACCCAGATGGCATCAACTAAAAAAATATCATTATCCTGTTTGCCAATGCACCAGGGCAGGGATAGAGCCAGGGCGAAGCGCCAAGAGTGGCACATTTAAAGAAGGCAGCACTCCTAGGGCAGTCGTGGCATGCTATTATTTTTTATAATTTTAAAAATGTTTAAGATTTTAAATATTATTCGAGTTTTTAGCTGTTCAAGTGGATGTATGGATGGATGGATGGATACATAGAAGGAGTAGATACCAGATAGATAGAACAAATAGATGGATGGAAAATAGAGATAAATTTATAGATAAATGGAAAAAATAGATTTAGAGATATATGTCAAACAGTTATATAATGCCCCACCCCTCTATATATTGTCAGCTTGCAGACTTTATTGCCTATCATGTTGTACTAAAGGGAGTTTTAGCCTTGTATTTATCTAAAAATAATATAATCATTAAAAAAAACAAAGTGAAGTACCCCCTATTATTCATTGCCAGCTAGATTACAGCCGTCAGCTGCAGCTTGCAGACCACAGCTGGCGGCCTAACCTTGGCTGATAATCCAAAACAGAGGTCACGCCAAGCTATTTTTTCAAATTATCTATATATGTAATTGCCTTGAGGCTTCTGTCATCGCTCCTTTGTCTGGTTATCCCCATATCAACCATATATGGCAATATCGTCCATATATGGTAACAGTACTCTGTGCCCCTCATGGTAATAGTGCCTCCTGTGCCCATATATGTTAATAGTACCCTGTGTACCACCTTAACCCTGCTGTTCTCTTTGGGTCTACAATACACTAAAAATGTTCCATTAATTTTTGACCGGACCTATTAAAATCTTGATTTTTAGCTAATTTAAGTGTTTTATTTTAATACCTGTTGCATTATTATACTGTATGTGAACATGGTTGTTCATAATCGAATGAAAAATGAAATAAAAAATTTCAAATTCAGTCATATTTGACCAAATATAACAGCAGGGTTAAAGTAATATAGTGACCCCTGTGGCCATATATGGTAATAGGACTCTGTATCTTTCATTGTAATAGTATGAAATAAGATTTATAAAACTATATTTGCCCATGCACAAAAATGTGCCCCAAGTAGGAAATAAAAAAATAAAAAATTTACGAAAGCTACAGGTCTCATAAAATGGGGACACAAAACAAAATTTTGTTTTCAGAAAGTGCTAAAAAATTGACCACTAAAATATAATAAAAAGTTATATAGGATTAGTCTCATTGTATATATGCTAGAAAATTTTGTGACAGCGGCGCTGAAGCCTGGTAAGTGATACTCTAGGAAGTTAATGGCTGTGCCAAAACAGTGGAACTCCATTGTAAAAGAGTTTGAACTGTGCCTGGCAGCTTTTGGGCCCCTTTGAAGGTGTTCTCTACGCCCTTGATTTTTCCTCCCATTGATCTGAATGGTGTTCAGAAGTACGGCAAATTGTTTGCCTATCTATTATATACTATGACTGCCATACCGTACTACTGCCATGGTCTCCCCTTCCCCATATTAATTTGGTAGGTTCTTGACCTCTGAAACTTTAGCACTATGGATTGTCATGTGTCTCCTCAGTCTCAAGAAGGCAACAAGCCTTTTACTGCAGCATCTGTTAGGGTACCTGTACACGCCGCTACTGGAGGATGGATACAACCCGCTACTTCACGTGCACGAGCACGCCCAAACGGTTACAAACGGGAAACGCACCACCTTTACACGCCGCCACAAGGTGCGCTACGCTACATCTACAGCTAGATACATCGCCGGGTGTCTCAAGTAGCCATCTGTAGCTCATCTTACCTCATTTACACACCGCTACAACCAGCTAATATGGGCGGACCTGGTGCAGCAGGAACAGCACATAGGCGTGCTACAATTGTGGATTACGAGACGGCCGTACGCTGATAGGACAAAGCAATAACATCATGATTGGGCAGGCATCGCAGGAGGCTGATTAATACTTGACGCTCGAGCAATTGTGTAGTGTGACTGGTCAGCTCCTTAAATATGCCTCCCTATGCAGCGACTACCAATCGTAACGCAGGAGCTTCCTCCAATGATCGCTGAAGGGGCGCGGTATCCCGGAGGCTGTGTCACGCCCCAGCTAGATAGCAGGTACATCACCTGGTGTATAGACATCCCTTCTGTAGCTTCTTTACACGCCGATACAGGTCGCTACAATCGGCTTTGTAGCCATCTGTTTTCGAGCAGTGCTCGGAAACAGATGTATCTGTTGCCGGCTGTCACGTCCCGTCTTCACACGCCCCTACTACGGGCTATATTGACGCTACAAGCTACATTTGTAGCCTGTAGCGGGTTGTATCCATCATCCAGTAGCGGCGTGTAAAGGTACCCTTAGAAATGGCATAAATCCCAAGGTTCCATTATTATGCTCTGTTATACTGTGCCTCAAACATATATGGGTTTAAAAAATATATATGCATTTATTCATTATCTATCTTTTACATATCTATGTCTCAATATTTATTAGGTCAGGATTAGAGATGAGCGATGTTCAATTAGAATTGTTCGCCAATTTCAAATTCGACCTGTTTTGGGCTATGTTCAAGTCTTTCGACGAATGCGAACAATTTGCTAAAAATACGGTAATTCTAGTTTCTGTGCGATAACATTTTCTTTCACCAAAAGCGTTACTGGCTTTTCACAGTAATGCTTTTGGTGAACGTAATTATGAGTTTTAGTGTCTAGGAATAAATATTGGGCAGGAGGGGGAGGCTGTGGAGATGTGTGTGCTGAAATAGTGCAGATCTCCTTTTTCTTTTTCTTTGCCGCTTACTTACTGTGGGTGGTCCGGTGTGTCAGCGTATCAGCATGCATATGGCAAAGAGCACTTTTTTCACACAAGGATCTGTGTCATTGGCTGGCCATGTCACATGCCATTGCCATATAAAACCCGCCCATTTTACCCTGCTCACCATTTTCTCAGTGCTGCAGCTCAGTGTCAGATGGCACCGCTGCTGGTGCTGCAGTGTGAAATACAGATAGTTGATAGGTTTAGGGACTACTTTGAAGAACAGCCGTTTTGAGGGCTTAAAAAGCAGTTTTTGCCAGGCAGGTCTCTACAGAGAAAGCTAGTTAGACAATGATTCAATTGCAAGTTAGATAGATAGTTGATAGGTTTAGGGACTACTTCCAAGAACAGAAAAACTCACCAAAATTTTGTCAGGTAAAATATCCATTGCACCTACCGTAGCAGAGGGCTGCCAGCTCCACTGGTAGGCAACACAAGTGTAAGAACACCAGTGCTCAATCCCCTGCAGCCCAAGCGTGGGGGCGGCTGTGGCGCCTGCGTCCAGCCATGCTGACAAGGAGGGGACTGGTGGCATTCATGGACACAAGGTTACCAACAGGTCGTCAGCCACACAGGTCTAAGTGAAGCAAAATGTCAGCACAACCTGCCGGTCACGTCCACCATTAGACCAGCCGGGCCGCACCGCACCGCACCCTATATATGCATCACAAATGACTGCCCGCCCCCTGAGGACTCAGCCACATACTGCAAAAGATAAAAAGATGCAAAAAACCCTCTAAAGATAAAGATGTGAGGAGTTAGTGGATATTTGGCCAAATACGTAAGCTCGTAACCCACGTCACGGGCCCTCACACTTACGTGTCCTATCCATATGCCTGACCATATGTTTGTTTGGTGGGCAAGCCACCAAACATAGAAAAATAGCGATTCAATTGCAATTTAGATAAAGAGATAGTTGATAGGTTTAGGGACTGCTTTGAGGAACAGCCCTTTAGAGGGCTTAAAAAGCAATTTTTGCCAGGCAGGTCTCTACAGACAAAACTAGTTAGACAGTGATTCAATTGCAAGTTAGATAGATAGTTGATAAGTATAGGGACTACATCCAAGAACAGCCCTTTTCAGGGCTTAAAAGCAGTTTTTGCCAGGCAGGTCTGTTTCAGTGCTGTGCAAGCGTTTTTTACAGCACCTGGCCAAATCTAGCCAAGTAAATAATTTTTGGCTAGTAACATTGTATGCCAAGCATTGGTGTAGCACTGTATTGAAGAAAGCTTTACTGCCTGTCAGTAATAGCCCTTTTTCACTGCATCTAGCCAAGCAAATCCATTTTGGCTAGTAGCAGTGTATGCCAGGCATTGGTGTAGCACTGTTGTGAAGAAAGCTACACCGCCTGTCTGTAATTGCCATTTTTAATGCATGTAGCCAAGCAAATCCATTTTGGCTACTAACACAGTTTGACTAGGTAGCTGTACTGCAGTGTTCTTTTGAATAGTACCGCCACACAGCGCAGAAAACACTTTTGCATCTGCCAAAAACAACTTACCAAAACTACTTAGGTTAGTACCACAGTTTTACTAGCTAGCAGTACTTCATTGTTCCTTTGAAAAGTACCGCCACACAGTGCAGAAAACAATTTTGGATAGCATTTGCCACAAACTACTTACCTGAACTATTTAGACTACTGGCACAGTTTGACTAGGTAGCAGTACTTCAGTGTTCTTTTGAAAAGTACCGCCACACAGCACAGAAAACACTTTTATATTGCATCTGACCAAAACTACTTACCAAAACTATTTAGGCTAGTACCACAACTATACTAAGTAGCTGTACTCCAGTGTTCTTTTGAAAAGTACCGCCAAACAGCACAGAAAACACTTTCTGTACTGTATCTGACCAAAACTAGTTACCAAAACTATTTACGCTAGTACCACTGTTTGACTACTTAGCTGTACTTCAGTGTTCTTTTGAAAAGTACCGCCACACAGTGCAGAAAACTCTTTTGTATTGCATCTGACCAAAACTAGTTACCAAAAGTATTTATGGTAGTACCACTGTTTTACATCTGCAAAAAACTACTTACCAATACCTATTTAGGCTAGTACCCCTGTTTGGCCACTCAGCTTTGCTAGTTTTGCATCCATTGTCTTTTGTGCCAACAACTACAGAGTTGTCAGTTACTTACCCTCCAAAATTAATGGTTAAAGGTCTGCTGATGGTGGAAAGAGGAATAGGCGTGTTGGAAAGGGTAGAAATCTTTGTGTCCGTGGGGTAGGTGCTAAAGTAACAGATATATCTGGTGAACACATACCGTCTTCAAGCCAAACTAAAATGTCTACTTCTTTTTGTAGACGATCTGATATCATCCACTTCTTTCGCAGAAGAGCATCGCTAAGACTTGTAGATGAGGCCCCAAAACAGCAGGTGCTTGAATGGATATCAAACGCTCCATTAAGTGGGCTCTCCTCCACCTCAACTTCAACATCACAAATACTCCAGTCCTCAGAGGTGTCACCCTGATCGCACTTGCTTCCTCACAGCTCACAAGTCTCCAGTCGCCCTATTGACTATGAGGAAACACAGATGGGTGAGTCTGCAGAGCTGTTTACTCATACTATAGCCTGGGAATCAGAGGTCTGCTCCAAAGCTTCATTGAGTCAAGACGAGGAAATGATTTGCACCGATGCCCAAAATCTTTGTGAGTCAGATCTAGGCCCAGATGAAGAAGGATCTGATCATAATGTAGACCCTCATTCCCAAACTGTAACCCTGTTGGTGGAGACAATGAGGCAGATGATGATGAGTCTCAGATACCTGATTGGACTGACAACTTGACTTTGCGCTCAGGGTAGAAAGAGGTTGGCTATGAGCACAATGAGTGTGAGAACACACAGGGTGATCACGAGGTTGGAGTTCCCACTTACTGTCAAACCACAGGCAGTCAGTTGATGAGGTCATCAGAGGAGGTGGAGGAGGATACTAGTGACGAGGTTAGGTTGCGGCTTCCTGGACAGAGACGGAGTCCTGGAAGCACATCAACAACTGCATCCTCAACCACAGCTCTGCCTCTGTGCAGAAGTCGTGGTGGCTCTGCAGGGTCGCATGGGCGCTAAGTCTTGCCTAGCCTGGGCCTTTTCTCAGATCGCAAAGGATGACCCAACTCATGTTATCTGCCAAATTTGTAAACAAAAACTGAGTAGAGGTCTAAAAATCAATAGTTTGAGTACTTCATGCATGAACCGTCACATGGACATGAAGCATATGTCACAGTGGGAAGCTTACTGTGCTATAATGCGGCCTAGGGGGCCTGGCCAATCACCGTCTGCCCCATCAAGTGCATTTGCGCCCTCTTCATCCTCTGTGACTGTGGAGACAGCTGCTATACAGGCTTTCAGATGCAGAACTTCCACTTCTTTACCCACAACAGCCAGTGTGATTGACAGGTCGTCAGCTGTTTTGGAAGTGGAAACACCTGGTGGTGTTGAGCACTGTCACCAGTGCTTTTTTTGTAAAAGAATATTTACCTGTACTGAGGCGAGGAGCCAGGGGGGGAAGCTCGGGGTGCCTTTCCGACACCAGCGGCTTGAGGAGCGGGGAGGGATACTGTCAGGCGGCCGTGATTGAGGAGAAGGGGGGGTATGTGCTATCAGGCGCCGACGCCGGCCATGATTAAGAAGCGAGGGGGAGGGGTGCTGTCAGGCAGATGGGAAATCCTGTAGTGGGCAGTGGGCGGCATGCAGTGGACGGCAGTCCCCATATAGCTCCTCCCCCTATGCATATTTTCCGGCTGTCGCACATTTTCTGGCTGTCACACATTGATAGCACCACCGTTTCATGAATGTGACGTAATAAGTCTGCCTGCACCTCCCTCACAGACCAGCAGTTTGTCTGGGACACCCTACTCAACCCTGTCTCAGCACGCAGCCAGCCCTCGGTCCCTCAGATGTGGACAAGTAAAAGACCATTTACTCCTTCCCATGCCAAAGCTAAGAGATTGAATTTCACCATTTGCAAGCTGTTGGCTACGGAAATGCTGCCTTTTCGTCTGGTGGAAACAGCGGATTTTCAAGACCTTATGGCTGTCGTAGTCCCCAGTACCAGATGCCCAGTCACCACTACTTCTTAAAGAAAGCTGTGCCTGCGCTCCACCAGTATGTCGCACACAAAACCACAGCTTCCTTGAGAAACTATGTGTGTGACAGGGTGCATTTCACCACTGACACTTGGACGAATAAGTATGGATAGTGGCGTTACATGTCGTTGACTGGGCACTGGGTGACTATGGTGACAGCAGGAGAAAGGGCTGCTCTAAAAGTCTTGCTATCCCCATGGGTTGTGGGTCAAACCTCTGTATCTAGATATTCCTCCACTGCTTCTGCTCCCTCCACCTCTTCTATGTCCTCCACCTGCGCCCAAAGCCTGTCTGTTAATGTGACCTGCGTTCAAACTGCTCAGTTGGAATCCAGTACACCTCCTTTCTATGCTGGCAGCAGGGCTCAATGCTATCAGGCAGTGTTTACATTAAAATGTATGGGAAATGTGAGCCACACAGCTGTGGAGTTTTGGGCAGCTCTGGAGACAGAGTTTAATCAATGGTTGTCTCCACTGAATCAGCAGCCAGGGAAGGCCGTGTGCGACAATGCTGCAAACTGCGCCCTTCGCCGGGACAAGGTGACACAGGTGCCTTGCATGGCTCATGTCTTGAACCTAGTGTTCCAGCAGTTTCTAGCCCACTATCCCGTCTTAGATGCGCTTCTGCACAGGGCACGGTTACTGTGTTCTCACTTCCGCCGTTCGCATCTTGCAGCTCAACAACTTGCATCTCTACAGAAGTCATTCGGCCTGCCAGTTCACCGACTGAAATAGGATGTGCAGACACAATGGAATTCCACTCTGCACATGTTGCAGCGCCTGTGGCAGCAGCGACAAGCCCTGGTGCAGTATGTTATGACATAAAGCCTGGGCCAACGCGAACCACAGGTGGGGCAAATCACGCTGCTGGAGTGGTCTCAGATCAAGGACCTCTGCACCATTCTGCACAGTTTTGAAATGGCTACTAAGATGTTTAGCGCTGACGATGCCATTATCAGCATGACAATTCTGGTCAGCTACATGCTGGAGCATACATTAACCTGTATTCAGAGTCAGGTGGTGGGCCAAGAGGAAGGGGAGGAAGTACAGGAGGAGGCCTATGCGGAAGGAATAACAAGATCTCAAAGGTCCAGATGGTCAGCAGCACCAAGGCGGCTGGCAAGGGAGGGTGGGTGAGAGGGATTAACGAGGGCGCATGGTAGCAGCCAAACTGTTGATGAAGGTGCAGGAGCCGAAGAAGAAATGGAGTACGAAGAGGCGATGGACATGGAAGACTCAGCAGATGAGGGAGATCTGGATCACATTTCTGCTGTGCCTGGTTGGGGGAGAGGGCAGAGGATGGAAGCGTGAATATTACCTCGCCACCACCAACACAACAAGGACTTGGTCCTCCTGGATGCGCAAGACACATGAGCGCCTTCTTGCTGCACCACCTGCAACATGATCCTAGGATTGTTAGAATCTGAAATAATGCCGACTACTGGGTTGCCACACTCTTAGATCCCCGGTACAAGAGTAAATTTAGCCAATTGATTCCTGCCCTGGAAAGGGATTCACACATGCAGGAGTATCAACAGAAACTTTTACTTAATCTTAGATCTGCTTTTCCCCAAAACACCAGTGGAGCACATAGTGAATATCACAGTTCTAACTTTCCAACCCTGGGAACGTCGAGTCATCATCATCACTCAAACATCAATAGTAATAGTCTATCTACTAACAGCAATTTTGTGGAATCGTTTTACCAATTTTTTGCACCATCCAATGCAACGCCAGAAGAGAGAACAAGTGTGGCACATAGTGAATGCCTAGAGTGGATGGTACAGGAGTAACTACAGCTCAATATCGATGCCATGACTGGGCAACTAGACCCTTGTTCATTTTGGGCTTCCAAACTGGGAAAATGGCCTGAGCTCGCCACTCATGCCTTGGAGATTTTGTCGTGCCCCGCAGCCAGAGTTCTCTCTGAATATGTCTTCAGCGCTGCTGGTAGTGTGCTGACGGATAAGGTTACGCGTCTGTCCAATGACAGTGTAGATGATTAACGTTTATCAAAATAAATGGATCCACAAGGACTTTGCCACCCCTGTGTCAGCCTGGGAGACTGAACGGTTGTGTACTTTACAATGTGCTGCATTAAACTCCATATTTCCATATTTCTACTCTGGGGCAATTGATGCCACTTAAGTGTGGCTCTTCCTCATTTTATAAAAAAAAATGGAGACTGTTGTTGGGGGCTCCTTGCTGTTTGTTGCTTGACTTGAGTAGGGCCCTCTGAGCTCAATACTTATCCTTGACACTCCTGCCCCTGTTTCTGAATATTCAACTTTTTTGTCCATCGAACCAGTGATGAACAAATTAGCTGTATTCACATCCACCATTTTTAGGTGCTTAAAAACATTGTTTGGTCAATCTCCCCTGTCCACTAGGCCTAATCAAGTTGCTGACCTACCTCACTAGTTCTTCCTGTAGTAATCCATGAAACTGATAGTGGTCCCATCTGTGTGCTGCGGGGTATATAATTGATGGGAGCGCTTGAATGAGCTTTGAGTTTATCCGGCCTACTAGGCCCAAACCGGTCTCTGACCTCCCTGTTATTTCCTGTAATATTCCACGAAACTGATGGTGGTCCCACCTGTGCATGGTGGGGCATAACATTGACGGGAGCGCTTTTATGAGCTTCAAGGTGATCCGGCCCACTAGGCCTATTCAGATCACTGACCTACCTCTCTAGTTTTTACTGTAATACTCCTCAAAACCTATAGTTGCTGAGCTATTAACCTTGAAATGCTAGGCCAGGTCCTGTTCCAGAGCCTGTGCCATGCATGCAGGCTGGGCCATTCAGCAATTTTTGGTCTGGGACAATTGATGCCATTTTGCTGTAGGTGTGACCCTTTGGAAAGAGTAAGGATTCTTGTTGGAGTCCCCTTGCTAAGTTTATCATGATTTAAGAAAGGTGTGACATGCCCATACCAGTGTCTCATCCTCCTTTTAGTCTTCCACCTCTTTTTACTTAATGTAGAAAACTAATGCCCCTTTGCCTCTGACAATTTGAACTGTGTTTGGATTGTTGTCACTTCTCCTGGTGTTTGTTGTCCATTCTGAGTAGTTTGACAGCTTTTGGAGACCTTTGAAGTTGTTCTCTATGTGTTTGCTGTAGCTTGCCCTTGATTTCAGTGTGGTTCGACTGATTCAACGAACAAATCACTAATTCAACTACTCAAACCGAATTTGAACATTGAGGTGGTGGCTCATCAATAGTCAGGATCCTACCAAATTAATATGGGGGAGGGGAGACCATGGCAGTGCTGAATCAACTAATGTAATGCTCTGCCTCTGCTGCTAGCCTGATACATAGCAGTACACATTATGCACTATCATAGGTTGTACAGCACAAGATTACAAAATGTATTTATATTTTCTTGGTGATATGACTGGTGTTAAAATGGAGAACACCCCTGTTTTTACATTACAAAGGATGTATATCAGGAGCTGGATTGTAGTGTGACCATGGAATTGGCAGCAAATCCCTCCCATGTCCCCTGTTCCTACAGAAGTATGAGGGAGCTGGAATGTAGGATGATCATGTAGCACCCAGTGGCCACACACCTGCCCTCTGCTTTCAGCAGCAGCATAACTGAATCTTCTCTGTTACCTATTGTCCCCAGAGGGAGGGGTGAATTCTGAGGAGCTAATATAATTTTATTGATTTACAAGTGATCTACACATCCTGGAACTGTAGTGGATAGTTCAGCTTCATAATGTAGGAGGGCAAGGACAATACAGAAAAAAAATGTTCTCCCCGGAGTTCCTCTTTAGGAACTTTAGCCTCCACATTATCCCCGTTCACCAGTCTCCATCTTCATCGTCCCATCCACACTTTCCGCTGTCCATACAGTGCCCTCCTTCTGAATACTGCCCCTCAACTTCTGTACTTACACTGCCCTTTCCTCCTTATTCACCTCTCCACACGATCTCTTCCTCTGTAAACTGAAAGATCAGTATTGTGCCCTCACACTGCCCCTGTCACTCAATTCTAAATCAAAAGTGGCCTCTATCTTCAGCTCTACTATAGAGCATTCACCTTATTCAGTAAATTTGAAATTGATGTCAAAAGAGTGATGAGATGACATAATCATGTCTCTACACATTAGGGGAAGGAGCTGATCAGTGCTCCTTTGCTGCTGCAATACTGGCACACTCACAACTTCACTTTGTATTTGCGAATACAAATGATTGTGACGCGCACCCAGGGCACGGGCACTCGGCTCTTGGGCTCGGTTGCAGTCTGGGGGTGTCACGGGTGGCTTGGCCGAGGCCGTGGCCCTGGTGGTCAATGAAAAGAAGGGGTGAAATAAAGTATATACAATGTCGTCGTGACGCCACCTGCAGTGTCTGGTGATGCTCACCAGCGCCGCCACAGTCCTCCGGTGGTCGATGGTATTGCGGCTTAGATGGATTAGTCCCCCGCAGGCGGGACTGGACCGCCGGGGCAACGATGCTGTAAGAAAACATTTTATAAAGGAAAGGATGCAGCAGAGTCGGAACTTCACCTCACTGGGTACTTTACTGAAAACTTCTCCAAAATCATACAGTTCAGCAATGGCAAATGCTACGGATGCTGCAAGCAGAATTTCTGGCTGTTAGATGGATCCCTCTTTGTGTACCTTTCTTATTCCTTCCTTTCCTTGCCTCCCAGTGGCGGTGAAGTCTGATCTCCTAGAGATAATCTGACTTCCTGCTGCGTCTCTCAGTCTCCCCTCCCTTGTACCCGTCGGGTGAATCTTTTAATGTCCTTCGCAAGATCCGACTGCAGAACTAATTCCCCTCTTGTGGGCTCTTTGGGAGTCGGGGCCGTCTCTGTAATATCCTCGTTCGTCGGATTTTCTGTGAGCCGTATAGGAACTCACAGTTGCAGGCACCGGTACCCGGTTGCTTCCTTTGGGGCAATCCTTCAGGTTGCTCACTTCCCCACTAGAGTGAACTCCCTTGCTGGCTTACTTGCGCTCTTTCTTCCTTCTGGGATCTGTACTTTAGCTTTTCTGGGCTCCTCAGCCAAGGAGGCCCTCCTTGTTCCCTCAGGCTGGCTGCCTGGCTCCCTCTAACTTCTCGCTACTCCTCCACCTGACTACTGCTCACTGGTTCCCCCTAGAGGTCACTATCTATCCTCCCGGGGTCCCTCCCACCTACTAATCTAGTGTGTGGGTGTTAGCTCTAGGGTTCCACCTAGTGACCATAGTTCCGCTTACAGTGGGGCGACTACACCGCTTCTCTGGGTGTAGTACCCCTTTTGTGGCACCTACATGGTGGGGCGCCACAATTGCAGGGAACCTCCAATATCTGCGTCGTCCTCAATGCCCCTGGGAGAGATACCGGTTTCTCTAGTTAGCCCAGAAGAGGAGAAGGTGGTTTTCTTTCAACAAACTCCTGCAGCCTGCCATTTAAGGCATCAGACCACCAGTGACTAGTGACAAATGCAGTCCTACAGATATCCTGCAGGTCAACTAGATTCAACTAAATTTTTTCACAGTTTTGGCTTTTCTTTGACTATACTTTAAAAATATGCCTAACCTTTAGACATACATTTCTGGATATGCGTGGTTGAAAGCAAAAGATTGAGCCAAGCCTATATCACATGATTTTTCTATGCGACCTGGAATCCAGCAGAGGGTTAAGGTTGACATCTTAGCAGAGAGTTCAGTAAGGTTTAATAGTAGGTACGTGCTAAATTTTTGTGTCTACACTAAAGACCAGCCCCATTTCTGGTGGGCCCACAGTCTGGAATGCAAAGTGTTTATCTTGGTATATATCATGGACTATGTGTGTGGGAGGCAGAAAGCACTTGGCAAGTTTGGAAGCCAAGCGAAAAAGTGTCATGGAACATTAGCACAGGGTCGTTATTAGTGAATTTCAATTGTCCCTTTAAAGCTCCAAGGAAAATTATGATTGATTCAGGCTTCTTAAGCTGGTGAATGGTTGAGACAAGATTCCCTGCATTCATTGCAGTGGAGCCATTGTACTTCCAACCTAAAGTTAAGGTGCCTTAGAAGAAGTTCCTTATACCACCTGTTTTTTTTCATCAGGCCTGCAGCTGCAAAAGATAGAAAAAGAAATCTGATGTTCCTTGATCCCAGGTCTTTCAAAGTAAATTGACCAATTACATTTTTCTGTTACCTACACCGAGTCTTCGTCATGGTGATTGACTGTAAAATATTTGCTGATTGCTACAAATACAAAAGGGCAGTTTGGTAAATTACTACTTGATTTTCAGTGCATAGATCGTAACTCACTGAATCTTACAAAATACAAGAGTACACACAAGAAAAAAGATCATCTATCATCTATCTATATGTACAACCTACAAAAACGGCCAAATCATAGTGCTTCTATAAGAACAAAATTCTATTTGGTGTGATTATTAATGATATTTATACATCCTAAATGAAATACCTACACCTACCTCCACAGAAAAACAAAATACATTTTATTATGCATATTTAATGAAAAAAAAAAATTAAAAGTAGAAAGGGAACACTTCAAACAAGATCATCTTAAAGGGTAAATAGTCCATACATACAGTACAACTTTATGCCGTATTATGCAAAAACAATCAAACAATGTGAATATTCCCACCAGTTCATTGATTCAGTAAAATCCTATTTTAAATAAGGCACATAGCACAAGGTAAGTAGAACAAATGTGAAAGTTATTCAAAAGATAGCAAATGCATTTATACAAAAAGTAATCGATACATATATATGTGTTGGTCGCAAGGGCAGGATACTCAGCAGCTGGGCTAGAGATCGGTTCACGGTAGCCATGCCCAACAGATGTAATTCTAACCGTACGTGTAAAGGGGGTAGTTAAAGGGATAGAATTTGTTCCTGACACCAGTTGGGATAATCAGACAGATATGGCTGGCACTGCAGGGATCCCTGGGAGACAGGTGGTAAGACCAGTGCAAATGTTTAACCCTTCCCAACCAGGGCTGTCTCTTGGGAGGATGATGAGAGTATAGGTGGTGAATGTAATGGAACAGTCTTTGTTTTACCTTTTTACTGAAGGTTTCTGTAGCACGTCCAGGGTAGTACATCCACCACCAGGCAGGTGGTCCAGCCAGTCGGATGAGAACAGTAGTTCACTCTGCTAAGTGACTAATATTGCTTTCCTGCTGATTTCAATGAGCTTTTTAGGTTTCTTGGTGCCTTGAACTTCCAGTACTCCCTCCAGGTTGGTGTGGTCGACCTCCTGCCATGCTGCTAATGCGGATCCTGGGGATATCAGTGCCTATAACAGTTCCCTGAGTCTCTGTACTACTGATGCCCTGGAGTGCTCCACGTGAGTTGCTAGTGAGTAAAAGTCACCAGCATCCAGTTCTGCCATCAGACCTTATAACCCTGTAGGACCTAGGAACTAGTTCCCTGACTAGAGTAATGAAAAGAAAAAGCCAGCACCTGGTCCATATAGCAAACAAATTCTTCTTTATTTTAGACTCACATACATATAATTAAAAATCGCATCTGTACGTCAGATGTTAGCATCCCCTTTTCCTGCACTAGTTTCCTGACTGCAACTGGTCCTTTCAGAGCAGCTTCTGCTGCCTCTTCACTAAACTTCTCCCTCGCCAACTCTCTGTCCTACTACACTCTAACATCCCCTCCCTCCAACCATCGGCTGAATCATAGCCCAATGCTCAGTTTACTGGTTAGAGATCAGGCATTGTGTGTTCGCTTTGTAAATTCAGCAGAGAGGCCCACAGGGGTGCCACATACATAATAATAATAATAATAATAATAATAATAATAATAATAAAGCTTTATTTATATAGCGCCAACATATTCCGCAGCGCTTTACAATGTAGGGTTAGAGTACAGAAAATATACAGTAAGTAATTAGAGTAGAGAACAAATAAAGTACAATAATTGGATACAAAACAATAGGCATAGAATCAATGTAAAAAAAATACAATATATAAAGCAAGAAATGAAGGTGACCCTGCTCAAAAGAGCTTACAATCTACAGCGGGATAGGGGTTGCACAAGGTACAGGTACTTATTGCACTGATGGTCCAGGCATCTTGAGGAAGTGGGGCATAGGACTAAGCTTACATGGATGGTCATTATACAGTCTGTGTAGACCTTTTTGGTTTGGTGGAGTTTGTAGAAGAGTAATGTCCAGAGGGATAGCCCATTCACTGTCTACAGTACAATGGACTTCTATTAGGGAGTATGATAGGCCACCTTAAAAAGATGCATTTTTAGGGATCGTCTGAAGCCATGCAAGTTGTGGATAGTCCTGATTTCTTGGGGTAAAGCATTCCAGAGTTTTGGTGCAGCTCTGGAGAAGTCTTGGAGCCGGGAGTGGGAGGATCGGATTAGTACGGATGTTAGTCGAAGGTCATTTGAGGAACGTAGAGAGTGGGTGGGGTGATAGACAGAGATGAGGGAGGAGAGGTAGGGGGGTGCTGCACTGTGAAGAGCTTTGTGGGTGAGAACAAGCAATTTGAATTTGATCCTGTAGTATACGGGCAGCCAGTGCAATGACTGGCACAGAGCAGAGGCATCTGAGTAACGATTGGTCAGATGGGTGATCCTAGCTGCTGCATTAAGGATGGACTGGAGAGGAGAAAGTCTGGTGAGGGGGAGGCCGCTTAATAGAAAATTGCAATAGTCAAGGCGGGAATGGATTAGGGCCACGGTGAGGGTTTTTGTTGTTTCCAGGGAGAGAAAGGGGCGGACTCAAGAGATATTCTTCAGGTGTAAGCGACAGGAGCTGACGAGACATTGTGTGTGGGAGGAGAAGGAGAGATCGGTGTCAAACATAGCACCCAGACAACGAGCCTGCTGCCTAGGCGTTATCGTGGTGCCGCAAACTGAGAGAGAGATGTCTGATTTAGGGAGGTTTGTGGATGGGGGGAGCAGAAAAAGTTCAGTTTTGGAAAGGTTTAGTTTCAAATAGAGAGTGGACATGATATTGGAAACTGCAGCTAGACAGTCATTGGTGTTCTTTAATACCGCAGGGGTAAGGTCAGGGGCTGAAGTGTATAGTTGTGTGTCATCAGCATAAAGATGGTACTGAAAGCCAAATCTGCTGATGGTCTGTCCAATCGGGGCCGTGTAGAGAGAGGGCCAAGGACTGAACCCTGAGTGAGGGGAAGAAGTGGAGCCAGCAAAAGATACACTGAAAGAGCGGTCAGAAAGATAGGAGGAGAGCCAGGAGAGAGCATATTTACATATTATAAGGGCCAGGACAAGGGGCAGGCAAGATAAGCACATGCCTAGGGCTCTATTGTATTTTGCTGAAAATAAGGCTTATATTATTTTTGTCTCCAAAAGATGATCTAGTGCTTATTTTCAGGGGATGTCTTATATTTTTTATTGGGGTCAGTGATTTAGGTCACCAGTTAATGCTAAATTAATATTTACCTCTTCCCCTGCCCACCCCTCTGTGCCAGCATCAGTAAATCGATTGCGCATTAATGCCAAATTAATATTAACCTCATTCCCCAACCTGCCCTCTATGCCAGTGTCAGCATTACTCAACGGAGGATTCATCACAATCCTTGGACTGGCCAGCATCTCTCCTGAACTGAACACGACAGCTACAAAGAAATACATGATGTCACGCTCTGGTCAGCAAAGCTGTCAATTTTTAGGTGACTGCACCCAATCACTGACACTGGCACAGAGGGGCAGATAGGGGAAGGGGTGAATATTTATTTGGCATTAATGGTTGACCCAATGACTGACACCAGCACAGAGGGATGGATGAATAAATTTTCTGCAGCTTGCAGCAGCACAACGAGGCAACGTGTAGCAATAATAGTTAGGTATCTTAAAAGGTTCATATGATGAACCACAACTAGGGCTTATACTGTATTTTAAGTATGCTCTAAAAAGGCCAAAACATCCTGCCAGGCTTATTTTTGGTGAAGTCTTGTTTTCAGGGCAAACACGGTATCCCCTACCTCCCTTAATGGGGTTCACTTTAGGGGATGACATTGTGACTGAGATAGGGGATACATATTCAAAACCAATTTATACTGACTGTTGAAGACCAACTGGGGGCCCTCTGAAAACTTGATCGACTGGAGCCAAGGACTCTGGGGCTCCTCCTACCGATGTCCAATCTGCGGTATAGGTGGTCTATCCAACGTTGGGTCATGGGTGTGTACTTTGAAAATGAATGGACAGTGTGTGTCTAGTATTCTAGACCTAGGGAACTTAGTTATTCTAGCAAGGGCCACACCGGAACTCCTTCTGATGCCCGGACAGCAAATAGGACGCTGTAGTCATGGAGCCACTAAAGAGTACCCACTGTGCAGAGTGATCCTTGAGACGGATGATGATCTTGAGCGACCCGATGTTGGCGTAGTCTCGGACTTAGTGTGTCCAAGCATAATAGGCCAGGACTCTAAATTATTTTTAGACTTGTGGGAGCAAGGATTTGTGTCTGGCTACTCAGGTAAGAGCCAGAACTGTCCTAAGGAGGCGCTGTTACAGCGGGAGGCTAAACGGGTTGCCTGTGATATCATTATGTGTAATAATGAGTTGGTACTCCATAAGTGTGACAGCCTAGAGTTAGGAGTAACCAAAGAAAATGGTAGGTCTCCCCAACGTAGTGACAAGATGAGTAAAGAAGCAAACCACACTGTGACTGGTAGCGATGTGGTAGTGTGGCGCCCCACAAATGCAGGCATCACAGAGGGGTATTACACCTGTAAAAAAGGTGTAAATGCTCCAGCTGCAGGTGGACCCTAGGATGGTGGGTGAGACCCATTCCCAGCACTCCCACATTAGTTGAGGGTGGGAGTTTACCCCGGGAGGACTATAGTCACCTCCAGGGGGAATAAGGAGGTCTTTGCCTTTTGGTCTTTGACCGAGAATGGAGGAAGAGGAGACGTTCTAGTGAGGCTCTAACTAAGTGGAACGAGGCGGATGGTCACGCCGGGTTGGTTACAAGCCAAACTGGAGGAAAGAAGAAGGGACCTTGAGGAGGTCCTGAAAGGGGGCTTGTTCATCAGTCGCAGCACCCTGCCATCGGAGAGGTCTGCCTGCTTCCTCACCAACGAGAGAGGGGACTCCTGGAACTACCTACACTGAGCTACTGGGTATAGATCGATCCAAAGCGGGGAAGAACAGTTAGTTAACAAAGGTACACCAAGGGTTCCACCATACCACCTGGAATCCACTTGCAGCCACCCGTTAAGCTACCTGTTCTTGTAACATCTAAATGAAGGAAGAGGAGAGGTTCTAGAGAGGCTCTAACTAAGTGGAACGAGGCGGAAGGTCACACCGGGTCGGTTACAAGCCGAACTGAAGGAAAGAAGAAGGGACCTTGAGGAGGTCCTGAAAATGGGGCGCCCGACAGGGAAGACTGGGCCCTAGAAAGAAAGGGAGATCCTCAGAGTGCAGCGCCCATACTCCAGGAGATACTCCAGTCCACCAGGGGAATGCCGGGCCCTGGGATCCGGCCACAGTCCAGCTTTGCAGTCGGCAACCGGCTGCTGTGGCTTGTTCATCAGGCGCAGCACCCTGAAATCGGAGAGGTCTGCCTGCTTCCTCACCAATGAGGGAGGGGACTCCTGGTACTAACCCGTACTACCTACACAGAGCTACTGGGTATAGATCGATCCAAAGCGGGGAAGAACGGACACGGGTTAGTTAATGAAGGTACACCAAGGGTTCCGCCATACCACCTGGGATCCACTTGCAGCCACCCGTTAAGCTACCTGTTCTTGTAATATCTAAAGTGCTGAACTGTGAACTGTAACTGATGCTGCTACAAGTTTCCAGTAAAGTACAAGGGAGAAAGTGACTTTGCCTCTGCCTGTGTTTCTTCTGCATCAACCTGTTCCCTTTGCAGGAACGCTGCCCCGGAGGTCCAGTCTAGCCGCAGTACCATCTACCTCTGGCGGACTGTGGCGGCGCTAATGACCCATCATCAGAAACTACAGGTGGCGTCACGTGAACTGTACATAGAATCCCCTGCAAATATAACCCCTTTTTGAAGTGTCACCCAGGACACAGGATCAGGCGCGGCCACCATTCCCTGTGACACTGCAGACGCTACCCCTGAAGCCTGATACCCGAGTACCCCAAAGCCTGGGGCTCGACATATACTTCTGGAGCTCACGAACAGGATATCATGCCCGGTTTTACTGGGCACTGTGCGCCTTGGACTTGTGCTTTGAAACAAACAAATTTTTACCGCCATTGCTTGGCGCCAAAAATGGGTTCCCACCATTACTGCAGGAGGCCCCAAGAGGGCGCCGTAGCCATGTACTATATAAGAAACGAAGGCTAGCACACAACAGTGTTGAATGTTTTACGGTGCCAGTGAAAGGAGCCAAAGGTCCCGTAGACAATATAGTTTGTAATCACTCAGCACTGTATAATAAACTTTCCCTTAAGCATACCGGACATTGTACGTGTGCAGTTATTACAAACGATATTGTAGCCGTGTACTAAGCACCATGTGCAGGCCCGGGGGTGTGCCTCAGTCCCTAGAAGAAGGAGGGCCAAGACGGAGGCGCCAAAAAGTGTGGCTGTCCAGATTGCCATCAATCAATCAGGGGGTGGCCCACAGGAAGTTCCTCGGGAGCGGTTGCCCATAAAGAGAGAAACCAGAAGAGAAGGAGAGAACAACCAAGGCTCCTTTGTACCTGGCAGCATGGCGGCACCCCGTTGAAGAGACATACTGCGTGAGCTCGAGGAGCAAGCCTGAGCTGCGCAAGGTGGCCCTGTAGCGGCATCCCTCTTAACACTAGAGGGGGATGCTGACTACTGGAGGGACGCGTTTGGACGGCTCTGCCAGGACATGGAAGAAGCCCTGACATGGGTGTGCAGAAGGTGGAGCGCGGAGCGTGCCGTTGAACTGTCGTCAATGAGAGAAGGCCGTGAAGCACGAGAGGCAGCAGTAGCAGAGCGGGAAGTTGTGGAGTACCGTGCCTCATTACCACCCATACCACCACCCGTCTAGACACGGGACACGGGAGTTCAGACTGAACTCCTGGCAACACCACTGTCCCATACCAGCAGCTACCTCTGGCTGGAGGCAGCGTGGACGTCCCCTACTAACCCAGACGTCATCATCAAAACAGAGTACGACGAGACAGACTTCGAGGAACCAGAGGACGTCGAAGGAGCATCGGGAGGGAGCACCCCAGAAGCTGCGTTGTGGACTGCATGGCAGTGGCTGCAGTGAGTTACCCCCGTCATTGTGAGATCAGCGGAGACGAGAGTGAACTCCAGAGTCCCAACCGGCAACTCACCACCCCCACAGTACCAGTCACCTCTGTCGTCTCAAACAGCTTAAAATGAAAGAGACCAAGTGACTAGACAAAGACGCCGAGAGGAGTGGTTCAAGCGAAAGCAGGCAACAAGGCGACTACAGGACAAGGCGAGATCACAGCCCCCGCTTCCAGTAGAACTAATCCGCCAAGAGAACCGGAATCTCCGTGTACCCGGACGAAGGATGGGGATTTCTACGAGAACCCGGACTTCAGGATAATGAATTTTTCGCCAGACGCGATGTAGAATCTTACCTGCGGCGAGGACACCCGGACAGAGACTTATACCGAGGTGAGCAGGTCACTTATGAGCGTTACTCTGGCCCATTAGGCTGGTTCGCCATTAGATTGTCCCGCCAGCGATAGACTCCCATTGTAGAGACATTGCACTCTATATAGCCCCTTTTACAGCAACCATGCCCCTTTATTTTTGTCTTTCCTTTTTGCAAGCCCCTAAGAATGAAGAGTGTGTCACTGTATGTTTTTCCCTAATCTGAAGAATCAGAGACTTTTATTTTGGACTTTATTCCCTGGTTAATGATGTGTGCAGTATGAGCAGTGGCCCAGCGGTGATAATACACACTGGATTGTGCTGGACAATACATTACTGCTGTGCCCGCGTAGTTAGTACCGGTCCCCTTTGGGCCACGTTAAATAATGTCTTTTATGCAGGGATGTAGTGCAGCTGGAGAGTAATAACTTTGCCAACAGGTGACCCGAGGACCGCGGGGTCTGATATACTAACTACTGCATTGTGTAAATGTGTAACGTTAAAAGAAATGTGCCTCCTAAGCGATAGGAACAAATCTAAATATTCTTGATTGTAAATAGTTTACCCATTGATGTTGATATAAAATATGAAAAATGCTTTTTCACTTCCCGGTAACAGGTACGGATACTCGCGGACGAGAATATTCAATCAAGGGGGTATGTGGCGCCCCACAAATGCAGGCGTCACAGAGGGGTATTACACCGGTAAAAAAGGTGTAAATGCTCCAGCTGCAGGTGGACCCTAGGATGGTGGGTGGGTGGGACCCATTTCCAGCACTCCCACATTAGTTGAGGGTGGGAAGGATATAGTCACCTCTAGGGGGAGTAAGGAGGTCTTTGCCTTTTGGTCTTTGACGAGAATGGAGGAAGAGGAGAGGTTCTAGAGAGGCTCTAACTAATTGGAACGAGGCGGAAGGTCACACCGGGTCGGTTACAAGCCAAACTGGAGGAAAGAAGAAGGGACCTTGAGGAGGTCCTGAAAAGGGGGCACCCGACGGGGAAGACTGGGCCCTAGAAAGAAAGGGAGATCCTCAGAGTGCAGCGCCCATACTCCAGGAGATACTCCAGTACACCAGGGTAACGCCGGGCCCTGGGATCCGGCCAACGTCCAGCTTTGCAGTCGGCAACCGGCTGCTGTGGCTTGTTCATCAGGCACAGCACCCTGAAGTCGGAGAGGTCTGCCAGCTTCCTCACCAACGAGGGAGTTACTACCTACACAGAGCTACTGGGTATAGATTGATCCAAAGCGGGGAAGAACGGACACGGGTTAGTTAACAAAGGTACAGTAAGGGTTCCACCATACCACCTGGAATCCACTTGCAGCCACCCGTTAAGCTACCTGTTCTTGTAACATCTAAAGTGCTGAACTGTGAACTGTAACTGATGCTGCTACAAGTTTCCAGTAAAGTACCCAGGAGGTAGTGACTTTGCCTCTGCCTGTGTTTCTTCGGCATCAACTTGTTCCCTTTGCAGGAATGCTGCCCCTGAGGTCCAGCCCTACCTGTAGGGGACTTTACCAATTAGCCGCATTGCCATCTACCTCTGGCGGACTGTGGCGGCGCTGGTGACCCATCACCAGAAACTACAGGTGGCATCACGTGAACTGTACATACAGTAGAATCCCCTATGAATATAACCCGTTTTTGCAGTGTCACCCAGGAGACGTGATCAGGTGCGACCACCATTCCCTGTGACACAGCAGACGCTACCCCTGAAGCCTGATACCCGAGTACCCCAAAGCCTAAAAAGAATGGAGCTGACACCAAGTTAGAGAGTGACTTGGGGGTTCACCAGACTGTGGAGCATAACACAGACTCAAGGAAGGGCCCAGCAAGGATGGCCAATCATCCCATTGCAAAAGGAGCAAGCGCCACAAGAAAGCTGCTCAGGTGACCTCAGCTGATAATATAATGTCATGTGCTACTGTGCCATGTGTGAGTTCTCTTCTAGACACCGAGAAGAACAGAATGGAAGGTGAAGTGTTATTGCCCATAGAAACCGCTGGGACTGAGATCAATATTGTGCTGTCCGAGGAACTGACACAGTGGGATGACACTACCGTTCAAGTGAAAGACAAGAAGAAAGAGCCACCCAGGAAGACCGTATGGGTGTTCGCTCCCTTGCCTGCACAAGCAGCTGATGGTTGGTCGGTTGGTGGTGTTGTAGGAGAAGAAATCCTGGGGAGCGCTAGTGGAGCAAGAGCCCCTGATGGTCATTGAGAGCAGACCAATAATAGACCCACCTCTGAGGTGGCTGGAAGTGGAAACAGCACCACGGCAGAGAAGGATGGAGTTTTGGAGAAGGTTGAAGAGATGGAGGGTGAGAAAATCTCTGAAGAGGACACTACAGAGACCCAAGAGAGGGCCGAAGGTATCAATGCCGAGACCTATGAGAAGGAGGAAGCTGATAACATTGAGACCCTGGTGAGGGTGACAGCTGGGGCTACTGATGCCCAGGAGTGGCGTGCTATAGCAGGGGGTCATAGGTGAAGAACTGGAGTCCCGCGGACAGGCGCAAGGAGATGTGGTCAAGGTTGCTAGGGGTGCTGCGGGACCCCAAGGGGTGGAGGTAACTGCAGAAGTGGAAAAAGCCACTGAGAAAGTGAGGGCTGAAGTGAATACCTCCTCGGGTTTTGTGAGCTTGCCTGGTCCGGTGGATGTCGGAGCCAAGATAAGGGAGCTCATGGACATGCTCCAGGGCCACTTGAGACAAGAGAAGCTGTGGAAACAGGCTGTTGAGAATCGAGTGGGTGCTTTGGAGACAGAGAGATCTCCGGGAATTTTGCTTGAAGAAGAGCAGTTGAATTAGGAAGGGCTTTGAAGATGAGCTGCTGAGAGGCGAGTAGCAGAGCTAGAGGATGAAGTCTCTGAGCTCAAAGGTCGCCTGGCCACATGCCAGATGAGGAACAAGGCCACCTTGGAGAAGGTAGAGCGCCCAGTATTCCTCCCAGGCAAACAGAAGAAGCCAAAGATCCATTGGCCATGAAACCTAAGCCAGGAGAACAAGAGGGGACCAGTAGTATGTCGTATGTCAGAAACATCTCTGTACAAGTGCCTCGTGGAGGTACCAGAAGACCTGAGGGAAGGATGCACGAGAGAGGCAGTGCATGAAGACTTTAAGAAAGCTGTGGGAGCCTGTTCGGTGTACTTGAGCCCAGAAGCCAACCAGCTGGTGGTATTGTCCACACCAGAAGTCACGGTAAAGAGGGTGGCAATCCTAAATTACATGCAATGGCGATGTGTTCGCATGAAGCGGATAGTGCTCTTGAAGACAGAAGAAGCCATCAGACAGCTGCAGCTCGCGAGGAAAGATCAAAGCTTGAAGGAAGAAATCATCCGGGTGCCTTATGCTCATCTACTAGCATTTATTCTTGGTTAACCACTTTGGTTTTATGTGGCCCTTATTTTTTGAAATGTGGACACTTTTTGGGGTCTCCTTGTCTGTTTCCTGAATTTAGCAGGGCTCTATGAGTAAATTGCCTACACGTGTCATTCATTCCCCTGGTACTTAAGAATGTTTAATCATGAAATATTAGGCCAGGCCTTATTCCAGACCCTGTGCCATCCAGCAGGCGGCACCATTCTACAATTTGTATTCTAGGTCAATTGATGCCACTTTGGTGGTATTTGGTCCTAATTTTTGAAACGTGGAGACTTTGTTGGGGTCTTCTTGTCTGTTTCCTGAATTTTGCAGGGCTCTGTGAGTATGATGCCTACATGTGTCACTCATCCCCCTATTGCTCATGAATGTTTAACCTTGAAATGCTAGATCAGGCCCTGTTCTAGACCCTGTGTCATGCATGCAGGCTGCACCATTCTACATTTTTTATTCTAGGTCAATTGATGCCATTTTGGTGGTACCTTGCCCTAATCCTTTGAAATGTGCAGACTATTTTTGGGGTCTCCTTCTCTGTTTCCTAAATTTGGCAGGGCTCTGTGAATACAGTGCCTACATGTGTCCCTCATCCCCCTGTTACTCATGAATGTTTCATGTTGAAATGCTAGGCCAGGCTCTGTTCAAGACACTGTGCTATCCAGCAGACGGCGCCAATCTACAATTTTTATTCTGGGCTAATTGATGTCACTTTGGTGGTATCTGGTCCTAATTTTTTTGAAATGTGAACACTTTTGGGGGTGTCCTTGTCTGTTTGATGAATTTAGCAGGGTTCTCTGAGCACCATGCCTATGCCTGAAGCTTGAAATATGCTTGTCCCATGCATCCATAATGCATAATGATGAAAATTTTAACTCTGGGAAATAGATGGCACTTTTTCTGGTGTCTGTCCCTAATTTGAGATGTGTTTGGCAGATTTTGGGCCCCTTTGAAGGTGTTTTCTAGGCCCTTGATTTTGCCTTCCATTGTTTTCAATGTGTTTGGATGTTTGGCAAACTGTTCTGTAAACTTGTTCATCGAACATTGCCCGTTTGGCAAACCGAGACAAATTCAAACTTTCAAAGGTTTGCTCATCTCCACTTGTGTTTACAAGAGGAGGCAAATTTTTGTGCATTTTTTGTAATACATATTAAGCTTACGTTTGATCTATGATAATCTATTTTCAGCAGCTGAGTTAGTTAAAGCATAACTTTATCAAAAGGCTACAAGGCTTCCTGGAGACAATCCTGACAAGCTTCCCTTTTTGTCTTTTATCATGAATCTGTTTTCATGTCTTCACTATATGTACTTTATTCTATATCTGGCGCTGTTGTCAAAATATGCCATGATATTCCCCCAAATGTTATGACAAGCTGCGACATATTGACATCTTAGCCTGACTAGCACATGCCTAATAACTTTAATCCCAGTTACTTTTCCAAAGATCCTTCTACAAATTGGAAAATTAAATAAGGACTTGCTTTAATATGTTAACAATAAACAAAGCAATTAAATAACCATTACATGATCCTTCTGCATACGGCACTTAACAAGCCAAAGCTTGTAGTTTTGCAATTATTGCTATTTGTGTTGTTACACTGTTGTGTGTGGTCTGTACTGAGACATGGATTTAGTTGTATAGCTCAAGAGACTACTGTACTACTGTGTAAGGAGTTGGACAGGCAGTCGCATTCCTCCCTGAAGACACCAATCACATTGTCGTTATGAATTATAATTTGGCTTGTGCCCTGTGCCATTCTAAATAATGTACCAATCAACTGTGATGCACTGTGGAAAGTTTTCACACATAATATTGTGCTTTGTTCTGTGAAGGAGCTGGGTTCTGCCCAACAACAGATTGTGAGCAGGACCAGAGACAGTTAAAGGTGGGACTAGCCAACTATGGGAGGGGTTAGCATCTAAGGAAAGTGATGGTTTCCTGTGGTACATCAGATAGGGCCTGGTGTGTGACTAAAGCAGACCTATGGCCATATGCAGTGAGTGACCTGTGGTGAAAGAGAGAAATGAGATGGGATCTGAGGTAGGGCCCAGTTATACACACAGATAATTGTGCAGAGATTGTTTGCAGATCTCTGGTTGCAGTGAGATCATGGACACATTGTTCGATTTTGTGGTCATGTACAAATGGAACAATGTGTCCATGATTTCACTGCAACCAGAGATCTGCGAACAATCTCTGCACAATTATCTATGTGTGTAACTGGGCCTTTAGCGTAATCCTGAGGAATTGACTGAAACATGGAGTGAAGGACAGCGACAGGTCCAGGGACTGACTTTGGCACTAAATAGCCAAGTAATAGCGATGTGGAAGTAGGACACCTAGTGAGGAGACCTCAAGTAGCTTTCAGCTCCAAGGTCATGGGCCAAAGCAGACTAGGTGTGAGACAAAGTGACTTTCCTGGGCAGAGAATCCCCAAGCATCTGACAGTTTAATGCTTGACACTGGCCATAAAGACAAACTCCCTTTAACTCTCCTGTATGAGAAGAATTAGATGTGGAGCCATGAAAATGGAAAATGACTATCATTGCTTGTTCTGTGGTATTAGGCTGGGTAGCACTGAAATAACCATTGCCTAAGAAAATGGTGTCTATCCAGCCCGAAGGAAAAAAAAAAGTGTCTCCAAGAGTACTTTGTTACTGAAGTTAGCTGAGTTATGTGCTGAAAGTTTTATCATTTGAAGTAAACTGGTGGTCTCCTTGTTGCTACGAGTCTCTGCCAACACTACACAAGTTTACACACCCAGCCAGGACCATGTCTTTTATGTAGAATGCTGCAACATTGGTGAACAGCACCTCAGTCATGCCCACCGCCCTGCACCATGCTACACTTGGCATAGTCAGCAAAATCGGACCTTGCCAACAGAGGACCTGAGTGTGGCGGGGAAAGCATGTGTTGTGTGAAAGACAGTAAGCATTGCATGGTAGAAGATGGCACCAAAGATAGGCTCTAAAATGAAAGACGATGGCAAAGCTCCAAAAGAGAAACCCAGCCATCGTGGGCATTGTATGAGCAATAAGTAGATAAGGGACAGCCAGGAATGGGCAAAGACCTGGAAGAAACAGGATGGTTATCAGAGTAAGACTCCAGCCTGTATGAGGTGGAACTGTAAAATTGACCACTGAGGAGTGAGCGGGACCACACCATTTCATGACAGGAGGAAGAAAAATAAGGAAAGAGAGTGGAGCTATGAGATGGCAGAGCATACACCTGTGTTCAAAGAGTGGGAGCTGGTGAGGACCTGGTAAGGCCCTAGACTATGGCACTTGCAAGTGGGGTGGCTGATGGCCTTGATGGCAAAGGAAAAAAGACCAGGTAGCTTGGCAAAGCAGGTTATCCAGTCCCCTGGAGGAGGCCCTGAGGTGGCATCCGTGGCCCACGAGCCAGCTCAGTCCCTGGTGTATGGAAGGGCTAAGTACCTGGACACTCTGCTGACCTATTTATGGAGGGCTTCCCACCAACTCAGCTGCTAGTCCCGACCCTGATGGAAGTCCCTATCAGTCAGGTATTTTGGGTCTTTGATATACTCTAGGGAAAGAAAAGGAGCGAAGAGTTAGTACAAGCACTGCAGAATAGCCCTAGAGGAGGAGAGATGGCCACATGGTTGACCCGAGGTGTGGTGCAGTACCTTGACCGAGATATGGCTTCCTTTTGGATGAGGGTACTAGGAACCACTTGTACATCAATGCTGGATTTCTCCAGCAAAAACTCAGTCTGTCTGCAGGTTGACGAATGGGTCCAGTTCTTTGAGGAAGATGGCCCACGGGGCTGGTACGTGATAGTAATTACTTGACAGGCAGTAAACTGGTGACTCACTCATGGCTGCACAATCCTAATGAGAGGTGCTCATTCCAAGAGTCATGACACCCCTGAGCTTGGAGGATTGTGTGTGAATATGCAGTATTGAGACTATTTCAAGTCTCCAGGAACCCTTAGAGGAGAAGACCCCCAGACTGCTGAACATAGCAGTTCATATGGCCATGATGTATGTAGCCCAGGGAGCTCACTCGGCTGTTTCTGTGCAAAAACCTGGAGCTAAGGACACCTGGGTATGAGTACAGACAGGTAAGCATCTGTTAGTGAAGAGAAAATGGAGTCGGATGCCTGTAGGCTCCCGTTGTGCCTGTTGCACCCTCTCAAAGACTCTGAATGGCCTCAACTCAAAAAACTCCAGGTGTTAGCCACAGATGATTAAATTTTTTTTTCCCCCTTCCATGTTTGTTTGCATACATTGCTTTCCCCCCTGCTGGAGGGACTTTGTAGCCATGAGTAGGCAGCAAGCTTTTCACCACGGACTGCGTCCTAGTCCTATGGACTTGGAGAGGGGGAAAAACAACCCAATGATATGTTCCAGGTTGAAGAGAAAGTGTATTTAGAATGACTATGCCACAATCTTATGGTCAGATGGGAGATATGGATGTTGGTCAAATGGGTCTTTTTGGTGTTCAGTCAAATGATCTTCCGGACAAATGTACCCAATGTGCCGGGTTAAGATAATACCAATGAACTATGCCCTTGGACAGGAAGGACTACTGTTGTGTTGGCTTGAGGGACTCTTGTTAAAATGAACTTATATTTTTTGTTTCCAAGGTCCTAACCTAGTAGAATTGTGTGTGTGTTGTCTTTAAACAGAAGAAGACATACGTAGTCTTCTGGAGAATAAAAGGAGAATGTTGTTATTGATGTACCATTAGAACTGTGATGTGTTGTAGTGTTTTCATGTATAATGTTGTGCATAGAGATGAGCGAACCTATTAAAGTTTGGGTTTGGTTTGCCAAATGGGCATATGTTCACTGAATAGATAGGCAAACAGTTCACCGAACTTCCAAACCCTATTCAAATCAATGGGAGGCAAAATCAAGGGCCCAGAAGACACCTTCAAAAGGGCACAAAAGCTACCAAACATAGTTCAAACCATTTTACAGTAGAGCCTTGCTGTTTTAGCACAGATATTATCTTCTTACACTAATACTTAGCATGCTTCAGCGCCACTGCCACCATGCCTATAGGCATGCTCATGAACCTCAAACATTCTCATGACTTCTCTGAGGTTGTCTCAGCTTACACAGCAGGTAACATACAGCAGGGAATCCCGCTGTGTGACTCGGTTCACCTCAGTTGCATCAGCGCTCGAAACACTAGCTGTCTCGTGAGAGCTGTAATATTGTGTGAGATGTAGCCTATACTGTATATCTCGCCAGAGAGAAAACAGGGGGAGCCAGCACAGCCGGAAATTGCTGAAAAAATAAATGTGTAAATACACCAACAATAATGGAAGTGGAGGAAAATATCCTCATAAAGCAAATAGATGAAGCAGCGACTCAGGGAGAAGTCATTATTATGGGGGACTTCAACTACCCTGAAATACATTGGGGAACAGAAACCTGCAGTTCCAGCAAAGGTAATAGGTTTTTGACAACTATGAGAGACAATTACCTTTCACAACTGGTTCAGGACCCAACAAGAAGGGGGGCACTGCTGGACCTAATATTAACCAACAGGCCAGACCGCATATCAAATATACGGGTTGGAGATCACTTGGGTAATAGTGATCATAAAATAATACGTTTTCAAATATCCTTTACTAAGATGTGTAGTAGAGGGGCTACAAGGACACTAAACTTCAGGAAGGCAAATTTCCAACGGTTGAGAGATGATCTTAGTGCAATAAACTGGGACGATATCCTGGGCCATAAGTACACAAAGCAAGTGGGAAACGTTTATTAGCATCCTGAATAGGGCCTGTGCACAATATATACCCTATGGGAATAAGCATGCTAGAAATAGGAGGAAACCACTATGGCTAAATAAAGCTGTAAGGGGCGCAATAAATGACAAAAAGACAGCATTTAGGGAATTAAAGCAAGTGGGTAGTGATGAGGCATTAAATAAATACAGAAAATTAAATAACATCTGTAAAAAGCAAATCAAGGCAGCAAAGATTGAGACAGAGAGACTCATTGCCAGAGAAAGTAAAAATAATCCCAAAATATTTTTTAACTACATAAATAGTAAGAAACTAAAAAATGATAGTGTTGGCCCCTTTAAAAATAATCTGGGTAAAATGGTGGATGAGGATGAGGAAAAAGCCAATATGCTAAATGACTTTTTTTCAACAGTATTTACACAAGAAAATCCCATGACAGACAATATGATCAGTGATAACAAAAACTGTCAATTAAATGTCACCTGCTTAACCCAGCAGGAAGTACGGCATCGTCTAAAAATCACTAAAATTGACCAATCCCTGGGCCCGGATAGGATACACCCCAGAGTGCTGCAGCAATTAAGTACTGTCATAGATAGACCATTATTTTTAATATTTAAAGATTCCATAATCACTGGGTCTGTACCACAGGACTGGCGTATAGCAAATATGGTGCCAATATTCAAAAAGGGAACAAAAACGGAACTTGGAAATTATAGGCCAGTAAGCTTAACCTCTACTGTGGGTAAAATCCTTAAGGGTTTTCTAAGGGATGCTATACTGGAGTATCTGAAGAAAAATAACCTCATGACCCAATATCAACATGGTTTTACGAGGGACCGTTCCTGTCAAACTAATCTGATAAGCTTCTATGAAGAAGTAAGTTCTGGACTGGACCAAAGAAATGCAGTGGATGTGGTGTATATGGACTTTTCAAAAGCTTTTGATATGGTGCCACACAAAAGGTTGATACATAAAATGAGAGCAATGGGGATAGGGGAAAATATGTGTACTGTAAGTGGGTTAAGAACTGGCTTAGTGATAGGAAACAAAGGTTGGTCATTAATGGAACACAGTCAGAATGGGTCACAGTTAACAGTGGGGTACCACAGGGGTCAGTGTTGGGCACGCTTCTTTTTAATATATTTATTAATGACCTTGTAGGGGGCATACACAGTAGAATCTCAATATTTGCAGATGACACTAAACTCTGCAGGGTAATCAATACATAGGAGGACAATTTTATATTACAGGAGGATTTATGTAAACTAGAGGCTTGGGCTGATAAATGGCAAATGAGCTTTAATGGGGATAAATGTAAGGTCATGCACTTGGGCAGAGGAAGCAAAAGGTATAATTATGTGCTTAATTGTAAAACACTGGGCAAAACTGTCACTGAAAAAGACCTGGGTGTATGGGTAGATGACAAACTCACATTTAGTGGCCAGTGTCAGGCAGCTGCTGCAAAGGCAAATAAAATAATGGGATGCATTAAAAGAGGCATAGATGCTCATGAGGAGAACATAATTTTACCTCTATACAAGTCACTAGTGCGACCACACTTAGAATACTGTGTACAATTCTGGTCTCCGGTGTATAAGAAAGACATACCTGAACTAGAGCGGGTCCAGAGAAGAGCGACCAAGGTTATTAGAGGACTGAGGGTTCTGCAATACCAAGACAGGTTATTAAACTTGGGGTTATTTAGCTTGGAAAAACGAAGGCTTAGGGGTGATCTTATAATAATGTATAAATATATGAGGGGACAGTACAGAGAACTTTCTAATGATCTCTTTACTCTTAGGCCTGAGACAGGGACAAGGGGGCATCCTCTACGTCTGGAGGAAAGAAGGTTTAATCATAATCACAGACGTGGATTCTTTACTGTAAGAGCAGTGAGACTATGGAACTCTCTGCCACATGATGTTGTAATGAGTGACTCACTACTAACATTTAAGAAGGGCCTGGATGCCTTTCTTGAAAACTATAATATTACCAGTTATATACACTAGATCCTTTGATAGGGCGTTGATCCGGGGAATTAGTCTGATTGCCATTTCTGGAGTCAGGAAGGAATTTTTTTCCCCAATGTGGAGCTAGTGTTGCCACATGGTTTTTTTTTTGCCTTCCTCTGGATCAACATGTTAGGCTATGGGTTGAACTAGATGGACTTAAAGTCTTCCTTCAACCTTAAAAACTATGTTACTATGTTACCTGTCACTACCATACTGCATGCAAATAGAGACATTTCGCAAAAGATTACCGAAATAATCTTTTGAGCCACTCTTGCACGCCAAGGAATGTCTCCGATAGAGTGGTCCTACTCTACATATTTTTACATTTCTGATGTGTCTGTAGACATCATAATACAATATAAAGAGGACCATATAAAGCTAACACTCACCTATACATGTCAGACAATGCTTCCCAAAGTGCCAGGTGGGTCAGTGAATGAAGAGCAACTGAGGCCCCCACTCCTGCGGCCTCCACCACTAGTGTCTGGGCTATTTCACAGTTAACCTTCACTGACCCAACCAGCTCTTAAGGGTAAAAGCAAGTCAGGTTCAGGTGAGTGAAGCTGCAATAAACTAGCCTGAGGGCAGGAAGAGGTAACACTGTGTGAACAGTTACTAAAAATACTGGAGTCAATGCAGATGGAAAACAGACAATATCTGGCGTGCACGGCAAGTGGTGGTCAGCCACTGTATATCTCGCCAGTATCCTTAGACAGCACTTGTGAAGAGCTGTGAAATCAGGGAGTGCAGCACAATTCAAACTTGTGGGATATCCCTGTATGACTCCTGAAGTCTGAAATGCCGTAATGTATGTGATGGCACCGCTTGTCAAACCCTCACCATGTCTATGTGCCTGCCCACACAGTATATGGGGGATGCTTTCTATGAGAGTTCAGAAGTGTTGTGCCAATGGGTAATTTTTCCCTTGAAGATTTGGCGCAGATTTTGGGTCAGAATAAAGAAATCTGAACCACATGTGAAAGAAAAAAAATATCAACATGAACACAGCAGTTTTGACCTGTCATAGACTTTGCTGGCCTCAGGATAGGCATCTATATTTTGATGCAGATTCTCAAAATTTTTATCAAATAAAGCATCAAAAAAATACACCATGGTCACATGGCCTAAGAGAGTCCAGGGAGAGCTGCAGTTATGGTGAAAGAATTCGAGGATTCCTTTTGCCCTTTCGCTACTTACACAAAGACTTGTATGGCAGTGGTAGCCCACTACAGTCAAGGTCTGAAAAAAGTGCACGTTTTTTGGATTACCTTAGCATTGCACATGTGCTATTTTCATCACGTGCAGTGGTGATGATCCTAGGACCTTATGCAATGCTAATAAAATGCTGAAAACATGCACTGTTTGCTGTCCCTAAGGACTGCACTTAGTCAGCCCTGTTGTACAAGAGTGTGTGTAGTGTCTTGCATTTCCATACCTCAGACCGTCAGGCCAAAGGCCTGTAGCTTGTTTGCCAGTTTATGTAGGGCAGTAGCAAATCACCTCTTTGCAGTATCACTCCAGCAGCTCACAAAGAATGAAGTACAAAAATGTTACTGTAGCACAGACTATAATAAGTCTCAAACACACATATGAATATCCATGAATATCCTTTTTAGTATAAGCTAATCTTTACTTTTGTGCCCAACTTCAAATCCACTTGTATTAATGTCCAAATTGATTCCTGTATGCCTGTACAAAAAATCAGTAGTCAATTACACACATCTTAGAAGGGGAACATAAATCTCCTATAAACTCTTGCATCGACCTAGGACTATTATTGTAATCGTTTACCTTGATATTGTGAAATCTTAAATGTCTGGCTAATTGTTGTGTTTTTTTAAATAAAATATGTTTGTCGCACTGACATAGTATTCGCAATTGATATTATTATTATGGCTCAAACTCCTCTTTTTTCAAATCTGTGTACTATAAAGTCCATTAACGCAGAGTCCATTAGGAGATCTAAGGTGTAGCTCAAAGGCTGCAGTTCCTCTAATCCAGCAGGAGGAAACACAACCGGCACAATACTTGGGACGGGGAAAAGTACAATTAACAAAAAACAGGCCTCGCACTTCAAAGAACTGAAAGACAACTGAAAAAAGTCCTTCGGACAAAATCGCATCTGAGGTATGAGTCAGCAACCCAAAAATATGCATTTTTTAGGGAAGTCCACTTTAATTGGAGTAAAAATGCTCTCACAGCTTTCTCAGCGCTGCTCAAGATTTTGGTCACCATTCCTCATGGTACTCCGCTGCCGGACACTTCTGGGGTCACAGGAGCTACTCCTCCAGGGCATTCTCAGCCACCACCTTCCCCCAGCACACCCCATCATGGTCACTGCTGAAAAAGTGGATGGAGGATTAAGGGATAACCACCTAGGCCCATGTAACCACTCTTGTGCGATGGCATCCCTGAGCTGAATCGTCAAGAAAGGAGGCAGGATCAGATAGTTGCTTGGAGAGGGTAGGGGTCTATGCATGGGGTGCTACACAAGGCTATAAAACAATTCCTTCTGCCTCTACTACCTCCTCATCTTCTTCGTCCTCCTCATCATGCTTCTGGATTTGTCGCTTCAGCAGCTGCGGCACTGGCTGTAGGTGTAATAATGCTGGGTATGTTGCAAGATCCTCCTGAGTCTGACACCTGGTGCATCTAGTGATCCTGGCTGGCATGGGGAATGACTCACCTCATGACTATGAGCTTCTCAGGTCCTCCTTTGGCATCCGAGCCCAGTGCTGGATCCTGATCGCTGCATATGAGGCCCAATGCAGACAGCACATACAGTTAAAATCAGAAGTTTCCATATGTTATATAAAAAGACAGATATGCATTTTTTTTCACTATTTGACATGAAATCAGAATAAACCTTTCCTGTTTTAGGTCAATTAGGATTAGTAATAAAAATGCCTTAAAATATTCTCTCATGCAAAAACAGATCACAAAATACAGATAAAAAATGCACAGTGCGAAGAAGCCCTAATTGAAAAAGGAGGTCTATGGGCCAATGTGAATTAGTTAACAGGGCCTAAAAACATATTCAACAACTATTTTTCAGGTTTTAGATAACATTCTTACCAGAAGTTAGTGGCTCTATATGTGATACTATTAGGGGACGATAATTATTTTCAACCAATTAATAGGAATAAAGTACATTTTACAAATGTCATCAGTCTCTGTTGATTTTCATATACCGTATATTGACTTATCTTATTTTGCCTCTTTTGTGCATTACTCAACAGCCAAATTATTATTGACAATGTACCTAACTACAAGCCCTAAATTATAAATGAGGTAGAGTCAGAGAGCACAGTTCTTCCAATAGGTGAAAAAAACATGTTATAAATAATAGTTGGTGAAAAGCAATTCTCAGGTCCATTAGCCATGTCAGTAGTCTGTGGTCACTAGATATTAAACCCGAGAACCACCCCCTACCTCTCACAATAAAGTTCTCCTTTTTATTAGCTGGCCTATTTCAACATTATTGGTGTAGCATGAAGCACATTTGACTTTGCTCCAGGCAGGCTAATCAAAAGAAGAGCTCCAGATACCGGTAGGTTGGAGTCGATTCTCTGTGCTTAAATCCAGCTGCCTTAGATTACTAATATGGGCCATGGAAGAGTGTACTACAAATTGATTTGGGCCAACTTTAGTAAATAGATGACAGTGGCCTAAAGTTTTGAAATTGATACAAAATTTGGTTTTCACATGGTATGCTACTTTAGTGTTTTAGATTTTTTAGTCAGATGCTTCTATGGTTACTGAAGTATATTATAAAAAAAAAGCTCACCAAAAACAGCCATATTGGCATATACTAAATGCACTAGAAGGAGGCAGAATCCCTAATAATAAAGACGGAGGCAACACAGGTGCAAAATACCAATGCGACAACCACTCTCAGTCTACCATAACATGGAGTGGGTGATTGCTGGTATTAGACATGCACACAGACAGGCTATGTTCACTGTTGGAATATGTTTAGTTCAAAAACTCCAATCCTGTACATGTAAAGATACCGTCACCTGCCGCAATCTCGGCTGGTGATGTGTGGCGATCTAACGTGCGCGCTCACGTTTTTCACTGTCGCCTCAGAATGCTGATGCGGCATCACACGCCGCAATTTCGCCCTAAACTAAGGCGATGTGTCGCTCCGGAAATCGCCACCCTAAATAAGAACCAATCTTGCCTCATTCCATCGCCGCTTCACAAGCCGCAATCTCAAAGGCAATTTGGGCGTACATGTTCAGCACGGCGAGTACATAGGCGTGCCACAGTGGTTTACACCGCGCCCCATACACGTTCATTGGATAACGCAACAGTGTTATGATTGGTCAGCCTGTTCTGGAAGGCTGGCTAATACATGACACCATTGTCTATCGGAGTTTGCACTAAGTTTGCGGACGTTGTGTAGCTGAAGATGTGTGTGGTGCTGAATGGACAGCTCTTCAAATATGGCGCCCTGTCAACTGACAGCCAATGGGAACACAGTAGCCATCACCAATCATCGCAGACGGGACGCGGACTACAGAACGCTTGAGGCACGCCTACGGGAAATCATAGGCAACGCTCTTTCCATCATTATCGTCCTGTCACACGCCACAACACGGAAATATCGCTTTACGGATTCTGGCTGTTTACTGAGCACTGTTCAGGAATCAGGCGACGGCCGAGGGGCGATTTATCGCCGCGAAATTGCCAAATCACACGCCGCAACCGTGAGTCAATGTCACGGCGATTACTCCGGGGCTGCATATCGCCTTTATGATTTCCAGGCGATATTGAAGCGTGTGATGGTACCTTTAGTGTTGTATTGCTAGATTTGTGCATTGTCAGTAAAGTTAGTTTAAAAATAAAAAAAGAGGAACACTCCAAGAGGGAATACCGTGTGACTGTAACCAGTTTCCTGTTTCTGTGCATGTGAAGAGAAGCACAGCAGCTTGCTAATGCTGCAAAGGAACATTTAAGATGTATATTCTTGTTTCCACAAAGCCCTTCATATCTGTACCTGTTTGTTGCTAATTAAAGCTATGTTCTGTTGTCAACACGCTTTCAGTGTATACTGAATTATCCGCTGCCAACATTCACATGTAGAGTATTAGAGTATTTTTTTTTATGCGGAGCTTTGATGCAGTTTTTGTGCTTTTTTGCTGCGTATATGTGCAAAAAAAGCGCAACTGCATTCACACACACTGCGCATTTTCAGCTGCGCTATTCCCGAGCCCATTTTATTATGTGGGCTATGGGGAAAGCGCACTGAAAAAGGCATAAAGAATTGACATGGTTTTTCTTTTTGTGGACACGCTTTGCAGTGAAGGTGCATCCGCAAATATACTGTATGGATCGTGTGAACGCATTTCAGCAAAGCCACTGCTTTTTCTTGAATGTGTTACCCCACTGGATTTCATTGCATTTACACTAGCGCTAAATAGCGCTATGTAAATGGTGAAATACGCTACGTGTGAATGTAGTCATAAGGTTTGCATAGGGCACCAGTCACACAGATACATGTGATGCACAGTGTCTGGCTTTCAGCCTATTGGTCATGCCCATTCTATTAGATCAGACGGGCTGCCCAGCACTATATAAGTGCACCTCATAGGACAGATACCCCAATGGGCCTGGCTGCATCCTGCATAAAAATGAAAAATGTACAAGAAAATTTATATAAAATATAAATAATAATTTGGTCTATATTTTTATATAATATAACTAGCTGTGAGCCCGATTCTAAAGAATCGGGTAGTCTAGAATGCATATATAGTTTATTTACTAATATTTAGGGGAGTGCGGTGAAATTAATTGTGTGTATACAGGTGGCTCAGTGGTTAGCACTGTATATGGTGGCTCAGTGGTTAGCACTGTATATGGTGGCTCAGTGGTTAGCACTGTATATGGCGGCTCAGTGGTTAGCACTGTATACGGTGGCTCAGTGGTGAGCACTGTATATGGTGGCTCAGTGGTTAGCATTGTATACGGTGGCTCAGTGGTTAGCACTGTATATGGTGGCTCAGTGGTTAGCACTGTATATGGTGGCTCAGTGGTTAGCACTGTATATGGCGGCTCAGTGGTTAGCACTGTATACGGTGGCTCAGTGGTTAGCACTGTATATGGTGACTCAGTGGTTAGCATTGTATATGGTGGCTCAGTGGTTAGCACTGTATATGGTGGCTCAGTGGTTAGCAGTGTATACGGTGGCTCAGTGGTTAGCACTGTATACGGTGGCTCAGTGGTTAGCACTGTATATGGTGGCTCAGTGGTTAGCACTGTATATGGTGGCTCAGTGGTTAGCACTGCGCGGTGGCTCAGTGGTTAGCACTGCGCGGTGGCTCAGTGGTTAGCACTGCGCGGTGGCTCAGTGGTTAGCACTGCGCGGTGGCTCAGTGGTTAGCACTGCGCGGTGGCTCAGTGGTTAGCACTGCGCGGTGGCTAAGTGGTTAGCACTGGGCGGTGGCTCAGTGGTTAGCACTGGGCGGTGGCTCAGTGGTTAGCACTGCGTGGTGGCTCAGTGGTTAGCACTTTAGCACTGCGCAGTGGCTCAGTGGTTAGCACTTTAGCACTGCGCGGTGGCTCAGTGGTTAGTAGTGCGCGTTGGCTCAGTGGTTAGCAGGAGTATGGTGGCTCAGTGGTTAGCAGTGAGTGGGGTGGGCAGAGTGGTCAGCGCAGTGCGGCGGGCAGAGTGGTGAGCAGAGGACAGAGGCACTCTGCCTGTCATACTTACCAGCGGGTCATTGTGTTCCCCGCCACGGCATTTTTACTCCGCCGTCGCCAGCATGTTGGCTCCACTCATGCAGAGCATTGCTCTTGTGCAGGCTCCTCTCTGCTGAGTATTGCTCCTGTGCAGCCTCCTCTCTGCAGAGAATTGCTCCTGTGCAGCCTCCTCCCTGCAGAGCATCGCTCCTGTGCAGCCTCCTCTCTGCAGAGCATTGCTCCTGTGCAGCTCCTCTCTGCAGAGCATTGCTCCTGTGTAGCCTCCTCTCTGCAGAGCAATGGTCATGTGCAGCCTCCTCTCTGCAGAGCATTGCTCCTGTGCAGCCTCCTCCCTGTAGAGCATCGCTCCTGTGCAGCCTCCTCTCTGCAGAGCATTGCTCCTGTGCAGCCTCCTCTCTGCAGAGCATTGCTCCTGTGTAGCCTCCTCTCTGCAGAGCAATGCTCCTGTGCAGCCTCCTCTCTGCAGAACATTGCTCCTGTGCAGCCTCCCCTCTGCAGAGCATCGCTCCTGTGCAGCCTCCTCCCTGCAGAGCATCGCTCCTGTGCAGCCTCATCCCTGCAGAGCATCGCTCCTGTGCAGCCTCCTCTCTGCAGAGCATTGCTCCTGTGCAGCCTCCTCCCTGCAGAGCATCGCTCCTGTTCAGCCTCCTCTCTGCAGAGCATTGCTCCTGTGCAGCCTCCTCTTTGCAGAGCATTGCTCCTGTGTAGCCTCCTCTCTGCAGAGCAATGCTCCTGTGCAGCCTCCTCTCTGCAGAACATTGCTCCTGTGCAACCTCCTCTCTGCAGAGCAATGCTCCTGTGCAGCCTCCTCTCTGCAGAACATTGCTCCTGTGCAGCCTCCTCTCTGCAGAACATTGCTCCTGTGTAGCCTCCTCTCTGCAGAGCAATGCTCCTGTGCAGCCTCCTCTCTGCAGAACATTGCTCCTGTGCAGCCTCCTCTCTGCAGAACATTGCTCCTGAGCAGCCTCATCTCTGCAGAGCAATGCTCCTGTGCAGCCTGCTCTCTGCAGAGCATTACTCCTGTGCAGCCTCCCCTCTGCAGAGCATTGCTCCTGTGCAGGCTGCTCACTGCAGAGCGTTGCTCCTGTGCAGCCTCCTCTCACCTGTATCCTGGAGATCAGCTCTTGGGGGCTCAGTCCGGGGTCCTCTGTCACCTCTATGTTCCCTTGTGATCGCAGGATGTCAGAGGCAGAGAATCACTGATGAGGACACGTCTGATGTGAGACAGCGGCATGATGTCTCCTGTGCTGACTGCAGCAATGAAAGTGCCTGTGATGATGTCACAGTCATGTGATATAGCCCCGCCCATACCAGTGACATCATCTCAGGTCCTGAGAGTGAGAGACTGTGCATGGACTCGTAAAGGCATTGCCAAAGGCATTGCGAGTGAGGAGAGACTCTGGAAGGACTCGCAAAGGCATTGCGAGTGTGGCAGGAGAGAGAGAGAGTCAGCAAGGACTCGCAAAGGCATTGCGAGTGTGGCAGCCAAGCACACGACGACGGAAACACTGCCGAATATGACGGAAGTGGCCTTAGGGTAATTATATATTAGATACTAGCAATCACCCACTCCATGTTATGGTAGGCTGAGAGTGGTTGTCACATCAGTATTTTACACCTGTGTTGCCCCTGCCTTTATCGTTGGGGCCTGTTGCATCCTGCCAGTTGCATTTATTATCTAACCTTATAACTGTTTTCAGTGAGTTGTTTTATTTTTAAATATTATGTCCTTTTTTGTGATTTTTTTCTGAAGTACAATTATAACAGTTTCATAAACTAAGATCTTGGAAGCAGTGCTGTCAACATGTTGTCAATGTAACGTCAACTCTCAGACTGTAACACACAGAAATCAGTGGTAGAAACTCAGTGTGGAACCCAGGGCAGGCGAGTAATGAAGAGTTTGTTATTTAACCCCTTAGTGACGGAGCCAATTTCCACCTTAATGACAAGACCATTTTTTGCAATTCTGACCAGTGTCACTTTATGAGGTAATATCTCTGGAACGCTTCAACGGACCCCAGTGGTTCCAAGATTGTTTTTTGTGACTTATTGGACTTCATGTTAGTGGTAAATTTAGGACGATATTTTTTTAATTTATTTGTGAAAAAAATGGAATTTTGGTGAAAATGTTGAAAATGTAGCAATTTTCAACTTTTTTTTTAACCAATAACTTTTTTAATGAATTAAACAAAGTTTAGCATACAATCAGTTCACAAGAAGACAAAGGATCACAAAACCGTAGTGAACCTAGAAATACATGAAGAAAAAGGGGAATGGGGAGAGAAGAAGGGGTCAGGAATAAGCTAGAATTACCAAAACAACATCGAAGGGATGTATTGATCAAACATCTTATGTAAGTACATGGGCAAAGCATACGGCGATGAAAGCCATGGGTTCCACCAGTTTAAGATTTTGTTCTTTTTAGAAAGAGTACTGGCAGTAGATGATTCGTACAAATAATGCTAATTTATACGAACAATAAGTTCTTCTTTACTGGGAATATGTGGAGATTTCCAGTACTTGGTGATACATTGTCTTACAGCAATCAAAATGTTCGTAATCACCGGCTGTAGAGAAGTATGAAAGTCCACTAATGATATGCCCAGCAGAGCCAGAGGACCAGACAAAACAAAAGGGATATGTGTCACGTCGTCAATAAGCGATTCAACTGTATGCCAGAAATTTTGAATATAAGGACATTCACACCAAACATAAGCAATAGTACCCTTATTATTGCATTGTTCCCAACATAAGGGGGAAAAACCAGTGCAAAATTTAGCTAAGCGGGCAGGAGGCATATACCACATTAATTTATTTTTTTTCCCTTGCTCTAGATGATTAACATAGGATGAAAATTTTGAAAAAAAAGCATTGTGCCAATCTTCTATTAGAGCTGAAAAGGAAAGGGAAGATTCCCATAAAGACATGAAATGTACGGTAATTTGGAATCATCATTATGAGATAGTAGCGAATGGTATAAAATAGAAATGCCATGTGATAATAATGTGTTTGGTTTGAAGAATCTGTGAGCTGGGTAAACGAGAGAGGAAGGCGGCAATCCGAAGAAGCCATGAGGTCTCAAAAAATGCCTGATTTGTAAATACTGGTAAAAGGAAGTTTTGGGTAGAGAATATTTTGTCATCAGATCCGAAAAGGAACTAAGGCCCGAGAGACCATAAAGATCAGAAATCCTCCGGATCCCCGCTTACCCCAGGAAGACAAGGAAATGCCCTCCATACAACATTCAATAGAATTAAGGGAGAAATATCTGTACATAAATTCAAAGCGGGAGGGGCAGAGTGAAGACCACAATTTCAATGCAGAACTCATTGGCTTTAAGAGTTGGTGGCATGGGGAGGGCTGAAGAATCTGCCCCTATCAGGAGTCTAAGAGAGCCTTTAGGGGCAAACTGGGATTCAATTAAAAACCATGGGAGAGTAGAATTCCCTTCCCACCAAATCTTTGTGGGCTCCAGTAGAGCAGCTTTATAGTAAAGAAGTACATTAGGAACTCCCAGTCCTCCTTTGGCGTATGGGAGGGTCATAATGCAACGTTTAGTTCTATGGGGTTTGTTATTCCAAATAAACCTATTAATAACGGTTTGAAAGGAAGATATGTATTTAGAGGGAACAGAAAGAGGGAGACATCTGAAAAGATATATTAGTTCAGGGAGTAATAACATTTTAGCAGCTTGAATTCTCGCCATCCAAGAAAGGAATGAATGCGAAAATTGATCAATCTCCCTCTTAATATCACCCAACACTGTCTCACAGTTTAATCTGACAATATCTTTGATATAAGTGATTTTAATACCCAAATAGGTGAAACCCAAAAGGGACCAAATAAAGGGATATTTCGCTTGAATTTGGAGCTGGAGGGGAGTAGACAAAAATAAGGGTAAGATAGTGGACTTGGAAATATTCAATTTATATAGGGAGGCTGCAGAAAATTGTTGAAGTACAAGAAAGTACCACATCATCAGCATATAGGCTGACTTTATGCTCAGTATCTCCAATCACTATACCTCTAACGTCTGGACTCTGCCTAATAATGGCAGCAGAGGTTCCATAAGCAGAGCAAAGATGAGGGGGGGAGAGGTGGCAACCCTGGCGGGTCCCATTTGATATGGGTAATACACGAGACCTGAAGCCCGCGGCCCTAACTGAAGCACAAGGGTTGGAATATAGGACCATAATTGCTCTAAAAATTCCACCAACAAGACCGAATCTCCGCAAGGTCTCAGCTATATATCCCCAGTGTACCTTGTCAAAGGCTTTCTCAGTGTCGAGTGACAGGAATACACTGGGGAGGCTCCCCCTCTCCACCACATCTAAAAGGTCAATCAGCCATCTCGTACCATCCCTGGTCTGTCTACCAGGGATGAAGCCAGCCTGATACAGGTGAACAAGGGTCAGGAGGACCACCATCAATTTATTAGCCCAGATCTTGGCATAAATTTTAACGTCGCAGTTTAATAATGCGATTGGCTGGAAATTACCAGGAGTGGTCATAGGTTTCCCTGCTTTGGGCAAAATTGCGATGGAAGCCTCCAAACCCTCACCTCCGATACGGCCTTCTGTAAGCCAGTAATTAAATAGACGCAGAAGATAAGGGGTGAGAATGTGGAGAAACTGAGAATAATAGGGAAATGAGAATCCATCCGTGCCTGGGGAAGAACGTTTTTTAGCAGTACGGACAATCTGGGATACTTCCATGTCAGTAATGGGTGAATTAAGTTGGGATAATAGGTCTGGGGAAATTTTAGGTAAGTTCGCCGTATCCAAGGAAAAGACAATGGAGGCCTCAGAGAGTTGAGTGATATCTGAGTAATTTTTAAGATTATAAAGCGAAGAGTAATAAGAAGCAAATTCCACAGCAATATGTACCGGATTATATATTTTGGAACCATCAGGCTTAGATAAGACTCAGATTTTAGAATGGGCTTCTTTTTTTTTAACCCTTTTTGCTAATAAAGAGCCTGCTTTGTCTCCCATTGAATAGAATTTTGCCTTCGATTTCCGTAAGTCGTTTTCTGCTTTTTTTAACAGTAATTGACGAATATGAAGACGCGTATTGGACAATTGTGTCAAAAGTAGCTGGGAAGGAGATTTTTTATGTTGAGCTTCTAAACAGGAAAGGGATTCAAAAGCTGCATGGAGGGCAGAGTTATATTTTTTCTTAAAAAAGGAAGCCATCTTAAAGGGATCCTGTCACCTGCAAAACGCCTCCTAAGCTAGCAAAACATGTCCCTGCACCATCCTATCACTAATCTCACACTTCTTTTGTCTCCTAAAAGCATCCTGTGAAAGTGCATAAAAACGTTTTAATACTCACTCATTAGTTATTAGAATTAGCAGTGACTATATTTATAGTCACCAAGGCGGGCTGTTTTGCAGCTCCAGGATCCACCCTGTCCCTGTGTGTTTGCTGTGATGTGCAGGCATTGCCCTCCCCCCTCTCTATCACTCACAGAAAGCAAATCATTAGTGCTGCCTTCAGTTTCAGTTTCACAGCAGCACAGACAGAGAGAGGGCTGGGTCCTGGAGCTGCTAAACAACACCCCCTGGTGACTAAAGAATATGGCCCCTGCTAATTATAATCACTAATGAGTAAGTATTAAAACGTTTTTATGCACTTTCACAGGATGCTTTTAGGAGACAAAAGGAGTGTGAGATTAGTGAATGGATGCTGCAGGGACATGTTTTGATAGTTTAGGAGGCGTTTTGGAGGTACCTTTAAGAATATGCCCCCTAACTACTGCCTTGTGGGCAAACCAAAGTGTGTCATCCCACACCTCACCCGTATCATTAGAGAAGAAATATTCAGTGATGTTTTTTTTGATAGATTGGGAGTTAGCTTGATCTGCCAGAAGATATTCATTGAGATGCCAAAAATCGGGAGGTCTAATAGCTACAGGATCCTCCAAGAAGACAGAGACTGGTGTATGGTTTGACCAGGGGATATTGAATATGGTTGCTGGAAAGACAATGGGTCAAGGCAACATCATACACCAACACATAGTCAATTCTACTGTAAGTGCCATGTCTAGGGGACATAAAAGTATAGTCCCTTTCGTTACAATGGATATATCTCCAAATATCATGGAGATTATGAGCATGAATGATGGGACCCAGCTCACTACGAGAGACTGAGGAGAAGGAACAGTCCATCTCCTTGGAGACCGGCGTGTTAAAGTCTCCCGCAATCAATTTATAACAATGCTGGATAGAATCAAAAATTTGGAAGACTCCCCTTGAAAACTTAATTTGGCCAGAATTTGGAGCATAAATTGAAGCAATGGCGTAGGGAACGTTGTTAATGAGACAGAGTATTATAAGGTATCTACCTAGAGGGTCAGCCACGGAGCGGACTAGCTGAAACGCAATAGATCTGTTGAAGAACACCGCTACTCCAACCTTTTTAGAAGTACCATTGGCGAAAAATTGGTGTGGATATAAGTCTGAGTACATTCTGACATTATCCCACTGTAACAGGTGAGTTATATCATGATGAGACCTGGATAACTGCCTTCAGACTAGTGATCTATTGCCTGGAGAGTTGAGACCATTAACATTTATAGAATATAAAGAGACACTCATGGTGGAATATGGTATAGTAGTGAAATGTAAAATATCCCTTACATGGCAACATCAGATGAATGCAAATGGATAAAATTCTAGCATGAAGACCAGGAGCAAAGGGAAGGGTAGGAAGGAGAGGGAAGACAAACAGCATAGCAAACAACATATAACAAATAAACTAGGAAGCCCTACCCGGGCAAGTCCCAAGAACAAAAAGTGAGAAAAATTCACTCAGTGGGGTAATACGCTAACCTGAGTGTGCTAACAGGTCCCAACTCAGCAGAAAATATAAAATAACAAAGAGAAACAAGAAACTGTAAAAGTTCCAGTAATACGGGAAGGCACCAGGGAATTAACAGTAGATTACTTCAGGCAACCTCCCAGTCTGATGCAACACGATGCTTGCTGGATTTCGTTCCATCCGATCTTGGGGAGTCCACAGCCGAGGATCAAGGTCTAGGAGAGATCAGGCCCCATTGGGACAGGTGTTTTCCCACCTGAGACGGGGTGAGACAGATGATGAAAGATCCATTTCTCCGAATGAGGAGCTTAGTTGGGAAGCCCCACTGGTACTGGATATTTTTATCTCGCAACACCCGCGTGTATGGCAAAAAAGCCCTGCAAAGAGCCATGGTTCCGGGTGACAGGTCCGGAAAGACCGAAATGTTAGCAAATTGGTCTGGGAGAGAGGGCCCGCTCCACAAAGCCAGCAAAAAATCTTCTTTCAGTTCAAAAAAGTGAATACGTGTGAGCACGTCTTGCGGCACGAGGGCCCCAAGTAGGATGGTTTGGGGATGCGGTGTATGCGATCAATAATCATATCTTTTTTGTCGACATGAGGCATAGCTGCTTTAATAAAATCTTGTAAGAAAGCTCTCAGGTCCACTGTTGCAATGGATTCGTCTATTCCCCTTAATTTGACGTTCTTACGCCTGGACCTGTCCTCCTGGTCCAGGGTTTTGGCTCGGGTCTTAGCAGCCATAGATTGCAGAGAGTCATGTGCATCCCATAGGTCATTATGTGAGGCGACCAGTTCCGCCATTTTGCACTCCAGGCGGTCCGTACGGGAACCCAGCTATTCAATGTCCCCTTTAATGTCTGCTACCATGGAACGAAAATCCTCCTGTAGTGAGGAACAGAGGGCCCCCAGCATATCCTTCAGGACTGCAGCGGTCACCAGAGCTTCCAACTGATCCTCTGCAGTAGCAGTTATGACAGGCTGAGAGCCTCGGCGTGCAGCTCGTACTGAGCGTGGGGAAGGCGGCGCCATATTGGGAGCAGAAGCAGGCTGCGATGGCGGGGAGAAGATATCAGCGATCCGCCTCGCGGGGTCCTTGAAGCCAGGCTTGGTCTTCCCCATACACCTCCTGGAGGATCAGGAGGCAGGAGAGAGATATGAGGAGGCCGGAAGAGCCGTTAGTAAGTCACTGCATGCCGTTGATTCGTCTCTGCGCACGGAGCTCCCGCTCTATGCGGCCGACTCCATGAATGATCATGCCACGCCCCTCCAATTTTCAACTTTTGAACTTTTATTCCATCAAATAAGAAAGTTATGTCACAAAAAATAGCTAAAGGGAATCTGTCAGGTGGTTTATGCCCCCCCACCAGCTATCACTATCTGCCCCTGTAGCTTCATAATACTATTCTAAGCATCCTTGATGTCTGAGCTCATAGTGTAATGTAAAAGGTGAAAAAAAGCTTTTATACACTTACATTTCAGTCTACACCTTGGAGGAAGGAGACTGTCTGGCAGGATATTAGTTAACTCACTATTAACTTCCATGGCTAAAGGACCTGTGTGATGTAACGATCATATGACTATAGTGGGCGGAGCTAAGTGAGCAAACTTATTATTATTCTATGGGGAATTAGGTCTGCCTATTGTAGTCACATGGTTATAACATCAAATCAGGTCTCCCAACATGTTCTAACATAAGGCTGAAATGTTAACTAATAACTTGCCAGACAGTCTCCGTCCTCCAAGGTGGAGACTGACTGCCTCATTACATAAGGAAATGTAAATGTATAAATGCTTTTTTTTCACCTTTCCCATTACACTCTGAGCTCAGACAGGGATAATTAGAATACTATTATAAAGCTACAGCTACAGACCGTGATAGCTGGGGAGGCATAAACTAGCTGACAGGTTCCCTTTGAAAAATAACATTTCCTACATGTCTACTTTACATCAGCGCAATTTTGGAAACATTATTTTTTTTTTGTTAGGAAGTTAAAAAGGTCAAAGTTCATCAACAATTTTTCATTTTTACATCAAAATTTCCCAAACCAATTTTTTAGGGAGCACATCACATTTGAAGTGACTTTGAGGGGCCTATATAACAGAAAACACCCAAATGTGACACCATTCCAAAAACTACACTCCTCAAGATACTCAAAACCACATTCAAGAAGATTATTAACCCTTCAGGTGCTTCACAGGAATGAATGCAAAGTGGAATGAAAAAAGAAATGTATTTATATTTTACCTAAAAATGTTGCTTTAGCATCAATTAATTCACTTTTATAGTGATGGCATGACAAACTGGATGCTAAAATTTGTTACCCAATTTCTTCTAAAAGCGCCGATACCCCACATGAGGTCAGAAATTGCTGTTTAGACAAACGGGAGGGCTTAGTCTTATAGCATAGGGGTGTCTCTCCTATGCTCTAAGAGCAGGTACCCTGCCAGGGGGATGACAGGTCATGAACTCAGTGAGTTCATGACAGGTCACAATCCTCAGGTCACTTGTGATCTGCATGATGATCTCCTAAGCAGATCATTATCCCTGTGTGGTCATACAGGGGTTACCTGCAGATCATCATCCCTATGTGGTCACACAAAGGTTAACTGCAGATCATCATCCCTGTGTGGTCACAAAGGGGTTAACTGCAGATCATCATCCATGTGTGGTCACACAGGGGTTAACTGCAGATCATCATCAGTGTGTGGTCACACAGGGGTTACCTGCAGATCATCATCCATATGTGGTCACACAAGGGTTAACTGCAGATCATCATCCCTGTGTGGTCACAAAGGGGTTAACTGCAGATCATCATCCATGTGTGGTCACACAGGGGTTAACTGCAGATCATCATCAGTGTGTGGTCACACAGGGGTTAACTGCAGAGCATCATCCCTGTGTGGTCACACAGGGGTTAACTGATCTGCATAATGATCTCCTAAGCAGATCATCATGCAGATCAGTTAACCCCTGTGTAACCACACAGGGATGATGATCTGCAGTTAACCCCTGTGTGACCACACAGGGGTGATGATCTGCAGTTAACCCCTGTGTGACCAAAGAGCTTATCGGGTTTTGAAAGCCCTAGGGGGCAGCATTTCTCTTTCATCCAACATGTGTGATCATGTCGGATGAAAGAGAGTATTTTTTACCAGGGGTGACTTTTTTTTGTAATTTGACAATCGCTAAACGGTGTTTACCAGTCATCACATTACCGGTATCGGTTAAAAACTGCCCGATTCCTAAACTGCAGGGTCTTGGCTACCCCCGGTAGGTGAAACCCCAGAGATTTTCGGCCATCGGGGATTTATTCCTACAGGCTTATTCCTGGCTGACTTCTAAAGACATAAGTACCCTAATTCTCCAACGTCTAAAGTCAGAAGGCCATCGCTATGGGGTTAAAACAATCTGCAGTTGGGGGAACAGGGGTTCTCCACAACTGGAAAATCCTTTTAAGTGGAATTTTCTTTTGGCAGCAGACTAAAAATTACACAAAACGTTTGAAGAATGGTTTCTATGACATTACAACAGAATGCGAAAATACCAAAAACCTACAGTATGAAAAAAAACATATTTAGCCCTTGTGAAAAGTTTTTCACTATTTTCTTAGTTTGACTGCGGATTGTAATTCCAGCTGCTGATAGGAGGGAGCATGCGTGACTACAACAACACTTATAACATCTGAAGCTCCGTAACAACAAGGGACATACATTAATTACTGCAAATAAGTTTCCATAATGCCCTAGACTTGAACTCCATGTCTACCTGATTGACATGTTTGTGGTTAAACAGTAGACACGGGGCTTTAGAATTTTTCATATATATTTTCGTAAAGAGAGTGAAAGGGGTTAATCCTATATTGTCTGCTTGGAAAACAGTCGGTAAATTCTTAGTTATTCACCAGGTCCTTTCTACGCTTACTATCTAATCTTTCCTCTTTTTAATATGGTTTGACTTCCATTAAACTTGCAGCCACCAGCACTCCTGCAATCTCATCTTTTACTAGCAGTAATCCATGTTGATAGATGCCCAGTTGGTGTCAGTGAATCCTCCTGTGTACATTGCGTGAGTTCGCTGTGTCAAGCGCCTGAAAGCTTTCTGAGAATATTTGGCATAGGTTTGGTTGCTTGCACAGTATTAAGTAATAATGCATCAGGTACCTGCAAGCAGACAGACAGAAATGGATATTTGACAGGCAAAGGAGACTCTTTTTTTTTTTTTTTAGTTGGGCAGCCTGAAACCTATTCAAAGTCACAGACTGGAGGATTTTCATTAGGTGCTGACATGTGCAGGTTTGAACGATACAAGCCAATGCAAAACTGACAAGATTTCAAGCCAAGCATGTCAGTAATTTACAGCAACCAAAGAACATTGAAATGCTTTGAATATTCATCCCGGGAGACATTTGCAATAACCACCACACTCTAATTTGCATGAAAAAAAGCAGCCTCCAAATGGTGTCCAAAATAAAGCACACAAATTCCCATAGTTTTCCCTTCAAAATAGGAACAAAAAGAAAGAGTGGAAAATGATTCCAATATTTAAAATTACATTCTAAAGAATTAATAAGTCAGCGGTAAATGTTACCATATAGTTTGGATTTTAATAAGGTTGGGCACATCAAAGTGGCAAATGAGTGAAGTCAAAATTGAGACATTATCCTAACTACAATAGTTTCATATGACACACGCAAAAAAAATAAAAACAAACTTAAAATCAATGAAAATCTGACATACAATATTAGTCCAGAAGAAGACACATTGCTTCCACAAAGGTCCATCTTTGTTCGGTGGCCAATTTACTCCTCAAGGTTTAGTTTTGCAATCTTATGCCCTACTGCAGGGTTGGGGAACTCCAGGCCTCAAGGCCACCATCAGCTCATGTTTTCAGGATTTCCTCAGGGTACGTTCACACTTGGCGATGCTCCAGCAATCCTGACAACGATCCGACCTGGCCGGGATCGCTGGTGCGTCACTACGTGGTCGCTGGTGAGATGTCAAACAGTCAGATCTCACCAGCGACGCAGCAACAATACGGCGGTTATTGGGAACCTGTCTCTCTCGGGTGTAGTATTGAGATTGTTTGTCATTGTCCTCGTCAAACACAGCAATGCACGGTGCCCAGCAGGAGCGCCATGACCAAAAAATGGTGCAGAACAGTTTGTAACAATCAGCAATTTCACAGCGGGGGCCTGGTCGCTGCTACGTGTCAAACGTAGCAAGATCGCTGTGTGGCACCTCAGGGTTAAGTTCCATAGAAATAACAACATGGGTTAACTCCCCACACAACACTGGACACTGCACTAGCACCTCTAGGCCAGAAGGGGGAGCTCAAGCAGCTCCCTGGTATATTCTGGTCTGAGGAGGAAGTAGTTAGTTGATAGTTGACAGTTGACAGTTCAGTTTAGTGCAGAGAGCACTAGGAGGAAGACTTGTAAATGGGAGCAGTGCTGAGCTCCTTACAGGGACCACTGACTACTTTCAGGCCTGAAGCCAGGGTCTGAGGAGAGGAGTACAAGAAACAGAGGAACATATCTGGGAGACTGAGTTACCTCATAACTCGCCCCAGAGGAGCACAGAGACCGGATACCGGATCCAAAACTGTGACTGAAACACGCAGCACAGAAAACACCGGGATAGTGGAGGTTGTAGATCTACACTGTACCTCAGCGAAGCAACACAGCGGGGTCAGAAGCACACGGAAAGACTCAAGTTGCCTAGCAAAAGGGGGTACCTGTGAGGAGAGACAGGGCCAGCAGCTTAGCTGAAGCGGCAGCAGGGCCACACACTCAGCACAGCAGTGGGAAGCTGAGGACTCGGACAGGGTGGGAGCAACCCGGCTCCACAGCTGCTGAGGTTGTTGTTGCATCACAAAACTTGTGACTCAGCAGTGATCTTGCTAGCGATCTTGCTTATTGTGACGGGGGCTTTAGTATTGCCCAGGTGATAATATAATCATCTGCAGAGGTGATGATTCCAACTCTTGTGCAATGCTAAGAAAATCCTGAAAACATGACCAGCCACATGCAGGACAGTGAGTAGGAGAAAAAGAGACATGACTGAACTTCTCAATTATACAGACAAAAGTTTCTTTATTGCCCTGCCTTAAAGTACCGTCACACGTAACGATATTGTTGCCGATATCGTTCAAAAGTCACGTGTTTTGTGATGCTTGAACTATGTCGAAACGACATCATTGCGTGTGACACTACAAACGAACGATCAGGACCTCAAATCAATCATTGGTCGCCCGGTGGACACGCAGCATCGCTGCATGTGACACCGGGAGACAACCAATAAGTCAGCTCCCAGCGCCTCTCACAAGCGCTGGGAGCTGGTATCCAAGGTAAACTGTGGGAATCTATGCAGCGCGCGCTGCCTAGATACCCAATGTATACCTTAGTTACCAGCCTCCTCTGCTCACCGGCTGGTATCTAAGGTACACAGCGGTTAACTAGGGACCCTAGTTACCCGCTGTGTACCTTAGATACCAGCCGGTGAGCGGAGGAGGCTGGTAACTAAGGTATACATCGGGTATCTAGGCAGCGCGCGCTGCCTAGATACCCGCAGTTTACCTTGGAGACCAGCCTGCTCCCATTTACCGCAGCCTGGCAGAGGAAGCAAGACATTGTGGAAACAATATTTAAATCGTTTCCACGATGTCTCTGGTCCATTGATCGCTGGTGAGTCTGTGTGACCGCTCACCAGCGATCTGAACGATATTGTTAGCGATCGCGCGTGCATGTGATCGCTAACAATATCGTTCATGGTATCGCTGCGTGTGATGGCACCTTTACTTATAATATGAAACAAAATTAGGAACAAAGAAAATGAGACAATTAATAGTTTTGTTCAGCTCCACACACATCCACAGATGAGTGCCAATGATTACTTTGCTCCTGCAAATATCTGCCAGAATGCACAATTTTAATGAATAGGGCGGATGCATAATGATTGTTGAACATCCACGCGTTCTGGAACCGTATGTGCAGACACAACGTTCTCAGAGATGCCCACTTCCTGGAGCAGAAGGAAGCAGTGCTGGACAACTACCGTATATACTCGTGTATAAGCCGACTTTTTCAGCCCAAAAATTGGGCTGAAAAGTCCCCCCCTCGGCTTATACAAGAGTCATATACATTCGTGCGAGGTGGGGGCTGTGTCCGGGAGCAGGAGGAGGCAGGAGGAGGCTGGAGGAGGTGGGGGAAGGCTGTAATATGAGCGGCTCGTGACGTGGAGCCGCTCATAACTTATTCATGATATGCACTGCATCCCCCGCCCATCCGCGGGGGAAGCAGTGCATATCGCCTTACAGGCTCCCCATAACAGTATGGCGCCCCCGCCACAGTAAAGCCTCCCCATGCTGCCGCTGCTCAGTGTATAATGTATAGTGTTATTAGCTCTCACCCTCTCTCAGTGCATCCTCCCTCCTCCCTCCTCCCTGCGTGTCATGTGACCGGCCGGTGACGTCATCGAAGTGAGCCCCGGTCACAGGACAAGCAGGAAGGAGGGAAGATGCACAGCCAGGACCGAGGGTGAGAGCTAATAACACTATTTATTTTACAGTGAGCAGCGGCAGCATGGGGAGGCCTTACTAAGGGTGCCTTCACATTTGCGTATGGGAAAGCAGCGTATACTGCGTTCCCATACGCAGTCAAACGCATGCGCACTGCGGTTCCTATGTTTAACATTGGAACGCATAGTGCCTGCGTTTGCTGCGTTCGGGTGCGGATGCGGACGATATCTGCTCCTTCCGGTGTCCAGCATCCGCGCCCGGGACGCAGCATGTTGCATTTTTTCTGCGCTCGGGGATCTTGGAAAATCGGCAAGCATCCCCAAGCGCACAAAACATGCATTGTCTTCAATGGGTCCTCAGTGTTCAGCGCTTGACAGCGCTGGAGAACGCTGCGGACCCGTTGAAAAATCTCCCGGTGGCCGCCGGTGATGTCACAGGAGCTCACCGACGGCCACCGGGAGATCAGCTGAGCCACTGCTGTCCTCCTCCTCCCCGCCGCTGGTAAGCACCGGGACCTGTCGGCGGGGAGTACAGCTGATGTGACAGCTGTTTGAATCTTCCCGCGCCGACATCTCCTCTCGGTGTCGGCGTGGGAAGATTCAAACAGCTGTCACATCAGCTGTTCTCCCCGCCGACATGTCCCGGTGCTTACCGGCGGCCGGGAGGAGGAGATCTCCGGCGCTGAACTCCTCCTCCGGCCCGCCCCCGGACAGCGCCGATTGGCTGCCGGGCTCCCTAGTGATGTGTCCGCAGGCGGACATTATCCGCTGCGGACACATCATAAGACACTGGTTTTGACAGCATTTGTGTCTGCATGCCATCAGCATGCAGACACAAACGCCAGTGTGAAGCCACCCTAAGCTGGGAGCTGTATACCAGGGCTGCTGGGAGCTGTATACCAGGGCTGCTGGGAGCTGTATACCAGGGCTGCTGGGAGCTGTATACCAGGGCTTCTGGGAGCTGTATACCAGGGCTGCTGGGAGCTGTATACCAGGGCTGCTGGGAGCTGTATACCAGGGCTTCTGGGAGCTGTATACCAGGGCTGCTGAGAGCTGTATACCAGGGCTGCTGGGAGCTGTATACCAGGGGTGCTGAGAGCTGTATACCAGGGGTGCTGAGAGCTGTATACCAGGGGTGCTGAGAGCTGTATACCAGGGCTGCTGAGAGCTGTATACCAGGTCTGCTGGGAGCTGTATACCAGGGCTGCTGGGAGCTGTATACCAGGGCTGCTGGGAGCTGTATACCAGGGCTGCTGGGAGCTGTATACCAGGAGTGCTGAGAGCTGTATACCAGGGGTGCTGAGAGCTGTATACCAGGCTGCTGGGAGCTGTATACCAGGGCTGCTGGGAGCTGTAGACCAGGGCTGCTGGGAGCTGTAGACCAGGGCTGCTGGGAGCTGTAGACCAGGGCTGCTGGGAGCTGTATACCAGGGCTGCTGGGAGCTGTATACCAGGGCTGCTGGGAGCTGTATACCAGGGCTGCTGATAGCTGTATACCAGGGCTGCTGGGAGCTGTATACCAGGGCTGCTGGGAGCTGTATACCAGGGGTGCTGAGAGCTGTATACCAGGGCTGCTGGGAGCTGTATACCAGGGCTGCTGGGAGCTGTAGACCAGGGCTGCTGGGAGCTGTAGACCAGGGCTGCTGGGAGCTGTATACCAGGGCTGCTGGGAGCTGTATACCAGGGCTGCTGGGAGCTGTATACCAGGGGTGCTGAGAGCTGTATACCAGGGCTGCTGGGAGCTGTATACCAGGGCTGCTGGGAGCTGTATACCAGGGCTGCTGGGAGCTGTATACCAGGGCTGCTGGGAGCTGTAGACCAGGGCTGCTGGGAGCTGTAGACCAGGGCTGCTGGGAGCTGTATACCAGGGCTGCTGGGAGCTGTATACCAGGGCTGCTGATAGCTGTATACCAGGGCTGCTGGGAGCTGTATACCAGGGCTGCTGGGAGCTGTATACCAGGGCTGCTGGGAGCTGTATACCAGGGGTGCTGGGAGCTGTATACCAGGGCTGCTGGGAGCTGTATACCAGGGGTGCTTGGAGCTGTATACCAGGGCTGCTGGGAGCTGTATACATGGTGCTGGAGTCCACCCTCGGCTTATACACGAGTCAATAAGTTTTCCCAGTTTTTGGGGGCAAAAGTAGGGGGGTCGGCTTATACACGGGTCGGCTTATACACGAGTATATACGGTATCTTAGGAGAAGAATTGCAGGATATTTTCTGATTTTATGTATTTTAATATTTCTTAAAACCAATTTTCCAGTCCTTTAATTAGACAATTCTTTTGGACATCTGTAGAAGAGATCTCACCTGCAAAAAGACATTGACACAATATAAAGTGTCTAAACAAGGACTCGCAAAATGGTCTCAAATATAAGTCTTAGCAGGAGAGAGTGGCAAACGACTAAATAAGTGTTCATAAAAATAATCTATCATAAATCAGTGCTCAATATGGGTAGAATTCTGTGTAAAAGAATTGTTAATTTCTAACAGGTAGGTTATCAAAAAATATAGGCCCAGATTCTTCAAAGCGATTCTTCAGAATTCTTGAGTAAATTGCATTGTAAGGTCACTACTTTTTGTGCAATTTGGAGTTGTGCACCAATTTGTGTGACTTCTGTTGATTTCACATTAGTTTCACCCAGCTCTGTCCAAATAGGTGAAGCTGGGGTGGACAATATGTTACAGTTCTACTAATTCATGACAAGCTGTGGCATACTTTACACCAGAAATCTTACTTGAGTCCATGACCAAAGTAAGATTTATGGTGAGGTCCACATGCCAATTGTCAGATGATTGCACCTATTAATGAATCCAACACGCCCCTTCATCAAGACCATTGTGAGCATCACCAGTCTGGAAGACCTGGAACCATAGACTGATTCTATTCCTTGTTCAGAAAAGCATGTTTTAATCTATATGCTGTCCATGAGTTTGATGGACCTCACATTGAGAGCAAATAGACAAAATGTAGACAATTTTCTAGTCCACTGGCTCTTTTTCTACACAAACAGCTGGTCCCTATTAATTTTCTTTCCTATATAGACAAGCATACAAAGCTTTGCACAGGGCCAACCATATCTACATTCTATGGATGCGACGGGACCGTTTTTCAATTCACCCTCCGACTCCAACCTAATAGAAGAGAAAATAAAACGGGGATATGGGTAAAATATGGAAATATGTTAATCTTTATTTTCTAACCCTCCCTCCCCCCTCCCCTTTTCTATCATCCTCCCCCCTCTGCCTCCCACTGGTTCCTTGTCCTTCCCTCTCTCCCCCTCCTTCACTTATCCTAATGTTTTGCCTAGTTCCCCCCAACTAATTGGAAGAAAATATTTTGATTCATTGTTTGAAGATTTTGGAATTGTATTGCTTTGTCTTCATTCACAAATAAAGAATTTATTTAAAAAATGTAAATATGTGCAAGGCTTCAATGAAATTCAGGAGGGAAATGTTGTTTAAAAAGAATCTAAACACAAGGTGGCACAATCTGTCAAGTCAGTAAGTAATAAAATCAGTTTACATAAAAAAATATAATTTTACTTACTGAAAATATGGTCAGAAAATTAACAATAAGTTAAATTAAGTTAAAATATATGTAAATATGTGCAAGGCTTCAATGAAATTCAGGAGGGAAATGTTGTTTAAAAAGAATCTAAATACAAGGTGGCACAATCTGTCAAGTCAGTAAGTAATAAAATCAGTTTACATAAAAAATTAATTTTACTTACTGAAAATATGGTCAGAAAATTAACAATAAGTTAAATTAAGTTAAAATAAATGTAAAATAAAAAGGAAATAATATAGCAGACTAGATGGACCACATGATATTTTTCTGCTATTAATGTTATATTTTATATTTTTATATTTCTGTATATTAACTAATGAGTGTTTAAAAAATCCTTGCTTAAGCTCTTTGCTTTTGTTTCACATCTATCTGATGCTTCAGAGTAGAGATATATTGCTGATGTTCCCAGTCTGTATCCATCTGGGTCATATGAAACCCTAACGATGTAATTAATTAGGTGCCAACCTTGAAGAGGAGTAGAGGGGTATTGAGGGGCATTTGGCGTTTCAGACTGCTGTTATAACTATTTATGAAAAAAATCTAATATATAATGACCTTTTGTTTCTCATATTGTGAAGATGGCACAGAAAGTAGTTTTTCATTTATGTACTTTGAAAAACATAGCAATTAACCTACACATTAACTGATCCTCTCATTTATACTAATTGAATCAGTGCATGAAGACCTCTTCGTCATTGATCTAGATAAGACAGGCTCCTCAAGCACAAGAACAATAGTCTTGTGATTAAATGAGTAAATTCTTTGCTAATCCAGATTTTAGGGACAGGTTTCTCAGTGTAAATGGAGCATAGTGGAACCTAAATGCATTACTCAAGAAATACATCAAAAACCATTCCAATGGTGACAAATCACCTGCTGATTGAACATCCGAGGACAGGACGCCATGAATGATGAAACTGCAACTAATAATTGATCAGCATTCTTTAGGGTTTTTTTCCACTGGATTGAAATAGATTAAGTCATGCACTTGATGATAATTAGGACATCTGGCATCAAAGCTTTGGGATGCTGTGTTCAAATCCTCAAATAACACTTTTTACTTTTTAAGGCCGGCTTCACACCACGTTTTTTAGGATCATGTTCCATCCATTTTGAAGAGGACAAAGCAGGATCGTTTTTAGCCTCCCATGCATCCCTATGGTGCTGTATATTGGTCATAAATGGCCATCCAGTTTTGTCAATTCAGTCCCGTTTTTGTTTTTGTCCTGTTTTTTCCTGGCCCCAAAATTGGAGACTGCTCTGATTTTGGGCTCCGACCCAAATCGGACAGAAGCAAATCCGGAGAGATCTGGCACATATAGTGTGGGAATCTATGGGCGCAGCATCCGGGAAAAAACAGGATTGTTTCCTAGATCCAGTTTTAGTGTACTGAGCATGCTCAGTACACTAAAACTGCTCTGCTCCTGTAATTTCACTTTAGCAGTGTATCTACATACACTGCTAAAGTGAAATTAAAGAAAGCAATGGTTAAAAATAAAAAAAAAATCCTCACCTCTCTGCCGAGTGTCCCGCGATGTGAGGTGTCCACGTTCGATGGCTGTAGGACCTTAATCAGCTGACTAGGAGCGGCGGCTACCCAATCAGCTGATGTGTCACATAACAGCATCATCTGAGCAATTTAAATCATCCACCCGCTGATCAGTTTTGGCTGGCAATTTAAACCGCTCAGCTGATGCTGTCGTTTGACACATCAGCTGATCGGGTTGCCACCCTGCCTGGTCAGCTGATTAAGGTCCTGCAGCCATCGGACGTGGATGCCTCGCATTGCGGGACACTTGAAGTGGTGAGCATTTTTTTTTTTACTTTCAAACATTGAATTCTTTCCCTTTCGAAATGTATGTAGATACATAGTGAAAGTGAAAGTACAGCTCCCAGCGCTTTCTGTGTCCCTCAAAATCCCGGACACAGAAATGTCATCCAGAGTTACACATCTGTTCCTGTCCGTTCCTGTCCGTGTGGTCCTGCAAAAAACAGAATCCCCACGGACAGGAACAAAACCTTGGTGTGAATCCAGCGTCAGATTTCTTTAATTAGAAAGTAGTTACAATATTGTCTTCCTTATATAATTAGTAAATATGAACGGAATGTCTTAAAGGGGTTGTCTGGGCTAAGTGTAAGGTGGAAATGCATCATGCCGAATCCTAACCGTATGTAATGTTCACAGTTTGAGTTCCATTCTGTTATGTCCGGCTATAATCATGTGACTACTTAACTACTTATATGCGATTTACAAATTTTTATGGTACCAACCACTTTTTCTTACACTTCTCTCTAAGTAGGCAGTACATGAGCAGTCAGCATGTGATCCAAGTCTGCAAATGGCATATGAGTGGTCATGTGATCACCGTTGGATGTGTACAATAGAGCAAAATACTCACACTGAGTACATTACACACTCTTAGAGACGTAGCATGGCTTGGCACGCGGTTTGAATGCCGCGGCGACCAATGAGAGGCGCGGCATTCAAACTGCGTGCGGCTTGGCGGGAAATGTGAATCCCGCGCTGCTGATGCCGTGCCTCTCATTGGTCGCCACATCATGGTGCCATATTTGAAATACAATTTGCTCAGTGTATTTCAAATATGGCGCAATGGCGAGCTCCGCAATTCTGATTGGCCGCCGCGTTCAGCAGTGACCAATCAGAATAGCGGCGCTCGCCATGGCGCCATATTTGAAATACAGTGTGCTCAGTGTATTTCAAATATGGCGCCATAGCGCGCACCGCTATTCTGATATTCATCCCTGAGGAAGGCGCCGGGTGTGGCGCTGAAACGCGTAGGAGGAATAAAGAGGATGAAAAGCTGACTGACTCTTTGGTGAGTTATTTGAACCCAGAGCAGCGCGGACCGTGGTACACCATCACTCCCATCATTTTCTTGGATCATACCACTATCCAGTGGTAGCTGGAGGTCCTGCAGCAGCTTGGAACATTTGATTCCGAAACGCCTTCAAACCAGTTGTGGGGATCACAACTGGACCAGGTGAGCGGCTTCATAGCACCACCACACTACAACTAGTGTCACTAGTGATAGGGCACTATTGCGCCTCTTGTCCCCCTCCCCTTTATATTTTACATTATGTTATTCTTGAGCTATCAAGAGATTTCATAATTTTTATGACAATCCATACATAAATGCAAAGCAAATCACTAATGTATGTATACTAGCTGTAGTACCCGGCTACGCCCGGGTTAATAAATAACTGCTGTTAGCTATAACAAAATAGAATTTGAATATGTCATATTAATGACCTGTAGGAAAATAGAAGCTGAAGCTGTGATTGGTTGCTATAGGCAGCCTGATAAATCTCCAGCCAACAGTAAACCCTCCCCCCGGCCGGGCAGTATATGTTACCTCACATATACACATAATAGACAGCTCATGTGACTGACATCTGCCTTAATTATCTCTATGGCGCATGTGTTGCACATTGGCTGTTTTTAATCAGATGTTTATTTGTGGAAATTAAAGATACCAGACGTATTAGGCGAGTTGTGTGAGGCGATTTGTGCACATCTGTGTCTGTCTGTGTGGTGTGTGTGTCCCTGGGGTGTGTGTATCCCTTGGGTGTGTGCGTGTCCCAGTGGTGTGCGTGTGTCCCTGTGGGGGGTCCCTGTGGTGTGTGTCCTTTTGGGGGGGAGGGGTGTCTCCGTGGTGTGTGTCCTTGTGGGGGAAGGGGTGTCTCTGTGGTGTGTGTCAATCCCTATGGGGTCTGTGTGTTCCTGTGGGGTGTGTGTGGTCTCTGTGTCCCTGTGGTGTGTATGTGTGTATGTCCCTGTGGTGTGTGTGTCCCTGTAGCGTGAGTGCAAGTGTCCCTATAGGGTGTGTATGTGTGTGTGTCCCTGTGGTGGGGGTGTCTGTGTGGTGTGTGTCTCTGTGTTGTGTGTGTCTCTTTGTGGTGTGTGTGTTTGTGTTCGGGTGCATGGTGAGCATCCAATGTTGGGGCTCTACCTTAGCTGTTACTCTTTGTGTGCATGTGGTGTGTAGACATGTCTCCGTGTGTGGTGAATATTCCATGTCAGGGCCCCACCTTAGTGACTATATGCTGGTATATGCTGTTAGTCTTTGGTGCTGTCATTAAGCCTCTCTCATTCACAACTGTTAACTGGTAACAGTCTCTTTCTCTCCATTATGTAGATAGGGCCAAAACTGTTTGGTGAATTGGAACGCGCGGGGTTAAAATTTCGCCTCACAACATAGCCTATGACGTTCCTGGGGTCCAGACGTGTGACTGTGCAAAATTTTCTGGCTGTAGCTGTCAGCTGTCGATTTTCCTCCAACACTTTTCCTTTCACTTTTTCCCCATTATGTAGATAGGGGCAAAATTGTTTGGTAAACTGGAACGCACAGGATTAAAATTTGACCTCACAACATAGCCTATGACGCAAAATTTTGTGGCTGTAGTTGCGACGGTGTAGATGCCAATCCCGGATATACATACATACATACATACATACACACATACATACACACACACATTCAGCTTTATATATTAGACTAGCTGTATACCCGGCTACGCCCGGGTTAATAAATAACTGCTGTTAGCTATAACAAAATAGAATTTGAATGTCATATTAATGACCTGTAAGAAAATAGAAGCTGAGCTGTGATTGATTACTATAGGCAGCCTAATAAATCTCCAGCCAACAGTAAACCCTCCCCCTGGCCGGGCAGTATATGTTACCTCACACATACACATAATAGGCAGCTCATGTGACTGACATCTGCCTTAATTCCCTATATGGCACGTGTTGCACATTGGCTGTTTTTAATGAGATGTTTATGTTTGGAAATTAAAGATAGCACACATGTGAGGCGAGTTGTGTGAGGTGATTTGTGCACATCTGTGTCTGTCTGTGTGGTGTGTATGTCCCTGGGGTGTGTGTATGTGTGTGTCCCTGTGGGGTGAGTGCATGTGTCCCTATAGGGTGTGTATGTCCCTGTGGGGGGGGTCTGTGTGGTGTGTGTTTCTGTTGTGTGTGTCTCTTTGTGATGTGTTTGTGTCCCTGTGGGATGAGTGCATGTGTCCCTATAGGTGTATGTGTGTGTGTCCCTGTGGGGGGGGGGGGTCTGTGTGGTGTGTGTGTGTATCTGTGTTGTGTGTGTCTCGTTGTGGTGTGTGTGTCCCTGTGGGGTGAGTGCATGTGTCCCTATAGGATGTGTATGTGTGTGTGTCCCTGTGGGGGGGTCTGTGTGGTGTGTGTGTCTCTTTGTGGTGTGTGTGTGTGTGTGTGTCCCTGTGGGGTGAGTGCATGTGTCCCTATAGGGTGACTATGTGTGTGTGTCCCTGTGGGGGGGTCTGTGTGGTGTGTGTGTCTGTGTTGTGTGTGTGTGTCCCTGTGGGGTGAGTGGATGTGTCGCTATAGGGTGTGTGTGTGTCCCCGTGGAGGTGTGTGTGTGTGTCTCTGTGTTCTGTGTGTCTCTTTGTGGTGTGTGTGTTTTGTTCAGGTGCGTGGTGAGTATCCAATATTGGGGCTGCACCTTAGCAACTATACACTTGCTGTTACTCTTTGTGTGCGTGTGGTGTGTATACATGTCCCCGTGTGTGGTGAATATCTCATGTTGGGGCCCCACCTTAGTGACTATATGCTGGTATGTGCTGTTAGTCTTTGGCGCTATCATTAAGCCCCTCTCATTCACAACTGTCAGCTGGTAACTGTCACTTTTTCCCCATTATGTAGATAGGGGCAAAATTGTTTGGTGAATTGGAAAGCGTGGGGTTAAAATTTCACCTCACAACATAGCCTATGACGCTCCCGGGGTCCAGACGTGTGACTGTGCAAAATTTTGTGGCTGTAGTTGCGACGGTGTAGATGCCAATCCCGGATATACATACATACATACATACATACACACATACATACACACACACATTCAGCTTTATATATTAGACTAGCTGTAGTACCCGGCTACGCCCGGGTTAATAAATAACTGCTGTTAGCTATAACAAAATAGAATTTGAATATGTCATATTAATGACCTGTAGGAAAATAGAAGCTGAGCTGTGATTGATTGCTATAGGCAGCCTAATAAATCTCAAGCCAACAGTAAACCCTCCCCCTGGCCGGGCAGTATATGTTACCTCACACATACACATAATAGACAGCTCATGTGACTGACATCTGCCTTAATTCCCTATATGGCACATGTGTTGCATATTGGCTGTTTTTTATCAGATGTTTATGTTTGGAAAATAAAGATAGCACACATGTGAGGCGAGTTGTGTGAGGTGATTTGTGCACATCTGTGTCTGTCTGTGTGGTGTGTGTGTCCCTGGGGTGTGTATGTGTGTGTCCCTGTGGGGGATTCTGTGTGGGTGTGTGTCTCTGTTGTGTGTGTCTCTTTGTGGTGTTGTGTGTCCCTGTGGGTGAGTGATGTGTCCCTATAGGGTGTGTATGTGTGTGTGTCCCTGTGGGGCGGTCTGTGTGGTGTGTGTGTGTATCTGTGTTGTGTGTGTCTCTTTGTGGTGTGTGTCCCTGTGGGGTGAGTGCTTGTGTCCCTATAGGTGTGTATGTGTGTGTGTCCCTGTGGGGGTCTGTGTGGTGTGTGTCTCTTGTGTGTGGTGGTGTGTGTGTCTCTGTGGTGAGTGATGTGTCCCTTAGTGTGTGTGTGTGTGTCCCTTGGGGGGGTGCTGTGTGTGTCCTATGTGTGTATGTGTGTGTGTCCCTGTGGGGAGGGGTCTTGGGTGTGTGTGTGTCCCTGGGGTGTGTTTGTGTTGTGTCTCCTGTGGGTGGTGTGTTGTAGTGGTGTGTTCCTTCTGCCTTGTTAGTGTGTGTCTCTTTGTGGTGTGTGTGTGTCCCTGTGGGTGATTTCATGTTGTCACCTATACAGGGTGTGTTATGTGTGTGTGTCCCGTGTGGGGGCATTGTTTGGTGTGGGGTGTGTATCTGTTGTGTGTGTCCTCTTTGTGTGTGTTGTCCCTGTGGGGTGTAGTGCATGGTTGTCTCCATATAGGGTGTGTATTGTGTGTGTCCCTGTGGGTAGGGAGGTGTCTGTGTGGTGTGTGAGTGTGTCTCTGTGTTGGTTTGTCTCTGCGTGGTGTGTTCTCTTTGGTAGTGTGTGATTGTTGTCCCTGTGGGGTGAGTGCATGTGTCCCTATAGGTGTGTATGTTGTGTGTCCCTGTGGGGGGGGGTGTCTGTGTGTGTGTGTGTGTGTCTCTGTGTTGTGTGTGTCTCTGTGTGGTGTGTGTCTCTTTGTGTGTGTTGTGTGTTTGTCCCTGAGGGGTGAGTGCATGTGTCCCTATAGGGTGTGTATGTGTGTGTGTCCCTGTGGGGGGTCTGTGTGGTGTGTGTGTGTCTCTTTGTGGTGTGTGTGTCCCTGTGGGGTGAGTGCATGTGTCCCTATAGGGTGGCTATGTGTGTGTGTCCCTGTGGGGGGGTCTGTGTGGTGTGTGTGTCTGTGTCATGTGTGTCTCATTGTGGTGTGTGTGTGTGTGTCCCTGTGGGGTGAGTGCATGTGTCGCTATAGAGTGTGTGTGTGTGTCCCCTTGGGGGTGTGTGTGTCTCTGTGTTGTGTGTGTCTCTTTGTGGTGTGTGTTTGTTCGGGTGCGTGGTGAGTATCCAATGTTGGGGCTGCACCTTAACGACTATACACTTGCTGTTACTCTTTGTGTGCGTGTGTTGTGTATACATGTCCCCGTGCGTGGTGAATATCTCATGTTGGGGCCCCACCTTAGTGACTATATGCTGGTATGTGCTGTTAGTCTTTGGCGCCATCATTAAGCCCCTCTCATTCACAACTGTCAACTGGTGACTGTCACTTTTTCCCCATTATGTAGATAGGGGCAAAATTGTTTGGTGAATTGGAATGCGCGGGGTTAAAAATGTCGCCTCACAACCTAGCCTGTGACGCTCCCGGGGTCCAGACGTAGGACTGTGCAAAATTTTGTCTCTATAGCTGACAGCTGTCGATTTTCCTCCAACTCTTTTCCATTCACTTTTTCCCTATTATGTAGATAGGGGCAAAATTTTTTGGTGAACTGGAACGCGCAGGGTTAAAATTTCACCTCACAACATAGACTATGACGCTCCCGGGGTCAAGACGTTCAACTGTGCAAAATTTTGTAGCTGTAGCTGGCAGCTGTCGATTTTCCTCCCACACGTTTCCTTTCCCTTTTTCCCCATTATGTAGATAGGGCCAAAATTGTTTGGTGAACTGGAACGCGCGGGGTTAAAATTTCGCCTCACAACATAGCCTATGACGCTCTCAGGGTCCAGACGTGTGACTGTGCAAAATTTTCTCTCTATAGCTCACAGCTGTCGATTTTCCTCCAATATTTTTCCATTCACTTTTTCCCCATTATGTAGATAGGGCCAAAATTGTTAGGTGAACTGGAACGCGCAGGGTTAAAATTTCGCCTCACAACATAGCCTATCACACTCTCGGGGTCCAGACGTGTGACTGTGCAAAATTTTGTGGCTATAGTTGCGACGGTGTAGATGCCAATCCCGGATATACACACATACACACATACACACATTCAGCTTTATATATTAGATATATATATTAAGAATAGTCAAGTGCTTGGTAGAATGCTCCATAAAACTAAAGTGTAACACATTTTTGGTGAAGGGTTGAAACTGTAGAAAATAAGAGCAGTCATATACTCACCAGGTTCATCGTTGCCTCAGCACTGCTGTCATGGTCTTTGTTGGCAGGTGTTAGAGAAGCAGTCACAACTCAGAACACGTGAACGATAGAGACAATCATTTATTTTAGACAGCTGCAACTTTGCAATTTATTTCTTGTATCCCAGATTATTCCATTAAATACAAAACCCTTTATCCTAAATTCCAAAATACTCTGGCCAGTCAAGTCTATAAGCTGTGTTTAATATTGCTATTTGAAAATTATTAAAGCAAATGAGGCTGTACAATTACATCGGGCAAGTGTACCTTTACTGTACTCTTTATTATAAAGGGTATAAAATGTCATGTTTTAATATTTGATCCTTTTTTATTTCTTATAAGATGACAAAACAATAGAAAGCATGGTGGAACAGTGTAAATCTAGATTATGCTTGGAAAGTATTACCAAATACCATCAGACCCATAATAAAGAAGCATGGAAGTAGTACTCAATCATCTGCAAAAGCAACATATGACAGGAAAAACATACAAAAGGAAAATGACCATTACAATTATGTATATTACCACCATATCACAGTTTTTATCTGAAACATCTTGCAACTTTGGTGAATCCAATGGATTATTAACATTATATTGTATGACATGAATCTACCTGGAACATATCCACGTACTTCTCTTGTGTTTGTTCTTACAGATATGGAAATATTGTTACAACACACAATTATGCTCAACAAACAGTTTCATTTACTCAGCAGCCCAAAGGATACACATGCAAAATAAACTTGACAAGAGTTTAGTGTCTGTGACTTATGTCAAAAGTAAGAGGATGCCTGGTTTGTTATTAAACAATGTTTGCTCACCTCACTTTTGTATCCTTCAGGTCTTGTGGTCACTGTGTCATTGTAGATAAGTGTTTATGGTAATCAGAATTTGAACAAAGACAGAAGAGAAATTCAGCATATCCGTCCAGTAGGTCAAAATCTCATGATTCTTCTGGTGAGCTTTTCCCTTTCCGTAATCAGAGTTTATTTTTTGTTTCAATGTATGCTTGTTCAAGACAAATTAGAAACATAACAAAAATATTTTCTTAGATCCAAAACTTCCCTTGACCTCTATAAGGGTGCAGTCTGACAGCCCTATAAATTGGACGAGGATTGCATCACACTGCACATACTGGCTGAAGATCTACTGACCAAAGTGGCAGCTTCATGTATTTCTATGCAGCTGTCATGCACGGATGAGGAGAGCAGCCGACCAGCCCAAGTTTTGTGATGCAATCCTTGTCCGAGTAAGGCTATGTTCACACTTTGCGTATTGTGGCGCGCTTTTTTACTTGCGCTTTTCAAAATATGCAATGTGTTTTGTGTCTGCCAGCAAAGTGAATGGGAAATTCGCTTTGCCGTGCAGACACTGCGTAAAAAGTGCTTTTTCTGGGAGAAAACGCAGCTGCGTAAAGAATTGAGATGTCAATTCTTTACGCAGGAGCTCCTGCGTTTTCTCCCTCTGATGTCATAGAGGGGAGGAAGAATCCTGCTTCCTCCTCCTCTCTGTGACAGCTGTGACCGCCCATTAGATTTCGCAGTGTATTCATTTCATGCGAAATCTAAATTAAACAAAGCCAAATGTATGTAAAATAAAAAAGAATAAAATACTTAAACTCCGACGCCTTTTCCCGGTGCCCGGTGGTGAGGCCAGGCGATGTGTGTTCTGCCAGGACCTGCCATGATGTCAGAGGGGCGTTCCCGGCGCTATTGGTCGCTCGCGGTCATGTGATACATATCACATGACTGTGAGCTGCGAACCAGAGCTGGGAATGCCCCTCTGACATCACAGCAGGCTCTCGCAGGAAACACATCGCCTGGCCTCACCACCGGACACCGGGAAAAGGCGTCAGACAGGTAAGTATTTCATTCTTTTTTTATTTTACATACATTTGGCTTTGTTTAATTTAGATTTCGCAGTGTATATTAATACACTGCGAAATCTAATGGGGCGGTCACAGGTGTCACAGAGAGGAGGAGGAAGCAGGATACTTTCTCCCCTCTGTGACATCATCTGCGCTTTCTGGGGTAAAGAAAGTGCAGTTCGTGAAAGCCCCTGCGTATTTTGTTGCGTTTTTTTGAGCGGCCGAAATTCGCAGCAAGAAGCGCGCACAAAATCCGCAACAAAGTACGCAAATGTGTGAACGTAGCCTTATACAGTTGTCTGATTGCAATCTTTTTTTTTATTAAATCTGTGTACTATTCAATTACCTTGCACTGTCTTTAATTAGTAACTAGTAGATATGGGCAAATTGATACAATGAAAACCAAATTGGTGTAGAATTTTATGAAATTGGCAGGTCCTGGATAATTTGAACAATTTTTGGTTAGATTTATATGAAAAGTATAAAGAAAATGCCTGCTTTTATGTTTGGACCTTCTGCAATGGACAAACAACCACAGAAGGTTGACATGATCTGAGAGACGATCAAGCTGATGCTAACTTACCATAATGCCTCACGGCTTTCACTTCACATTGAATAACCCAGACAATCAAAAAGGACTATCATAACATGTATAACAGCCAAGGCAGAGAATGCAACAGCCATTTTAAGGTTATTTAGGATGGTGTGAGATCTTCAGGGCTTACAGCTCAGCAATAAAGACAGGAAGAGAATGTTCTAAAACATTGGACAAGTACTAATGTGTAATGTGTTGTACAAGTGCAACACTGAAGAAGATGAGTGAAGCAATTTACAAATACAGACATTAAATTTATTTCTGCTGTTTTTGCAGGACAATTTATACTTTTAAATTACATAATTAATTTTAACATATAGCGTACTGGAAACTGGGAGAAAAAATTCCAAGCGCGGTGAAGTTGCAACAAAAAGTGCAATTATACATTTGTTTTTGGGGTTTTTCATTTACCATGCTCCCTGTATGGTAAATTGACCTAACAGTATGATTACTCTGGTTGGTATGAGTTCATAGTTACCAAAAATGTATAGTTTTTATATTATTATTTAAGTGGTGAAAAAAATGTAGAAATTTGTCAAAAAACAAATTGTTCTTTTGCCGCCATTTTCCAAGACACATAACGTTCTCAATTTTCGGGGTCTGGGGCTGTTTGACGGCTTATTTTTTGTATCTTGAGCTGATGTTTCAAATGATACAATTTTTGGGTAAATGTGTTGTTTTGATTGCCTGTGATTGCATTTTATTGCAATGTCGCGGTGATCAAAAACACTTAATTTTGGCTTTTCGACTTTGTTTTTCATTACACAGTTTAATGATTGGGTTAATTTAGTTTATATTTTGATAGATTGGGCATTTCTGAATGTGGCAAAGCCAAACGTGTATTTTTTTTTTCTGTTTCATGTTCAGTGGGATAAAGGGGGTGATTTGGACTTTTGTATTTTGTTTATTTTTTTCATATTTTTGAAAACGTTTGTTTTTTCTTTTTATCGAATATACTAGTCCTCTTAGGGAATTTGAAGTCGGCACTATCCGAGCACTTGTGCTGTACAGAACCATGTTAATTCAGCACAAATGGTCAGAAGATCACCTTGGATACAGATGGTACTCTTCAATACCAGGTGACACCAAGGGCACTGACAAAACCCTAAAAGCAAACCTTAGAAATATTCTACCTGACTGTGGAGGTTGACACCCTAAATAGTAAGTAGATATGGCTCCCCCACTCACCAATGACTTAACTTACACTGCCCTATATTTCCCTGTTTTAAGGCTGAAACATAGAAATAATACCCACAGAGAATGCTAGTTGTCATTAAGGTGTGCGTTGTGAATGATAAATGTGTGTTACAACTTGGTATGGAACACTTTATGCTATATTTCTAATGTATTATCCCTGCTGCCTTCCTATTGATCTACTAGCTTTATGGACAACTAGCATCTCCATGGATATTGTTTTTATGTCTCACCTTTACAACAGGAAAATATAAGGTGAGCTGTCAGTGAATGGACATTCCATATTCATTCATTATTTACGATGCTAACCTCCACAGACAGATAGAATATTTATAAATTTCCACAATTACCAAACATTAAGGTCACGTGCTCACATTGAATCTTTAGTGAGATTTTTACCTCAGTATTGGTAAGGCCATGTGCTCACATTGAGTATTTGGTGAGGTTTTTTTACCTCAGTATTTGTAAGTCAAAAATAGGAGTGGAACTATCAGAGGAAAAGAATAACAGCAACACATCACCATTTCTGTATTTATCTCCCACAATTGGTTTTGGCTTATGTGGGTCCAGTTGCCACAATATTAAACTTGGAAGCAAGGAAGGTATCCACCTAAGGCGAAACACATGCACAACACCTTCACAACTCCAGACCAGAAGGGGGAGCTCTAAAGCCCGAGTTCAGTGCAGGTTCCCTATAAATTCTGGTCTGGGGCATGGTTAGGCAGTTCAGTTCCTAGGAGGACTGTAGAAGACATCCTACGGTCGGGTGCCATGTCAGGCCCATCTGAGGAAACTGACCATCCAGTGTGAGGGCAAGGTCTGAGGGAAGTGGAGAAAAGGTGTGGGGAGCGGAACAAAGCCAGTTCGCCCCAGCACCAAGCGCAGAAAGGACATCGGAGTCCGAGGTTGCAAGGGACTTTATGCCCTGCAGTCAACACCGGAGGGTGGGTATTTCCACGTTGCTCGCCCAGCACAAGGCCAGGAGACACAGCCGCTTCGAAGAGAGGTCAGGAGGACGCAGTGAAAGGATAGTAACACCAAAAAGGCTCAAGCGGCCTGTCACACGGCCAGAACAGACAAGAGAGGAGAGGGTCACAGCACAGCTTCAAGCAGCCAGGGCCCACAGGGAGCAGCACAGTAGGGAAGCCTCAGGACTTGCCAGGTGTGGAAAAACCTGAACTTGCTTCCAGGCTCTGGACCCCTAACACCACTTGTGAACTGTGCCCTGGATGAACCTGCTTCTGACTTCAGTAAAGGTAAAGGAGACTGTTACCTCTGTGTCTGTCAGTTATTCTTTACACTACGTTCTTGCACCCCCAACGAAAGTATCATCTCCATAAACTTTCTAGTTGCCCTGGGGACCTGCTCTTCCCATGGAGAGCTGAACTATCCTCCCTGCTACTCCCATCATCCCCAGAAGTCCCGACTGCAGCAGCGGCTATAACGGCTGCATCCCATGGGTGGCGTCATGATACAAACTTTCATTTTCGCTTTTATTTTATTTTCATCCATTTTTTTAAATTCCCTTTTTTAACTGATCGCCCGACGAGGGGGATCACTGATCGGTCACGCCGCCATGACATCCCACAGTCCCAGACGACGACGAGATGGCTCGGTTCCAAGTATCCACAGTCCCCGCCAAGGGCAAGTCACTTATAAATACTGAGGTAAAAAACTCACTAAATACTCAAGGTGTGCCTCTTCTGGAAGAAAAACTCACCATGTTTTTGTATCTGATTTATGCCATTTGCTTTTTAATGAAGTCACTGGCAAAAAGGGTTAAAAAAAAACAATTGACATGCAGCTGATTTTTTTCTGCACCAAATCTGTATGAAATCTGCGAGGAAAAAATAAGCAGCATGTGCACAACACTTCATATTTCTCATTGACCTTGCTGGGGTAAAGCTAGATATGCAGATTCTACAAAAACTGCACCAAAATCTGCTCCAAAAAAAGCATCAAAAATGCAGTGTGTGCACAAGGCATTATTGTTTTATTTTTATATTCATCTAGATCAACATGTTAGGCTATAGAGAAGAATACCTATGTACAAATGTGAAAGGCTCTAAATCAATAAAAAAATATATATATATTCTTTACTAAAGGGAACCTGTCACCCCACCAGGACCTAATAAGTTAAAACAGCAGCCTTCAGCAGCGCCTATGGTGCATTTAGTGAAGATGGCTCTTATTATTCTACCCCCACCAGGAAACCAAAATAAACACTTTATTAGATATTAGTTTAGGTCCGGGAGGTATACTCCCCTCCCAGGACCTAAACGCCTGGCTGCTATTACCCCTCTTTCTCTGCTGTCTGGGTCCCTCCTTCTCTCATTCTTCGGAGCAGTGTCGGAGTGTTCTCTCATCTTTTGGGCATTTCCGTGAGCTCTGCCCGAGAACTGAGGTCACATGGTATTATGCAGCATCAGATTCCGCCCTGTGTGGCCTTATGCTTTAGGCAGACAGCGGGGCTTGGTATATGGCAAGGAGTTTTCCCTCGCCAGATTCCCATCCCTGCAGCCTGCGTAAAGTATAAGACCACACAGGGTGGGATCTTATTCTGCATAATACCATGTGACCTCCTCAGCTCTCAGGCAGAGCTCACAGAGTTGCCCTAGAGCTGAGAGAATGCCCCGACACTGCTCCGAAGAATGGAGAAGAAGGGACCAGGACAGCAGAGGAGGAAGGGTAACAGCAGCCAGGTGTTTAGGTCCTGGGAGGGGAGTATACCTCCTGGACCTAAACTAATATCTTATCAAGTATTTATTTTGGTGTTCTGGGGGTAGGATAATAAGAGTCACCTTCACTAAATGCAGCATAGGCGCTGCTGAAGGTGGCTCTTTTAGCTTAATAGGCCTTGGGGGAGTAACAGGTTCCCTTTAAATAACATAATTAAAAACATAAAAAATAGACATACAAAAGTCAGAAAGGTATATATCCTGTTTCTCCAAAAATAAGACAGTGTCTTATATTAATTTTTACTCCCAAAGATGCGCTAGGTCTTACTTTCAATGGATGTCTTATTTTTCCAAAATCCCCATCATCCCCTTGCAGCCCCTAATATCCCCATCATCCCCTTGCAGTCCTCAATATCCTCTTGTAACACCCATCATTCCCATGCAGTCCCCAATATCCCCATCATCCCCTTGCTGTCCCCAATATCCCCATCATCCCCTTGCAGCCCTCAATATCCCCATCATCCCGTTGCGGCCCCCAATATCCCCATCATCCCCATGTAGCCTCCAAAATCCCCATCATCCCCTTGTTGCCCCAATATCCCCATCATCCCCTTGCAGTTCCCATCATCTCATTGCAGCCCCCAATATACTCATGATGCCCATGCAGCCCGCAATATCCCCATCATCCCGTTGCAGCCCCCATCATCCCCTTGCAGCCCCATCATCCCCATGCAGCCCCCAATATACCCATCATTCCCTTGCAGCCCCCAATATCCCCATCATCCCTTTGCAGTCCCCATCATCCCCATGCAGCCCCCAATATCCCCCTCATCCCCTGGCAGCTCCCAATATCCCCATCATGCCTTTGCAGCTCCCAATATCCCCCTCATCCCATGGCAGCCCCCAATATCCCCATCCTCCCCTTGCAGCCCCCATCATCTCCTTGCAGCTCCCAATATCACTTTCATCCTCTTTCAGCCCCCAATAATCCCATCAACCCCATGCAGCCCCCAATGTTTCCATTACGGTACATGCAAAAAGCACGCACCCACACACACCCACACACACCTTTTATCACTGGTCCTCCAGTTCACGCTATATACTATTCTGGTGCTGCGCTGAGCTCTGTGGCTCAGCTGCCGTAGATATACGGTAAGCCACCAGCCCCCTTCTGCTTGATTGTATGGTGTCAATGGGTTACTATGGCAGCCAAGCATCTGCTGAATGCCATCCCTGTACCTTTAAAGACCAGCCTCTGGCTGGTGTTCATCAAAGGCCATGATTTTTACAATGTACTGCTATACTGAAATATCAAACTAATGCAACTCAATGAATTAGAATATCATCAAAAATCAATGTGTTATTGCCACATTTCAAGGCATTTCTGGGAGCCCTGAAATACATTAACTAATAAATCAATATTATATTCACCCTTTGATGTCTCGTGGAATACGGCAGCACAATTTTTAACCCTTCATCCTCCCTAATTTTCTGAAATAATGACCTTTGGGTTTTCATTGGCTGTAAGCCATATTCATCAATATTAACAGAAAAAAACACTTGAAATAGATCACTCTGTTTGTAATGACTCTATATAATATATGCATTTCACTTTATGCATAGAATTACTGAACTAAATTAACTTTTTTCTTGATATTCTAATTCATTGAGATGCACTAGTAGTACAAGTGATCCAACAATCAGTCAGTCAATCAATCACTTCTTTAAGGGCCACTTTACACACACCAACTTATCTGTCCAACTTCTGACCAACTTACCTATTGCAGTGAAATCATGGACACATTGTTCCATTTTGTGGCTGTGTACAAATAGAACAATGTGTCCATGATTTCACTGCAACCAGTAAGTTGGTCAGAAGTTGGACAGATAAGTTGGTGTGTGTAAAGTGGCCCTAAGTGCTCTGCATCCATAAAGGTCCAACCTATCAAAGTGTTAAACTAATCAACCAGATCGGTAAAAACGTAAAGAGAAAAATTATCAAAAGACCAAGATTACAGGTTTTTTAATAGTCATATGCCACAAAAAATTGCTGTGATAAGTGATCAAAATGCATGTATTCCAAAATACTATCAATAAAAACATCTGATTGCCACACAATAAAACAAGACCTCGCACAGCTCCATCAACTAAGGCCGGCTTCAGACTGCGTGTCTGATCCGATCCGTAGCTGTCCGCTTGAAGCAGACAGCCGCGGACCGGATAAGCACACAGGACTGGGGGCTATTATGCCCTCCGATCCTGTGTGCAGCCGCACGCAGTTCCTGCTGCTCATAGGTGAGGACCGCGGGCGCCCCGGTCCTGACCTGTCAGCTGGTTCAGCTGCGTGCGGCTGCACACAGGATTGGAGGGCATAATAGCCCCCAGTCCTGTGTGCAGATCCGGTCCGCGGCTGTCTGCCTCAAGCGGACAGCTACGGATCGGATCAGACACGCAGTCTGAAGCCGGCCTAAGAAATAAAAATATTCTGGGTCATTGACAATTTTTCTCTGAATTTTTCTATGCTTTAATAAAACAGCAACTTGTCCTGGAAGGAACCAGTCTCCCCTATGGCTAGGTCAATGCAAAAACAAAAATTTTATGGTGTTTAGAAGGGAAGAAAAATGCGAGATTGCAAAATTGGAAAGTCATGAAATTAGGAAGGGTTTATTTTCTTATTGGCATTACTTTAAAGCACTTGTATCTGAAAGGTTCTGTCTTATGTGATCACTTATGCAAGCAGAGTACACAGATACTTTTTTCACCTTTAAAGTATTATTCTCATAATGTTGATAACTATAGCCATTATTAAAATGTACAGTTGGTAGTGAGGGATGCAGTGCCAAAATGTGCTGTCCAGTTGCCAATGCAAATAGACTATGCCTGAAAAGGGTTTTTAAAGTAAGATGTCAATAAAAACATTATTAATGTGACATATCCTTTCATAAAAGCAGGGACATAACTACAAAAGGTGCAAGGGTTGCGATCGCAGCCTAGGGAGGCCCCAAAAGTCCCTTTGGCCTATAGAAAAAGACTAATGCTATTAAAGGTTTGCAATAATTGGGGGCCATTCACAGATACCAGTGTTTACCTTAATAATTTGGTAACATTTCCATCCTCTGTTAGTGATGAGCAAACGGTTCTGACACAAATCAAATATGTCTTGAATTACATGGAATTGAAAAGTACTGATGAATTCAGACAATTTGCAGTTTATGTGAATGACCTAAGAAATGCCTACTTACATTTTATGCAATGCAGAAGATTGCATCAGCCACAGAATGCGTACAAGACATCAGGCGAGACCACATGGGCTTCCATCTGTTTGCCTTGTAGCAAATGGTATAATGCAGGACATAAGGAGGGACAATCATAGCATGTATAAAAAGCCAAAGCAATATTTATTTTAGGGTGATACAATAAAGCGAGATTACACGATAGCTCACAAGCTCAGCAATAGAGATAGGAAGAGAAAACCCTAAAACATTGGACAAATACTCCACAAATTATTGAGTTGTACATCTACAGTAGTGAAGAAGATAAGTGTAATAGCCTGTGAATAATGTAGAGATTTAATTGATAGGGGGAGAATAAGCGATAGGAGAGATGCCAACAGCTGTGCCAGACTTAGTATGATTGATGACTGATATGGTTTAGCTGCCATTTGTCGTGCTGCATTCAAAGTAAAATTACACATTTTTTTATTCACAGTTAATCCACCAGAAAGCAGAAGCAAGTCCAAACAATATATTTTACAGAAAAAAATCTGAGGTTAGATTAAGAAAAGGTGTAGGTGCCTTTGACTAGCGACTGTACTGAGTTTTGCATTTCTTGTGGAATACGTTTTGGAAAAATGGAAAAATTGTTTTTTACATGCAAAATAAATGTCCCCAAAATCAAGTCAATTACCTGCAATGGTCCTCCTCACAAAATGTGCATGGTGCAAGCAATTATTTTTTTGTATCTTCATTTCACTGGTCAAATTTTACATTCATACATACCACACTAATGCAGCTCCCTGTTACAGGTTCTGACTTTTTGAAATTTTACCTACCTAGCATTTCTTATTATGTCATTTTAGAAAAGCAGTTGGAATTTTGTTATTAAAATGAATAAAAGCAGACGTTTAAAGGTACCTATACACGCTGCAAATTTTGGCAGCGATCGGTGGCAACCGAACGTGCGCGTGCACGTTTTTCACAGTTGTCTCCGAACGCCAAAGGCACATTTACACACCACAATTGCGCCCTCAGCCTAACGTGTGTGTCGTCCCGGAAGTTCCCACACCAACATTGGGAAACATCCGGCTCACTCCTGACGCCGCTTCACATGCCGCAATCCCCAAAGGAATGTGGGCGTACATGTTCAGAGCCACAAGAACATAGGCGTGACAGACTTGTGTATTCCGCGCCCCAAACACGCTGATTAGACAATGCAATAGTGTCATGATTGGCTAGCTTGCACTAGAAGGCTGGCTAATACATGACGCCATTGCAATTGTGTAGTGTGAATGGACAGCTCTTCCAATATGTCGCCCTGTGAAGGGACAGCCAATGGAAACACAGTAACCACCACCAATCATCGCTGGGGGGGGGCGGTATCCAGCACGCTGAGGCATGCCTCTGGGAAATCAGTAGGCGACACTGATTCCATTCCTATCGTCCCTTCACACGGCGAAACCAGGGAAATTTACCTTCAGGGTTGCGTCTGGTTTTTGAACAATGCTCTGAAATTGCAACCGGGAGCAACTTTCAAAATCACCGCCGGGTTCCACAAAACACGCCGCAATTTCGTAGCAATTTCAGGGCAACGGTGACGGAACTCTGGATTGCCTCTCAGTTTCTACACCGTAGTTGCGGCGTGTAAAGGTACCTTAACTAGGTATCTCTTCTTTTGCACACCTGTTATACTAGTCCTTTTTGACAACCATACATGTCTTCCGCCTCATTTTGCATGTTTACCTACCTAACTACGGTATTATTTCATGTTACATGCTTCTCAGCAAAAGTTGAATATTATACAGTAGATTGAAAAGATTGTCCAGATGTTAAGGGGTATTCTCAGGTTATTAAATAGCTTGAGTTAGTTAGACATTTGATTTCCTTTTCTATCTACTGTCATTCTCATGCAATGACATCTTTTATCTTTCATAAAGTACAGCTTGTTTCTATGGCGCTCCTAGACCTTAGCTGAGTGCACAATGATTACATGCCAGGAGAGAAGTTATTAACACCTAACAAACCAGCCACCTCTTTTCAGCTCATTAAGGTCTATACAGTAGTTAGCTGCTAACCACCCTTCTCCTCCTTCACATTTTAGAGATCTTATCAGTTCTGCCCAATCAGCCTGCACCCAGCAAAGCATGGGCAATTTCTACATCATTTCTAATCTTGGCTCTCACGTTCCTGAGTCATGTACGTTTTCAAACTGAGTGTTATCAGCATATAAAAATTTAAAAAAATTATTTTCAAATCAGGATTTGTTTTCTCATTTTATCTCTCATAGTTGAGATCTACCTATGATATCAATTGTAGGCCTCTCTCATTTTTTAAGTGGGAGAACTTGTACAATTGGTGGCCGGTCAAAATTGACCTGCTTTGCCTCTGGCAAGCGTATATCACTTCACCAAGTCACAGCAGGATGATGTTGCCTCTGACAGCAAGACTATCAGTTTGAGTCGTTGACCAATCTGCCTGATCATAATTTACTAAGAGAAATACATTTTGTACCATTTTTTAATTTTAAGAAACACAAGAAGTCTGTTACTGTAATATGTTTCTATGGTGAAGTAGTAACTTTGATATTATTAAGGTATTGTTTGTTACAGAACTTGAAAGGTTTTTCAAACATTTCAGTATTATGATTAGAAGGTAATAGGTAAACTGATTTGCTGTATATCTAATTTTTCTAATAATCTAATTTTTAAATATTGTTGTCAAAACTGGCAAATTTTAATTTTAATTTCAAAAGTTGCAATCATCTCTATGGTAGGATAAATTGTTTATAAAACCAAATACTGCGCTTCTGAAAATAGTACCACAATTAATGTGCCCCTTGATTTTATTAGTGCCACACACTGTGGTCTGTTAATATTATACACAGTATCCTTGAATATAAGAGTACCATACATAGTGCCCCAAATATAATAATGCAATGCAATTTCTGAATTTTTTTTTAAATTGTCTTATAAGTATTGTCTCCTGAAAATATCAGCCTCATGATGCAGCCTCAAATATTTGTGCCACATATAGTCCCCTTAAAATATTTTTTGGCATCTATGGCATCTAGCCATAGCCCTTTCTAAAAATATCCATGAAACAAATAGCAAACTGAAAATATTGGTGCCACAAATTGCCACTGGATACATGATTGCCACGCATAGCATTCCTTGAACATAGGAGTGCCATCTATAGTGCACCCAATACACATTTTTTCTAAACTGTAGTGTTTATTGAAATTATGTGAAAGAACATAAAGTCCACAACATCAATTAAAGCAATTATCTGAGTGGGGATACAATATCGTTTAACCCTTCCACACTCTACCCCACGTAGGGGGCAGGCATTTCAGGGTGGCTTAATCTATTCATACCGCTACAGAATCTATCCAAATAAGGAAACAGAGATATTAGCCAAGACTAAGACAGGAAACATATAGGGAAGGGATTGGTAAGGAGGTGGAGGGGGGCTAAGGTTCTGGGGCAATGGGTCTTTCAGATGTCTTCACTCACTGCGAAGTAGTCCCAAGGAGCACTCATGGAATTAAATCGTTCAACAGACGCATTCACCAGGGCAGTCAAGTACTCCATTCTACATATGTCCAAGGCCCTACTCAACAAGTCTTGATAAGATGGAGGGCTTGCCTGCTTACAGCGAAGAGCAATCAGACATCTAGCCACCATAAGGATGTATAAGAGAAGTTTGGATATGGCTTTACCCACTCCTTTCAGGCTAGCATTTAGAAAGTATACCATGGGGTCTAGATCTAGCTCAGTATAAAGGACCTTACATATCAGGTCTCTAACTGGTGTCCAATAGTCTGTAATCCTTGGACAGGACCAAAAGATGTGGAGCAGTGTTCCAACGACATCACATCTCCAACAAGTGTTTGGGAGCATGGGATTCAGTTTGTTGAGAAAGTCCGGAGTGTAGTACTAAAACAATAAGTAGCTTGTATTGGTTTTCTCTATAATAAGTACAGATTGATGTCTTTGCAGCTCTGTCCCAAATGGACATCCACAACTGGGGAGAAATCTGTCATTTGTACTTAAAATCTCCCATTTGTACATGTAGAAAAATTTCCCACATGACTCATCCTGCGGAGCATTAAATATCCTATAGATCTCTGAAATCAGCACTTTCGTGTCAGTACCTCTCCTTCATATCCTCTCAAAGTTTGTTGGGAATGTAGCTCCCACCGATCCATTCAGAGAAATTGCGAAGTCTTTTATCTGTAATATGTAATTGATAAAATTCCCAATTTTCTATAGAGAAGTTGGATTTGAGGTAAGCGAAAGTGTGAATCTGCATGGCACCCCCATCAATTATGTCTGCAAACCTAAACAGTCCTTTTGAGAGCCATGGGTGAACCATTGCAGATTCAACACTATTAGGAATCAAGAGCTGATAGATGAACGACACCATTGGGAAGCAAGGAGATGCCATAGCAAATTTAATTGTGCAGGATAACCAAATGTTCTTTGTAAATTGCATGGGACACCGGAGGGGGACAGATGTTCTAGACTGGGCTCTGGACCATAAGAGGTAGTTGGTATGAATCTGGGCTAGCCAAAGTTTCTTGACCTCAGTCCAATTATTATAGGCCCACAGCAACATCCAGGATGGGATCCTTTTGAGGTGGGTGGCCCTATAGAGTTTGGTGACGTCCGAGACCGACAATCCTCCCCTATGTTTATGGGTGGTAAGAACCTCTTTGGCTACCTCATGATAGCTGCCTGGAGAGCTTAAAGATCTTTCAAGGGGATCTCAACCGGGAGTGTTTCGAAGTGGTAAATTAGCCTGGGCAAGAGATTCATCATTACCGCAGCCATCCTACCCATCCAGGAGAGGGTGAGGGGGTGTCCACTTATTCAAGTGGGTTTCAGCTCTTTAAAGAGGGTGGGAAAGTTGTGTTTGTATAGATCATCATAAGAGGAAATCAAAATTGCATTGCAAATAAGAGTGGGGGAAAAGGCCACTCCTGCCTAGTACAGTTAGAAATAGCAAAAGATGGGAGGTATGTCATGGAAGTTTAACAGCAGCCATAGGGGAGTTGTAAAGGGCTTTTAATGCCAAAACCAAATTGTCCGAAATGCCAAACACCCTTACAGTGTCGAAGAGAAAGGACCAATCAAGGAGGTCAAAGGCCTTCTCTGCATCGAGACTCAGCACCAGCATTTATTTTTTCCTCTGATTCGAGACATCAACCAGATCAATCACCCATCTGGCTTTATCCCCCCCTTGATGACAGAGGATGAACCCCACCTGGTCTTTATGAATAATTTGAGGTAGCCAGCAATTAAGAATGGCTGCCAGTAACCTAGCTAAAATCTTTAAATCGAAGTTTAACAAGGCAATAGGTCTGTAGTTGGCGCAATCCAAAAGGTCTCAAGGTGGTTTAGGGATGAGAATCAAACGAAAATGAAGCATAGTGTTTGGAATAGCTGAGCCTTTTAGAAAAGAGATAAAGAGTTTGGTCATGTGGGGCATCAGATCCTTAGCAAATGTTTTGTAGTAGAGATAAGTTAGACCGTCAGGCACAGGCGATTTTCCTTGGGGTCTAGCTTTCAGGATATCCTCCAATTCCTCATATGTGATCAGCCTGTTAAGTGCGTTTACCGCTTCCTCTGTGAGAGTAGTGAGTTTGAGGGTGGAGAGATACTCCTTATGCACCTTGCCCCTTTGGATTTCTATTTTTAGGGGTACTTTTCAAATTATAGAGTTTTTGTATAATATTTGTAAAAAAAAATATCAGATATAGAAGAAGAATTGTAATGGATAACACCCTTTCCATCTCGTAGAGCTAGTGGACACGAGGATGATTTACATTCTTTTAGTTTGCGGGCCAGTAGGGAGTGAGCCTTATTGCCCCTTTCATAATACCTCTGTCTGGAGACGATCAACAATTTCTCTACTTTCCTAATGGACAGGTCCTTCAATTTTTCTGTTTTTAATTACTTTTTATTACCTCCTTGATGCAATGACCCCTTATCATGGCCTTGTGTGCTTCCCACAAAACAGATGGCAGAGAGGCCGAGTTTTCGTGAAGTTGGAAGTATTCCACCAGATGTTCCTGAAAAGAGGCTTTAATGGTGGGGTCCTTGATCAAGAACTCATTCAGGCGCCATTGACATGCTCTATTTGATGTGTGGGTTTTTCGAGGTCCAGGATCAAGGGGGAGTGATCTGACTAGGTTATGGAGCATAGCTCCACTTTCTCAGTCTGTCTAAGGGTCTGGATGATAACAAAATAATAATCAATCCTAGTGTAGGTCGGGTGTGTAGGGGAATAAAAAGAGAAGGCTCTCTCCCCAGGATGGTTAACTCTCCATGTGTCAGAAAGTGTATCTGCCCTGATCACCCGTCTGAACTCCAGCGACAGTTTTTTCAGAGCTTCTGAAGGAGGATGCCCTCTAACAGAGAGCCTGTCAAAGATCTCTGAGAATGGAGCATTAAAATCTCCCCCATGCAGAATAGCAGCAGGTGGAAGTTTTGGAATCAGAGAGAGGTCCCTCCTCAGGAAGTGAATCTGACCACTATTTGGGGCATATACAGTGGGGAAAAAGGTATTTAGTCAACCACCAATTGTGCAAGTTCTCCCACTTAAAAAGATGAGAAAGGCCTGTAATTGACATCATAGGTAGATCTCAACTATGAGAGACGAAATGAGAAAACAAATCCTGAAGTGAAAAACACATTGTCTGATTTGGAAAGAATTTTTTTTTCAAACTTTGGTGGAAAATAAGAACAAATTTTTATCTCAATACTTTGTTCTATAACCTTTGTTGGCAATGACAGAGGTCAAACGTTTTCTGTAAGTCTTCACAAGGTTGTCACACACTGTTGCTGGTATATTGGCCCATTTCTCCATGCAGATCTCCTCTAGAGTAGTGATGTTTTGGGGATTTCGCTGGGCAACATGGGCTTTCAACTTCCTCCAAAGGCTTTCTGTAGGGTTTAGATCTGGAGACTGGCTTGCCCACTCCAGGGCCTTGATAAGCTTCTTACAAAGCCACTCTTTCATTGCCCTGTTGGTGTGCTTGGGATCAATGTCATGCTGGAAGACCAGCCACATTTCATCTTCAATGCCCTTGCTGATGGAAGGAGGTTTGCACTCAAAATCTCATGATACATGGCCCCATTTATTCTTTCGTGTACACGGATCAGTCGTCCTGGTCCCATGGCAGAGAAACAACCCCAAAGCATAATGTTGCCACCCCTATGCTTCACAGTAGGTATGGTGTTCTTTGGATGCAACTCAGCATTATTTCTCCTTCAAACAATTCTACTTTGGTTTCATCTGACCATATGATATTCTCTCAATATTGCTCTGGATCATCCAAATGCTCTCTACCAAACTTCAGATGGGCCTAGAGATGTAATGGCTTAATCAGGGAGCACGTCTGGCACTGTAGGATCTGAGTCCCTGGCGGCGTAGTGTGTTACTGATGGTAGCTTGTGTTACACTGGTTCCAGCTTTATGTAGGTCATTCACTAGGTTCCCCCGTGTGGTTCTGGGATTTTTGCTCCCTGTTCTTGAGATCATTTTCACCCCATGGGTTGAGATCTTGCGTGGAGCCCCAGATAAAGGGAGATTATCAGTGGTCTTGTATGTCTTCCATTTTCTAATTATTGCTCCCACAATTGATTTCTTCACACCAAGCTGCTTGCCTATTACAGATTCAGTCTCCTCAGCCTAGTGCAAGGCTATAATTTTGTTTCTGGTGTCCTTCAACAGCTTTGTTCTTCATCATAGTGGAGTTTGGAGTGTGACTGTTTGAGGTTGCGGACAGGTGTCTTTTATACTGATAACAAGTTCAAACAGGTGCCAGTACTACAGGTAATGAGTTAAGGACATGTGGTGACCCTGCGACCAGGAGACCACATAGGGAACTGCAGCCAGGTAAGACAGGAAGACAGTTTACACAACACCCTCACAGACATCCCACACACCACTAGAGTGCAGCAACCTACTCTAGGCGGGCAAGGGGTGGTGGGTTTAGAGAACAGTGGGTGGGACAGCAAGCAGGTCAGGTGACAGATGGTAGAAATAGAGAAGGGGAGGAGGAAGGAGTCAGTAGGCCGAGGTAGGCTGAGCAGTACAGACCAGAAGCACACGTCCTGGAGGAGTGGGGTGTAAGGAGCGCAGAATCAGAAGAGCCAGCGCAGCCACAGAGAGAAAGCCCATCCGGAGCCAGCACCCCAGGAGTGTGAGGGAAGAGAGGCCCAGTGATACTGGGTCCTAGAAACACAGCTGAGACGACCAACTGCAGGTGAAGTAGCCTTCTGTTTAGAACCTGAATCACACGGTAGAAGGAGCCTGATAGAGCATAGCACAGCAGGACTATTGGAGGCTAGGCTAGAGGCAGAGTGTTGGCTCTGAAGGGGACCGATGATTCACCCGGTTTCCCCAAACTACCGACGGGGGGCTCTATCTCCACGTTAGAGTTCCTACCCCAAAGGACAGGCAACTCAGTGGCGACCACGAGGACCCATAGGGGTCCAAGCCACCGCCATACTGTCCGGAGACGCGCATACAGAGAAAGGAGAGAGTAAAAGCCTGGAAAGGATAGAGAAGGAGTGAGGGGTCACAGAGAGGAACAACCTGACTGCAGGGAGTAAAGAGGAACCCGGAGGGGAAAGTTGTAACCCGTGTAAAGACCTGTACTTTGAACTGTAACTGAGCTGTTATGCTGAACAAACTGCTAAGTAAACACAGTGAACCCTGCCTCTGACTCCCTTGCATGATTCTCTATTGCCTGCACATGATTCCCTCCAACAGGACTGCAGAAAGATCCCAGCCTGGAGAGCCACAGCTTGTCAGCTCTGAGCCCTGAGGAAAGGAAGGCTGCAGTAGCAGGACAGTAAGTGTACTGCATTCACTACAAGCCTACACCATACACCTAAATCATCACTGCCCCAGGGAACCAAGTTCTACCCGCGGAGAACTACTCCATCTATAGCTGCTTTAACATCATCCCCGGAGGTTCTGCAGTAGCGGTGGTCCCACTATTGACCACAAGCCGTGGGTGGCGTCACGACTGAAATTTACCCCCTTTAAATATTCCCCTTTTACTTGCCAGGGCCCGGGACACAGTCCGGACCAGGACCTCCGTGACATCCCCAGCAGCGACCCGGTCCGGTACCGAGTACCCCGTCCCAGTGGGCTCGACAGACAGAGAAGACTCTTAAAGAAGAAGTTACAGGTCAGTGAGAGCCAGAAATCTTGCTTATTTGTAGGTGACCAAATACTTATTTTCCACCAAAATTTGAAAAAAAAAATTTCAAAATCAGACAATGGGATTTTCTGGATTTGTTTTCTTATTTTGTCTCTCATAGTTGAGGTCTACCCATGCTGTCAATTACAGGCCTCTCTCATCTTTTTAAGTGGGAGAACTTGCACAATTGGTGGCTGACTAAATAATTTTTTCCCCACTGCATGTTGACTAATATCATCGGTCGACCCCTCAAGAGAGCCTCTAGTACCACGAATGTACCTCCTGGGTCACAGTGTGAGCTAATACCTGGATGAGATAACTAGAAGAGATCAAAATAGACACCCCTCCTCCTGGAGTAAGCGGAATAGGATTTAGGTTAGTAATGAGCTGCAAAGTTGAAAGGTGCCAGATTTCTCATAATGTGTCTCTTGGATATATGCTAAGTCTGCTTTTAGGGATCGCAGCTCCTGTAGGGTCAATTTTATCTTTCTGTGGTAATTGAGACTCCTCACATTAAGTGACACAATACCTGCCATAGAGACTAAACATAGTACATGATGCGGCAAGAATCAGATATGTGCTTACTTGATCATTGTATTCATAGCTCATCGTGTGTGAAGGATGGGTGCTCAGGGATTCTCGCAGGTCCCGCAGAGTCAGGGAAAGGACAAGGATCTGGAACAGTGAGGAAGGAAGAGATTCCAAGGAAGGGGGTAGACATACACAAACAAAGAAAATGTTAAAATACAAATTCAACACGCATTTTGTAAACATTTCTCGGGTATTAACCCGGCTGGAGATCGGATTCTAGGGACAGGCCAGAGGAAAAAACAAAAAAATACACTCCCCAGTGCATTCCTAGAAATAACCTGTAGGGGGAGCCCACAGGAGGGACACCGGGTCGGGCGGGACAGGTAAAAAGACGTTCCAACCTTGCAGAGAGAGCCTCTCATCTCTATTGGTATGACCAGCTCAGGACTAGTTGTCCGACCTGGAAGTTTTAGGATAACCAGCCTTGATCAGTGAGACATTTATGTTTTTGCAGAGTTAGACACCAGCCATTATCAGAGTAAGGGGTGCACAGGGCAGCAGGGCAGGACCCCGTGTAACTAGTCACAAAGTGATCATCTAAAACCGCTCACATCATGATTGGCATGATTCAGCGAGGACGGGAGGAAGAGGATGTCTCTCCGCCCCTCCTCCCCCTCACTGTTTCCCTCCTGGGCCACATGGAGGGGCTGCTCCTTCAGGTAACTGCAGCTCCCAGTCTGGTAGTTTAACTGTGGGTAAGCCCAAAGTCTCACAAAAGACTGTGGCATCCGCTGGTGTGCGTAGAAAGATCAATTTTCCTTCCTGGTGAGCAATCAGGGCAAAGAAGAAGCCCCATCTATAAGAAACCTGATGGTCAAGTAAGACCTTGAGAAGAGGTCTGAGATGCTTCCTCTTTTGAAGGGTTAGGTGGGAGAGGTCTGGATAGAGATGGATCTCCTTTCCTCCATATGCAGTGAATCTCTTCTCCCTGGCCTTGGACATAATCCTCTCTTTTAATTCCAAGTCATGTACACAGGTTGTTGTGCCTGGTGCTCTCTGTCCATTTTTATCAGGTTCGTTAAGGGAACCCCCAAGATAGAATTGAAGATAGATAGCAGAATCAATTTTGGTGATCTCTGAGCCATCTGTCTCAGCCACTCCCCTCATCCTTATCTTGGACCATCTTTCCCTATTGTCCAAGTCCTCTAAGTGAGCCTACATGTCCTCTATACCTAAAGGTGGCAGACAAGGGCGCAATAGGGTCTTATCTCTTTATTAAAAGTTACTTATCTTGCAATATATTGCTTACCTTGCCCAGTTGTGTGACCCACAACTGGTGCATATGCCTTATACAGCTGCCGCTGGAGCCATCCTTGTGGATGGCCGTGCAAACTACCGATCCAATGGACAAAGCATAAAAATTATCCCCGCTGCTGCATGAATGGAAATGAACCAGAGTCTTTCAGCAAACAGTGTTTATTTCAACGCGTTTCAAGGCTCTCCCAGCCTCTTCATCAGGGTCATTATTTTTGGTGTATTCCCGATGAAGAGGCTGGAAAACAAAAAGGAAAAGGGGCGCAAATGTGTAGGATCCCCTTATTAAAAGCGTCTAAGTGGCGTGAGTAGGTGGCCACTCACCTTATCGGGTTGTGCAAGTTCTGCATAACCCGGTTTACCAGCCTCCGCCGCCGGCGATGTATGCGCTGCCTCTCCGCTCTCCTCTCTCCTGGTCCTCGGAACAGGACCTATCCGGTCACGTGAACGCGAAACAGAAATAGAGTCACCGCTCTTTGTTGTGGGTTACCAGGGAAACGCCAGGTCCTCAAGGCAGATCGTTTGTGCTGTTCCTGAGCTGCTCCAGCCGCCAGTCCCTCTCAAAGGGAGTAGTTTTCATGCAAGTAAATAGTAATGGCGGTCTGATTAGGAGCGCTCTAAGGATCAAGCAGACATATAAGATGTTTTCATAAATGGAAAACCTTTTATTAATTTCTTAGCTCCCCTCACAGCTCCACTACGCGTTTCAACTGTATAAATAGTCTTCATCAGGTGGTGTCCACCACCTGATGAAGACTGTTTATGTGGCGCCCCTGCAGGTATGCGCCACAGAATGGTATTACACTTGAATATAAAATGTGTTTTTACTTGTAAGTTGCCAGGTTACGATTTAATGCTTATGGAGTCTATTTTTAGCACTCACCTAGGACCACACCACTTAGTGTAGGGGAAACTGACTTTATGGTAGGTTCCACAGGTGGTGGGCGGAGCTTAGGATAGAGTTAGAGTGACAGTTAGGAATTTACCTCAGACGGCGTTGGGAAGGCAGACAGTGTGGTCACGCCTGGCAGCCTGAGCTGAGTGGAGGGTACCCCAACTATATGTGGGGGCCCAGGACAGATGGCAACGGACCTAGACTGGTAGGAACCAGCTGGTCATGTTGAGGGTTCACAGGTGACACGGATACCGAGGCAGCCAGGAGTTCATCCCTGACTGCGAAGCCGACGAGCTGCAGGCCCAACCAGACCGGGTTGCTGACAGCACCACAAGGTACCTCACCCCTCATGCCCAAAAGACGGTCCTACACTAGTGAGGAAAGACTGAAACCCGGTGTCAGGTGGGAAACTTGTGCGTTCCTGCTGTTCCCATTTGGACCGGTAATAGTCAATTTAAGCCTACTAGACACAGACTGCAGGACTGGCGGGTGAGCTCTTCCAAGGTGGGAAAGACAGAAAGATCTAGAAAGAGAATAGAAACCCTGAAAGACAGAGAAGGAACATCTAAAGACTCCTTAAGAGAAATCCTGACTTGGTAACAACACCCTAAACCAAACTGTACCGTGTATTGTTATGCCATCAGCCGGTACCGAGTAAAGCAAAGTTAAACAAGAATTGGTTTCTGTTATTCTTCCTGCCGCAGCTCAGAGGACTGAACATCATCAACATCTACAGCAGAGGGGTAAGAACTGCACCACCATTTACCATCACTGCCCTCCCTCACCGTCTCATATACCATCATAGCTGCCCTGAGGTAAAGCTCCACCTGTGGGGAGCTGTACCACACACTGCTGCCCCCTCCATCACCTCAGTGGCCGGCTGGCAGCGCTGGTACCACCTTACCAGACCCTACAGGTGGCGTCACGTCCCCCTGTAAATAACCCCTTTTACCCCCACCGTTTACCAACAACACCTGGTACAATTGTTCGCCAGGGCACGGCACCGGGGATACCGACCACCCGTGACATCCCACACAGAAGCCCCGGTGACCGAGTACCCCACGCACCCCAGCTCTGGTCGAAACAAATTGGCGTCACGAACAGGATGAGCCAGCCTGGTATCTACCGGGTGAAGTGTGCCTTAAGAACTTTATTACTGTTTAACTGTGTGGATTATAAGAACTGAGCTGAGCCGCCATTACATCGCCTCAGAAATTCAAACTGCGTCACTACAGCAGGAGAAAGAGCGGGAAGATAAGCCCCGCCCCCTCCGCTCTGCCGAGGAGTGACGAAGGCAGTGGCGGGCTCCGGAAAAGCCCGAAGGAGTTGCCCACAGAAACTTCGTGGTGGGCGGGCTTAAAAGTGCAGCAACAACAATGTGTTGGCCTAGGGGCGTGCCTCGGCCCTTCAACAAACATAGGCTATACAAGAGGTGCCAAAAAGTCTCCCCGCCCCCATTGCTCTCAATCAACCAAGGGGGCGGGTCGAGCGCCAGCCCACACCGGTTATGGACTATAAGAACTAAACAGGGTGCGGTCGGGAGCAGAAGCGTGATACCTGTTGAAGCTCCAGACCCGTTCCAGTTACCCGAGACCAGGTGTGAGGTTATGGCTGTCCCCAGTTTCAAACAACTGGTGAGGGAAATAGAACAGGACATCTTAATGGACCGCGCAGAACCGGGTGTGTTGCTACGAGAGATGGACGGTGAGGACGGTGCCTTTTGGAGGACTGCCCTGGATGACTTACAAACTCAAATCCGGGAAGTGACCGAGTGGACCGTCCGGCGCTGGGGAGCAGAGATGGTACTCCAGTTAAATCGTAGACAACGAACTGCAGCGCAAAGAGAGCGAGAACTCCGGGTGTCGGTGGCTACCCAAACCGACCGCCTGGTGACCCCTGAACTGCTGGTGGACATCTTGGAACCGGTTCGTGTGCCCTTTGTGGAGTCCGGAGAAGAGAGAGCCGTTGAGGTGAGAGACCTCATTCAGTTCTTCGAAGAGCCTGAGCCGAGACCGGAAGAGCCGGAGGAGTATAGCGGTGACCAGGTCGGTGTCAGAGAGGAGGAAGGAGCTGTCGGCGGCAATGAGGAGGCCGGACCCCGCGAGTCATGGAGGGTCGCGGTACCAGCACAAACAGCGACGAGTCAAGGGAGGAGAGCAGCGTTGCGTACTGAGAGCAGCGAACAAACATGGCAACCGGTGGGCCGTCCTTGGTTTACCGAACCTGAACCCGATGATGAGGCTGAACGACATCGGAGACGCGAGGTGTGGTATTCAAATGAATTTGAGACCCGTCAGGCTCGTGTTATGGCCCGTAACCAACCCCCACTGCCTATAGATCAGCGTAAACGGGGGGTAGTTACCACCTTCAATCTTTATACCGGGTATGGTTTTGCCAAGGAGGAGGGGCTTTACCAAGAAGTCCATGTGGGTCGGAGGAATGTAGAGGAACACTTACCCCAGGGCCATCCAGAACGGGACTTGTATCGTGGTGATGTGATCACCTACGAACGTCACGCAGGTCCCAGGGGTTGGTTTGCAATCCGGGTTAGTAAAGTTAAATCATAAAAGTTAACCCGGTATTGCACTGTTGAAAGTGTAAAGTTTGGTTTAATTGTTGAAATACATTTGTTATTTGATTGTATATAGTTATGATTTTTAATTCCTAAGAGACTTGACCTGTTGAACTTTTGAACTTTCCCTTTTTCTTATTTTTAAAATGGACCATAGCCACAGGACTGGTAGTGGCAAATCCCTGTTTCAACACCCCTTAAACAGCCTGCAGCGGATGGACTAGCGCTGTATGGACTGGTAACCTGTTTTCTTATTTTTCCTTGGTTTTTGAAAATTTTTCATTTTTAAGACTCTGTTCAATAATCAGAGATATGTTACCTGGTCCCCGTTGGACCAACAAGGACTAGACTATAGTCAAAGTTTATTAGTTAAATGCAACGTTATAAGAACTGAGCCTCCTGCAAAGGAAGAATACAAATGAACGTAAGATTTTGTTATTTTATGTTTGAAAGTTACCTGGTTCACCTGTTAATAAAAATGTTTTAAATGTTCAATGTTATATGTAAAATGCATTTTATTCCAGGTTTGGTTTGACACCCGCGGACGGGTGTGTTTCACCAAGGGGGTGTGTGGCGCCCCTGCAGGTATGCGCCACAGAATGGTATTACACTTGAATATAAAATGTGTTTTTACTTGTAAGTTGCCAGGTTACGATTTAATGCTTATGGAGTCTATTTTTAGCACTCACCTAGGACCACACCACTTAGTGTAGGGGAAACTGACTTTATGGTAGGTTCCACAGGTGGTGGGCGGAGCTTAGGATAGAGTTAGAGTGACAGTTAGGAATTTACCTCAGACGGCGTTGGGAAGGCAGACAGTGTGGTCACGCCTGGCAGCCTGAGCTGAGTGGAGGGTACCCCAACTATATGTGGGGGCCCAGGACAGATGGCAACGGACCTAGACTGGTAGGAACCAGCTGGTCATGTTGAGGGTTCACAGGTGACACGGATACCGAGGCAGCCAGGAGTTCATCCCTGACTGCGAAGCCGACGAGCTGCAGGCCCAACCAGACCGGGTTGCTGACAGCACCACAAGGTACCTCACCCCTCATGCCCAAAAGACGGTCCTACACTAGTGAGGAAAGACTGAAACCCGGTGTCAGGTGGGAAACTTGTGCGTTCCTGCTGTTCCCATTTGGACCGGTAATAGTCAATTTAAGCCTACTAGACACAGACTGCAGGACTGGCGGGTGAGCTCTTCCAAGGTGGGAAAGACAGAAAGATCTAGAAAGAGAATAGAAACCCTGAAAGACAGAGAAGGAACATCTAAAGACTCCTTAAGAGAAATCCTGACTTGGTAACAACACCCTAAACCAAACTGTACCGTGTATTGTTATGCCATCAGCCGGTACCGAGTAAAGCAAAGTTAAACAAGAATTGGTTTCTGTTATTCTTCCTGCCGCAGCTCAGAGGACTGAACATCATCAACATCTACAGCAGAGGGGTAAGAACTGCACCACCATTTACCATCACTGCCCTCCCTCACCGTCTCATATACCATCATAGCTGCCCTGAGGTAAAGCTCCACCTGTGGGGAGCTGTACCACACACTGCTGCCCCCTCCATCACCTCAGTGGCCGGCTGGCAGCGCTGGTACCACCTTACCAGACCCTACAGGTGGCGTCACGTCCCCTGTAAATAACCCCTTTTACCCCCACCGTTTACCAACAACACCTGGTACAATTGTTCGCCAGGGCACGGCACCGGGGATACCGACCACCCGTGACATCCCACACAGAAGCCCCGGTGACCGAGTACCCCACGCACCCCAGCTCTGGTCGAAACATTTATATAGTTGAAACGCGTAGTGGAGCTGTGAGGGGAGCTAAGAAATTAATAAAAGGTTTTCCATTTATGAAAACATCTTATATGTCTGCTTGATCCTTAGAGCGCTCCTAATCAGACCGCCATTAGTATTTACTTGCATGATGAAGAGGTTGGACCAGCCTTGAAAGGCGTTGATATACTGTAAACACCGTTTCCTGAAAGATTCTGGTCCATCTCCATTCATACAGCGGCGCAGATCGTATCTATGCTCTGTCCTTTGGATCTGTAGTTTGCATGTCTTCTATGGCCTTCTGCTGTGCTGTTACTAGTTTATGCACATCTGCCACATGTGATCTAGTGATGTCATGATCATCCTCCAAGGATTCGATCCTGCCAGAGAGATGATATAGATCTCTCCTCACTCCTGCAATTTCAGACCTACAAGTGTCATTCACCTCATTTTTAAGCACCTTAAAATCATCCTTGAAGGGTAGGAGCTCAAGAAAATTCTGCTAGTTTAGCAGGGTCATGGGTAGCTTTCTGGCATTCACCCTGGCCCCAGATGAAGATCAAGAAAGGGGCCTTGACCGATCATGTTGGGATTGGTGGTTATAATGGGTCCATATACCCTCAGTGCTCCCTTGGGATCCAGCAGGATGAAAGTTTTCTTCGGGGTAATCCTCAGCTCTGGATCCAGGCAGGAGTCCTGATTTAGTAGAGGTAAAATCCTTTAAGGGGCAAATGGTGGTCAGACTTTCCCCTTCTATGGGAGCTTCAGATGGTGCACCAGGCAAGGAAGCAGACGGAATTGAAGTATAGTGTCAGGAAAATATGAATTAGATTCATTGTTTTAGAGTCACAGCCAGAGCTGACATACAACTCCTCCCACCACTGGTTTCTCATTTCTGAAGTGCCTTACCCCCTAGATTTGCGATTGTCACTGCATGGCACAAGTTTAGTCTTCCATCTTAATTTTATCCTTTTTATTGTCATAACTGTATATACATATTTGTAATTTGTCTCTTTTGTAATATCTTTTGTATCTTTTGTAAACACTGCCATTTCTTTGGAGTAAAACTTATACATTTGCTAGTTTTGCTGCTCTTGCCCTATGCGCAAGCTGACACGTACCTCCCGCAAATTCACGTTACCAAACAGGTTTCCAATCCACCTTTTAAGAGGTCGGTGGTGGCAGCATAATTTTTGTATTTATATGATATTGTGGCCTGAGGGTGGTTGGATCAAGGTATATATATATGTTCCTGTCAGGAACTGGTGGTGCATAAACATCCCATCACTCCATATGCTGCAATAGTTGATATAAATTAGAGCATCTGCACTCCTTTACTTATCCTCTGTCAATACCCTGATTGACCAGCTGGATAAGAGCATTAGAGAGCTGCAGGTCCTGACCAAGTTCATGATATATAGATTTTCAGGTTTAATAAAAGTGGTTGAACAAAAATATCCTGTGAAATGTTTAGGAATTGCAACCATTTTCCTACAAACCGTCCTCATTTCAAGTGATCAAAAGTAATTGGACATATTTACTTTACCAAAAATAAAATGTAAATTTGTAATTCTTTGTAGAGAATCATTTGCAGGCAATCTAGAAGCCATTGACGTCACTAAACGCTGGGTTTAGTCATTTCTGATGCTTTGCCAAGCCTTTACTTCATCTGACTTCAGTTGTTGTTTGTGGGTCTTTTTGCCTTAAGTTTTGTCTAAAGCATGTGAAATGCATACTCGATGGAGTTGAGATCTGTTGATTGACTCAACCTTTGCAGAATATTCCACTTCTTTGCCTTAAAAAATTCCTGGGTTGCTTTTGTAGTATGGTTTGGGTCATTGTCCATCTGTATTGTGAAGCGCCATTCAATCAAACTTGTTGCATTTGGATAAATCTGAGCTGAAAGTATCACCCTGTACACTTCAGAATTTATCCAGCTGTTTCTGTCTTAAGTCACATACATTATCAGTGAACACTAGTGATGCAGTGCCACAGGCAGCCATGCATGCCTGGCCATCATACTGCCTCCTTCATGTGTTACAGATGATGTGGGGTGCTTTGCTTCATGAACCATTCCAAGCCATCTCTATACTTTTTTCTTCCCATCATTCTGGTACAGTTGGAACTTAGCTTCATCTCTCCTGTATGTATGTTTCACTGAACTGGGCTGGCTCCTTTAGGGTGCTTTCACACTAGCGTTTATTTGAAATCGCGGCAGACGCGGTGAAAAAAACGCATCTGCCGCGATTACCGCATACCGGCTGTACTTGCGGCACGGTTGCGGCAAGCCCCATACAATGTATAGGCGGGCTTGCGGCAGGTGCGGCAAGTGCGGTTTTGGCACTTGCGGCAGGTGCGGCCGCAAAAAAAACGCGGCTGACCGCGGTTTTTTTCGTGGCCGCACCTGCCGCAAGTGCTAAAACCGCACTGGCCGCACCTGCCGCAAGCCCGCCTATACATTGTATGGGGCTTGCCGCAACCGTGCCGCAAGTGCAGCCGGTATGCGGTAATTGCGGCAGATGCGGTTTTTTTCACTGCATCTGCCGCGATTTAAAAAAAACACTGATGTGAAAGGGGCCTTAGATTTTTTTTGGCAAAGTCTAATGTGGACTTTCTATTTTTAAGGCTGATTAATGGTTTGCACTTTTTGGTGAACTTTCTGTGTTTGCTGTGATGACGTCTCCTCTTTATGATAGACTTAGATACTGAATCACCTACTTCCTGGAGAGTGTTCTTCACTTGGGTGGATGTGGTGAAGAGGTTTTTCTTCAGTGTAGAAAGTATTCTGTGATCATCCAAAACTGATATCTTCCATGGATGTCTGGGCCTTTTCCCAAACTCACCAGTGCACTATGTTTTTTGCAGAATCTGCCAAACTGTTGATTTGGCCACTCCTAATATTTCTGTTGTCTGTCTGATGGATTTCATCTTTTTTTTTTCAGGCTAATGATGGTCAGTTTCCATTCTATTGAGACTGAGTTCCTTTAACCACATGTTGTGGGATCACAGGAACAGCTTCAAAATGCAAATAATGTTAAAGGAAAATCCAGCTCACCTGTCCCTTTTGTGCGTGGAAGCAATCCAACGGTTTAATCCAAAAGTAAGGCAGCCAAATCCAGCACCATGGGTCGAAGCTCTAAAAATGTATTCCAAAATTATTAAAAGCAGGCTCTATGGTTTTTCTGCTCTGAAAGATTCCTGTTTTTTTCCTATAATCCCTGCTTTTAATCAGGTTAGAACAAAGTGTTTGAAGCTTCTACCCATGGTGCTGGATTTTTCTGCCTTACTCTTGCAAATGCAAATGGAACACCTGAAATCAGCTGCAGACCTTTTACCTTCTTGGTTGATGAGAGAGTAACAAGAGAAAAGCATACACAGCTTTTTAAAGAGCTTTTGATATAGTTGTCCAATTACTTTTGGTCCTTGAAAAAAAAGGCAGCTATATATTAAAGAGCTGTAATTCATTATCCCCTACTCCAAAGAGGATGTGATTGTCCTCATATTAAAGTCGAGAGTCTGTGCTTTCAGTCCATATTGATTATTTAGCTATACTGTATAATACAGTTGTATCTTGATTATGTTTTGGTAAACAGCTAAAATCCCAAAATTTATGGTACTGTCCAAATAATTCTGACCTAACTGTACTTACCAGTCCACATTCCCACACCTTCGTCTACTGTTCCTAATCAGTCCTGGTTAGAGATGAGCAAAAGGTTGGAAGTTCGGGTTTGTATGCTACCTGTTTGAGAGAGACTAGTTAGAAATAAGGAAGCCAAAGTTTAAGTGATCAAAAACAAGTTAAGCTCAACTGCAATTTTCTTCATACTTGGGACAAGGCGAAATAGAGATACAGTTGTGGCCAAAAGTATTGACACCCCTGCAATTCTGTCAGATAATACTCAGTTTCTTCCTGAAAATGATTGCAATCACAAATTCTTTGATGTTATTATCTTCATTTAATTTGTCTTCAATGAAAAAACACAAAAAGAATTGTCCTAAAGTCAAATTGGATATAATTCCACACCAAACATAAAAAAGGGGGTGGACAAAAGTATTGGCACTGTTAGAAAAATCATGTGATGCTTCTCTAATTTGTGTAATTAACAGCACCTGTAACTTACCTGTGGCACCTAACAGGTGTTGGCAATAACTAAATCACACTTGCAGCCAGTTGACATGGATTAAAGTTGACTCAACCTCTGTCCAATGTCCTTGTGTGTACCACATTGAGCATGGAGAAAAGAAAGAAGACCAAAGAACTGTCTGAGGACTTGAGAAACCAAATTGTGAGGAAGCATGAGCAATCTCAAGGCTACAAGTCCATCTCCAAAGACCTGAATGTTCCAGTGTCTACCGTGCGCAGTGTCATCAAGAAGTTTAAATCCCATGGCACTGTGGCTAACTTCCCTAGATGTGGACAGAAAAGAAAAATTGACGAGAGATTTCTACGCAAGATTGTGCGGATGGTGGATAAAGAACCTCAACTTACATCCAAACAAGTTCAAGCTGCCCTACAGTCCAAGGGTACAACAGTGTCAACCTGTACTATCTGTTGGTGTCTGAATGAAAAGAGACTGTATGGTAGGATGCCCAGGAAGACCCCACTTCTTACCCCAAGACATAAAAAAGCCAGTCTCAAGTTTGCCAAAACATACCTGAGAAAGCCTAAAACGTTTTGGAAGAATGTTGTCTGGTCAGATGAGACAAAAGTAGAGCTTTTTGGGCAAAGGCATCAACATAGAGTTTACTGGAGAGAAAAAAAGAGGCATTCAAAGAAAAGAACACGGTCCCTACAGTCAAACATAGTGGAGGTTCCCTGATGCTTTGGGGTTGCTTTGCTGCCTCTGGCACTGGACTGCTTGACCGTGTGCATGGCATTATGAAGTCTGAAGACTACCAACAAATTTTGCAGCATAATGTAGGGCCCAGTGTGAGAAAGCTGGGTCTCCCTCAGAGGTCATGGGTCTTCCAGCAGGACAATGACCCAAAACACACTTCAAAAAGCACTAGAAAATGGTTTGAGAGACAGCACTGGAGACTTCTAAGGTGGCCAGCAATGAGTCCAGACCTGAATCCCATAGAACACCTGTGGAGAGATCTAAAAATGGCAGTTTGGAGAAGGCACTCTTCAAATATCAGGGACCTGGAGCAGTTTGCCAAAGAAGAATGGTCTAAAATTCCAGCAGAGCATTGTAAGAAACTCATTGATGGTTACCGGAAGCGGTTGATCGCAGTTATTTTGGCTAAAAGTTGTGCAACCAAGTATTAAGCTGAGGGTGCCAATACTTTTGTCTGCCCCATTTTTGGAGTTTTGTGTGAAATGATCAATGTTTTGCTTTTTGCTTCATTCTCTTTTGTGTTTTTTCATTGAAGACAAATTAAATGAAGATAATAATACCAAAGAATTTGTGATTGCAATAATTTTCAGGAAGAAACTGAGTATTATCTGACAGAATTGCAGGGGTGCCAATACTTTTGGCCACAACTGTATATATACTGAGAGCACCAGGTGGTACCGTATAAGGCCTCATTCAAGAAAACTGAGTTTTTTCTCGTATGGAAAAAACTTCCACATTTCATCAGTGCTTTTGAACAGTTTCATCAGAGTTTATTTAGTGTGTCAGTTTTTACCATTAAAGTTTGGTCAGAGTTTCATCAGTTTTTCATTGATAATAACAACCTTCTCATATCAAACACTCAAATCAGTGAAAAATAGACAGCACACAAATAACATTGGAGGACTATTCAATGTTTTCACAGACACTAGATTTGCATTGGTGAGATTGACCAGAGACTAGGATCAAAATCAGAAATGTCTCAGTGATTTTGTTCAATATCATTCAATCCATGAAAATACATGGAGTTCTAAGCAGCCCCACACAGGGGCGTAACTACAATAGGTGCAGCGGTTGCAATGGCACCTGGGCTCTGGAAGCCAAGGCTCCCCAAAAGTCCCTTTGGCCTATTAAAATAGACTATTGCTATTAAAGATTTGTAATAATTGGGGGCCCCATTGGAGCTTTCGCATAGGGGTCCATGAGCTTCAAGTTACACCACTGGTCCCACAGACTATGATAGATAGGATTTGTATTTGTGAAAAACACAGATATAACTAATATGTGAAAAACGGACATCTAAATAAGCCCATTAATTGTAATGAAGTACATTTAATACTATTTCATTCACTGAAATTAATGGAGCCAGCAAATACCGTATATACTCGTGTATAAGCCGACCCGTGTATAAGCCGACCCCCCTACTTTTGCCCCCAAAACCTGGGAAAACCTATTGACTCGTGTATAAGCCGAGGTGGACCCCAGCACAGGTATACAACCCCCAGCAGTGTGGTATACAGCAGCCCCAGAGGTATATACAGCAGGCCCCAGAGGTACGGTATATACAGCAGGCCCCCAGAGGTATATACAGCAGGCCCCCAGAGGTATATACAGCAGGCCCCCAGAGGTACGGTATATACAGCAGGCCCCCAGAGGTACGGTATATACAGCAGGCCCCCAGAGGTATATACAGCAGGCCCCCAGAGGTATATACAGCAGGCCCCCAGAGGTATATACAGCAGGCCCCCAGAGGTATATACAGCAGGCCCCCAGAGGTATATACAGCAGGCCCCCAGAGGTATATACAGCAGGCCCCCAGAGGTATATACAGCCGGCCCCCAGAGGTATATACAGGCAGGCCCCAGGAGCTATATACAGGCAGGCCCCAGGAGCTATATACAGGCAGGCCCCAGAGGTATATACAGGCAGGCCCCAGGAGGTATATACAGGCAGGCCCCCAGTGAGGTATACAGCAGGCAGGCCGCAGGAGCTATATACAGGCAGGCCCCAGAGGTATATACAGGCAGGCCCCAGGAGCTATATACAGGCAGGCCCCAGGAGCTATATACAGGCAGGCCCCAGGAGCTATATACAGGCAGGCACCAGGAGCTATATACAGGCAGGCCCCAGGAGCTATATACAGGCAGGCCCCAGGAGCTATATACAGGCAGGCCCCAGAGGTATATACAGGCAGGCCCCAGGAGGTATATACAGGCAGGCCCCCAGTGAGGTATACAGCAGGCAGGCTGCAGGAGCTATATACAGGCAGGCCCCAGAGGTATATACAGGCAGGCCCCAGGAGCTATATACAGGCAGGCCCCAGGAGCTATATACAGGCAGGCACCAGGAGCTATATACAGGCAGGCCCCAGGAGCTATATACAGGCAGGCCCCAGGAGGTATATACAGGCAGGCGCCCAGTGGGGTATACAGCAGGCCCCAGGGTATATACACGCAGCCCCCAGTGGTAGTATACAGGCCCCCAGTGGGGTATACAGCAGGCCCCAGGGTATATACACGCAGCCCCCAGTGGTAGTATACAGGCCCCCAGTGGGGTATACAGCAGGCCCCAGGGTATATACACGCAGCCCCCAGTGGTAGTATACAGGCCCCCAGTGGGGTATACAGCAGGCCCCAGGGTATATACACGCAGCCCCCAGTGGTAGTATACAGGCCCCCAGTGGGGTATACAGCAGGCCCCAGGGTATATACACGCAGCCCCCAGTGGTAGTATACAGGCCCCCAGTGGGGTATACAGCAGGCCCCAGGGTATATACACGCAGCCCCCAGTGGTAGTATACAGGCCCCCAGTGGGGTATACAGCAGGCCCCAGGGTATATATACGCAGCCCCCAGTGGTAGTATACAGGCCCCCAGTGGGTTATACAGCAGGCCCCCAGTGGCACTCGCCCCCCCCCCACACTGTGCAGAGCTCCCCCCTCCCGATGCATTATCTTACCATCCAGCCGCATCACCGCCGGTCCTGCCGTCCTTCCTCGTGCGCTGCGTTCCCGGTCTCATGTGACCCGGCGGTCGCAGTCGGATGACGTCATCGCGCCGGGTCACGTGGGAGCCGAACACAGCGCGAGAGGATGGACGGGAGCACCGGCGGTGATGCGGCTGGATGGTAATATAATGCATCGGGATGGGGGGGGCTCTGCACAGTGTGGGGGGGGGGGCGAGTGCCATTGGGGGCCTGCTGTATATGGGGGCCTGCTGTATAACCCACTGGGGGCCTGTATACATATGGGGGCTGTATTGCACGGCTCCCCCTGCCGCTGTGATGGGCGGGGGGAGCCGTGCATATCTAATGAGCGGCCCCATGTGACGGGCCGCTCTGTCAGGAGCCTCCCCACGCCTCCTCCAGCCTCCCCAGCACCCGGACACAGCCCCCACACAGCACATACCGTATAGACCCGTGTATAAGCCGAGGGGGGGACTTTTCAGCCCAATTTTTGGGCTGAAAAACTCGGCTTATACACGAGTATATACGGTATACAGAGAAACCTTATAGAGAAGTGTGTTTCAATGTCAAATGAATATGATCTAATCTCTGCAAATAAAGTATGTATAAAATGATAGAGCTGTGGCCTTTCCAGCAGATTAGACAGCAGCACACTAATGTAATATTTAACTAAGATTACAAAATAAATAAGAATATATTGGCAAGTGAACTAGTCATATACTGTATAAGAAGATGGCATAGAAAAATCACTGTCAAAGTAATATATCAGCTAAGTAACAGTAAGAAGATCCTGCTTATCCCATGCTCAGGCAATCTATAGACCACACACTGAGACCACAGACTCGGTACTTAGAGAATTTAGGACAATAGAGAAGGATATGTTTTCGCTGAACTTACATTACCTGTACAATAATCTAGTGATCATATTTCTGAAAGTGAAAATGCTAAGTGCACCGTATATACAAGATTAGCACGAAATATCATGCAAAAATATTACGTACTGATACACAATGTACAATAGTGAATGTATTAAAATGACAACAATCAGAATAAAACATTTGGGTAAACTACAAGCAGTAAGAAACACAACAAAACAATAATATTCCATTCATTTTCCTACAACCTTAACCCCTTCACAACCTATGACATACAGGTACATCCTAGGTCGTGTCCCTGCCTTTAATGCGGGATCGCACACCAAGCCCTATTCATTCCCTGCACGTCGGCTGAACTGATCACCTAAAATGTGCTTCTAACAGCCAATGGAGTGTATCGGAGACTGTTAACCAGTTAAATCCCACTTTTAATTTCTGACAGCAGGATTTAACACATGCCAGCGGGGATCGCACCATTTTCCACTCCCATTGGCACTGTTGTGATGCCTTTGCGTCCCAGTTGGTTGCTATGACAGATAGGGGTCAGCTGATGACCCCTCTGTCTGTCATGATGCTTTCCTGTGAAAGCTGGATGTGAGATGGTGTTGAAAGGAGAACATGATTTCTGCTGTACAGAGCAGTGCTAATGAACTGCTATGTACAGCACAAGCAGTTTAGTTTTTAAAAATGTGAAAAAATAAAAAACACAAAGGTTTAAATCACCCCCCCCCCCCTTTTGCCTCTTTGAAAATAAGCAATTACTAATAATAAAAAATACACATATTTGGTATTGCTATGTTCAGAAATGTCTAATTTTCCAAAATGTGAAATAAATTAATCCAATCGATAAACAGTGTAATAAAAAAATAAAAACATCAGAATTACATTCTTTTGGGTGGTTGCAAATTGCAATAAAACTCATTAAGAGGTGTTCAAAACAGCACATCTGCACACAAATGATATCAGTAAAAACATGAACTCATGGTGGAAAAAAAAATTGGGGAAAGAAAACTATACATGTTTGGTATCTAGGAATTCGTACTAACCTGAAGAATCATATTGACAGGTCAGTTTTATCATATAGTGAACATGGTAAATAAATATAAAAAACACCTTTGTGTAATTGCCCTTTTTTTTTTGTAATTCACTGAACTTGGATTTTTTTTTCCATTTTCTAGGACACTATATGGTAAATTGAATTATGTAATTAAAAATTACAACTCATCCCACAGACAACAAGCCTGATATGTCTATATTCACAGAAACAAAAGTTATGACTCTTGGGAGAAGGGGAGGGAAGAACGAAAACCAGAAAACAGAAAATCTCAAGGTGGTATAGGGGTGAAAGCATACAGTACTTGTCTTGTACTATAAGAAATGCACTTTTACTTACATTTACAAGAAGATATTTTGTAACAGTAAAATTAGGAATAGTCGACCCTGCATGTGTCCAGCGGGTGATTACGTGCTGATAATGGCCACATATGAAGTGTTGAGGGATGACTTCATTTTGCTTATGCTGTATAAACAGACATGTATCAGTACACCTGCATTGTTTGGAGTTGTCTAAAGCCAGGTAATTACTTGATTGATAGGTAATAATCAGACAGTGGAAAGGATGCAGGCCCCATTCCGCACAATACAAGCTGAAAAGCTGCTAATAATGATGGACATGCCATCGGTGCAGCCTGTTCTTGGCACATGAAATCCCTGGAATTGCCACAGGCATATATAGTTTAAGTGAAGGGCTTTGACCATTAGCTGAATATGAGGTCTGAGCAGTGACTACAATGGGAATACTTTGTGTCTTTACAGTGTGCCTGACCTCCATTATCTGCATTGCTCAGACTTATGAACAAAAATTCAATGACACCTGATCAGATGTCCCCTAAAAGACTACGGCAGAACTTTCATAGTAGTTTTACTTTGTTCAGCAACAAAAAGAGCTGAAGAATTAAAAAACACCAATTTTAGTATTACTGAAATGAATAGGATCACTAGTGGATCTCTATTAATTCATTATTATATACTGAATACAACTGGTGCAATTCATTAGTAGGATGAAAAGAACAATCAGACATTACAAGAAAACCATATAACAAATGCACCCGAGACAACTACACTAACAATGTAGAGCCTCAACAACACAAGTACGCCATATCCCAGATTCTGGAGTCTAGCCGGGTTGCCCCAGGATTAGTACACATGACATACGTTATCGGCCAATATATGGAGCTGAAATTAAATTAGTGAATATTAGACTATAGAACAAGATTAATGTTTGCTTGACAACCGATAGATGTAAATGTCTATATTGTAGAATAATAAACACTTCAGATTAAGCCACTTTCATCCTATATTGGTATTATTCAAAATCTTTACTTTTCCTTTAAGAAAAAGCGTAATAGTGAGCACAGTATATACTGTACAATGATACAACATTCTTTTACCAGGGAGGTATGTTATTATTTAGAAATAACCCGACAGCTACAAAACATACTGCCACTATGACCATAAGAGGTTCTTCAAATATTAGTAACTATGTCTAATACAATCAAAATATTACATATACATGCTGCATATAAAGCTCCTCAATACTACTACATAATAATAATCTACTGAAACTTTATATAGTTCCTACTAAACCAGAGGGAGAAATAACTACAATAAAACTAAGATTCCAAGTATTTGTGCACATACATTTTTTTGGTTTCTCTATGTGACAATCAGTAACAGATATTATATTAATCAAGATTGCTAGTAATAAATACTGAGAAATAATATATATAAAATACACATAATTATTAAAGTGCAATGCCTTCATATATTGCCAATACTAATACCATATTTCAATTGAACAGATGTTAAAATGTAAAAAGTAATGGTGTGAAAACAGAGTTAGAGTATGGCAATGCTAATAGATTATAGACAATCCATATAAATAAATATATATATATATATATATAACACTGTATATACATGCACAAATTGTATATACATGCACATATATTACAATGAGATATTTAACAATGAATGATTACAAATGATTACAATAATGATTACAAATTTGCACTATAAAATGATGAGATGCAGTGATTACGGGAATTCTTGCCAGGACAGGTGTATACTATGGCTTATAAGCTAATAAGCACCATTTTGCCAGAGCTACTTTATTGTTCTAAGTATAAGCCATCTATTTACACAGACTTGTATACTCTGGCCAAATATTGACACAAGAAATGCCTTCATCTTCCTGACATTGTGTACAAACTAATAGTGTGCACTATTAAATTACGGGAAAAAAACTGAAATTATAATATTAAAAATGTTCATTTACAAATGAGTTGTACATTACTGTCGTTAAATTGACACATAGCTGCAAGAGTGATGTGTGTGTGTGTATGTATATATGTGTGTGTGTGAACGTATTTATATTATTATTATTATTATTATTATTATAATTTATAGAGCACCATTGATTCCATGGTGGTGTACATGAGAAGGGGTTACATACAAACAAGTTAAAAATACAATGAACAAATCTAACAGTGACAGACTGATACTGAGGGGAAAGAGGACCCTGCCCTTGCGGGTTTACATTCTACAGGGCAATGGGGAGGGGAACAGTAGGATGGGTCTGCTCCGGTGTTGGTGGAGCACCAGGTCCAGTGGTGGAGCGCCAGGTCCAGTAGTGGTGAGGTGGCACCGTGGACGTTGCAGGCTGTAGGCTGCTCTGAAGAGATGGGTTTTCAGGTTCCGCTTGAAGGTTTCGAGTGTAAGGGACAGTAGGACGTTTTGATGTGCAGAATTCCAAAGCATCGGGGATGCTCGGGCGAAGACTTGCAGGCAGTTAGATGAGGAACGTACAAGTGTGCAGGAAAGGAGGAGGTCTTGGGAGGATTGAAGATTACGAGTTGGATGATATCGGACATTAGTTCAGAGATGTGCATGTATATGTATATGCGTTTATATGTATATACGTTTATATAATAATTTTTTTTTTTAAAAGCACTATTAATTCCACAGCACTTTACAGTCCTCTTGGGGCTCACAATCTAAAAATCCTATTAGTATGTCTTTTAGGTATGGGAGGAAACCAGAGCGCTCAGAGGAAACCCACATAAACACAGAGTGAACATACAAACGCCTTGCAGATGTTGTCCATGTTGGAATGTGAACCCAGGGCCCCAGGACTGCAAGGCTGCAGTGCTAATCACTGAGCCACTGTGCCGTGTGCATATATATGTGTGTGTGCATATATATATATTTAATATATATATATATATATATATATATATATATATATATATATAATATGGTGTGTGTATGTGTGTGTATATATATATTAAATATATATGTATGAAGAATAAGCCCTACAAAATAAAATATATATACATGTGTGCTTGTATATGTGTGCGTGTATATATCTATTTATACACATACACACATACATATATACATACAAATGTAGAAACACACATGCACATAGATACATATATATATATATATATACACACACATATTTACGCAAATGCAATTTGATCTATGTATCTTTTTACAATTGTTTCATATAGTTGCCTTTCTCATTTTTTTAGTGTCATGTCTCAGACATGTACTAGGAAAGAGTTAAACATTTGCAAGGTGGGTGGCAGTTGTAAAGGATTGGGAGCTTTTATTTTGTCATTTTAGCCTGGCTGGGAATCTCCAGGTGTGTTTTTAGGGGGAGGGACTCTTATTGTGACAACCAGGTATACAGCAGGCTGTACAGGTTCCCGGTATAGACTGCACCACTATTTAAGGCTGTTTTATAGGTGGAAGCAAGACAGTACAGCTGATGTCTTCTGTGGGAGAACAATCTGGACCTTGGCAATAAGGTAAAGTGTATACACTAGACAGAGTACATGGTCACTTTAAACCTACCTATGAAATTGGTTTAGTATACACAATTGTTCTCTAAACTGTCATTTTCATCCTTCTCCATACACACACGCACACATGCCATCAGATAATTGCCATGCTAAGTAATCACCATTTTGATCATTGTAAAAATAACATTATAAAATAGTAAGAATGTAGTATTGATACAATTAGATAAAAGAACAGAAATGGTGAAGAGACTAGTGGTCATAGGGTCAGTACCACAATTGTTTGCACAGTCAGGTAACAATACAATAAAACACATCTCTGTCATTTATTGCAATGATCATGCTTCCTTGAAAACTGTCATTATGTACTCAAGATATTTTAGCCCACATTACTAAATTAGTAACGGCTTTCTTGTCTAATGTCAGTGTTTGCCATGTTGATTTTTGACATTCATTGTTTGTGTTTGTTCAACAGGTTTGGCAAAAGCACAGTTTTGCTAAGGACTCGAGTATATGAAGGAGGAATTGCAAAGATTCTTCCAATTGAAACCATTTGATCATATTTGGGTTGCAGGGTGACCCAATTGTTGTACTTTACATATATATTTTTCCTTCGGATTATACAAGAAGGAACCTGTATGAACTGATTCCTTATTTTTGTGAACCCTGGTAGAAGGAAAGAGGATTTTCTGCTTTATAAGTGTAAGGATTATTCATACAAAGATGACAGCTGAGAGCCAACAGTCCCCTACTAGAGCTACAGGAGCTGGCACCAATCTTCAACAGTCAAGTAACTTTTCTATGCCGGTTGTAAAGGTGGAGAAGGAGCCAGCACCGGAAGCAAGTCTGTCCAGTGGGCCTTCTGAAGCAGAAGACACACCTAAAGGAAGAAGAAGGAAAAGACCTTTGCAGAGGGGTAAACCTCCCTATAGTTACATTGCTCTCATAGCAATGGCCATTGCACATTCTTCTGACAGAAAACTTACATTAGGGGGCATCTACAAATTCATTATGGAAAGGTTCCCTTTTTACCGGGACAACTCAAAAAAGTGGCAAAACTCCATCAGACACAACCTTACTCTTAATGATTGCTTCATCAAAATCCCTAGGGAGCCAGGAAGACCTGGAAAAGGCAATTACTGGGCCTTGGACCCTAATGCTGAAGATATGTTTGATAGTGGAAGCTTCCTTAGAAGAAGGAAGAGATTCAAAAGGACTGATCTCACAACATATCCTGCTTACATACATGACACTAGTATGTTCCCATCTTTGCAAGTGAGTAGGTCATCTTATCCTAATTCTGTGTATTCCAATATGACGATGAGCCCCACTTACAGCCAACAGATCACTCCTCATTCCTCTGTCTACTACCCTTCCACATCTCCTGCCTTTGGTTCTAGCCAGTCTAGGGTGTTCAGCATCAATACACTTATTGGGCATTCCAGTGGCACAGAGCATACTCACCAAACAAGCAGATCAATGAGTCCAGAGATCAACTCTCCCAATACTAGCTCTTGCAATTACACTGGTGCAAATTATAACAGCCAAGCAGGTGGAAGTAGCATGCTGCAAAGACCTGCCAACCCCATGCCATATTCATATCCAGTTCCCAACAGCCATCTACAGGTCAATCACAGTTCTTATTCACATAGTAACACACAGCTGTTTGGCACATCCAGCAGATTAGCCATGCCTACATCTCCAGTAATGAACAGCGAAAGCATGGACTTCTATGGTAGGATGTCTCCAGGACAATACACCTCATTGACTGCGTACAATAGTAATGGACAACTAGCCAGCACAAATCCCTACTTGCGACATGCAACATACTCTGGGAACATGGACAGGTTTGTGCCGGCTGTTTAATGTAGCACATTGCAGGGTTAAGGTGCAAATTCAAGAATATGCAAAAAAAACTGTCATTGATATTAGGGCATACTGATTGAGTCAAACGTATTTACTGCTTTATGAGAAGACAGTGATTGATAAAACGGATTTGTGCCATTAACCTTGATGCTCATATTCATATGAGATGGACTAACAGATGTAATATCCATCATTATTTTATTTTTCCCTATGGGATGAACATAACGTCCAATATTTTTTATTGTGTATTAATTAAGTGATATGATACCTGCCTTTTCTACTGCTGTAGGGTAATGACAGCATTTTTAAAACAGTAGTACTTAAAGAAAAGTAACTTTATCAACATAGTATGAATGAACGGAGCAGACTTTGTTGTAAAACACTGCACTTATGTTTGGGGACGTGGGTCTTACATTTGTCTAAATCATTTTATACTGTTTTTATTGTAAATAAAATGAAAATTAATGTATAAGGCTGTCAAGATTGAATGTTATCTTATGCGCCTTTGTTTTCACTCTTTATATTAAGAATTATGTAGAATGAACACAAAATAACCTTTTATATTTTTCACATTATTTAAGACTTCAGTATACTATACATTTATGCTTCATATAATTGGTATACATATTTCAAAATATTATTTTCTATATGATGAGACTTTATACTCTTACACATTGATATTTACATATGTTTTCGAGTCCATCATTTAGGTAATAATGACAATTATCAGACTTCTGTCTTGATAAGAAATGTTAACAAACATTAACTTCAGAAGCTTCAGTATATCCAATCCAATATATTAATTAAAGTCAATTCGTAAGCTAGCGGTTCACATACCTGATGAAAAACTATTCATAAACTCAATTAACAAAGAACATAATAGTATTTATTATACATTTAGATTATAATATTTGTATCATTGTTCTCATTCCTCTATCTTTTACTTTAGTGAATATTTGGAAAACTTATGGTAAAATAAATAAAAATACGTTAAAAAAAGTAAATTAATGAAGTACAGATGAGATAGACTCCTATGTGTTATAAAGACAGTGTAGACGTGTTGAAAAAAAAAAGAGCCAAAGAACCATGAAATTAATAACTATTGCCTCTATCTTAACAAATTTCAAATAAAAATTGTGTATGTTTGATGCATTTTAGCAATATCTTTAACTGCTCGTTACATAAATAACAATTCTAAATTAGGAATATCGGGAGCAGATTTTCATCTCTATCTATTATCTATACTTTGGTTCTATCTATCTATCTATCTATCTATCTATCTATCTACTAGAAATTTGTTTAGTCCAGCGTCACAGCTAGCACCAGTTCACATTATGTCTTGAGTGCTGTGCAGTTTTTTTTCTGTTTTTATGTCTAATATGTGGAGTTGCTGGCTCCATGTCTGCACTTAGCGCTTTCATCGCCCACAGGTGGTCTGAGGTTGAGATGGTGTCCACCCAATTAGAAGTGGGACAGGGAGGACAAGGAGGACAGGGATGTCAGCTTAGGACTCATCAGACCTGGGGTCACCTTGTCACGGTTGATGAGCAAACGGACATTGGCCAATGTATGTACTAAGAACCACAGAAAATAAAAAAATAAGAATATTGGTTTTTTTAAAAAAACGTACGTTTTTAAAGTTTTTCCTCATATACCGCTTGTTAGCATGTGTGCATTATTGGTAGTAGCTAAGTGCTGCAGTGAATTTTTTCTAATTGTTTAGTCCAGCGTCACAGCTAGCACCAGTTCATATTATGTCTTGAGTGCTATTCAGTATGGATGTATCTATCTCATTTCTATGTATCTTATGTCTATTCATTTATATCTTTCTATCTATGTATGTATCTATCTCATTTCTATGTATCATATCAATCTATCTGAAGATCGTTAAATGGTGAGTGCCGCTGTCTTATTTCTACTTGGAAGATATCAATCTATTTATATCTTTCTTTCTATTTATGTATTTATCTATATCTATCCATCCATCCCATCTATCCATCTACATTTTGACAAACAGCAAGAACGCTCCTTCACAGCAAAATATGTGATTTTTACACTTCTACTGATCGGCTGCCATTTAATAGCCTGTTTAGACAGGCCGACTACTCTTCCGTGAGCACAGAATATCACTGTTCTTGGCAACACAAGTTCTGTCTACAAAGGACAAGGTACTGATGAGAACAATAATTTTTAAGCAAGAATGAATATCATTTCACCAGATGAACAAGAGTTTTGTACGCATGTTCGGTGATTGGTAGCTTGATTAGATAGGCAGATTATTATTAGGAAAAAAAGCATTTCCCAATTATGAGCCAATATAAATGCAGCTTAAATGCTGCAAAGATAGAGATGCAGATTGTGTGATTGTGCCAATTTATACATCATAAAATAACAGAGTGGAAAAAAAGAAACTTTCTTAAGTCATATTGGTAAATCTAGGTCTGTTTTGTCAAGCAACAGAATACACAGAATATACAAGTGTACAAATCATTACAATTGGGGCACTATATTGACAGGTAATGTTTACATTTCATTATGTTAGGGTTCCACAATTTAGTGATATAATTTGGTAAAAATCAATTTAATCTCTAGGTTTCTTTTTTGTTCTTTAGGGCTCGGACACAGTCATCTGAGTTTGACGGAGGAGACTCTGAAACGGCTGGAGAAGTGACCCTAAATTTGGCTTCTCCATATTTGGACGGGGTGTCAGCTGATTGTGTTTTTGTGCAGCTCCACACTCCCTGTCCAGAGAGGGAGAAGCTGTTCAGGGTCACTGCTCCAGCCCTTTCTGAGTCTCCTCCGTCAAACTGTCGGACAGTGTGTCCCTGCCCTTACACAAATGGAAAAGAGCTGATAGGAACAATATACAGTAGTATACGATCCCATACTGCGGATTAGGTGTACACATTTCTGCACCAAATCTGCATCCTGTGACAAAACAAATTCACCAAAATCGCAGTACAGACTTGGTGAAGTTTTGGTGTGGATTTGGTGCGTTTTTGATGCAGATTTGTGCCATGCGTTTCTCTTAATGAAGTCATGGGCTGAAAAATGCAGGCAAATCCGCAACAATTGACATGCTGCAGATAATTTTCTGCACCAAATGTGCACAAAAAAAACACACCAAGTATATATATCTTAATACATTTGTCCTATACGGCCTGTAATAAATCCTCAGGGGAAAAAAGATCAAACCAGCAACCTGTACCGCTGCACCAGGACCCAGCAGATGCAGAGACCCTCTACCACATTACAAGTACCCTTCAGAGCGGAAATATGCTTTTTGCAAACAATGGTCAAACCTTTGGACCTCATTTTGCTTCCTGACCTCGCTTTTGTCAGTAAATTAGTTGCAGTGAGCGTCACTTTTAAAGGCCCCGTCACACACGTCAATGACCGATCGATCTGATCAACAATCCGACTTGACCTAGATCGCTTGAACATTGTTCAATGATCGCTAGTGAGGTGTCACACACACAGATATCTTTAACGACGCAGCAACGATTCCGCGACAAGCGAACGATATTAGCAGTCGTTTACATGTTCCTATGTCCTGATTAGGCAAAGTCGTTAACGACATCGTTATCAAGGTGTCACACTCGCCGATGCTGCAGGTTGAACGCACGATCATCGTCTGATTTATGGATCCGGTTCATAAACCTGCGATCAACAATCGGCCGACTTATCACTGGTCGTATCGATGTGTCACAGCTACGATGTCGTTTAAACGTATGAAAACCCGTGACGTTTCAACAATATCGTCAACGATATCGTAGTGTGTTACGGGGCTTTAAGTCTTGCTCCTTCTGACTCAATCAACCTTGACGGAGAAAAGAAAGATGGTCTCGTAATAAATATGATGTTCGCAAGTAAACTGGTATAAATATGTTTCAGTTGCTTTACTAATTTTACCTGTACAAATTCTGGCAAGAAAAGACATATAACAATTATAGGATAGATTTACAGATTTTAAAGACTAAGCTTTACATAGGAATTAAATTACCATTACGATAAAGCGCAGCAGCATCCTTCTGGCCCACATTCAGGGGAAAGGTAGAGCATTAATCCCAAATTTAGGTTTTTAGGCATAGATGTAAATAGACATTGCAGATTTATTAACAGACTTTTTAACATGAAATAGCTTAATACCATGAATACAACAAAGAAGGTCAGGGCAGCAGCAAGGCGTTCCTTTCCCACCTTCAAAGGTAGCAGGTAATTATTATTTAAGTTGTTTACTATGTGTAAATAGTGACACTGCTGCATATACTTACAACCCTGACAAAGCTATACCTATGCAATACGAGTGAGCTTTACCTCCTGTAGTCTCCTCTCTATTTTCTCTCCCACCAAGTAGGGTATATATGAAGTTATGATTATTATATAATGAAATCCATGCTTGCATATATAGTTATTTACTATTCTTGCTTTCTTTGTTTGCCTTTTCTTGGACCTTATGTACTAGAGCTACGGTAATTCTATTTTTCCACTAATTATACATATATTTAGTTTTATTCTTTGGTGAGCTGCTTTTCATTGTAAGGGAGCTTTGAGATCTGGATTTCAGTTCACAGTATTAATAAGGCCAAGAGAAGATTTTTAAATTTTATCAACATTGAAATGGGTTTCTTTGTAAATAAAGTATGAAGGTTTCATAAAGTTTGATATATTTTTCATGTATTTGGTGCACACAATCTTTGGTATTGGCTATTATTGGTATTGATTCTTAAAACAATGTTGTAACAATGCTGGGGTAGCATCCTACTCCTATTTTTTTGGCTGTGCATATATATTTTTCTGTTCATATGCATTGAGACATTGCATCTAATGACTTCATGTGGTGTTGCGTTGCAACCTGAGACCAACCTTGATGGTGACACAGAATCGTAAATATTTCCAAACAAAAAACAAGGAAGGGCCATGAATGTGAAAAACAGACACTTAAATCAGAATCACTCTTAAAAATGTTCGTACATAGTTAACCAAGGTTGAAAGGATGTAAAAAGGAAAGTTTATTCCAAATAGATTTTAAGACTATTCATACGGTATAACTAACTTTTCTTATTCTAACAAAAAATAAATACACATACATATATACACGTGGCATCTCAATAAATTGGAATATCACCAAAAAAATAATTTTTTTCAGTGATTCAATACAAAACTAAAACGCATACCGTATATACTCGTGTATAAGCCGAGTTTTTCAGCCCAAAAATTGGGCTGAAAAGTCCCCCCCTCGGCTTATACACGGGTCAATACGGTATGCTGTGGGGGGGAGCTGTGACCGGGGGCTGGAGGAGGCAGGAGGGGGCCGCGGTGACCGCAGGCGGTCACGTGGGGCCGCCTCATTAGTGCAATGAATATGCACGGCATCCCCCGTCCATCAGCGGCGGGGGGATGCCGTGCATATTGCACTACACAGCGCCCCTCTCCTTAATATGCGTCCCGCAGTAGTAATAAACAGCCCCCCCTCCTTATGTCCCCCCCGGCTGCGGTAGCTGTGAAAATAACAAACAGTTTATACATCACCTTCCGATGCAGCTCTCCGCTCCTCCGGTCCTCAGCATCTCCGCTCGCCGGCTTCTTCTTCCTTGTTGTGCCGGTGTCATGTGACCGGGCGCAGGAGATGACGTCATTTCCTGCACGCGGTCACAAGCCGGCACATCAAGGAAGAAGAAGCCGGCGAGCGGAGATGCTGAGGACCGGAGGAGCGGAGAGCTGCGTCGGAAGGTGATGTATAAACTGTTTGTTATTTTCACAGCTGCCGCAGCCGGGGGGGACATGATAAGGAGGGGGGGGCTGTTTATTACTACTGTGGGACGCATATTAAGGAGGGGGGCTGTGTACTACCACTGGGGCTGCTGGATACTACCCTGGGGCTGTATTATACTCTGGGGCTGCTGTATACTACCACTGGGGCTGTATATACCTCTGGGGCTGCTGTATACTACACTGGGGCTGTATATACCTCTGGGGCTGCTGTATAACCACTGGGGCTGTATATAACTCTGGGGCTGCTGTATACTACCACTGGGGCTGTATATACCTGTGGGGCTGCTGTATATCACTACATGGGGCTGTATATACCTGTGGGGCTGCTGTATACTACCACTGGGGCTGTATATACCTCTGGGGCTGCTGTATACTACCACTGGGCTGTATACTACCTCTGGGGCTGCTGTATACTACCACTGGGGCTGCTGTATATACCTTTGGGGCTGCTGTATACTACCTCTGGGCTGCTGTATACTACCTCTGGGGCTGCTGTATACTACCTCTGGGGATGCTGTATACTACCACTGGGCTATATACTACCTTGGAGATGCTGTATACTACCACTGGGGCTGTATATACTCTGGGGCTGCTGTATACTAACTACTGGAGCTGCTGCTGTATATACCACTGGGGCTGCTGCTGTATACTACCACTGGGAGGCTGCTTTATACTACCATTGGGGGCCTGTATACCACACTGCTGGGGCTGTATACCTGTGCTGGAGTCCACCCTCGCTTATACACGAGTCAATAGGTTTTCCCAGGTTTTGGGGGCAAAAGTAGGGGGTCGGCTTATACACGGGTCGGCTTATACACGAGTATATACGGTATATTATAGAGTCATTACAAACAGTGTGATCTACTTTAAGTGTTTAGTTCTGTAAATGTTGATGATTATGCGTTACAGCCAATGAAAACCCAAAGGTCATTATCTTTGAAAATTAACTGGATATTTATCAAGCGGCATATAGCAAACAATCACAGCTCAGGTTTTATTGGTTTCATAAGCAACAAAGGACATTCATAGTATAACACAGTTTATGTATGTCAGTGAAAATTCAGGGAACCTTGCTGAAGACAAGGACTTCTGTAAAATGCTGCACACTGGACGTGACTGTAAGTGAAGCAGCACCCACACAAACCCGAAGCCACGTAGGCACTTCTTTGCTATTCTTCTAACAACCTGTAACATTTCAAATTCTCGGAGATTTAGACAAAGTACAAAACTGATCTTAGTGAAGACCAGGGTGGATTATGAATAGCCTGGGATGTTTAGAAGATGGTGACCAACCCAACCCCAAGTATCATTTGACATGTCAGATGATCAACTTTTGAAAGATCATGTGATCGGTCACAGGATAAGCACACATCCATAAGGGACAGATCCATAGAGGCAAAAGAAGAACAATAGTAGCGCACCTAGTCACCTAGTCCCCAGTGTACAGCAGGAGGCCACACATAGCCCACAGTATACAACAGGACACCACACACAGCCTGAAGTATATGGCAGGAGGCCACACACAACCCTCAGCATGCAGAAGGAGGCCACACACAGCCCCCAGTATACAGCAGGAGGACGCACACAGCCCCCAGTATACAGCAGGAGGACGCACACAGCCCCAAGTATACCGCAGAGACAGCACACAGCCCCGAGTATACCACAGGAGGCTGCATGCAGCCCCAGTATACAACAGGAGGCCGCACACACCCCCAGTATACAACAGGAGGCCACACACAGCTATCAGTATACAGCAGGAGGTTGCACACAGCCCCAGTGTACAACAGATAGCTGCACACAACCCCCAGTATACAACAGGAGACCGAACACAGCCCCCAGTATACAACAGGAGGCCGCACACAGCCCTCAGTATACAGCAGGATGCCTTTTTACTTAATTTACTTTTATGTGCAAAATAATTTTTTGTTAAACCATTCTAATCTGTTATAGCTATGAACGGTTAGCTACTGGTAATATCCCAGGTGAAAAAATACACATATTTGGTATCGCTGCATTCAGAAATGTCCAATATATCAAAATACAAAATAATTTACCGTAATCAGATCGGTAAATTGCCTAACAGAAAAAAAAAGTCCAGGCTCCAAACGTATATTTTTTGGTTGCCGCAATATTAAATTAAAATACAATAGCAGGCAATCAAAACATTATAAAAATAGTATAAGTAAAAACATCAGCTCAAGCTGCAACAAAAAGGTCAGCACACAACTCCAGATCTTGGAAAATGAGAACGCTATGGGTAGCAGCAAAAAATATCGCCAAAAGTGCAATTAATTTTCTTTAAAAACTTCAGAATTTTTTTTAACATTTAGATAAAAGTAAAAGTATACATGTTTCATATCTACAAACCCGTACTGAACCGAGGTATCATACTGACACATTAGTTTTACCATACAGTAAACATGGTGAATAAAAAACCTCAAACAAACAATCACGTAATTGCATTTTTTTTTTGCAATTTCATAACACTGGGAATTTGTTCTCCATTTTCCTGTACACTATACGGTAAATTAAGTTATTTTATCTGAAAGTACAACTTGTCTCACAAAAAACAAGGTCTCATATGTCTATATTGACAGAAAAAAAAGTCATTGCTCTAGGTAGGAGGGAAGGGAAAAAACAGAAACCAAAAAATGGAGAATCGCCTGGGAGTGAAGGGGTTATACCGTATTTTTCGCTTTATAAGACTCACTGGATTATAAAATGCACCCCCACAATTGATGAAGGAAAAGAGGAAAAAAAATCATTTTTAATGTTAAATGGGGTTTGCCTTATAATGCCAGTGTCTATCTTACAATCAGTATATGTGTCCCCCATCCTGGTATATATATCCCCCATGTTGGTACACATAGCCTTCATGTTGGCACACTGTTCCCCCATCCTTGCACAGTCCCCCATGCTGGTACACTGTCCCCCCATGTTGGCACAATTTCCCCATGCTCACACAGTCCCCTCCCCATGCTGGCCCAGTCCCCGCCAATGCTGGTACTGTCCCCTCAAATGCTGGCACTGTCCCTCCATGCTGGCACTGTTCCCCCCCCCCCATGCTGGCATTGTCCGTCCCCTCATGCTGGCACTGTCCCCCCCATGCTGGCATTTTCCCCCATGCTGCCACTATCCCCGCCATGCTGGCATTGTCCCCCATGCTGGCACTGTCCCCCATGCTGGCATTGTCCCCCATGCTGGCACTGTCCCCCATGGTGGCATTGTCCCCCATGCTGGCACTGTCCCCATGCTGCCGCACACTTAAAAAAATAAATGAGCATACTCACCATCTCTTTGCTCCTTGCTGTCCACGCCATCCCTGCTCTCTGTGCTGTGCCTGGCATCCGGTCCTGTGAGCAGCACCGGTGATGACGTCACTCTGCAGCGACGCTCACAGGACTGAATGCCGGCAAAGACAGCGGGATGGCGCGGACGGCAGGGAGTGAGGAGGGGGTGAGTATACTCATCCACTGTGGATTGTCAGTGCTTTCCACGCTTTCATTGCGTGGAAAGCACCGACTACCCACACAGGACCGCATCCACTGGGCTGCAGACCCACTCCTGTCATATGTGCAGCTCCCGCTGGTGATTGACAGCAGGATGCAGTGCATATTACAGGAGATAATGAGCGTGACCACTGCAGTGTCGCAGCTGCAGCCTTCTCCAGCCTCCTGACAGCCCCCAGACACCACTCCATAGCCTCCACCCCTACCCCACAGAGTGTTGTTTCGCATTATAAGATGCACCCCCCACTTTCCCCCAAAACTTGGGGGAACAAAAGTGCATCTTATAACGCGAAAAATATGGTAAATTGAATTGTTACTGGAAGCTATTATTAAATGAGCACTGCAATGTTATTAGAATACTAGGTTATTAGGTATCGTATAAACTTTATAGGGCAACATTATTGGTAATTTATTGGCTAAATTAAGACATAGTATGATAATTTAGCATCATATAACAGTAATTTGTCAGCAAATACCTCTACACCTGTTTACATATGTAGCTTTTAAAATGGCATGTCAAACAAAGCAAAAATGACAGACAGCGGCCCTTCTATGCTTGGCCCACTTTAAAAAATAAATAATATATAGATAAATTTAAAGTCTCACAAGTTTAGTGTTTCGGTTGTGAATGTCGCAGCTAAAGGTTACATTGCAGACTAATAGTGAATAATCAATGCTTAGCTTGTGACTACTGCTGTCATACAGCAATGGAGCAGAGGATGAATGGGAACAATGGGGAGTAGGAAGACATACATTTTCTCTATTAAAGCAGCAATCAATCAACAGACCAATAGATTTCACTAGTCATTAACAAGTTAACTACAAGTCTAATCTGAGCAATCGAAAAAGATCATGTTTCACAGAGGATTCAGAAATCCGCCTTCTATTATCTGGCCAGACGAGTCACTGTTTGTCTTAGTAGATCACTTTTCATTTGGATAACTAGAGGCACCTGGAAGAAAGTCTGTCTATGTAGAATGGATTCAGGGATTTCACCAATATTTTATTAACTTCTGTATTACTAGAAATAGTCTTGCTTTATTCTCAAACTGAATTTGTAATTACCTGAAAATATTCATCACATGAGTATAGACTTTAGAGGTGTTATCCAGTTGTTCTTTATTGATGACCTTTCCTTAAAGGGCAGGGCTATATATGGAGTTCATGCTGCCTTCTGATCAGTCAGACTAAAGGGCCCATTACACACAACGATATCGTGAACGATATCGTTGCAACGTCACTGGTTTGGTGAGGTTGCAGCGATGTTGAAACAACATCAATGTGTGTGACACGTATCAACGATCAATGGTATGTCGTTGATCATTGATCGTAGATTATGGTCCTGTCCATAAATCTATCGCTGGTCTCCCGCTGGGCGCCCAGAATCGGCCTGTGTGAAATCGGGAGAACAACGATGGACGAGCTCCCAGCGCTTGCTCTGTCCCTAGTTACCTGCTGTGTACCTTGGATACCGGCCTGTAAGCGGAGAAAGCTGGTAACCAGGGTATACATCGGGTAACTGAGCGCTGGGAGCTGCCTAGATACCTGCTATTTACCATGGTTACCAGCCTGCTCCAGCTTACCGCAGCCTGGCAGCGGGAGCTAGACATCGTGGAAAGAATATTTTATTCTTTTCCACGGTGTCGCTGGTCCACTGGTCGCTGGTGAGCTGTCAGTTCACGATGTGGCACCGATCCACATCGTTGGTCGGATCACTGCCACATCACAGCGGGTAACAGGGCCTTAAGGGTTTGTGCTCAAAGCGATAAACAAATGCTAAAAAGGATTGGACACGTACTCTACAATGTTCAGTCTTTTGAGGTTTTTTAACCATTTTAGGTTCCCAAAGACCTGAAGCGGCTAAAAGTGACCGGTCCATTATATGGGCAGCTTCTGCTTGGATGCCTCGTTTATATTAAAAAATTAAATAAAAATCGGTAGCTAAAAGATGTTGGAAAAGATGACCAAAAAGAAGCAAAAAATTGCTTCAGGATAACATGATGACTGAATATCTTGAAGCATCGTTCAATAGAAAAGATATTGATCGGCTTTGTGGAGCACTAAGAAAGATCCTGCACAAATATGGATTACAAAAGAGACATTTATTGGCGCCTTGTGCTGCCATGACGCGTTTCCACAGACTCTACTGTCTTCCTCAGGTGCTACAAGGGGATATTGGGAAAATTGATTTATATAGGAGGTGTCTACATACAATTGGATAATTGCCTACTGCCAATAAGTAAAATGTAACCCTATACATTCCACATTGATCTAAGTAAAATATACATGTTCTTGATAAACATAGTAATCACACTCCCATTAAAAATGAATATAGGTTCCTTGTCGTGAATTGTTGTAATTTGTTTTGACAGTTATACTGTCTTGTTCTTGTATGCAATTTAGAAAACCAATAAAAATTTATTGTTTAAAAAAAATGAATATAGGTACTATATTAATATTTTATATAGTATCCCATAAGTAAGTATCTCATACTCTTAAGACACATATTAAAAATGTTTTTTAAACATTCATATAAAAAATAAAATATTATAAAAATATAAAATCACCTACTTTTTTTATGAATATATATATCCATAATTATACTAAATCCATACTTTTATTTCACTGTTTAGGGACAGTATCCAAAGCTGAATTAAGACCTTCAGGTGCAAGTGCGCCTAATTTAATATTCCAATGGCTCTCTTTTTTGATAAGTTTTGTTAAGCTATTTGGTTGTTTGTTGTCAATTTTATCTATCACCACAAAGGTTCATTTGACTTGGATCTTTATGGTGAACAGTACTAAAATGGCGAGAAACGCTCTGGGTTCCAGCTCCATAGGTAAGTGAAAAAGAGAAGTTTCTTGTCACACCAGTCCTGTGACCTTTTAAATGCAATCTGGGGAAAAGTTCAAAGGGACAGGTTCAGTTCAAAAGAGTCTATACATATAATTTCTGTACGCTCCGGGTAAGAAAAGGGGAAAAAGTCTTTCAAAAGTCCATTTTTTCAACAAACACATTTTAAAACCAACATATTTCCCTATGGGTGTCTCGGCTTAGGAGATCTGGTCCCTCCCCACTCCAGGCACTTTCTGTCCCTAACTAAGTGTGCATGGGGCTGGGCCCAGTTCCTCCACCCTTCTGTACACTACTATGTACACTGCTATAACTGCTATTTACATGTTACGGCCTCTGTTCAATCTACTTTTGACTTTACTGACCCACTCTCCATACCTAGACAGGGTTTGACCTTGTGTGCTCCTCTGTGACTTGCGCTCTACAAGTATCTCTGTCTATGGTGCAGGTATGTCAGGTAAGCGTCTATGTGGCCTTAGTCTCACCACAGGGCTAGCAGGTGTATTGATTGCAGCATCCTCAGATTCTCTAGCAATGGGTATTTCTTCCTTATTCCTTTGTACCACTTCTTGGGGCTAGTAGATATTCAGTAGAGGCACTAGGATGGCTCCATCTTGCTGAGGCCAATCCTCTGGGAAATCTCCTAGGATCGTTGAGATTACCTTCTCCTTTGGGCTTTCACATGGACTGGATTCTTTTTCAGGTTCTGGTTCTTCCTTAGGCTGAGTTGGGAGATTCTGACTTTCCCATTCTGTAGGGCACGTCTTGATATGATCCCTCGACACTGTATGAGTGGTCTTTCCACCATTCTTACTAATGAGACACACTTTGTCATTGTCAAATCCAGAATCTAATAGGACGTAGGGTTCTTGTTCCCACTGGTCATCTAATTTGTGTTGTTTCTGCTTTCCCTTCAAGACGATACTTCCAGATACAATAGGTTCTGCTGGAGCATTTTTGTTGAAGTCCATTTCTTGTTTCTCACGGGCTTTCTCCAAATTATCTTCAACAGAAGCTTGAACCATTCTGTATTGCTCGAGGCGGTTTTCATTCCAATTCAGTGTTGAGGCATCTGCTTTGGGATCAACTACTCCGAGTTCTAGGTCTACGGGTAACTTTCCTGTATGGGCTCTCATCAGGTAAGCCAGAGGTGCAGGTTTTCAGGATTTCCTTAGAAATTGGAATCATCCCCAGTGCAGGTGATTCAAATCACCTGTGCAATACTAAGGAAACCCTGAAAACCTGCACTGTTGGTGTTCCTTGAGGACTGGAGTTGGGAACCTCTGCGGTAAGCTGGTGTATAGTTTGTAGAACTTACTGGAATGTGGTTATACATGTCAACCAGGTCTGGTAGTTTCTCCGGCCATTGGTTCCTTTCTTCTAAGGGTAGGATCTTCAACATGTCAATGATGATATTGTTCATCTTCTCACATAATCTGTTGGTTTGGGCATGATATGTGGTGGTCCTAATCTTCTTACACCCATACATGTGGCAGGACTCTTGGAAGATCTCTGCTTGAAAGGCTGAACCTTGGTCTGTTACGATCTACTCTGGATAACCTAATGGTCAGCAGAATACATTTTGAAATGTTCTGGCAGCGGTGGCAGCTGTCAAATCTTTCACGGGGGCTCTCAATGCTTCCTCCAGGCACCAAGCGTAAGCTCTGATATTATCTCCTGGTCTCTGGCAGCAGTGATGGAAGCGCATGCGTATATCAGCCTCATTGCACTCTTCAAAAGTAGCTCTCAATTTATCAAATATAGTAGCCAATGATCTCCATTCAGCAGCAGATCAAGACTCACTCTCTTTCTCTCCCGCACCAGTTAACTGTCCGAGTACCACAGCAGCGAGCTGCTGACCAGTCATCGCGTACATGTCCAGGACACTAGTGATTTTTCTCCTGAAAACAGACAATATATCAGGGCGACCATCATACTGGGGCAACCACTTGGCACCCGGGATGCATGGGAGCGAGATCGGCATGATCGGGGCGACTGCACCCGGAGCACCGGTGACGCTGGCAGTGCTACTGGAGGCAGCCATGGTCACTTCAGGTTAATTCTCAGGGTCAGCGAACGTGCTTTCATTGTCGCTGGAGGAGGCCGATATGCTGGAGGCTCCCCTAGTGAATTACAGCCAGTGTTCAAACAGTTAAACAATTCGGGATTTCCGGACTAGGCCGCGGCGCTCGGGAATGCTCGGCTGAGCGAGGGGTGGGCTTCAGTTTCGCGCTCTACAGGCCAACACGCCTCCTTTCTACCAGCTCTTCAGCGCAGTAATGGTGGCGTAGTTCCACAGTCACAAAAAACAGTTCAAATCACGGCACACAGTACCCGGTAACACCGGGCACGGGATCCTGTTTGTGACGCCAGAAATTATGTTGAGCCCCAGGTTCGGGGGGTACTCGGGTACTCGGGTTACAGGCTCAGAGGGGTTCACGGGCATGTCACGGGTGGCGGTGCCTGAGCCCGTGGCCTGGATGACACTTCAATGAGGGGTTATGTACAAGGGATAAGAGCTGTTGTCTCGTGACACCACCTGTAGTACCTGGCGAGGGATCACCAGCGCCGCCACAATCCTCTGGAAGATGATGGTATTACGGCTAGGATGGCAAAGCTCCCTACAGGTAGAGCTGGACCTCCGGGGCAGCGTAGAGTAAAGGGGCAGCTTGAAGTGGGACTTGAGGCCAGGGTAAGAGGCAGTGGGGCAGTCTTTATGGAGGCTGGGGATGGAGAGAAATAACACACACATGCTGAAGAAAGTCTCTTTTACCTTTTTACTGGTGGTATTCACAGGTAAAGATGTCCAGAGCACTGTCGGGTGACCAGGTGCACAGTGAGTCTCCACAGCAAGTAAGTATAAGGCATCCTCAGGTTCCCTGCTGTCGCTGAAGCCATGTCTATATGCAACACGACTGGCCTCCTCACTTTCTCTGGTCCTCTCTCTCCTCCTGCGCGGTCCACGGGTTACTCTCTCTGATCACTACGATGTTATTCCACACTACGGTGTCTGGCTCCCTTTTGCTGGGTACGCAGGAGGACCGGGTCACTAAAGTCTCCACGGTGTGCCGGTGTTCTCTGCAGTCTTAGAGTGATCCTGCAGGTGCGGATCCCCGGAACCTGGAAAATCTTGGGCAAACTTCCACTAGTTTCTCTGCTCCCTTGGCTAGGCTCCATGCCTTCTGTCCCCACTCTTAGGCTTGGCTGAACACAGAAGGGCCACTCTGGGTCACTGGTTCGAGCCTAACCGTGGCACCGAATACCAGAACGTCTTCGCAGCTCTCCTAGCATCTGCACACGCTAACTAACTCTTTGCAGTTAAGGTTGTTTTCCTCTAGGGGGCGTCTGTCACAGTGATGCATATTTCAGTGCTGAGCAGCCCACCCGGTCTAAAAGGAGGCGTTACCAATAGGCTGCTCAGACACTATGTATCACCTGGATGTGAGTGGCAGAGGCCTAATGGTGACCATGTGTCTGTATTCACCACTAGCCCCTCCTTGTTAACATGGCAGGTCACCTGGTTGCCACAAACCGCCCCCATGTTTTTGGTTGCAGGGGATTGAGCACTGATGTCTGGACGCATGTGTTTACCTCCTGGGGGAATCTGCAGCCACCTGCTAGATGCAAGGAGTAGAGAAAAAAGTGTCAAAACTTCAGTGAGTTTTTTTGTCTAAAAAATGTTCCTAATGGATTATACAGTATAAATATAATTATATGAGTTATCATATTAGCTAGGGACTTGTGAGTGTAAGGGCCCTTGACGGGAGGTCACGTGCTTACGATATTCTGGCGCCAAAATACCCAACTAACACCTTACATCATTATTATAGTGTTAACTTGCATCTTTTTATCCATTGCAGTTAAGGTTGTTTTCCTCTAGGGGGCGTCTGTCACAGTGATGCATATTTGAGTGCTGAGCAGCTACCCGGTCTAAAAGGAGGCGTTACCAATAGGCTGCTCAGACACTATGTATCACCTGGATGTGAGTGGCAGAGGCCTAATGGTATCCATGTGTCTGTATTCACCACCAGCCCCTCCTTGTTAACATGGCAGGTCACCTGGTTGCCACAAAACGCCCCCATGTTTTAGGTTGCAGGGGACTGAGCACCGGTGTCAGGACGCATGTGTTACCTCCTGGGGGAATCTGCAGCCAGCTGCTAGATGCAAGGGTAGAGAAAAAAGTGTCAAAACTTCAGTGAGTTTTTTTTGTCTAAAAAATGTTCCTAAATGGATTATACAGTATAAATATAATTATATGAGTTATCATATTAGCTAGGGACTTGTGAGTGTAAGGGCCCTTGACGGGAGGTCACGAGCTTACGATATTCTGGCGCCAAAATACCCAACTAACACCTTACATCATTATTATAGCGTTAACTTGCATCTTTTTATCCATTGCAGTTAAGGTTGTTTTCCTCTAGGGGGTGTCTTGCACAGTGATGCATATTTGAGTGCTGAGCAGCCCACCCGGTCTAAAAGGAGACGTTACCAATAGGCTGCTCAGACACTATGTATCACCTGGATGTGAGTGGCAGAGGCCTAATGGTATCCATGTGTCTGTATTCACCACCAGCCCCTCCTTGTTAACATGGCAGGTCGACTGGTTGCCACAAACCGCCCCCATGTTTTAGGTTGCAGGGGACTGAGCACCGGTGTCTGGACGCATGTGTTACCTCCTGGGGGAATCTTCAGCCACCTGCTAGATGCAAGGGGTAGAAAAAAAGTGTCAAAACTTCAGTGAGTTTTTTTGTCTAAAAAATGTTCCTAAATGGATTATACTGAACACAGAAGGGCCACTCTGGATCACTGGTTCGAGCCTAACCGTGGCACCGAGCACCAGGACGTCTTCGCAGCTCTCCTAGCGTCTGCACACTGTAACTAACTCCTCCCCCAGCAGCAGTATTTCTAGGGGATCTCACCTAAAGTCAGTGTGAGTCTAGCTCCCCCTACTGTGTCGGGGTGTAAGGTGTTGCATGTAGTAGGTCCCTGCTGTGGAAACCCAGCTGTGCAGTAGGGAAGGCTTTGGCAACCTGCGTGAGCAGGGCGCCACATATGGGATACTTGATATATAACATATTAATATAGTACCTATATTCATTTTTAATGGGAGTGTGATTACTATGTTTATCAAGAACATGTATATTTTACTTAGATCAATGTGGAATGTATAGGGTTAAATTTTACTTGTTGGTAGTAGGCAATTATCCACTTGTAAGTAGACACCTCCTATATAAATCAATTTTCCCAATATCCCCTTGTACCACCTGAGGAAGACAGTAGAGTCTGTGGAAAGCTTTGTGGCAGCACAAGGGGCCAATAAAGGTCTGTTTTATAATCCATATTTGTGCAGGATCTTTCGTAGCGCTCCGCAAAGCTAATCAATATCTTTTCTATTGCATGCTATCACTCCCTGAGGGAGTTCGTCAGGAGTAACTCTGGAGGGATCACCGCACATAACAATCATAAAGGACCTGCGGTATCCGTGGCAAGAGCATGCACTGCTGAAGGACCTGCAGTGACTCATTTCTGGGAGGAGCGATCACGTGATCCGGACCGCCGGAAGCATCACGCAGGAGAGGCGCAGTGCAGGTGCTGGGGGACGCCGCAGATGACAGCAAGGATAATAAAGGGGCCAGCACTGAGAGGAGGCTTAATCCTGGGGGTGTGCGGGGGTGCACAACCCCACAAGGTGAGTGGCCACTTACTATTTGCAAACATCTTTGCCCAGGAGTTTTCAACACAGTGAGCGCTCTCTACATGTTTTCTCTTTTGAAGCATCGTCTGTCTGAATAAGGCTATGTTCTCACAAGGTGTTTTTGCTGCGTTTATTTCTGCAGCAAAACCTGATGTTTTGATATTAAACGAAGATTTCTTGCCAGTACAAAACCTGCATTTTTACCACGTTTTTACCGTGATTTTCTAGTTTTTGTTTTACAAGTCTAAACACATTGATTTTCAAGCTGTGAAATTCCAAAACTGATGCATAATTTCGACTGTTCATGTCTTTATTAGAGGGCAAACTTACAAAAAGTAGCAAGGGATCAAATCAATATTTTCTTCACTGTATTATATGAATCCTTTTTGGGAAAATGTCTCTTGAAAACTACACAGGATTCAGCAAATAGCAGGGCAGTCTTCCAAGCGCTGTGCCACTAGGAGATGCTGTAATAGGGATGTCAATGGCAAAGTTCACTCAGAGAGGTGCTGTAGCAAAGTCAATAACTCAGTAAAACCCAGGAGGCCTGGGAATAGTAGTCTTTGAAAAAATAAGTCCAGAACCAGATGTAGGGCAGACTTACTAAAAAGTCCCATACGCCAAACTGTCCCGTACACTGCTACTGAATATTTTTTGGTTTGTTTTTTTAATTTTTTGTTTATTGAACAAAGTGAAAAAATGCACAGGAGTAAATAACATATGTATAAGGCAGAGATAATAACACTTGTTTCCCACGGTACTCTGAATGAGAGGAACCCAAGAGGCTCCCAGACCGATTAATTAACAAATACAACTCCAATGAGTCTAAACATGGTAAAATATCCCAGTCCCAATGACGGCATAGCAAAGGCTCTAAGACTACAACCATTAAAAATAGTACACCCTTCAAGGGGGCAGCTCGCCCTGGTCATCAAAACCCACACCCTCCACATGGGTGCCCTGAAGTGGACCAGCAGAGGATGACAGGGAGGGCCTGTGTCTCCTTTTGCTGGACTTTTTTGGCGAGACACGGTTGATGGCAATGTCAAGCCAATCTGGGACCTCCATGCTCTCGCAACCTAGGAAATCATAGAGGGACGGAAGTTCAGGGTGCCTCCTCAGAACAAGCGAGGCTGCATCTTTGCGGATAGCTAGATGGAATGGGTGGCCCCATCAATATGAGGTACCAGAATCCTTCATCCTGATCAGAAGATGGTGGAGAGCATGATGCATTGCCAACGTGAGCCTAGAGATGTCAGGATACAACCTCATCACTGCACCATCCATCTCCACTGGGACGAAAGTCCAGGCCCTTTAAAGGGAACCAACCACCCCAAATGACCCCCCCGGACTGTTAATATGTGTCCCTACACCCAGCACACACATTTGGGGCAATCGTTTTTGCTAAAAAAACTGTTTAGTAGAAGCTAAGATATAGCTTTATAAAGTTTAATAAATCACGACAATGGGTGTTACCTAGCTTTGTCCACGTGCAGTGTTCGTGCTTGTCAGCTTCCTCCCCCTCCCCTCTCACTTTCTAAGAGCCTGGCCGCTTCATGAAAGGGGCGGTGCTAAATCGCGTCATGAAAGGGGGCGGGGCTCGCCAAGATTTAGCCCCCCCCTTTCATGACGCGGCCAGGCTCTTAGAAAGTGAGAGGGGAGGGGAGAGGAAGCTGACAAGCACGAACACTGCACGTGGACAAAGCTAGGTAACACCCATTCGTCGTGATTTATTAAACTTCATAAAGCTATATCTTAGCTTCTACTAAACAGTTTTTTTAGCAAAAACGATTGCCCCAAATTGTGTGCTGGGTGTAGGGACACATATTAACAGTCCGGGGGGGTCATTTGGGGTGGTTGGTTCCCTTTAAGCAATTAAGTCTTTATCCTAAAACTATTGCAAATGGCAAAGTTTTGGTACTGTATTCACCCAATTAACATGGTTCGGGTGTTTTAATTATGGACTTTGTGGACTTGAAATCTTTATTCTTGGATGATGATCTATGATGTCAATTACAGGCCTCTCTCATCTTTTTAAGTGCATAGCTTGCACAATTGGTAGCTGACTAAATACTTTTTTTCCCCACTGTACAGTCATGGGCAAAGGTTTTGGAGAATGATACAAATATTAATTTTAACAAAGTCTACTGCTTCAGCTTTTCTAAAGGCAATTTGCATATACTCCAGAATGTCATAAAGAGTGATCAGCTTAACAGCAATTACTTGCAAAGTCAATATTTGCCTAGAAAATGAACTTTAACCCCCAAAACACATTTCAACATCATTGCATTCCTGCCTTAAAAGGAGCAGCTAACATCGTTTTAGTGATTGTTCCATTAACACAGGTGTGGGTGTTGATGAGGACAGGGCTGGCGATCAATCAGTCATGATTAAGTAAGAATGACACCACTGGACACTTTAAAAGGAGGCTGGTGCTTGGTATCATTGTTTCTCTTCAGTTAACCATGGTTATCTCTAAAGAAACACGTGCAGCCATCATTGCACTGCACAAAAATGGCCTAATAGGGAAGAGTATCGCAGCTAGAAAGATTGCACCTCAGTCAACAATCTATCGCATCATCAAGAACTTCAAGGAGAGAGCTTCCATTGTTGTCAAAAAGGCTCCAGGGCGCCCAAGAAAGACCAGCAAGCGCCAGGACCATATCTTAAAACTGTTTCAGCTGCGGGATCGGACTACCAGTAGTGCCGAGCTCGCTCAGGAATGGCAGCAGGCACTGTGAGGCGGAGACTCTTTGAGCAAGGCCTGGTTTCAAGGAGGGCAGCAAAGAAGCCACTTCTCTCCAGAAAAAACATCAGGGACCGACTGATATTCTGCAAAAGGTACAGGGAGTGGACTGCTGAGGACTGGGGTAAAGTCAGTTTCTCTGATGAATCCCCTTTTCGATTGTTTGGGACATCTGGAAAACAGCTTATTCGGAGAAGAAGAGGTGAGCGCTACCACCAGTCTTGTCTCATGCCAACTGTAAAGCATCCTGAAACCATTCATGTGTGGGGTTGCTTCTCAGCCAAGGGAATCGGCTCACTCACAGTCTTGCCTAAAAACACAGCCATGAATAAAGAATGGTACCAGAATGTCCTCCAAGAGCAACTTTTCCCAACCGTCCAAGAGCAGTTTGGCGCCCAACAATGCCTTTTCCAGCATGATGGAGCACCTTGCCATAAAATAAAGGTGATAACTAAATGGCTCAGGGAACAAAACATAGAGATTTTGGGTTCATGGCCTGGAAACTCCCCAGATCTTAATCCCATTGAGAACTTGTGGTCAATCATCAAGAGACGGGTGGACAAACAAAAAACCAACAAATTCTGGCAAAATGCAAACATTGATTATGCAAGAATGGACTGCTATCAGTCAGGATTTGGTCCAGAAGTTGATTGAGAGCATGCCAGGGAGAACTGCAGAGGTCCTGAAGAAGAAGGGTCAACACTGCAAATATTGACTTGCTGCATTAACTCATTCTAACTGTCAATATAACCTTTTGGTACTCATAATATGATTGCAATTATATTTCTGTATGTGATATAAACATCAGACAAACACAAATAAAAACCAGAGGGCAGCAGATCATGTGAAAATATCATTTTGGTGTCATTCTCAAAACATTTGGCCATGACTGTATGCAACTTACAGGTATTCCCATTTAATTATCTGCAAACCGCCTCCAATATAAAATATAGACGTTCTGTAATATCATTCCCTACTTAATATTTCTTACCCCCTCTTCTGCACCCCCCACCCCTATCCAATGATAACAACTTAGGTAGCAAGGAAAGATAAGGTTGATTGTTCTCAGTGATAATTTAGACCTCTGAATGTGGTCGACTTATGGTAATAGTTCACTTTATCTAAACATGGAGGGTTTATTCCTTGGTGGGGGAATATGTATTCCATATAACATTTATGCAAATAACTTACCGTATATACTCGCGTATAAGCCGAGTTTTTCAGCCCAAAAATTGGGCTGAAAAGTCCCCCCTCGGCTTATACGCGAGTCATACAACGGCAGGCCGCCCGCCCGCCACCCCCATCAGTATCCAGGGCCTCCCCATCAGTATCCAGGGTCCCTCCCCCTTGCTCCGCAAACCTGTAAAGTAAAATCATTATACTCATCACTGTCCTGTCGCCGCCGTCCCCGCCGCTGCCGACATCGCGCTCCTCCGGCTTCATCCGTATTCTTCCGACTTCCTCTGGTCGGCGCAGGCAATGACGTCATTGTCTGCGCCAGAGGAGGAAGACGGAAGACGCTGGATGAAGACGGAGATCGATGTCGGCAGCGGCGGGGACTGCGGCGACAGGACAGTGATAAGTATAATGATTTTACTTTACAGGTTTGCGGAGCAAGGGGGGGGGGCCCTGGATACTGATGGGGGCACCTGTATACTGATGGGGGGCCCTGTATACTGATGGGGGTGGCGGGCGGGCTGCTGCTGTATATACCTCTGGGGCTGCTGTATACTACTACTGGGGCTGCTGTATATACCTCTGGGGCTTCTGTATACTACCACTGGGGCTGCTGTATATACCTCTGGGGCTGCTGTATACTACCACTGGGGCTGCTGTATATACCTCTGGGGCTGCTGTATACTACCTCTGGGGCTGCTGTATACTACCACTGGGGCTGCTGCTGTATATACCACTGGGAAGGCTGCTGTAACACGGCTGGGGCCTGTATATACCACTGGGGAGGCTGCTGTATACCACACTGCTGGGGTCTGTATACTACCACTGGGGAGGCCTGTATACCACTGGGGGGGCCTGTATACCACACTGCTGGGGGCTGTATACCTGTGCTGGGGTCCACCCTCGGCTTATACACGAGTCAATAGGTTTTCCCAGATTTTGGGGGCAAAAGTAGGGAGGTCGGCTTATACATGGGTAGGCTTATACACAAGTATATACGGTAATTATAAAAGATATGTACACTGGAGATTGGCAGACTGTGGATTAGTTTTATTATTTCTTTATCATTACAATACTTTATACATTCACCTCAACAGTTGAAAATATATATATAGACATACATAATTATATTATTATTGATTATTAAAACTAACGTGTTCATCTACTCTTGATTTGTCTATTAAATGATGTACAAAGACATTTTGTATTTATATATATACTAGCTGGCGGCCCGATTCTAAAGAATCGGGTGGTCTAGAATCCATATACAGCCATATTTGAAATACACTGAGTACAGTGTATTTGAAGTATACAGAGCATTACTGGCTCGCGGTTGCCCGGTGCTCAGCCACGACTAACTATGGCACGGAGGTCCGCAGCAAGTCAGCTGGGAGATGACCGGCATTAGCCGGTCATTTCTGGGCTGGTAAGCCGCTGAGCTCCGTGCCATACATAGCCGTGGCTGAGCTCCGGCCAGCCGCGAGCCAGCCGGCATTTTCCGCTGTACAGCGAGCCGCGATTGTGATTGGTCACCGCCAGGCGCTATGCCGGCATATTTGAAATATGATGTGATGTGTGGCGGGCGGAAGATGACCGGCTAACGCCGGTCGTCTCCCGACCATGTGTGTGTGTTTGGGGCACTGTACGGGCGGCCATAAGCGTGGCGGGGCTGCCTGAGTCCCGCTCCACTTAGGGCCGCCATGTTGGTCCACCCTGGACGGGTGTAGCGCTGTGGTGACGTCACTTTAGCGATGACATAGTGACGGAAGTGAGCCTTCGGCTTTTATATATTAGATATATTATTTTGCTCTCTTTTCTTTTTCTTATTTCTATTAATTTTAGTTGGAATATGATAAAAAAATATATACTTTTTGATTTTAAGTAATTGAAAATCTTAATAAAAAAAATCACTGAAACATAGTTTGGTACTGTATTCACCCAAGTAGCATGGTTCTGGTGCTGTACTCATGTAATAACAATAGCTCTTGAGCTTTATTTGGGTTGTGAGCTTACCATCCTTCTGCTGGTACATTTAGGCTGAGTCGACTGTCTGAGGCCACAGGCCTAAATGGCTATCTCAGACAGACTTGGCACAAGTCTCTCCACTTGGCAGAATCCCGAGAATCCTTGACACCCTCTAACCCCTATAAAGGGATCTGGATTTACAATGGTGTCCAAGGGGTGGTTGCCTATTTATGGGCTGCCATCCAGAGGAGCGAACAGAACATGGTTCTGGTGCTGGATTTATGTTATAACATGAGCTCTAGAGCTGTAGTTGTGTTGAGAGCTTACGTCTGCTGCTATATTCAGCCTTTGTGCTTGATTCTGATGCTGTTTCTATGTAGTGAACTAGGTTTTTGTTTGACATGTGCGCTATTGTCATGCCCACAAGGGTACTCGGATTTCGGGCGTGTGGTTATGGAGGATGCCACGGGTGGTCGGTGCCCGAGTCCATGCCATTGGGGCGACAGCAAAAAGGGGATAGTCACAGGGATTAAAGTTTATGGATGAATGTTGTGACGCCACCTGTAGAATCAGTGATGGCACTGGCACTGCTGGGGCCTCCGGGGTGATGGCAAGGTGTTGTGGCTCCCTACAGGTGGAGCGGGGTCCTCGGGGCTGTAAGGGTAAATGGTGGAACAGGGTAGCGCAGTCTCTGCTGTGAAACTGTAATGTTACAGTTAACCAGGAAGAAACACAGACATTTGCTTGCTCTGCACAGGTTCTTTACTCCAGTTACCTTCAGCTTGTATACAGTTCACAGGTGTTACGGCTTGGGTAGTAACCAGGTGTCATAGGAGGAAGCAATGTCTCTTTGAGGCTCCAGTGATGTTCCTTCCTTTATCTCTCTCACTGTTGTTCCTCTGTGCACTCCTTCTTTCTCAGAGCCAATCCTGTCGTCGTCCCCCTCAATGGCTTCGATAATCACATCCAGCTCTGGATCGGGCCAGGGTGCTCATTCACCCTCTGCGTGCCCCTCTCTGTCTGGGCTGCCTTCCTTAACAGACGCCCTCCCTCTTAGCTCCTGCTCCTTCTCTTTCCTCCCATGTTCTGACTTCTCACTGTGCTTTTCCTCCTCTGCCCACACCCCTCCCACCAGGACTGGGTCTTCACAAACATCAGGTTAACCCTTTAATCCCCTGCTCTAAGGCTGCCTTCAGACTTGCAGATGCCTCCGCAGTGTTTTGCAGAGGCATCTGCAAGTATCTGCATGCAGACCGCGGCCCCTGTTTATAATGGAGCGCAAGGCGGTCTGCAGATGCTTGCAGACCGCCGTGCGCTCTCATTGCCCGCCATTAGTGATCTGTGCGCAGGCGGATGCCTGCGCACAAATCACACACTCTCGCCCGCACCAGGGACGCAACATCTCGCGTCCCTGGTGCGGACGAGAGTGTGTGATCTGTACGCAGGCATCCGCCTGCGCACAGATCACTAATGGCGGGCAATGAGAGCGCACGGCGGTCTGCAAGCATCTGCAGACCGCCATGCGCTCCATTGTAAACATAGGGGCCGCGGTCTGCATGCAGATACTTGCAGATGCCTCTGCAAAACGCTGCGGAGGCATCTGCAAGTCTGAAGGCAGCCTACAGTGCCTACAAGTAGTATTCAACCCCCTGCAGATTTAGGTGGTTTGATAAGATGCAAATAAGTTAGAGCCTTCAAACTGCAAACGAGAGTAGGATTTATTAACAGAAGCATAAATCTTACAAACCAAAAAATTATGTTGCTCAGTTGAATTTTTATAAATTTTAAACATAAAAGTGTGGGTCAATTATTATTCAACCCCTATGTTTAATATTTTGTGGAATAACCCTTGTTTGCAATTACAGCTAATAATTGTCTTTTATAAGACCTGATCAGGCCGGCACATGTCTCTGGAGTTATCTTGGCCCACTCCTCTATGGAGATCTTCTCCAAGTTATCTAGGTTCTTTGGGTGTCTCATGTGGACTTTAATCTTGAGCTCCTTCCACAAGTTTTCAATTGGGTTAAGGTCAGGAGACTGACTAGGCCACTCCAACACCTTGACTTTTTCCCTCTTGAACCAGGCCTTGGTTTTCTTGGCTGTGTGCTTTGGGTCCTTGTCTTGTTGGAAGATGAAATTACGACCCATCTTAAGATCCTTGATGGAGGAGCGGAGGTTCTTGGCCAAAATCTCCAGGTAGGCCGTGATATCCATCTTCCCATGGATGCGGACCAGATGGCCAGGCCCCTTGGCTGAGAAACAGCCCCACAGCATGATGCTGCCACCACCATGCTTGACTATAGGGATGGTATTCTTGGGGTCGTATGCAGTGCCATCCAGTCTCCAAACGTCACGTGTGTGGTTGGCACCAAAGATCTCGATTTTGGTCTCATCAGACCATAGAACCTTGAATCAGTCTGTCTCAGAGTCATCCAAGTGATCATGAGCAAACTGTAGACGAGCCTTGACATGACGCTTTGAAAGTAAAGGTACCTTACGGGCTCGTCTGGAACGGAGACCATTGCGGTGGAGTACGTTACTTATGGTATTGACTGAAACCAATGTCCCCACTGCCATGAGATCTTCCCGGAGCTCCTTCCTTGTTGTCCTTGGGTTAGCCTTGACTCTTCGGACAAGCCTGGCCTCGGCACGGGAGGAAACTTTCAAAGGCTGTCCAGGCCGTGGAAGGCTAACAGTAGTTCCATAAGCCTTCCACTTCCGGATGATGCTCCCAACAGTGGAGACAGGTAGGCCCAACTCCTTGGAAAGGGTTTTGTACCCCTTGCCAGCCTTGTGACCCTCCACGATCTTGTCTCTGATGGCCTTGGAATGCTCCTTTGTCTTTCCCATGTTGACCATGTATGAGTGCTGTTCACAAGTTTGGGGAGAGTCTTAAATAGTCAGAAAAGGCTGGCAAAAGTGATAATTAATCCACACATGTGAAGCTCATTGTTCTTTGTGCCTGAACTACTTCTCAATACTTTAGGGGGACCAAACAGAATTCTGGTGGTTTGAGGGGTTGAATAATAAATGACCCTCTGAATTAACTTTTAACGCTTTAAAAAAAAATTTTTAAAAAAAAACAAAAAAATTTTTGTTGCACTGCATTTCCCACTTCCAGGCTGATCTACAGTCCAAATGTCACAATGCCAAGTAAATTCCGCATGTGTCAACCAGCTAAATCTGCAGGGGGTTGAATACTACTTGTAGGCACTGTAAGTGTGTGAATGCAGATTGGGAGTCTCAGACTTACTTTACCTCCCCCCATAACAGGAATACTGCACTCTCTGTCTTGGGTGCAGTACCCCTCTGTAGCGCACTGGCTAGTGGGGTGCTACACTTTGTTTTGCAAGTGCCTACAAAACAAAATATGCACATAAAGGTTCATATGTAATGAATAATTGTAATGTACATCTATTTATATAATCCGCAGTTTGAAATTCGGGCGTTGTAGCCGAATCCCACAATGCATTGCGCCACTGCGAGCGATGACGCGTAGCGTCATCGCGAGCAGTGTCCGCTGCCTACCCGCCGCCACAACTCTCCTATCAGCCCAGTCGCGTAGCATGGGGGGGCCGTCCGCCCCAGCCGGCACGTGTGGGGGGGGGCCGCAGCAGCCTCCAGGTGACTCACCTCAGCTTCAGGGCTGTATTACCTTGCCCAGCACAAGAGATTATATGGAGCACCAGGACCTGCGATGATGTCACAGGCATGTGACCAGGGTGGGCGGAGCCATGGAATATACCCAGCGTGAAGGAGATATACAAGAAGCTGGAGAGAAGATGGGACCAAATAAAGAAAGGAACAAGAGGTGTGTGAAAGAGCCCCCTGTATACTCTGCACGGCCCCCTCTATACTCTGCACGGCCCCCTCTATACTCTGCACGGCCCCCTCTATACTCTGCACGGCCCCTCTATACTCTGCACGGCCCCCTCTATACTCTGCACAGCCCCCTCTATACTCTGCACAGCCCCCTCTATACTCTGCACAGCCCCTGTATACTCTGCACAGCCCCCTGTATACTCTGCACAGCCCCCTGTATACTCTGCACAGCCCCCTGTATACTCTGCACAGCCCCTGTATACTCTGCACAGCCCCCTGTATACTCTGCACAGCCCCTGTATACTCTGCACAGCCCCCTGTATACTCTGCACAGCCCCCTCTATACTCTGCACAGCCCCCTCTATACTCTGCACAGCCCCCTCTATACTCTGCACAGCCCCCTCTATACTCTGCACAGCCCCTGTATACTCTGCACAGCCTCTGTATACTCTTCACAGCCCCCTGTATACTCTGCACAGCCCCCTGTATACTCTGCACAGCCCCCTCTATACTCTGCACAGCCCCTGCATACTCTGCACAGCCGCCTGCATACTCTGCTCCCCGCACAGCCGCCTGCATACTCTGCTCCCCGCACAGCCGCCTGCATACTGCTCTCCGCACAGCCGCCTGCATACTCTGCTCCCCGCACAGCCGCCTGCATACTCTGCTCCCCGCACAGCCGCCTGCATACTCTGCTCCCCTCAGAGCCGCCTCTATACTCTGCAACCCGCAGAGCCGTCTGTATACTCTGCTACCCGCAGAGCCATCTGTATACTCTGCTACCCACTGACCCGCCTGTATACACACTATTCATTTCACCGCGCTCCCGATGCAATTGCATCGGGCCTTTTTACTAGTTAATACAATAAAAGAGTGAATACTTACACTTCTCTGTCCCACAACACTATAAGTCTCTTACATGCTTTTTGACCTTCCGTTATTTTAGCGTTGGTGCTCAGTCGAGCTATCCAAGTACTGTATATAAATCCATACAAATGACAATCAGAAAACCACAGAACTCATCGATGCATGTAGAAAATATATTGTATTTAATTAGTGAGACAATCATGCGCAACTGCCAAAGGATTTTTTTTTATTAACTAAAATACGATTTCTATGTTTTGGTGAGTGCCTTGGTTTTGTGTATGACTCATTGTAATGTACTAAAAGTACATTAAACTCTATCCTGGCAGTGGAGGGTTTGTATTTAACCCTTTAGTGATGTAGCCACCTTAATGACCAGACCAATTCTTACCAGTGTCACTTTATGAGGTTCTAATTCTGAAACACTTCAACAGATCCCAGTGATTCCAAGAATGTTTTTTCGTTACATATTGGACTTGATGTTAGTGGTAAATTTAGAACATTATTTTTTGGGTTTACTTGTGAAATAATCCGAATTTTGGCAAAAGTTTGAAACTTTAGCAATTTTCAACTTTTGAACTTTTTTTCTGTTAAACCAGAGAATAATGTCACACAAAATAGTTAATAAATAACATTTCCCACATGTCTACTTTACATCAGCACAATTTTGGAAACAAAAGTTTTTTTTGTTGAGACGTTAGAAGGGTTCAAAGTTCATCAGCAATTTCTCATTTTTACATCAAAATTTACAAAACCATTTTTGCAGTGATCATATCACATTTGAAGTCCCTTTGAGGGGCCAATGTGACAGAAACTACCCAAAAGTGACACCATTCCAAAAACTGCACCACTCAGACTACTCAAAACTACATTAATGAAGAGTATTATCCCCTCAGCTGCTTCACAGTAATGAATGCAAAGTGGAACAAAAAAAGAAATGCATTTATATTTTACCTAAATATGTAATTATTCACTTTTACAAGGGACAGCATAACAAATTGGATTCCAAAATATGTTAACCAATTTCTTCTGAACATGCCAATACCCCACATGAGGTCAGAAACTGCTGTTTGAACAAATAGGAAGGCTCAGAAGGGAAGAAGCGCTATTTGAATTTTAGAAAGCAAATTTGGCTGAAATAGATGACAGGCACCATCTTCCATATCCCGTACCCCTAAAGGTACCGTCACACGTGGAGATATCGCCGGCGATGTTGCCGGCAACTGAGGGGCATGGCCAGGTTGCGGCGACATCGCCGGCGAATTGCCGCATGTGACAGGGCGATAATCAGGCGATGAATCGCCTGAGTCACATCGCCAGGTTTCCCAACAATGTTGGGAAACCTGGCGACGTTGGTCAGGCGATCATGCCTGATTGCCCTGTGTAACGCAGCAACCCGCAATGTTACGGGCGATTCCGCCTATCTACAACATTGCGGGTTATCGCTCGCTGGGTTGCTGGGCAACCCAGCGAGCGATAGCCACGGCAACTAGCCGGCGACATCGCCGGTAAGTTGCTCAGTCTGACATCTCCCCGGCGATGTTGCCAGGGATGCGCGCTCCCGCGATCCCCGGCAACATCGCCGGCGATATGTCCCTGTATGACGGTACCTTAAGGTACCTAAGCAGCATGAAACCCCCACAAGTGACCCCATTTTGAAGAGTAGACCCCTCAAAGATTATGTCTAGGTGTATAGTGAGCATTTTGAACCCACAAGTACTTCACAGAATTTGATAACAATAGATTGTCATGTTGAAAATTTTCTTTTTTTTTCCACAAAAGTATTGATTTGGCATGATATTTTTCACTTTTACAAGTGGTAATGTCAAAAGCGGATCCCAATTTTTTACCCAACTTTCCTGTGAGCACAACGATACCCCATATGTAGTCAAAAAGTTCTGTTTAGACAAACGGGAGGGCTCAGAAGGGAAGGAGCAATATTTGAATTTTGGAAAATCTGAAATAGATTGCAGGCACCATGGCTAGGGGGCCTAACCAACAGAACCCAACCCACACACACACAAATTACCAAAATTTGGAAACTAAACCCCTAAAGGATCTTATCCAGGGATATAATGAGAGATATTTTGGAGACACTGAAAAGATTGCGGGGTAGAATGTTGCATTTGCAGGGTTATTAAGTGGTCTAAACTGCAGAAGCACTCCACAAGTGACCCCAATTTGTAAACTAGACTTCTTAAGGATTTCATTCATGGGCATTACGAGCATTTGGAACCCACAAGTACTGCACAGAATTTGATAACAATAGGTTGTCATATTGAACACTTTCTTTTTTTCACCAAAATTTCTCACTTTTAGGGTATGTGCACAATATCCGGAGACACTGTGTCCTGGACGCAGTGTCTCCTCTCCCACAGGGATGCCGAGGATCTCTGTGGATGAATGCAGCCGCCTGTGCCCACAGTCAATGTTGGGGGCACGTTGGCTTTCCCTGCATTCACCCACTGAGATTGCCTCCAACTCTGCGGCGCTAAATTGACATACTGTCAATCGACGGCATGGAAAGCTACTTCGCAGTTCAGTTAATGTTGCGGAGAAAACAAGCACAGCGGGCAAAGAATTTCTGTAAATCCCATCCACTCTGCTTGTATTGTACAATGCACCGGTATAGACATAGTGATAACACGCTGCATGCCAACCTCTGCAAACACTGATTGTGTGAACATACCTGTGGCGCCCCTGCGTCCAGGAGGCCACAAAGGGAACTGCAGCTAGGCAAGTAGGACATTGTTGCACAACAACACCCTCACAGCCCACACAACCCACGTGTCAGAGAGGTTTACATCCAGCCCTGAGATTAGAACTATATGAGATCGGAGGGGTGGTGGATTCAGAGGAGTGGGTTGGGCACACCAGAGGTCAGGTGGCTGACAGTATATAGTGAGGGGGAGGAGTGAAGGAAGGCAGTAGGCCGATGTGAGCTGAGCTGTAAAGACTGAAGGACAATCACACTTCTGTGAGTGCAAGGCTAGGAGCGCAGAATCCGTACTGAGCCAGTGTGAGCCAGAGGGGAGAGAAAGCCCGTCCGATGCTGATGCCACCAGGAGTGTGACAGAACAGAGAAGGGACGGTGTAACCCGGGCCCTAGACAGTAGCTGAAGCCACTGACTGCAGGCAGAGAAGTCCCTCCTATGATGCTGGAAGGAACAGAAAGGAGAGAGCCTGGTAGAGCCTCGTGCTGAGGACTGCTGGAGGCTGGGCTGAGTAGAGCGTCGGCTCTAAAGGGAACCGTAGTTCACCCGGCATTCCCAAACACCGACGGGGGACCATAGCTTCATGTTGGGATCCCTACCCTAAAGGACAGGCAGCTAAGTGACGCACTAGGACTCACAGAAGCCCGAGTCACCGGCATACTGTCCAGCGTACCACACACCACCCGTACAGACGGAGACCGTAAACAGCCCGGAAAGGGACACTACAGACTGTGTGAGGGGTCACAGAGAGAGAGGCCTGGCTGCAGTGAACCTGGAGAGGGAGAAAGAACCCATGTATTAAGAACTGTGCTTGAACCTGTAAAGAGCTGCAAATGACTTGTAAACTGCTTGGAAAGAACAAAGAGTAAAGCTTTGGAAAACCCTCAATTGCCTCTCTTGTCTGCCTCTACCTGCACCCCATTCTCCCTCATACAGATCCAGCCTGTCAGCACCAGCCAGGAGGAGAGATCCCTGCAGCCTGCGAAGTAAGTGTGCTACAACCTCACCAGAGGACTTAACCCTTTCTGCCCGGGGGACACATTTCTTCCCACTGGAACTATACCATCTCCGCTGCCACTCCATCACCCCCGGAGGTTCTGCAGCAGCGGCGGCCCCCATCACTGGCCGCACCAAGTGGGTGGCGTCACGAGTGACATTTCCCCTGTAAATATTCCCTCATTCATTGTGTGGGCCCGGGACACGGACCAGACCAGGACCACCCGTGACTTCCCCAGCAGCCGACCGGTCCGGTACCGAGTACCCCCGTCCCAGTGGGCTCCACAACCTGGCGTCACGAACAGGATCTACCCGGTCCAAAAGAATTGGACCTCGTGCGCCCAGAAAACGTGTTTAGAACTTTTCCCGCCAAATCTGACCTTAATGGCGGCCATAAGGGACTAGCGCCATGTGCAGAGGAGGCAATCCTAAGACTCCCATCGTGGGCCGGCCCGGTCCAAGGCGCGAAGAGAAGGTCCCGCCCTGGCTCTCCTTAACTCCGGGAGAGCCAGCTGTCACTCTCAAGGAAGAGCCGCCGCCCCTATACCCTCCTACCAAGAAGCTGGCGCGAACCGAGAAGAAGGAAATCGTCATCAGGAGGGGGCGGAGCAAGCAACCGGAAGAGAAGCAGTCGCCATTCAGAGACACGAGAGCGGAAGCGGAGGACGCCCAGAAGAGAGCTGCGCACGAGAGACCACGTGTGATCCCGGAGGGCCCACAAGACGACCCAGTGGAGGAACCCGGCCAGGGAAAGAACATTTGTGATTGTGCAGAGATGGCTGAAGGCGGCGAGGAGCGTCCCTACGTCCTAGACACCCGGAGGGGTGTATTGCGGCTGCTGCCCCAACGGATGACACGGGCCCAGAAAGAGAACCGGACCCGGATCCAAATAGACATTGACCACCGTCAGGGCTATGAAGCCCAGTCCAAGCAACCCGGCTGGGTTGGAGAGCCGCGTGAGCATGCGGACAGCGAGGCTGAGGGCCATACCGCGATCCTGGTGGACGTAACCACCCCACAAGCCGCACCGTGTAAGACACAGAAGGAAGCCAATCCACTTGGAGCTTTGCCGGAGGGATTCCTGAAGCTACCGCAGCCGCTGATACCACCACCGACTTCCACCGAGGTGAGAGGGGAGCAGCTCCGCTGCTGGTGGGAGCGGGATAAAGATTGTGAGGACCTTATGGGCTTCCTAGGAGACCCCGCTGGAGAGATAGGCCCTGCAGAGCTGATAACGCAGGGAGGAATACATCCGTAGATGTGTAAGGAAGTGGGAGAAGGAGGAAGCCGAGAGGCAGGTGCAGAAGCAGGTGATGGTGGCCCGTGCTAAGGAGGCCAAGAATGCAGCCCGCTGAGACAAAGAGATCCAAAAATCCCCGCGGCATGAGGGCAAGATTGTCAAGATAGTGGAAGATAGAGGCTATGCTTTTGCTCGTGAACCCGGTGCGAGACTGGATGTATTTATCAACAAGAGAGAAGTGGAGGAGCAACTCCCACCAGACCATCCTGATAGACAGGTCGAGATTGGAGAGTGGGCGTCTTACTACATTGCCCAAGGTGAGCGTGGCCCGTACGACCTTAAAGTAAAAAGACTTTGCTTAAATTCTGAAGAAGTGGATGATGCATCAACTGCAGAATACTTTGAAATAGAAGACGACCTCAAAGAAACCAGCTACACGGACGTGGCTGTAAACACGGATCCTGTGACGATCCTAGAGACTCTACCACCAAAGAAGGATGCTATCACCCAGACCCCGGATAGCTACTTGTTGATCGCCGCATTGCAGAACCTGGAAGTGTTTCCCAGAAAAACAGTACCGCAGGTGTTGCCTTGGAAACAAGTAAAGAAGGCGTAGAACACGGGTCCTGCATCAGAAGAAACTGTAAGTGTGAATGAAGCAATTTTCCTTATTGATCCCCTACCTTACCTGAATGAATGCTAGCATTCCCCTGTTTGTCTTGTATATGTTTTATTGAACATTTGCATCATGAACAATGACTTGATACGAACTTCCCTGTAAATAGTTGAGCACCTTAGTGTGCTCCCCTTTGGTTTTAAGACCAGCTGCACATGCGATGTAGTGCATGAGACTTTGACTGTTTTGAAGCTGCTTTTCGAAAATTTTTGCACTTTTGAAGAACTTTTATACTTTTGATACAAAGTAATGCTTTTATAATGTGTCTTTTACAGAAAAAGGGTAATGACGTATAGATACCCATGCACTTGTTTTATAGTTAACGTAACGTTATAAGAATCGTGCCTCCCGGATGGGAAGAAATCAAGAATCCTTAATGTTTACTGTTGTTTAAAAATAAAAATGTTTTCAGGGTAATCCATGACGGGCAGCGCGAGGACGCGCTGGTTTAACTCCGGGAGAATGTGGCGCCCCTGCGTCCAGGAGGTCACAAAGGGAACTGCAGCCAGGCAGGTAGGACATTGTTGCACAACAACACCCTCACAGCCCACACAACCCACGTGTCAGAGAGGTTTACATCCAGCCCTGAGATTAGAACTATATGAGATCGGAGGGGTGGTGGATTCAGAGGAGTGGGTTGGGCACACCAGAGGTCAGGTGACTGACAGTATATAGTGAGGGGGAGGAGTGAAGGAAGGCAGTAGGCCGATGTGAGCTGAGCTGTAAAGACTGAAGGACAATCACACTTCTGTGAGTGCAAGGCTAGGAGCGCAGAATCCGTACTGAGCCAGTGTGAGCCAGAGGGGAGAGAAAGCCCGTCCGATGCTAATGCCACCAGGAGTGTGACAGAACAGAGAAGGGACGGTGTAACCCGGGCTCTAGACAGCAGCTGAAGCCACTGACTGCAGGCAGAGAAGTCCCTCCTATGATGCTGAAAGGAACAGAAAGGAGAGAGCCTGGTAGAGCCTCGTGCTGAGGACTGCTGGAGGCTGGGCTGAGCAGAGCGTCGGCTCTAAAGGGAACCGTAGTTCACCCGGCATTCCCAAACACCGACGGGGGACCATAGCTTCATGTTGGGATCCCTACCCTAAAGGACAGGCAGCTAAGTGACGCACTAGGACTCACAGAAGCCCGAGTCACAGGCATACTGTCCAGCGTACCACACACCACCCGTACAGACGGAGACCGTAAACAGCCCAGAAAGGGACACTACAGACTGTGTGAGGGGTCACAGAGAGAGAGGCCTGGCTGCAGTGAACCTGGAGAGGGAGAAAGAACCCGTGTATTAAGAACTGTGCTTGAACCTGTAAAGAGCTGCAAATGACTTGTAAACTGCTTGGAAAGAACAAAGAGTAAAGCTTTGGAAAACCCTGAATTGCCTCTCTTGTCTGCCTCTACTTGCACCCCATTCTCCCTCATACAGATCCAGCCTGTCAGCACCAGCCAGGAGGAGAGATCCCTGCAGCCTGCGAAGTAAGTGTGCTACAACCTCACCAGAGGACTTAACCCTTTCTGCCCCGGGGGACACAGTTCTTCCCACTGGAACTATACCATCTCCGCTGCCACTCCATCACCCCCGGAGGTTCTGCAGCAGCGGCGGCCCCCATCACTGGCCGCACCAAGTGGGTGGCGTCACGAGTGACATTTCCCCTGTAAATATTCCCTCATTCATTGTGTGGGCCCGGGACACGAACCAGACCAGGACCACCCGTGACTTCCCCAGCAGCCGACCGGTCCGGTACCAAGTACCCCCGTCCCAGTGGGCTCCACATACCCAATGTGCCAACTACAAAATAATGGTGCAGAATTTGTGCATCCAGAATTCTGCACCTGCAGAAAAAAATGGAGCAGAAAAATGTTGGTGCTTTTTTGCCGCATTGTTTCATGTGAATTTTGGTGTGTTTTTTGAGCAATTGTTTATTATTGTGACTGTGACTATAGCTAGGTTAAGCTGGAGCAAAAAAAGGGTTTTTCATAATCTGACATGGGGCTTCGCTGTATTTTTGGTTACCAGCCCAGGTAGAGCAGGCAGGTGCAGGCTGCCACCCACCCTCACCTGTCTAGTTTTACCTGGATGGTAATCAAAAATGCATTTTTTTATTATTTCTTAGTTACATTTTTAAAACAAACGATTTGGGGCTTTGCCATATTTTCGTTGCCAGCCAAGTACAGCATGCAGGTACAGGCTGCCGCTCATCCCCAGCTGCCTAGTTTTACATAACTGGAAACCAAAAATATAGGGAAGCGTATTTTTTGGTACTGTATCCGACTCTTCCAGCTGCTGTGTATCAGTGGGAGACTGGGTAATAAGGGGTTAATGCCAGCTTTATATTGGCAGCTGGCACTAAGCCTGAGATTCATAATGTAAAGTCAACATTAGACCCGGCCATTGGGAATCTCTAGCAAATAATAAAGAAGACACAACACAGAGAAAAATATTTTTAATTGAAAAAAAACACAAACACTTGTTTGGACTCCATCTTAATTACTCTGCAATGTCTGACATAGTCCAGTGGGAGGTCCCTCATTGATTCTAAGTCTTATAGCATATGGGGGCATCCTCCATATGCTATAAGAGCAGGCAACCTGCCAGGCAAATGACAGGTCATGACTTCAGTGAAGTCATCTGTATGACCTCACTGAGGTCATGACAATTCAGAATCCTCCAGTGACACAGCGGTTAACTGTGATCTCAAAATGATCTCCAGAGCAGGAGATCATCATGAGATCCACAATTGTACTCTGTGTGACCGGCCAATCAAGAACTTTCATGACCTCACTGAGGTCATAAACTTTCATGACCTTGATGAGGTCATGAACACATCATCCTCCTGGCAGGGCAGAGTGTCTGTGCTCTGTGCAGGTGCCAGGCATCCTGGAAGTCAGGCACAGAAGCTGGAGGAGCCATGCAGAGCACAGACAGTAGAGATGATCAGAGGTACTGAGGTAAATGCGAAAGGGGACACCAGAAGGTGGAGGGGAGACCGAGTGGTTGTGGGGCCGGACCAAGGGGTGCGGGGCAGGTGGACTTTTTCTGCTGGTGCCATCTTAGAAGTGGGGGTTAGTGGGCGTGGGTGACTATTGGTACTGGAGGATGGCAGTTGACCGGGGCAGGACATTTCTTTGTCATCCGACAGGTTTGATCCTGTCAGATGACAAATAAATAATTTTTTTACCTGTGATTCAATGTATTTTCATATATTTGGAATATTGCCACTAATTTATTTGGAGTGTAGGGGTAGTTTTCTGTAGAATGCCATTATGGTCAGTCCAAGTCCACAATTCTACTCTTGAGTTCTTGGCTGAAATTGGAGATACTATAATACCAATTTTCAAAAGCTCCCAAGTTCTCATGTCATAGTAGGACATGCGATGATAAGGAGATAAATGAACATTAATTTTATTATTGAAAGTCAAGCTGCATTCCCAGTTTTAGGGTTCCTTCAGATCTGCGTACAAATACGCCAAGTGTATGCCGGGTGCTGAAGCTCAGCGCCGGCCGGCGCTGAACTTCAGCACCATGGAGAGCTCCCGGCTGAGATTTTGAAATTTCAGGACTGGACAGCGGCAGCAGCCATACAGTCCTGATTCTGTCAGAAAACAGGATCGGAGGGCATATTAACCCTCCGGTTCTGTTTTCTCCAGGGCTGTCAGGCTGTGTCCGGTGCATCTGACCCGCCCAGGCCGGGGTACTCAGAGCTCGAGCACAGTGTCAGAGGGGACGCTATCACAGGTGGCTGCACCCAAGTCCGTGGCCCTGGGGTTGGTGACTTCTTAAAAAGTACAGTTTCTATTAGGATAATTTGTGACGTCACCTGTAGTACCTGGTGAGTGATCACCAGCCCCACCACAGTCCTCCGGAGGGCGATGGTATTGCGGCAAGGGTGGTACAGCTTCCTACAGGTGAAGCTGGGCCTCCGGGGCAGCATTAGCTGAAATATAAGTAACTATTCGCGGCACCCAGACACAATAGCAAGTTCACTCTTTCTGGGTACTTTACTAAAAACGAGCATCCAATGGATACACAGTTCACAGTGCAGTAAAGATGGAATTCACAGGTGACCTTTCAGGTGGCTGTAAATGGATGCAAGGCGGTTTGGCGGTACCCGTGGTATGCCTTAGTTAACGAGCCCATGTCCTTTTTAGCCCTGCCCGGGTAAGTCTCTTCCAGTCCCGCTGAGGTAGTAATGGAGTTCCTCTCCTCTCCCTCTCTGCTGCTTGGACCCCAACCTCTTGTGGAACCAGGTGGACCGCTCCATGAGTGGCAGGGTGCTGTGGCTGGTAAACAGGCCGCAGCAACCGGTTGACAGCTACGGAGGTAGACTCCGGACGTTTCCTCGGATTCGGCTCTCCGTGGTGGACTGGGGAAGCTGCCCGGAGTATGGTCACTCCATACTGGGGTTCCCCCTTTCTCTCCCGGGCCCAGACTCACACGTCAGGCACCCTCTCTCAAGGTCCCCTCAGGACCTCCTTTCACCTTCCCTCAGGTCTAGTCTGCAACTCGCCTGTTCTGACCTGCCAATTCTCCTAACCCTCCCCCTGAGGGAGTCTCTCCCCGGATGGAGTGTGGGAGTCCTGGAATTGGGTCCCTGCTACCAACCCTGCATCCACTTACAGTTGGGATAATTACACCGCTTTTATGGGTGTAATACCCCGGAGTGACACCTGACCAACGGGGCGCCACACATCCAGCAAAACATGGAACACAGCCTGATACACAAAACCCGTGGTGTGAAGCCGGCCATAGAAAACACCTTCATGGAGTCTCAAAAGCTGCCAAAACAGCTCAAATTAGGGGCAGACACCAGGAAACGTCCCATCTATTCCCCAGAGTTAACATTGTTATCATGGTGCATTATGGATGTTTGGGACAAGGCCTGGTCAAGTATTTCAGGCTTCAACAAACAGATATGCTTTTTTTCATCCAATCAGTTACCAAACAAAGCTGAGTTCGTGGACTATTTAGCAAAATGTTTTTGTTCCCGATTCTGAATCCGAATCTGCAATGTTCATGCAGAATTTGAAATTGGTGAGCATGTTCATGGAAAGTTCGATCATCTCTATCAATGAGTGAAAATCTGCTTACTCATACTGACAAGTTTCTTTAAGTGGCCAGGTTTTAAGGGAAATAATTTTTTCTCATGATTATATTAAAACGCCAAAGGAAATACTATTGTCAGATTTTAACAGTTACACAGAATTTTTACACACTAAAGCTGCTCGAAATCTGAGATCAGATAATTGTTAGACTAACCAGTAGATCACGAGTATAAGGACAACATACCTTTCCAGTAAATAGCATGCATGCACATACCCTCCACATTCTAAAAATAAAAATAGGTGCAAGTTCCATCTCTCTACATTTGACAGACAGAGTCTGACACTTGGACGTGACAACTAACAAATGTCTGTCCAGTACACATAAGGCATCAGGAATAAGGGTAAAGCCTGTAAACTAGTTTTGTTTAACTGAATTTTCTTCAATTTATTCGTTCATTCTCCAATCAGGTATATCCAGTACCAGTATTTTCATGCCCCCAATCCAAAGTGAAGGGGACATCAAATTATGTTATTTATTTAATCTGATATGACAGATGCACTTATACAAAATTTGGCAATAAAGTACTGACATCAGCTCCAGCAACTCCCATAAGGATATAAAAGCAAGCGCTGAAAGTTTCAGTCAAGAAGGAGATACTGTCAGTGGAAGCAAAATCAGTGTAAATTCCAAATTCCACCTGAATCAGTTGAAATATAGCAACTTTGCCAATACATACTGTAATATGCACAAAAGACAAGAAAAACAACATCCATATCCAAAATGGCAACATCTGGCTCCATTACTTCAGAGACCTCTATAGGTACCTTTACACGCCACCACTGCATGGTAGCAACTGCCTGGCAATGGGGCTTTTTGTGCCTGTTGCCTTGAAATTGCTACGAAATGGCAGCGTGTAAATTGGGAAAGTCATCGGGTTTCCTGCAGTTGACTCGGATACCTGTTTCTGAGCCGTGTTCAAAAACTCAAGGCAAAACAAAGGCACAATTGCTATGGTAGTGGCGTCTAAACGGGGCACAGGGATTGAATCAGCGTCGCCTAGTGAATTCCCAGGGGCGTGACACAGCCTCATGGATACCGCGCCCCATCAGCGATGATTGGTGGGGGCTACTGTGTTTGCATTGGCTGTCCCTTCACAGGGCGCCATATTTAAAGAGCTAACCATTCACACTCCACAATTGCAATGGCGTCATGTATTAGCCAGTCTTCCTGCGCAGGCTGGCCAATCATGACGCTATTACATTGTCCAATCAACGTTTTTGCGTCACGGAATACACAACTCTGTCACGCCTATGTACTTGCTGCGCGAAAGATGTACGCTCACATTCCCTTAGTGGTTGCGGCGTGTGAAGCGGCGACGGTATTCAACAGGCAGTGATCCGCAGGATCTGTGGGAACTTCCGGGGAACCACAATACCTTCAGTTGACAACGCAATGGCGGCGTGTGCATGCGGCATCGGCGATCGGTATCAACGGTCAAAAACGTGCACGTGCGGTTGATACCTGTTGCTAGGCACTGTGGCGGCGTGTAAAGGTACCTTTAAAAGACATCCCAAAGGAAGAACTAAGCCAAGAACAGGAAAACATAATGGCAAAACTAAAAACAATGGAGGAAAAAATCAAAAATTTCCAAAACCCTGTGGATACACCTGTCACATTACAGGATGTAGCCAAGAAAATCTCTTCCATAAGGTGTAGAAAAGCCGGTGGCTTGGATGGGATCCTACCAGAAATGCTGAAGTACAACCTACCAGAAATACAGGCTGCAATGGTTAAACTCTTCAATATTGTGCTGAGGGCCGGCTACTTCCCTCGTACCTGGAACCAAGGCCTCATCACACCCATCCACAAGAGTGGGGACAGGTATGACCCAGCCAACTACAGAGGCATATATGTCAGCAGCAACCTGGGAAAATGTGATACCAATGTTATAAGAATGGCCTGTGGATGTGGATAGAATAGGTATAGAACAGGTAATCATAATTAGAGAATAGTGACCACAGGCCTTATCATTCATTCATTCAATAAATGATCAGTACTCTGTTGAAATACAGTAAAGGTGAATTCTTGACATTATGCTGTTATGATGAAATCATGAGCTGAGCTGAAATTGTTGTGACAGGAAACCACATCCTGGGACAGGAAACCACATCCTGGGCCAGGGAAACAGATGGGGGCTTTGCACAGCCAGTCACAGAAGGAAGTGAATATCTTGTGGTTGATGGTCATGGCTGGATCATGCCATCTGTGCATGATCAGAGATATTTTAAAATGGTATAAATTGAAGGAAGTTACAGTCAGTGAGGGGGAGGAAAACCTTTCCAGACGCCAACATGGATGAACGTCTCTGTGAAGCAAGCCATGGTGTTGATCCCTTCTCCCTCATCATGATCTCCCCGATGACGAAGGTGAAGCAGCTACAATACACGGTAAACTATTGACGCTTATTCGCTATAATTAAGTCTAGGTATAATTGGTATACTTTGTGTTAAGCCTGTATTCAACTGATGACAATTCATGTGCTACTTTGTAAACAAATAAATTTAATCTTGCTATAAAGAATATTATTATTCATGCCTGATTTGTAAGTCAGTGAGCGTTACTTAAGTACGGGTTCTGCCCCGATCCAGGTAAATTTAGCAAGACATTAATTGGCGTAGTCGGCAGGATACCCCACAGTGGGGTATTTAAAGAACACCTTATTTTTCAGTAATATTCTCTTATTTGACATTTTTCCAAATTTCTTGATCTTCTGGCAGAGTACCTAAATGTTCAGAAAAAGTAAGGAAACAGCTAAGGAAATTGTTATGGAGGTTCCCGGCTAGACCGAGGCTCCATATGATATTATAGCACATGAATTGGTCAATTGTGGACTGGCAGAAAAATGGCAGGATAAGTTAAAAAATTCTGAACTCTATAATGTTGTTGATGTACTTATAGGGACCCCTGCAAAGGCAGGTGATGTGGTAACCCCTCGATGTTGTGAAGTTACTCAAGGGACCCCTGCAAAGGCAGGTGATGTGGTAACCCCTCGATGTTGTGAAGTTAGTCGAGAGGGGATCCCTGCAAAGGCAGGTGATGTAGTAGTCGCTCGATGTTGTTAAAATTACTCGAGAGGGTCCCTGCAAAGGTGATGTAGTAATATTGGGGAAGCGAAACTGGATGCTAGCCTCAGCCTATAGGACAGTTCATAGGAAAAATTCTCAGCTAGTTAAGGAAGTAAAGCGCATGTTGGTGTGCAGTTTGAATCAGTTAGCATTTTGTCAAAAAAGGTAAATTAAAATAGATAAATTTGTTTAAGAGATAGTGCAAATACATTGCATTTGTGCATTAACATTTGTTTGTCGAATAATTGTGTGTGAAAGAACGTGACTGGTATGAGACTCCTTGATTGAACTGAATGACCGTATGCATGTAATAAGGATTTAAAAATAAAAATCCTGATTGTATAAAGGAGTCCACTTAGTCCAATTAGTTGTGATCCCTTGTCAACTGGCATCAGGGATAAAACGGAGGAACATTTAGCAAATGAAAAAACACATAGTCACACTTGTGAGAATGAGATAAGCTGAAACCAAGTATTTTGTTAACATTGCGAAGCTAAGCAGAACGACTGGGAATACACGTAGTCGGGCTTGTCCTGTCCGTGTTTTGCCGGTTGCCTATAGTTTTGCGGTAAACTAACTAATATTTGTGGAGGCTGCAAGTGAAGCGATTGTGTTGAGTGCAAATGCAGATTTTGTGTGGGTTGTGCATGTTTCAGAAAAGTTGGATGTCCAAGACTGGTCTGAGGCTCCCTACAATATCATAGAGCAGAAATTGTTACATAGTAGATTAGCTGATGCTTGACATAATACGATCAAGGGTTTATAACCCTTTGATGTTGTTAATGTACTTGAGGGAATCCCTGCCAAGGCAGGTGATGCTATACAGTTAGAAGGTAAAATTGGGTATTAGCTATTTTCTTAGGCCCAAAAATATAAATATGAACAAGGAATAAAATGTTATTTGTTCACTGATTCATGGTTTATAGTTAGTGGTTCAGCTACTTGGATTATAGGATGAAAAATAAAATGATTGACAAATTCATAGAAAAGAGTTGTGGGGGAAAGAAGTTTGGGAAAATATTGAAGAATATGTCCAAACAACCAAAAATACTCTTTTCATGTTGATGCACATGTTCCTCTTGACTCATTGAAATGTTTGTTTAAGCAGATGCGGCAGCCTCAATGTCTGTCGCAGGTACTGAACCTGATAAAGAGAAAGAAATATGGTTGCAAGGTATAGCTGTTTGGTATAGCTGTTTGGACGCATCAGGACGAAATCAGATGTAAAGGTGATTTCCTATTGATGTATTGATCAAATATAGTTGCAGATGCAATTTCTCATCATTAGCATGATGTTCTAATGGAATGTTCACCCTCTGCTGGAAGAATTTTGAATTTCTTGATTCACCTTGCCTTGGTGATTGCTATTATGGTAATTCAACTTTTTAAACTGGAATTGTTGTATGTCATACAAAAATGTTCTGTGGGAAGCCAAAAGTACTGATGGTTTCTTATGGAAATGGAAGATGATTCCTGTGGTCAAGGACCGATTGTGATACCAATGTGATAAGAATGGCGTGTGGATGTGGATAGAATAGGTATAGAACAGGTAATCATAATTAGAGAATAGTGACCACGGGCTTTATCATTCATTCAATAAATGAACAGTACTCTGTTGAAATACAGAAAGGGTGAATTCTTGACATTATGCTGTTATGATGAAATCATGAGCTGAGCTGAAATTCTTGTGACAGGAAACCACATCCTGGGCCAGGGAAACAAATGGGGGTTTTGCACAGCCAGTCACAGAAGGAAGTGAATATCTTGTGGGTGATGGTCATGGCTGGATCATGCCATCAGCGCATGATCAGAGATATTTTAAAATGGTATAAATTGAAGTAGTCATAGTCAGTGAGGGGGAGGAAAACCTTTCCAGAGGCCAAAATGGATGTACGTCTCTGTGAAGCAAGCCGTGGTGTTGATCCCTTCTCCCTGATCGTGACCTCCCCGATGACGAAGGTGAAGCAGCTACAATACACGGTAAACTATTGACGCTTATTCGCTATAATTAAGTCTAGGTATAATTGGTATACTTTGTGTTAAACCTGTATTCAATTGATGACAAAGAAATTTAATCTTGCTATAAACAATATTATTATTCATGCCTGATTTGTAAGTCAGTGAGCGCTACGTAAGTATGGGCTCTGCCCCGATCCAGGTAAATTTAGCAAGACAGAAAACTGTTTAACAGCATCCTGAACAAGAGGATCCTCAGTTTCCTCACCAAGCACAACGTCCTCAGCAAAAGCCAAGCAAGACTTTTTGTTTTTGTCATTATTCATTTATGTAGAATGCTCAGTTTGTCTGATGAAGGCGAGAAACGCCGAAACGTTACTTTAAACTGAAAAATTAACATTGTGCTTTACTGCAAGAAAACAAAGAATACGGACAACCAGTCTACAACATTTACGTGTGCTTCTCATTTATACCAATATTACCTTTGTGTCAGAGTTTTTCCTCTATATAGAGTAAGAACTAGGTCAACTGTTCCCAGAAGCACCCCTTCTCCACCAGATCTCTGACCAAGGAGGCGTTCTTCCACTGTATGGCATTTTTTACAGATAGTCCTTCAGAGAAAAATAATGTAATTTGTAGCATCTGCCAAACCAAGCTGTACAGAGGCAAGAAGAATGCCAACTTGAGCACCAACACCATGCTCAAGCACAGGCAGGTAAGCACCCCAGTAGGTGGGTGGAACACCTTGGTACAAAATCTGTGTCTCCGGGTTAAACCACTGCCTCTTTGCCTGTGCTACATCTTTCCCAACCTGCTGTCCAGGAAGCAAGTGATCATACCTCCTGCCAACAACATGCAGTTGTACAGACACAGCAACTAACAACAACCATGTCCATTTCGTTGTCCTAGCGAAGCATGCAGTTTTCCCTACACCAGATATTGGAAAGGAATCATAAATACTCAGCCACACACCCACATTCACAAACACAAACAATGATCAATATCAACAATCAACCTAGTAAACCAAGTTATTAAATATTAAATTAAACAATATCAACCATGCTCTGAACGATGTACCTTAGAAGGTCCACCTAACAACAGACACGTGGATAAGTTGTGTACAGGAATGATGCATTTCTCTGACACTACACTGGGTGAATCTAGTAAAGGGCGGGACATAGTCACCCACGCCAAAAATAGCGGGCCCAACTTCTATTAGGCTTTCTGTCTTCTCGTATACCAGTTCTTGTCTCCCCTCCTCCTGCTCCTCTAGTGAATTGCCCTCCCCATCACTCCCAAGCTGGGAACTCTGCAGCATTCCCACTGTGAAGCGGCAACACGCTCTGGTGATGCTCATGTGTTTAGGTCATAAAACGCACACTGCAGCAGAGTTGTTGCAAAAGATGAAAAAAGACCTCTTCCTGCTGAATCTCCAACCAGGTCTGGTTGCGTGCAATAATCGGTGCAACAGGCACAGTAAGTCAGACCGTCGTCATCTTTGGATACTAACTACGCATGTGCACGCCAAGCACGCGCAGGCCCAGTTAGTCATGCTGCCGTCATCTCTGGACACCAAGGTGTTCAAAGATGGTGGGGTGGCCTGACGCACAGGGGGGACAGAGAGGAGACACAGGTGGGCATAGAGAGTGCATATGGGGGGGCAGAGAGCAAACAGGGGTGAAAGAGCAGAGGGTGGCACAGAGAGCAATCAGGGCACAGAGAGTGCACAGGGGTGCAAAGAGAGGACACAGGGGGGCAGAGAGAGCACACAGGGGGCAGAGAGAGTGCACGGGGAGCAGAAAAAGTAGCACAGGGGAGCAGAGAGTGCACATAGGGGTGTGTGCAAATATGGAGCCCGCTGGTGGTATTGCGCAATGTGTCACAACTGCAGTCCGAAACCACCACCTGCACCTTCCACCACTGACATATCACCCCCTCAGCAGGTGTGCATGCAGATACCTGGCATGTATGTGCGCTTACTCAGGCAACCACCATCTTTGGACACTTGGGTACACAAAGATGGTGGCAGCAGGGCCCGGTGAGCGCATGTTGACTTATGTTGCTGCCATCTTTGGACACCACAGGAGGGAGAGAGCACAAAGGGGAGAGACAAAGGACAGGGGGGTGAGCGCACAGAGGGACAGAGAGTGCACAGACGGTAGAAAGAGTACACAGTGGGGCATAGAGTGCACAGGGGGCAGAGAGTGCACAGTGGGATGGGCAAGCACACAGGAAGAGAGCGAGAGTGCACAGGAGGGAGACAGCTCAAAGGAGAGGGTACATAGGGCAGGAGACATCACAGAGTAAGAGAGACCGCATACAGGGAGGAGAGCACACTGGGAGACAACTCAAAGGTGAGAGTATGAGGAGAGAAGACAGCACAGAGGGAGAAAACAACACACAGGGGGAAGAGCGCATGGGAGAGAGAGACCACACAGGAGGGGAGACAGGTCAAAGGAGAGAGCACAGAGAGAAGAAGACAGCACAGAGGGGACAGGGAATGGACAGGAGAGACAGCTGCCATGCCCATTGCACCGAACCACCACCCTCGTGACATCATTGTCTTCCCGATGCAATAGCATTGGGTCCACATCTTGTACAGTCTCTGACAAAAGTTATGTCGCTTATCCATGTTATGTAAATAAAAGTTTATAACCTGACGTTAAATTTATCCATTGGCTTTATAAATTACTCTTTTGAAAGCTGAAACCCTCCCAAATGTGGTTTAGGTTAAGAAAATAAATTGGCATCAATGCTGAATTATTGATCATTTAATGAACACAGAATGGTCAGATTTTGGCAAGACAAAAGTTTTGTCGCCTGGTCATATAATGCACCCAACCCTAGTTTACATCCTCACCTGTGCTCAGTAAATGATTGGTTTATTAGTGGGTGTGTATAAAAAGAAACCCAGCACCCCAGACCTTCACTTGAACTGCAACTTGAGCTCTGACAACATGCCAAAAATCCACCCTGCGACCAAAGCCTTGATTATCAAGAGGCTGAAGACCAGATCCACAGCAGAGGTGGCAGGTACTTTTAATGTATCTGTTGGGTCCCCTGGCATCACTTCCCAGCTCACCTCTCCTGGGTCAGCATCCTCTGCTCCTCTGCTGACCGGGCATCTAGAGTCCAGGCGTACTGTGTCTTGGAGCTGTCGCCGGGTTCCCTTCCTGTCAGCTGACCACCGGGCTCACACATGAGCACATTACAATGGTCGTATTCATGTGACCAATCAGCGGTGCATTAGGTGCACTCCTCCCCTGTGACTCTAGGGGCCGCCACGGTTCAACCTGACACTCCCCTCGACCAATAGCTGCTCTTCCTCTGGTATATCAGGCCACCTCAACTGATGGGAGGTGCCTGATTATTAAGTAAGTTTTCTTCTGCCTTGCTGACTGTTGGTCAGGCCTTCCTTGTACTCTGTTTCCTGGAACCCCTGCAGTGCTCTTCTCCGGTAGCACCATTCCTGTTCTCCTAGCTATGTACCCTGTTATCCCGGACTCCTTAGCTGTGCCGTAGCATAGGCTAACCTTACGAGCCGCCCCCCTGGTACTAGCAGCTGTGGTATTTAGACCCCCTGGGCTTGCCCCTGACAATCCCTGCATAGAGTATGGTTAAAACTAGGACCAGCTCACCCAAGGGAGTTCGGTACCACTGCCCAGTGGGTTCACTCTAGGGCACCTTTCCTCGGAAGCTTGACAGTATCTCAGTGTCAAGTATAAAGTATGAAAAAAAGATTTGAAGAGACTGAAGATGTGTTTGACAAGTGCAGGTCCGGCAGACCCCGCAAGACAACTGCTCAGGAGGAACGTTTGTTGGTTAGTAAATCCAAAGCAAGCTCCTCTTCCACTGCAGCAGAGCTCCAACAGACCTGGTTACCTCAAGTCCCTGTGTCAACTAGAACAGTTTGTAGGATTCTGTATCGAAATGGCCTCCATGGTCGAATCAGTGCCCAGAAGCCAGCACTAAACAAAAGGCAAATAAAAAAACTTGTGGCATTTGCAAAGTCTCACAGCCTGCTAAACAGATGGACACTGGATAAGTGGCAGAAGGTGGATTTCTCTGATGAATCTTCAGTAGAATTACACCACAGCCACCGCAAATACTGAAGGAGACCTACTGGAGCTCTTATGGATCCAAATTTGATGGTGGAAAGATCATGGTATGGGGTTACATACAGTAAGGGGGTGTGCGAAACATTTGCAAGGTGGAAGGCAATATAAATAGCCTAAAATATCAAGAAGTATTAGCTACCTCTTACATTCAAAATCATAAAAGGGGTCAAATTGTGCAGCAGGATGGTGCTCCATCTCATACATCCATCTCTACAACAAAGTTCCTCCAGGCAAAAAAGATCAAAGTGCTCAAGGACTGGCCAGCCCAGTCACCAGATATGAACATCATTGAGCATATTTGGGGTAGAATGAAAGAGGAAGCTTGGAAGACAAAACCAAAGAATCTAGATGAACTCTGGGAGACATGTAAGACTGCATTCTTTGCTATTTCTGATGAATTAATTAATAGATTGCATGAATCATTGTTGAACCACATGGATGCAGTCCTTCAAGCTCATGGAAGTCACACAAAATATTAAATATGACTCGAATAGCACCACAACTTCATTCACCAATGTTATGCAACATATATTTGTATTTTAAGTTAATTATTTGTTTGAATATCACATTACTTTCTCTTTTGTCTTGCCAAAATCTGACCATTCTGTGTTCATTAAATGATCAATATTTCAGCATTGATGCCAATTTATTTTCTTAACCTAAACCACATTTGGGAGGGTTTTAGCTTTCAAAAGATAATTTATAAAACCAATGGATGAATTTAACATCAGGTTATAAGCTTTTATTTACATAACATGGATAAGCAACATAATTTTTGTCAGGGATTGTAATATTATACTAGCGAATGTATTCCTTTTGCACCTTTTTTTCATATAAGAACCATTAGTAAATTGTGTACACTATATCATAATAAGTTATTATATTCCCACTGTCTCCCAGATTTCTAAATATTGCTAAAAGAAAAAAAAATGTAATAAATACATTTCATATAAAATTTTATGATAAAATCAATTTGATTTTTGAAATAATTCTAATATTCATTTTGTCTTATTATTCTTTAGATTTTAGCTGAATTTATTAAATCTAGAAATAAATATTATTGTTTTTCCCTAATATTTCACATGAAAAACATTTATAATAGAAATCTGGTATATTTCACTATTGCACTATTATATATGTAAGATGTAACTTTTACATAAAAATAATTGTAATTTTATATATTTTTATCTATGTCATTATATAATGTTTAAAACAGGAACAAAGAAGAAGGGAGGCGCTCATAGAGTGATATCTGGTGGTCCAGTGGTGTGTAAGCCAATGTAGAGGGCTCACCTGGCCAGACTGTGCACTCCTGCACAAGACCGGAAATCAGGACGGAGCCACCGAGCTGTGGGATGTGGATATGCAATGATCATGTGACCAGTTGATGTCACGTCAGGTCCTGCAGCTCCTAGACTCTCTGTGCCCCTGCTGCTCCAGCCGCTCTCAGAGAGAGATTGTAATACGGTGCGGTCAGATGGAGTGCTAGGCACAAGTGAGAGGAGAACAGACAGTTTGGTGATACAGGCCTTTGGTAAACATTTCACAACGCGTTTCAACGGTAGGATACCGCCTTCATCAGGTATGAGGGGGTATTACAAATGGGACATAGATATACTGGAAGAACAAGAAGTATACTCATTAGAATTCTGGGTATGGGTATACTTTTTGTTTCTCCAGTATATCTATGCCCCACTTGTTATACTGAAGGTGGTATCCTGCCGTTGAAACGCATTGTGAAATGTTTAATCACTAAACTGTCTTTGCTCCTCTCCCTTGTGCCTAGCACTCCATCTGACCACATTTCTTTCTTTCCTGAATTATTTAATGTTTAGCTGTCAAGGTTTATATGTTTGTATTAGCTGTAGGGTTGATGGATTATTTAACTTGAAAGCATTTCTGCATGAATGGGACTAATTACACATTTGTATCACCTTCAAATGTCCCTATTTAAATAAGTTTGTAAATCTACTTCCTTTGTCACCACTAAGAACGCCAGCACATTTGAAACGCGTTGACATGGAGAACGTTCAACATGCACTGATATTTCTGTAATGCGCCACTTTGAACTTCATTAAAAAGAAAAAATTAAGCCACATGTTTTGAGCTGGATTAAAATTTTTCTCCTTCATTCTCATGTGGCTATATTGACGGAAAAATAACAAGGTTACGGCTCTTGGAAAAAGAGGGGGAAACAAAAACTGGAAAAATGGAAAATCGGCGAGGATGAAGGAGTTAGAAAAATGGTTTGTGGGGGTTATTTTAAAAAAAGGTCTGTATGACCACTCAGCACTAGATCTATAGGGGCAATGATAAAAAAAGGTCTGTGTGGCCAAATTGTCCCAAACAGCAAAGCTTGTCTGATCCATGTGCCTCTTTTTATTGGACGAGGTCTATCTACTCTGTGCCCTTCTCAGGTTTTCTCTGACTTCCATCCAAACAAGCTTCAAATTGTCTGTGGATTTAACAGCATCTGGAGTGTGAGCTGTATAGGTCACAAAAGAATATAAATGTGGCTGATATGTAGCGCCCCTATGGCAAGATGCCACAGGGAGGTACTGCACCCCAAACAAAAGGTGTAGTGCCTCCATAGCCGTGGATATGGAGGACCCTACAGAGTCTGTACCCCAACACCCATACAGTGGGCCACCTTAGTACAGGGGACCATATATTCAGTAGGTCCCAGGGGGTGGAGCCTAGATGAGCAGGAGACAAGGAGTGACAGTTAGGAGACTAGTCAGTCAGACGGTGTAAGACAGCAGAGAGGACGGATGCAGGGGACCCTGCAACCGTGACAGGAGGGCACCTCTTAGGAGAGAGGTGACCCAGACGGAGAAGGGGGTCACTCCAGGACTGGTCGGAGCCAGCTGGAGACCCAGGTCACCACCGGTACACCGGAACCGAGGCAGTTAATTAATGGTCTATCCCTAACCGCAGACCGGCAGGCTGTGGGCCTGACATAAGGGAGCCACAGCACCCATCAAGTAGTCCAACATCAGTCCCACAGCTGGGTTCACAACTCTGAAAAGTAAAGAGACTTTAGGCAACAGACCCTAAGGACTAGAGACTAGACTCACAAGTGGGAGTACAGAAGGCCATCAGGGCAAAGAAGGAAAAGGACCAGGAGATCCATTCTAAGGACACCTCTGACAGACTCTTGAAAAGCTTCCAAATCCGGTTAACCCAAACTGTACAGATTGTACCGATTTCATCTGGTGCAAGTAAAGAACTATTTGAGCTGGTGTCTGATCTCCTTACATCTGTCGCCCAGAGGGCCTCTACAGTATCACATAGGTGAGGACTACTACTCCCCTCATCCACCCCGCTGCCCTGAGGCAAAGCTCCACCTGTGGGGAGCTGTACTACTAAAGCTGCATTCCCATCACTTCAGCGGCCGTCCGCAGCGCTGCTAACCCTATTACCAGGTACCACAGATGGTGTCACATTACAAATCCTATCATCATCATCACCCACACCCATCATTGAGGGTCTAGGGCATGGAACCGGGAACCGACCAGCCGTGAACCCCACTGAAGTAACCACCTGTCCCGGTATCCGAGTACCCCCTACCCTGTCGACCGACTCAGATACAAAAGATTACAGAAGAATGGAGATAATGGATTCTTTATATTATTTATGGCAAACTAAGCTAACTGCAGGTGTTCCAAGTTAGACGTCTAAAGATTTTGAGCTTAAAGGGAACCTGTCACCATCTTTGGGCATTCTAAACTGTGCCCGCCAGCTATAACATTATGTAATTGGGGTTCTTGTAACCCCTGTATGTGCCCAGACATCCCTCTCATACCTGAGAAATTAACTTTTATTGTCTCCCACGCTGCATCTTAAAAGGTCCGGGAGGTCTGCTCTCTGGTCTGGTGATGCCTATTCTCACGACTGGGCAGTGGAGCAGGTCACCATGCTCCTCCATTGAAGATACATAGTGCCCAAAATCTCGTGAGATTTCGGGCACTGTGTATCTTCAATGGAGGAGAGCGGTGATGCGAGTATGCCTGTCAATCAGTGGCTGTCCACAGGAGGGGTGGCGATTTTGAAACAGTGGGCAGGGGGTAGCGAGGGCCCAAATACACCAGACCAGAGAGCAGACCTCTCGGACCTTTTAAGATGCAGCGCTGGAGACAATAAAATTTCATTTCTGAAGTATGCAGGGGGACGTCTGGGCACGTAGAGGGGTTACAAGAACCCCAATTACATAATGTGAAAGTTGGTGGGCAGAATTTAGAATGCCCAAAGGGAGTGACAGGTTCCCTGTAAGATCCCATTCACATCAGCGTTTCGCTGATGTTTGCGGCCGTTCGAGCAGGTGGCGCCGCATCTTGTGGCCCGAATCCGGCAAGCCCCATGCATTGTCTATGCGGCTTGCAGTCTGCTGCGGCAAGTGCAGTTCTGACGGATGCAGCAGATCCGTCACTTGTTGCCGTGAAAAAAACGCTGCTTGCAGCTTTATTTTTTTGCAGCCGCAAGTGCCTGTTCCGGACGATTCGCACTTGCCACACCGGACCCCATAGGCAATGCATGGGGCTTGCCAGACTTTGGCCGCAAGTCGGCCGTTAGGCGGCAGATCCGGCAGATGCGGTAAATTTGCCACCTAACGGTCGTACGTCAGCAGGGAAGCTGATGTGAAAGGCCCCTAACTCATGCTTTTGAACGCACTACTAACAATTTGAGCACAACTGTATGTAGAAGTATTCCAAAGATATTCAACATAAAATGACACATCATAGTTGACAAATCTGATTTGGTCAGTAAGGAGAAAACAGCAGCAGGAAGAGGTTATAATTAATAGTACCATACTTTTCAATTAGAAAATGGCAACTTCTGCAGTGAAATTCATAGAATGAAAATGATCATGATCAGAACACTCATTCACCTGCAACACAAGAGTAAAAGCAGATCATATGATATAATACAAGGAGTTGCTGTGTTCATCTGAGAAAAATATGTAGTTTGTAGAATTTCTCCGCTAAACTGAATATTCTTTTTCATTTTAATATCATTTATATAAAGTATTTTCAAGTGCTGCTATCATGGAAAAGTGGTAAAGCCAAGTCAGGACCTCTGATCATTTCCTTCGAAGAATGTAATTGAAGATGGTATTTTATTGTAAAAGCAGCATGAGCTTTTCAAAACAGTTTCCAGAAATTACTCCTATGCCACCACCTAGTGGCCATTTCCCACATAGTATGAAAATAGAAACTAGCAAAATCTCAACTGTGCCCACGTGGCTGTATTTGGTGTCCATGCTGCCCTAGGCACTGAGTGGTGACTTCCCCTAAGTCAGACTAAAAGTGCCCATACCATTTAGATAGAAAGGCCCCTCCTACAAACCAGACTAATAATAGCCAAACTTGCTGATATCAGTGTATTCGGTTAACAGTCTAAGGGTATTATATGTACAGGTTATAGTATAAGAAATTGCCCATTTCATCCAGAAAACTAACAATCAGGGGCGCACCTACCATGAGGCGACTTAAGCTGCTCACCTCAGGTGGAGCCCCCTGCTGATAGACAGACGGGCGGCATCCGCAGGGGTACCTGGTGGTAGTAAATTCCCCCTGCAGTTGCCACTCTTACTCCTATAGACCCGGACGTTCTGTTGGTGGTCGCATTCTCCTGGGTCCCACCACTGTTGTCTGCCGCTGTGCACTGTCTGCACGGTTCAGCACAGCGGGGAACAATGATCCATCACTGAGCGTCCCCCTATGCTGAGCAGTGTAGAGAGGCAGGGAGAACAGACTGAAGAGATTGGAGCAGCCAGTGAGGACCAAGGAGAGAGGTGAGAATTTACTTTTTATAAAAAAAAATCAGTGAGTGAGATGGAGACTGTAGTGCATTATAATATGAGAGGAATATGAGAGTGCTGTGTATATATGGGGATACTGTATATATATAAGGGGTGTGCTGTGTATATATGGGGGAACTATATATATATATATATATATATATATATATTAGTATATTGGTGCAGCACAGCTCCCCTTGGTGCTCAGCAGTCACAGCTCCTCTCCTCCTTGCTGTATAAGTATACAAAATAAAGGACTGCAGCACTCTTCTTTGTGAAACAACCGCCTTTATTCGGCCATCAGGTGGGTGGTGACAACGTTTCGGGATCCTGTCCCTTTCTCTAGCCTAGCTAGAGAAAGGGACAGGATCCCGAAACGTTGTCACCACCCACCTGATGGCCGAATAAAGGCGGTTGTTTCACAAAGAAGAGTGCTGCAGTCCTTTATTTTGTGTATTATTTTGTATATATATATATATATATATATATATATATATATATATATATATATATATATATGGCGTGCTGTGTATATAAATAGGGTGATGTGTATATATATATGGTGGTTCAGTATATTAGGGTGCTGTATATATACAGTATATATATATATATATATATATATGTATATAGAGTGATGTACATATATAGCGGAGCTGTGTATATATAAATATATGGGGTTGATGTGTATATGTATCTGGGTGCTGTATATGTATATGGAGAGTGCTGTATAGATGTGGGAGTGCTGTATTATATATGTGGATTCTGTGTATATATAAGGGAGTGCTGTATATATAGTGTATATCTAATATATAAAGCTGAGAAAGTATGTGTATATATATGTATCAAGCCCTGCCCACTCCACATAACCACACTGCCTCAGCATTACCACACCCTCTCCACATAGCCACACTCACTCAGCGTAGCTACGCCCACTTCACATAACTATGCCCACTCTACATAGCCTAAAGGGCATGACTATCTTTATAGTATAATGCCAATTTCTAGACCTCCATATGGCATAATGCAGTCCTATAGACCTCCATATAGCTGAATGCCTCTTATCCTTCTATATCTAATATATAAAACTGAGTATATGTATGCATATGCGTAAGTATGTACGAATGTCCCAATACAGGGTGGGCCATTTACAGTGCCTTGTAAAAGTATTTGGCCCCCTTGAACTTTTCAACCTTTTGCCACATTTCAGGCTTCAAACACAAAGATATAAATTCTAATTTTTTTGTGAAGAATCAACAACAAGTGGGACACAATCGTGAAGTGGAACGAAATTTATTGCATATTTTTAACAAATAAGAAACTGAAAAGTGGGGCGTGCAATATTATTCGGTCTCTTTACTTTCAATGCAGCAAACTCACTCCAGTTCAGTGAGGATCTCTGAATGATCCAATGTTGTCCTAAATGACTGGTAATGATAAATAGAATCCACCTGTGTGTAATCAAGTCTCCGTATAAATACACCTGCTCTGTGATAGTCTCAGAGTTCTGTTTCAAGTGTGAGAGCATCATGAAGGCCAAGGAACATACCAGGCAGGTCTGAGATACTGTTGTGGCGAAGTTTAAAGCTGGATATGGATACAAAAAGATTTCCCAAGTTTTAAACATCTCAAGGAGCACTGTGCAAGCAATCATATTGAAATGGAAGGAGTATCAGACCACTGCAAATCTACCAAGACCCGGCCGTCCCTCTAAACTTTCATCTCCAACAAGGAGAAGACTGATCAGAGATGCAGCCAAAAGGCCCATGATCACTCTGGATGAACTGCAGAGATCTACAGCTGAGGTGGGAGAGTTTGTCCATAGGACAACAATCAGTCATACACTGCACAAATCTGGCCTTTATGGAAGAGTGGCAAGAAGAAAGCCATTTCTCAAAGTTATCCATAAAAAGTCTCGTTTGAAGCTTGCTACAAGCCACCTGAGACATACACACCAAACATGTGGAATAAGGTGCTCTGGTCACATGAAACCAAAATCAAACTTTTTGGCCACAATGCAAAACGATATGTTTGGCGTAAAAGCAACACAGCTCATCACCCTCAAAACACCATCCCCACTGTCAAACATGGTGGTGGCAGCATCATGGTTTGGGCCTGCTTTTCTTCAGCAGGGACAGGGAGGATGGTTAAAATTGATGGGAAGATGGACGCAGCCAAATACAGGACCATTCTGGAAGAAAACCTGTTGGAGTCTGCAAAAGACCTGAGACTGGGAAAGAGATTTATCTTACAAGAAGACAATGATCCCAAACATAAAGCAAAATCTACAATGAAATGGTTCAAAAATAAATGTATCCAGGTGTTAGAATGGCCAAGTCAAAGTCCAGACCTGAATCCAATCGTGAATCTGTGGAAAAAGCTGAAAACTGCTGTTCACAAACACTCTCCATCCAACCTCACGGAGCTCCAGTTGTTTTGCAAGGAAGAATGGGCAAGAATTTCAGTCTCTTGATGTGCAAAACTGATAGAAACATACCCCAAGTGACTTGCAGCTGTAATCACAGCAAAAGTGGCGCTACAAAGTATTAACTCAAGGGGCCGAATAATATTGCACGTCCCACTTTTCAGTTTTTTATTTGTTAAAAAAGTTTAAAATATCAAATAAATTTCGTTCCACTTCACAATTGTGTCCCACTTGTCGTTGATTCTTCACAAAAAAATTTGAATTAATATCTTTATGTTTGAAGCCTGAAATGTGGCAAAAGGTTGAAAAGTTCAAGGGGGCCAAATACTTTCACAAGGAACTGTATATGGATGCACCTAAATAAAATGGGAATGCTTGGTGATATCAACTTCCTGTTTGTGACACATTAGTATGTGGGAGGGGGAAAACTTTTCCAGATGGGTGGTGACCATGGCGGCAATTTTGAAGTTGGCCATTTTGGATCCAACTTTATTTTTTTCAATGGAAAGAGGGTCACGCGACACATCAAACTTAGAGAACTTCATAAGAAAAACAATGGTGGCTTGGTTTTAACGTAACTTTATTCTTTCAAGAGTTATTTACAAGTTTATGACCACTTATAAAATGTGTTCAAAGTGCTCCCCATTGTGTTGGATTGTCAATGCCACCCTCTTCTCCCAATCTTGACACACTGATAGCAACACCGCAGAAGAAATGCTAGCACAGGCTTCCAGTATCCGTTGTTTCAGATGCTGCACATCATGTATCTTCACAGCATAGACAATTGCCTTCAGATGAGTGATGAGGGAAACTTTTTTGTGAATGGTGAAGTTAAAGGGATCCTGTCACCCCCAAAACACCTCTAAACCTATTAAAAGCTGTCCCTAGAGCATATTAACACTTTCCCTACACTCCTTTTAGCTCCTAAATGCACATAGTCAAAGTGAATAAAAACGTTATTATAGTACCTCATTACTGATGATAATGAGTGACTATGCTATTCATAGTCACTCATCCAGGCTGTCCCTCTTCTTCATATCACGCCTGAATAGGCGTGATCTACATCACAGATTCAAATTCACACCTCCCTGCGCGCCTCCCCGCTCTCCTATTCCGGCCGGGCTTTTGTGTGGGGGGCTGTATGACGCGATCCGCGTCATTCCCGGCGCCGGGTGACGTATTTACACCCGCGCCGCGCTGTCAGCTTCAAAATGCGCAGTGCGGCACCCGATAAGGTGAGCAGTGAATAACACAGCTTGAGAGCCACTCTGCTTTTAAACGATATTCTACAAGGTTTTGCTGTATTTTTGATTCTCAGTGCAGATAAAGCGGACAGCTACAGGCTGCCATTCCCAGCTGCCAGAGTTTACCTTGGCTGGCAATCAAAAACACAGAGGAGCTCATTATTTTTTTTTTTTTAATTATTTGAATAAATAAAAAAAATGTGTGAGCTTTGCCCTATTTTGATTGCCAGCCAAGGTAAAAAACAGGCAGCTGGGGGCTGGAGTTCTCAGCGTGGTGAGACCCATAGTTAGCACTCGATCCTGGCTCTGCTACATCCAGAGACTACAGCAATAGAATAAATGTCCTCTCGCTGCAGTCTCTGGGATCACACTGACTGCTACGGAGAGTATTGATGTCACGTGCTAAATCACTGAGAGACTCCGCTGCTGCATTACGGATCATAGCGGCATAACAGGCACAAGCAAGTGGTCCTTGTTAAGTATGACCTGATCTTTAATCAATGTTTTGCTTATTTACACGGCCCCAGGTCCCTGGCCGCTATTTTATAACTTTACAGTCCAGGTTCGGGGTTCGGGCTCAGGTTTGGGTTAAGTCCGATCCCAAACCTGGCCTTTTTTTTAAGTCCAGTCTGGTCTGCCGAACCAGAACATCTCTAGATGTGACACGTCTACTATCCAACTACTTATCCTTTTGTTGTCTAAAGGCCCTGTTACTAGGCACGATATCCTTAACGATATCGCTCAAACATCACAGGTTTGGAGTCGTACAAACAACATCGTTAGGAGGCCGTTCCTGTAACACCGAGATTTGATTACGATAAAACGCTGGATCGTTGATCGCAGATTTGAGAACATGTTGTACGAACGATACCTGCTCACTACATCGATGGTGCGTCGACCACGATATCTACACATGTGACATCTCACCAACGATGCCAAAAAGATGTCCTAACGACCGCGCGCCCTCTAGATCGTTAGTGATATCGTATCAACGTTGTGACATGTAACGGGGCCTTTAGAGATAGGCCACCACCAGAAATCTCAATGATGGTTCTCTCAGAGAACACAGAAGAAATCAGAGAAGCGATCATTCCTGTGCATGGGACACTCGTGTGAGATAGCTGCAGGCTGAACCATCATTTGGCCAACAACTTTCTAAATTGCAAGGGGCTTTAGTCTAACATTTATACTGATACTTTATATGACCTCGTCAAGACTACTGTATTTTTATTCTCGGTGTTGTCCTTGTACAACAGACAGAACACTGATCCTATAGCAATCTATTATCAAGTCTGACAAATGAAGGATCTGAAAAATTAAGGATCAGAACCACCATCAGTACATGAATACACCACCCCAGTTACTATCAATACATAAATACATAACCCCAGGAACCATCAGTACATGAATACATCACTCCAGTAACAATCAATACATGAATACATCACAATCTTAAAACAGCAATTACGGTAATTGCAATTTCATATCAACCCTTGCCATATACAAGAAGAAAACCTATAATGGGTTCTAAGTAGCAAAATTGGCTTTACTCAAAATCACCCAATTACTCAAAAAGACAGAGATAATCACGTCTGTAAAGTGCTGTGGAATTATTAGCACTATATAAGAGAGTAATATAAACTCCCAATATGACCCTAAAAATGGTAAGGAGATTATGGGAGTTGATGTTACCAGGTATCATCAGACTGCGACCATACAGGAACTACAGTATTGGTAAGACACCAGCAGTAGCTCTTTTAAATATTTGAATAGTAACTTCAATTTTAGATTTTATTTTTAGATGTTTTAGGCTGTTTTATTTTGAGAAGATCGTAGAGGTTCAGGTTCCGAGACCCCCACCAATTGCTCAAAAAAACATTTAGAAGTATGCAGTTTAGGAGAAAGGAGCTTATAATTTTCTACTGCATCTGCACTCCACTTTGTGTGTGCGTGCTCCTGTCAACTGAGTGGCACACTTTTAAAACGTCTTTTAAGTGATTGGTGTGGTGATCTGCTCAAAATTAATGTGCGTGAAACATAGAAAGAACCCCAAAAGTTTGATTACTCTTTAAGGTGCATTTAGAGTGCAAACGAATATAATTCAGTAATAATCATTAGCCTTTCTAAAATGGTTCCAAGTCATGAGAAATACATTAGTTTATCAGATTAAATCATTTTTACAGGGAATCACATAAAGTGATTGCAGACTTGTCATTTTAGATTGGACAACCCCTTTAAAGGATCACTTTGTGGACATGAAAGTGCAATAGGTTGGTTTAACCAGGCTAATAAACGACTGCCAATCGGCTTCATTAAGCCGGTCAGTGCTCATTTAAGTGCAGCAATTGACAAGTGAAAGTGCACCCTTGGATCCAGGGATGTTATAGGCGACATCTCCTCTGATGTTCATCTCATCCTTTTCTTCATCTGGTTCCAACACTATTGCTCATCCCCACAGTCTTCTGCTGCCCATCCTGACACAGTGCCCTTGTTGAGGACGCTTTTCCACTGACTTATATTTTCTATATATACTTTTATATTTTATATTTTTACTAATGTTCTAGAAACAATAAGTTTTTCCTTTAACCTAATATTCAATAGATATATCTGTCTGCTGCAAAGAAGATACTGTTGTGTTTGGATGAATGAGAACTGAGGAGATAAGATGTCTTTTGGATGCCTGTGTCAAGGAGTATCAGAAGAAACCTGAGATGTCCTACATGCCAGGAGCCCAGAGATGGCACCATGTCAAGAAGAAGGATGGACTCAGCAGGAGGAAGGATGAATTTAACAGAAGAACGAAGATCTAATCACTAACACTAGATGGCGCCCACGCTCCATGCAGTTTATTAAGAAAGGAATTCAGATATTTGAATATTTGATAAGGATTGACCAATTAGGAGATGATTATTTTGTAGAAAGTTCCAGAATTCTAACACGCCTCTTGCTTTCTGTACAAAAATGTGTGTTTTAATAAACGTCTGCGCAGTGCTTATACGGCGAAGGCATGAGTAAGGCTTGAGACGGCTCTGGTGTCCGTATCATTTACTTGCGATAACGCAGACGTGCGTAATTTGCCTAAATATACCAATTAGGAGTGACTGATGGAGTTGTGATTGAACGGAGACCCTCAACACCCTAATAATAAATGTACTTATAACGCAACCTGAATAAAAATCGCTTCCCATTCTTGTGCTCTAAATAAATTATTGCCCCTACCCAGAAAAGTGACAAACAGTCCCTATTCTCAGTACTCCTCACCACAATGGCCAATCGTTACACTGTATTCCCTCAAAGAGAAGAGAAATAAGAGCAAAAATTTAGTATTTTTCACATGGTGACAACTTCCTTTTCAATAAAAATGAAATAAAAAGATCCTAAAGTGACCTGTATCTGAAATTATTACAAGGTAATAGAACACTATGAAAGGATCTTCCTTCAAACTCTGTTACTTACAAAGCAGCAACAGATTCTAGAGCACTTTGCAAGATATTGTAATCACTCACTACCCTTAATTGAGCAGTAGATTATAGGAGTAAAGGAGAAAAAGACAAGTATCAAGATGCACCAAAGTAGCGGGGGCGTGTCCTGGATTAATCCATGCAGGACGCTTAACACCGGAGCTCCGGCATCAGCGCCCAGAAAAACGGTGATTATACTCGCTTCCAGCCTCCCTAACGATTTTCAGACAGAAGCTCCTGCTGCAGCTCACTGAGGGGAACGTCAGAATGCCAAGACATTCGCTCCGAAGCAAGGAACGGCCGCCTAAGGTAACAGACTTTTTCTCATCGGGTCCCGCTCCGGCAGCCCGCTCTAAGATGGCGCCGGCTGAGTCCCCAGTGGTGCGCTCTCCTCACTCTGCCCGGGCCTCTAACAGCCCGAGGTCGGGAGGAGAATTAGATGATAACAATACCCCGATTACATTGGGATCCCTGAGGGGCCTGCTTGAGTCCCTGCACAAATCCTTAAAGGCAGACATTAAAGACAGCATAAGAGAGCTAAGAGACGATATTGCTGCTATGGGAGAGCGTACACACCACCTTGAATCCAAAATAGCGGAGTTTGCCACAGCTCACAATGAGCTGGCTGATAGTTACCAGGGTGTGGAGCAGTATATTAAAGATATGAGAGCGGTAACCTGGGATCTGGAAGATAAACTGAGGAAAAATAATCTAAAACTCAGAGGTATCCCAGAAACTGACGGAGAGGAGGATATTAAAGGAACGGTACATTCATTCCTCTGTTTCTTACTACCGGATGTTCCAGTCTCTGAGCTTCTACCAGATAAAACCTATAGACTTCCAAGACCCCCTAACATCAGGCAAGATTTGCCCAGAGATGTCCTGGTGTGTCTGGGCTCTCCCAGACCTAGAGACATGGTCCTTCAGAAGCTGAGACAGCATCCTCTGGACTCTGGGACATACAAGGGATGGCAGGCCTACCCAGACCTCTGCCAAGGAATTCTGGCAAGACGCAGAGATTTTGCCCCCCACTGCAAGGTACTCTGGGACAGGGGCATACAATATTCCTGGGGCTCCCCAGTAAACGTTTCCTTTAGATATAAGGGCAACAGGCACGTTTTTACATCTCCCTCCAAGCTCAAGATGGCGCTTGGAGTCTGGAACTTACAGCGTCCCCCTGCTTCTCCATCGGCTGCCACCAAGAACCAGCGGAGAAATCCTGATAGCCCGCCCAATCCTCAGGGGGCTGGGGAATGAACTCTAACATGCACTATGGGTCGTACTGATGTCGGTCAATATGTTTTCCCGGCCTAAGTTTCCGGTTGTTTAGGCTGTGGGATTGTGAGCAGTAAGTCACATTACCACCGAAGTGACTACCTCCCGCCTCGGCTGAGGTGGAGAGATCTGATAAGCTCACATAAAATCTCCCCCACACCCAGTCCCGTCCTGCTTGTGGGAGGGAGACTGGCTCATACTTATACTTTCGTATTGCTTTTTAGTTTCTGGGTATACGTATTTGTGTTGTTTTTTTATATAGTTGGTTAATTGTATTCACCCTTTTTCACCCTTCTCCTTTTACCCCTGTCCTAGCCTCTCCTTTCCTCCCCTCTCTTAAATTTTTAATTTGCGACCTTATCTTGCTGCAGTACAGATTCCGGCTCAGCTGAGAGTAGTGTCTTTATTAGCTTTGTAAGGTCCTAGAACAATCTAAGGTTTGGACAATTAACGAAAATGAGTATCTCTATGGTTTCATTTAATGTAAATGGCCTTAATGCTCCCTGTAAGAGAACAATTCTCTGGCAACATCTGAAAAAAACACAAAATGATGTAGTCTTTTTACAAGAGACTTACCTGCTGGGAAAGACCACCCCAGACTGGCCTCAGCCCTCTACCCAACACAATTCCTAGCAGGGGGGGGCGCTAAAAAAGCTGGGGTGGCCATTCTGATCCACAGACTGGTCACATTTAAATTGATCAAGGAGGTATCTGACCCGGAGGGCAGATACGTCATTGTGATATGTCTTATTAACGACAAGCCCTTTACACTTGTCTCTATCTATGGGCCGAATACTGGTCATGAGGTCTTTTTTATCTAAAGTTGTTTCTGTGGCGAGGGGTAGCAGGATTATAGCAGGTGACTTCAACATACCGATGGACAAACAACTAGACTGCTCGAAGTCATCTCTATACCGATCAGAGCTGGGGCTTGTAGTCTCTACGCACCATCTGCATGATGTGTGGAGATATATGCACTCTGACGAAAGGGACTATACTTTCTACTCCCATCGTCACAAGTCACAAAGCAGACTCGACTACTTCCTGATTGATGACTCCGTGCTGCAGAAATGCTTGGATTCAAGCATAGGATCCATCACGTGGTCTGATCATGCCCCGGTCTCACTCAGGATAGCCGACTCTGCCGCAACTCGCCCTCCTCCAGCCTATTGGAAAATAAACACTCATCTCCTGACTTCCCCCCCTAACTTTGATCAAATCTCTGAGGCCATTAAACTTTACTTCAAAGAAAATGCCACACCTGATATGCCCCCGGATACCTTGTGGTTTGCCCATAAGGCAGTCCTCAGAGGTTTGCTTCTGAAAATGGCAGCTATAGCTAAAAGGGAACATGACAAAAAGTTGATCACACTCCTGGATAAAATTAAACAACTGGAAATCCTACAGAAACAATCGAGGTTGACTGTACAACTCCCTGACTTATTGAGGGCCAGACGTGAGCTCAGAGCTCTGTTCCTTTTACGGGCGGAGCATCAGCTTAAGAAGTCTGGGGCGAGTTTCTATGGCATGGAGACAGGGCCGGAACGCTGCTAGCCAGGAGAGTAAAAAAAAAAAAAGAGAACTTCAGGCAAAAATCCCCTTTTTACGCAGAGGAGATGGCACAACGGTACGCAACCCTACTGCAATAGCAAACGAATTCGGGTCTTACTACTGCTCCTTGTATAACTTACGGGACTCTGACTCAGTGCCTCAACCATCTTCAGACTCTATTAGGACTTTCTTAGATAAAGCTAGGCTTCCTGCCCTTTCAGAGGAACAACTTAGGTCTCTCAACGCTCCCTTCACTGAACAGGAGATTCTAGGGGTTATTGTTTCTTCCAAAAAACGTTCTGCTCCGGGACCTGACGGGTTTTCATTCCAGTACTATTCCAGTTTTTCACAACTTTTGACTAGACCTCTGCTGGACCTCTTTAACTTTTGGAGAAGGGTGGGGAGTATTAGACGAGAGGGTCTGGAAGCAATTATAACCACTCTCCCCAAGCCTGGCAAAACACCTGACTCCCCGGGCAATTTTTCGCCCAATTGCGTTACTAAATTGTGATGTCAAGTTGTATGCTAAACTTCTCGCTAACAGACTTGGAGAAGTATTACCCGCCCTGGTAGGGTTGGAGCAGGTGGGGTTTGTCCCAGGGAGGCAGGCCAGTGATGGAACGAGGAGACTGGTGGACTTGATGAAGATCATGGAGAGGAGGGGGGCTCCCGGTGTATTCCTGTCCCTTGATGCAGAAAAAGCGTTTGACAGGGTGCATTGGGGGTACCTTCGAGAGGTTCTCCAAAGATTTGGAGTAGTAGGTGATTTCCAAAGAGCCATTTTGGCTCTTTACTCCTCTCCCTGCGCTTCGGTCAAGGCATCGGGATTTCTGTCTTCAATATTTGATATTTCCAATGGAACCAGTCAGGGGTGCCCCCTCTCCCCGTTGATTTTTGCCCTGGTTATGGAACCCCTGGCCGCGATGGTGAGGGGGACCCGGGAATTCGGGGGGTGGAGGTAGGACCCGTGGAACATAAGATTGGGCTTTATGCCGATGATGTGGTTTTCATGTGCTCACGCCTCCCCTCCACGATCCCAAGAATTTTAAAAGTCCTGGAAGAATTCTCCCGTGCATCCTATTACAAATTAAATATGACTAAATCTTCTTTCTACCCAATTAATATCACAGAATCTGATCAGAGGATCATCAGGGGGCAGTTCTCATTTGCCTGGGCGGAGGAGGGATTCACTTATCTGGGACTAACACATAACCAAACTGAATAAAATAGTACGACATAACTATGAGTCTTTGCTCAAAAATGTGCAAAAAGATTTGGAAAGTCATTCTGGCCTGTTCCTATCGTGGATGGCCAGAATCCAAATTATTAAAATGACATACCTCCCTAAGATTCTTTATTTATTGAGATGTCTCCCCCTCCTTTTCCCGGGCAAGTTTCCTGCGGGCGTTTCAGGCGACCTTGGGACGTTTTATATGGCAGGGTAAGCCACATCGGGTAGCGAGTAGGATTCTCACCCTGCATTCCTCGGTGGGGGGGCTGGGGGTCCCAGACGTCCACTCTTATTATAAAGCAGTTCACTTGGAGGCAGCTAGAAATTGGTGGTCACAGGAGCAGACTTCCCTGTCGCTCCAGATTGAAGCCTTTTTTGCCCCAAAACAGTCTACCTGGCTTTTGCTGGAAATTAACCTGATGAAGTGTTCTCAGGTACCAAATGGCCTCTCCTCGATGAGAGCCTTGCTGAGTATTTGGGCCAAAGAGAGTAGAGAATTACTGCCCTTTCTATATAGATATATTTCTCTAGATGCAGTGGAGCAATCTGTTGGGCTCCTGAACCTCCGAATTTGGAAACTAAAGGGTATTCTCCTGCTGAATCAAATTATGGAGGGGGGTGTTTTGAGGTCTTTCTCTGCGTTGGTGGAAGATTTCGACATTCCCAAAAACGACTTTTTTAAATACTTACAATTGCGGCATTTCCTGGCCTCTGTCTCCCTGCCTGGTACGCCCCAAGAAATCTTTATTGGCTCTTTGCAGGCTTTCTTTAAATCAAAGGGTACTTGCTCTGGGAGGGTCTCTATCATCTATAAGGCTCTTTTGAATTTACACTCTAGGCAGAAACTCTCTTACATGACCAGGTGGGAGGGGGAATTGGGATTTACTGCTCCCTTGGAGGCTTGGCAGAAAGCAGCCTCTCATGCATCTCTTTACTCATCTTGTATAAACCATCTAGAGCAGGCTAAGAAGCTCCAACTCCACTGGTATCTGACGCCGGACCGTGTAGCCAGGTTTGGGGACAGGGGCCACTCCAATTCCCGGCACTGTTGGCGGGGTTGCCCCTGTGTGGGGTCCCCCGCCCACATCTGGTGGGAGTGTCCTGTTATTAAGCCCTTCTGGGTCAAAGTTGAGAAGTTGCTAGGCACTCTCACAGGAATGCCTTTGATACTGGAGTCTCCAGTTGCCCTACTGGGATTAGGCCTCGATCTGATCCCCAGGCCTCTTCGCTCAATTGTCACTAATACCCTGGTAGCAGCAAGAATGTGTGTGGCTTCTAAGTGGAAGTCTTCGAGCCTTCCATCTATGATGGAATGAATCAATCGCATTAATTTACACTTTCAGTATGAACTTCTCTTAGCTCATGACCTCACCAAACGGAACAAAGTATTGATTTGGTGGGATCCCTGGGTACAATCTGCCCATAATGTTGTTCAGGTCACCGGATGATTATCTTCTCAAGATACTTTAGCGAGCCATATTGTATTGCTAGGATATTTGTTTATCTTATTTTCCTACGACCCCCCCCTCCTTGTCCTTTCCTACTCCTAATTCCCCCAGACTGCGTGATTTTATTTTCCGGATTTATTTCTTATTTTTGATGTTAGTCTTTTGTTGTGATTACTTTTGTGGTGATCAATAATGGATTTGTGCATTTATTGTAATTTTGTCTGAAATTCATTCAATAAAAATATAATGGTTAAAAAAAAAAAAAAAAAGAGGCACCCAAGTAAAACATCTATGCAAATGTTGTCTTTAACTTATTAAGGACCACAGAAACACTGAGCCACCATGATGTCCATATTAATATTAATTTCCTATCCTTTGGATATGCCACAACTGCTTGACTGGTGGATTTCTTTAAATATACCTTATAAATCCAGCTGGGCATGGCTCCATGTATAAAAGAGGTTTATTAAAATAGGATTAAAATTACATGCTGAGATACAGAGCTGCTAATGGATTTCAAACAGACTACATTTAATCAAAGTACAGTTATGAAACATTCCAAGGTAAAAATATTTAGCTTCAATTAAAAATAAACCAATAAGCTTGGTGCAAATGAGATGAAATCGATACAAACTTATTGACACTATGAGAAAAATCTGCAATCTTAGAAGTTGTAACTTTTGTGGGTCCTTATCCTATACTCTTCAACAATGAACACAATTCATAGGCCTTATGACTATCTGCATGGAGCTTGGGTCTTTAAATATTCACACCATACACATTTGTGTGGGCTACTGGAATTATGGGCATATCCCCGATTATCTAATCTAATGTGCAAATTTCCAATGGTCAAGGACTCATAAATGGTAAATTAGCACATCCCAGGCATTCTATGGAACTGAATAAATCCTTTTATCCTACTCTATAAAACCAAATAACATTTAAAAATTCATAAAGTGAAAACTTTACATGAGTTGCTTGGCCTTCTTTCTATGTTGAAAGTATTGCTTATCTTCAATAAAGACCACTGTGACTCAGCTTTCACCAAACATAAAATGGGAGTAACTTGGTCCAACTATTTTCTGCGTTTTGTTTTATTTTTTTTCTTCCCTTGACAATTCGTTGAAGTCTGCAAGCAAGCAATGGGAATTCGTAAACATATTGTCACCAGGGGAGTGGATCTGCTGTCATACCCACCCATTTTCCAACTTGAAATGAAGTGTCAAAGGCACCGCTGCGTTCACTCATCGCAGCATCTTTCACCACTGTCTCCTATTGATGTCCTGCTTCAATAGCGGTCATGTAGAAGTGACAGCAGCTTCTTTCACACTGCCATACTTATGTCCCTGCTGCTCATCATCTTCAGTTCCCACTGACTTGGACATTAGACATCAGGTCAGGGTGTAGGTATAGAAGCAGTGTGAGTGACATCAGCTTGCCTCAATTTCTATCACTGCCCTAAAATGTTTCCAGTCTAATAATGTGATGATTGCGGGAAATTATATTCCAACATATAAGGTAAAACTAGCAGACCTAGAGAAATCTTTGCCAGCTCCCAAAACGTCAGGAATCAAAGACATACCATTCATGTTGTAGGGCTCATTCCATAATGCAGCCCAATGTGTGCGCTGGTTTTTGGATTAGTTCCTCCCAGTCATCCTTATAGAATTCCATTGGCCAATATAGGAGGGGGAGGGGGGGGGGCACTGATGTAAGGAAATATGGTCACAAGCTCTACCTACTTCCCCCGCTAGCAGTCAAAGCACCCACAACTTTCTCAGCTAGTAACATAGTCCAGTATAAAAGGAGAAAAGAGTGCTGTCGCTAGAAGGTTGTATAGGTTTGCGCTAATTGAAGCAATTTGTAATCTGGCATCCAGACAATGCTTGATGGGATAAAAGCAAAAACACAGTTGCTCTGGTATTTTCTCTAGCTAGTATACTTTCCGCAGCCCTGATATATAGGATATTCCAAAATTCTTCATCCGTGGATGAAACTTCCCATTATAAACCTTTGTGTTTTTTTGTATTACTGTAATATTATCCAAAATTTCAACAACATATTTTAACTATTTCAATAGAGAGACAAGTAAACATAAATGTACAAAGTTTTATTTTAAACATCGTATGAATACGCATTAAGACTTCTTAAAATACAGTCACTTGAGTCACATACTGTAACATACTTGTAGTAAGCTTCCGCATTTTGCTGATAACATGATTGCTGCTGCCAAGCCGCCACAAAATCCCAATGGGCCTATTAGAAAAAATAAACAGTTCCCTTTAAAACTTCTGGGTTTTAACAAATCCTGTAGACTGGACACACTTCTACATGCAGCATATATAACAGAACTGAGTTAGTAGCCTCACACCACCTAAGAATACAGGGGGGTTCAGAAGAAGCGGTCTGTACGTGGAGAACATTAACAACCTAAGAAAGTAAGTTCTTCGACCACTCAATCAGGTCTTTGACTGCTCTGTAACAGGTTGTATTTGAAGCACTTCTGCAAATCCATCTCCAAACCAGACAGTGATGTGAATGGTATCAAGACTAAAGTAAAATAGACGATCCAGACATTGGTTTCTCCTGTAGACAGATCGAGGGTCAGCAGAAAGGACTTTAGTTATTGCAGATTTTGCCTCCTCAAAAGACTGAAAAAAGCGGAACGACGGTTCTCCTAAGTAAAGAAGAAAACAGAATCAATATGATAACTCAGATGTATTTTTTATACAATCATTTCAGAAATATGGAGGCACTTTATCATTATGACTACATAATGGTACAGTTTAATCTTTGCAACTACAGAATTGGTTGAATTTTTTTCTCTGGATAGATGTATACAGGTGCAGTATACAGTATACAGGGACACAAGTTTAAAGGGCTTGTTGGAGACCGAATTATTGATGATCTATCCTATAGATAGATCATAAATATAAGATTATGGAGTAACTGGCTGCATTACAGATCAGGTGAAAACTACAACCATTCATTCTATATAGAAAATGTCATGTTGATATCACCATTCATTCCCATTTTATTTAGGTGTATCCCTATAAATGGGCCACCTGGCCAATTTTCTATGCCAGTGTTTCTCAACTCCAGTCCTCAGGACCCACCAACATTACAGGTTTTCAGGATTTCCTTAGTATTGCACAGGCGATCATTTAATTATCTGCATAGGTGATGATTCCAATACCTGTCCAATACTGATGAAATACTGAAAACATGCACTGTTGGTGGGTCCTGAGGGCTGGAGTTGAGAAACACTGGTCTATGCTGTGAAGATACGAGATGTGCAGCATCTGAAATAACGGATCCTAGAAGCCTGTGCTAGCATTTCCTATGCGGTGTTGCTATCAGTATGTCAAGATGGGAGAAGAGGTTTGCATTGACAATCCAACTCAATGGGCAGCACTTTGAACACATTTCATAAGTTGTCATAAACTTGTAAATAACTCATGAAAGAATAAAGTTACGTTAAAACTAAGCACACCATTGTTTGTCTCATGAAATTCTCAAAATGTTTGATGTGTCACATGACCCTCTTCCCACTGAAAAAAATGAAGTTGGCTGCAAAATGGCTGACTTCAAAATGGCCACCATGGTCACCACCAATCTGGAAAAGTTTTCTCCCTCCCATATACTAATGTGCCACAAACAGGAAGTTGATATCACCCACCATTCCCATTTTATTTAGGTGTATCCATATAGATGGCCCACCCTGTATATCAAGAATAAATATCTGAGCCCTACACACTAGTTCTACACAATAACTGGAGGTTCTCAAGTGCAGAAGTTTTTTCTTCACCTATTTTACAACAATTCCGAATACATAAAACCTATTAATACTATTTCAGAATGACGAAGGACTGTAAAGCATCATACCCAATTCACTTGGTGATTTGAACTGTCTCAATTGTCTTTCTGAGTGAGGTGTAAATCTAACTGTTAAATTGGGCACGCACGAGTCTGTTACCCATTTTGGGACAGAACTTTTACATGTGCTGAGTTGGTCTTTGGCATTAGTTGAGCTTGCTGCTCCATTAGAAGATTTCTTTGTCTTGATGTCCTCTACAAGCCACTTGGATGGAATTTCCTGCAGAGAGCTAGTACCAAGAAGTGGTTCAGTAGTAGTGTCTATGGCTACCTTTTGGGTCATATCTTCAACTACTCCCTCTATTATGCTAGATACATCATTTTTATCTGCAGATGTCTCATCGGTGCCCAATAAAGATCTAATGTTATCCTCAACAGTTTATTTCTTGCTGTTGCTCAAAATTGTCCATCTGTAACACAGCACTGGAAACATCTCCATCATCTCGTGGTAGATCCTCTGCTGGTGAAACTGAAGATCGTGGTAAATCGTACTCCGCAATATAAGGCTTTATGTCTATAATGGGCGTTCCTTGTATCATGTCAATTCCAGATAAATAGATTGTGTCACCTGGGAGAGAAAACAAAGCAACTGATGAAAACACAACAATTCTATATTTATGTCATAAAACCTTCAATCCTGACACTATACACAGGGCAGGTACCCTTAAACCCTTCACCACCCGGAGATTTTCCTATTTTCGTCTTCTGCCAAGAGCCATAACTTTTTTATTTTTTTGTTACCACAGACATATGGGGGCTTGTTTTTTGCAGAACAATTTGTACCTTTGAATGAAATTATTCATTTTACCATACAGTGTACTGGAAAACGGGAAAAAAAATTCCGAATGCGGTGTAATTGCAAAAAAACGTGCACGTGCCTGATTTTTTTCTCTATTCATCATGTTCACTATATGGTAAATCTGATGTCAGTATGAGTTCGTAGATACCAAACATGTATAATTTTACTTTTATGTAAGTGGGAAAAAAGTCAGAAGTTTAAAAGAGAGAAAAAAAAAAAGAATTGCACTTTTGCGCCATTTTCCGTAACCCGTAGCTTTCTCGTTTTTCAGGATCTGGAGTTGTGTGTCGGCTTATTTTTGGCATCTTCAGCTGACGTTTCTGATGATACCATTTCTGGGTAGATATATTGTTTTGATCGCCCATTATTGCATTTTGTTGCAATCAAAACACTTCATTTGGGTGATTGCACTTTTTTTTTTTTATTCGTTACGCAGTTTACAGATTTGATTAATTGATTTTCATAGATCAGGCATTACTTAACGTGGCAATACCAAATATTTGTATTTTTTTTCTTTCTTTTTAAATAGATTTATTTTCAATAGGGCAAAAAGGGGGGTGATTTGAACTTATGGTTTTTTTTTTCCCTTCATATTACTAAAAATATCTTTTTTTATATTTTACTTTATTTTACACTGCCCCTTAGGGCACCTCTACACTGCAGTGTGTGATCACTTCTCCTGCTGAAAGTCTGAACAAGAGAAATGCTAACTTTCTGTGGATGCAGGCACTTGCATCGAGGATCTCACAGGATCCCGGACTGTCATGGCAATGCATCGAGGTCTGTGATAGCATCGCAGGACCTTCAATGACAGCGGGGAACACCGCCATCCCCTCTGCGGCACTTTGGATCGTGCTGTCAGTGATTGACAAATGGCTAACAGTGCCGATCGGATCACTGATCTGATCCCTCGTTAGCCGCACGTCAGCTGATCAGATCAGCTGACATGTGGGGAATGATGTGAACTCAGCGCATAAGCTGGCATCAAAGGGAGAGAGGCGAGCTATGACGTTCCTATAAGTCATTGGTCGTGAAGGGGTTAAATAGTACCCATCACTAGGTCAAAAGTGATAAGTTTTTGTTTTCATTTTATCCTCTCTGCTCCCTTGAGTATTTAGTTTTATGGTTTATTTTTAAAGGGAATCTGTCAGCATGCTTTTCCTATGTCATTTGAGATCAGCATAATGTAAGAGCAGAGAGCCGAATTCCAGTTGTGTGTCACTTACTGGTCTGTATCATGGTTTCAATAAAAAGGAGATTTTTGTGTACTCACCGTAAAATCCTTTTCTCTTAGCCTCTAATTGGGGGACACAGACCGTGGGTGTTATGCTGCTGTCCACTAGAAGGCGACACTAGGCAGAATCTGCAAAAGAGTTGTGGCTCCTCCTCTACAGCACATACACCCTGGAGCAGGAAGTGCTTCTCCAGTTTTGTGCTAAAGCAGTAGGAGAGTTAACAGATAATAACAGTGACCTAGGAAGTCTACGCAGGCAACCTGTGTAAACAAATATAGTTAACACAAGGTAATAACAGTATAAACAGTTAAGAGTTAGCAGAGTAATACTAGTACCACAGGGCCTGTAACTAAACAGACGCATGTGGAAAACAGTGAAAAGTTAACGAAGCAGATAATTGTATAACGAGACCTGTAACTAAACAGGCTCACAGTACTACAAGGCCTGGAACTAAACAGGCACAAGTTTAAACAGTCAACAGTTAACAAAGTGACATATGCAAACATATGTAAACATGTAACAGTTGAGAAGCTATGTGAGAACTGTAGAAAAAAGCCCACAAGGGCAATAGGGTGGGTGCTGTGTCCCCCAATCAGAGGCTAAGAGAAAAGGATTTTACGGTGAGTACACAAAAATCTCCTTTTCTCCTTCGCCTCATTGGGGGACACAGACCGTGGGACGTTCTAAAGCAGTCCCTGGGTGGGAAAAAACAATGGAAACAGTAACTCTGAGCATGGTCAGTGAAGAACTATGCACCGACAGGCGGTTGCTGTCGCCTGGAGGATGCGTCTAATCAGACCAGCGGTTGCCGAGGACTGAGTGCAAGTACTGTATTGGCATAAGTATGTGTGTAGACTGACCATTTGGCTGCCTACGCCTACGCTCTGGTTGTGCTGACCCTGGTGCTGAACGGCCCAGGAGTCGTCCCCTCCCGGCCATAGCAGGATGTGCCGGAACACTGGCGAAAAGGATGAGTGTTCTGATGGTATAAGCGTCTTGGATGGTTAGATGAATCCATCCGGTTAGAGGAATCTTAGAGACTGACGTACCTTTATTTCTGTCCTGTGGAAGAAGGAAGAAAGAGAATTCGGCCTCTTTGAAAGGCACTGTGCTGGACACCTAGAAGTGTAGGACCCTGGCAAGGTCCTGTATATGTAGGTCCTTCACGACAGGATCGACTGGAGTCGGACGCAGTGATGACAGAGAGGTGTCTTAGGAGTATACAGACTTAGAAGAAGGATGGAACCAGCCATAGAGCGATCTTGTCCAGGTGGAAGACCAGAAAAGATGGTTGGCATGAGAGCACTGTAAGTACTGATAGCTCTGCAGAGAAAAATCATTTTCCCCGAAACTACCGTCCTTTGGAAGAGAACGCTAAGGATAATATCCTATAGAAGCTCAAAAGGTGAGTCTTGCAGGGCCGTGATGACGATGTGTAGGTCTTACAGTGTAGTCCTGTTGTCTGGAGACCTTAAATGGCAGATCCTTCGAAGGAAGGGTATTCATAGAAATCTGGTGGCAAGACAGAGTTGAAAGAAACAAAGTTCTTGGTATAAAGTAGGGTCAAGGAGAATGACCTGTAGAGGTGTCCCAAGGAAAAAGAAAAGGAAAACCATTACCCATGTGTGATGGTATATCGTCAATAAGGCTAGTTTCCTTGTTGTAACTATGGTCGCTACAATATCCTGGAAAAAACCCTTGGGTTAAATTCCAGGTCTCAAGGGCTACACCATTAATTCAGATTTAAAGAATTCCAAGGGAGAACTGGCCGTGAGAGAGCAGGTCTGGACTGTCGTTCAGTCGTCCTGAGACTGCTGTTACGAGTGGGACGAAATCCACGTCCAAGCACATTCGGCCAGTCTGTGACCACAGGGATGAGACGGCGACATTCTAGTTTGACCTTCCAACCTATCTTAGTAGTGGGGAAGGAGTATAGAGGAGACGGATACAGGTCCAGTCTTGGACTAGAGTGTCTGTCGTATTGACTGTGGGTCCTAGAACCTGGTCAGGAATAAGGAACGTTGGCTTGAAGGCGTGATGCTGTCAAGTCCCCATCTGTAGTTTTGTTGCGCTGGTAGCCTTGACAGAGGACATCTGGAGGAAGGGACAGATTCTCTGAGTCCATCTCTTGGCGTGATAGGGAAAACCACTTTCCTTATGTGTACCTGTGGTACGAAAACAGCTGAAGTACAGTGTCCAAGGATTCCACCTGATGAAAGATGTAGCGAAACATTTGACATCGCTTGGAAAGAGCGGGTACACCCTGGTGGTTGACACATGCCCCGGATTTGTCGTTGTCTGTTGTATCCTGAATGTCCGACTGCAAGATGGCGACTGAATGATTTCAGTGTTATAACTACTGCCCGAATCTTCGTATATTGAAGGGCATTGTGATGGGGCACATTGCACCACATCCTGTTCTCGTGCAGTCTGAGCACGGGTAATTGAAGGCCGGAGGTGTGGATAAGCCAATGGAACTGTTGCCACTATCCTATGGCTGAGACTTCATATGTGTAAACATGGTAGACTTGTGTAGGGTAATCTGCCAACTGAGTCTTGTTAATGAGCCCAGGGAAAGTGACAGTGCATTCGCAGTCCCTAAAAGTCCTGAATTGAGGAATGAGTCGTCCAGATATGGGAGACTCCTGGAATGCAGTATAGATATGGCCAACCTCAGGCTGGGAAAAAGCCTTTGTATTCTCTTTTGACTCCTGAGTCGAGAAGGGACTGACTGCGTGGAAGAGAGTTTGGGCTACAGCCAGGCAGGGGATTGATTGGAGAGACCATCCATTGGGTTCATGCGGTCGGTAGTCTGCGAGGTCCTGCTTCTAAACAGGCTGTGCCGTGTGTTTGCGCATGTCATCTCAACCCGAGAACCTATATATAGGTGCAGTGAGGAGGTTAGCAGCTGAGCCCGTGCTCCGCGTTCTGCGACCCAGAGTTTTGTCTTATTTTTTTTTTTTTAATAGTCTGAGGAGGGATCCCGGTTAGGCCTTGTGCAGTTGCAACTGCAAGCTGAGTCCCCAACAGTGGGGAGTTGAGGAAGGAGTATGGCATATAGCAATCTTGGCTGCAGCTCAGAGCACCAACAGTGGAGAGCTGAGAAGGGAGTATGCTATGATTACCCGTGCACCTGCGGATCGCAGTGTTTTAGCCAGTGTCTAGTGAGACATGGCTGTCATCACCGTCAACCAGAACTCCAGATGTGGGGTCTGGAGGGGCTTGGCGAACAGTCATGGGACGCTTTACAGTTGTCTGGTAATTGCAGGTGACATCACCTTCGACTGGGCTTTCCAACAGTGGGGGGCTGAAGAAGGGACCTGTCAATTAAACGCGTAGCAAGTCCACCACAACCTAGGAGTGCCAACTGTCCAACTGTGTGGGGGCCCTGGAAGGTTTTTTTTTTTTTTCTTTGAGACGTTTAATATCAACTGGGCTCCCGTAACGACGGTGGGGATGAGGGAAGAGACATGTCGGTGTCTTACTTTAACGTAGCTCCCCCCCAGGGTAAAGCCATAAGGTTGATAGGTGTACCAACAGGTACCTGCATTTGGCGCGGTGGTAGGAAAAAGATTATAACACGTGCGGTAGAGACTTGCCCTACCGCTCCAGGGATCAGGGATGTGCATGACATCGGGAATCAGGGACATTTATTTTTACTGCAGGAAAAACCAGTGCTGGACCACCTGAGTGAACTGCTGCAGGAGACGCCACTGCTGGATGTCCGTCATTTGCTGTATAGCGAAGCTGTGCTGATTGTATTCTCCGGGAGTCCCTGTGACTATAGCGGCTGCGGAGTTATTCTCCTTGAGGAAGGGTCCCTAAATCCCTATCACCTTCTTCTGGGAGGATAGGGGCAAAAATGCTTACGCAGTGGTGGCAAGAAGGGGAGCTCTAGCAGACCTTCCACCTGGCACTGTGCACCCTGAAGTGCAAGCCTTGCGGAAGCAGGTGTCTGCAGGCTTCTGCACATTAGTGTGTGCCTTAGCAGACCCTCCACCGGTCACTGTGCCACGGTGGTCGCGGTGGCAAGGTGACTACAGGCTGCTGACACCTTAGTGTGTGGTCAGGCAGTCCATCCATCTGGCACTGTGCCCCCTGAAGTGCAAGGCCTGCGTGTTAAGCAAGTGTCTGCAGGCTTCTGCAGTTAGTGCATGGCTTAACACACCGTCCGCCTGGCAGCGTGTGTCCACATGTGCAAAACACTGCCTTTTTAAGCTGGTCAACCTGTGGCCAGTCTGTGCCCCCACATACTTAAGCGCTGCTTGCCGCTGCTATACAGCGGCATCGGCGCTAAGAAACTGTAATGGCGGCGGGGTGAGGAGAAGGGGGCGGAGCTGGAAAGAACGCGCCAAGAAATGTTAAAAGGCGCTCTTTTTAGCATTGTCCCGCCTCCTGTGCTGACGCCGAGCCGGGTCCGACGTCAGGCAGAGGCAGGCGGGGAGGCGGGGAAAGCCTTCTGATGAGGTGGTTAGGCCGAAGCCGGGGCCTCGCGTGAATCGCGGGCCCGGGAACGGCGGAGGCCCGGCGCGGACGTCCGCGGCCTGGGAATGGCGGTGGCCCGGCCAGATACAGTGCTGGCCTCACGGGAGCCTGCACCCACGATAGGCTAGATGCTCCGGTGAGTATTCCGCCTGTCACTGTGCTCCCACATTGAGGGCCCCCTGTAGAGGTAAGGGCCTTTATAGGGGCAATGCTGGAAGTCTTATCCTGCTGGTTCTTCTAAGATGTGCTGCAGCATTTGAGATGTGCTGCAGCATGTGAGATGTGATGTGCTGCAGCATGTGAGATGTGATGTGCTGCAGCATTTGGCTTTGTGAGCACACAGTTAAGCTGGCTCTTCTGAGGTGTGCTGCCGCATTCGAGATGTGCTGCCGCATTTGAGATGTGCTGCAGCATATGAGATGTGCTGCAGCATTTGAGATGTGCTGCAGCATTTGGCTTTGTGAACACACAGTTAAGCTGGCTCTTCTGAGATGTGCTGCAGCATTTGAGATGTGCTGCAGCATTTGAGATGTGCTGCAGCATTTGAGATGCGCTGCAGCATTGAGATGTGCTGCGGTATTTGAGATGTGCTGCAGCATTTGGCTTTGTGAGCACACAGTTATGCTGCAGCATTGATCTCTTACATAGCCGAGCTGGTTTTAGGGTTAGACCCCTCGCGGTGTGCTGCGGCGTTTTGTAGTGCAGCTGTGTGCTGCTGCTGCGCGCCATACCTTGCGGCGTCTCGACCTAAGAGCCCCGAAGGGGGAATTAGGGAGGGATGCTGCCGTCCACCTTCAGAGGTCACTTGGCTGTTGATCCCATTCCTGTAACCGACTTGTTACGTGCAGGGGGTCTCTCAACTGTAACCCAGCACCCCAACTGTGAGGAGCTGAGGAAGGAGGGGGGGGGGGGGTCGGTTTGCCGGCTTTGATTTCCATCTAACTTGCTGCTAGCGGTGGGGACATGGAGCATTACTGCGACCCAGAGCCCCATCTGTGGGGACTGGGGAGGAATGCGGGCCTCAGAACCGGCAGGTCTGGAAATCGCTTTAACCCTGCACCTCCAACAGTGGAGGGCCGAGAAAGGAATAGCCCTTATCTGACAAAATAGCTCAACCCAGAAGCTCAACTATGGAGTCTGGGGAGGTCTCTGTGGTCGACATGTCCCTTCAAAAAATAAAGATGCAGCTTCAAAAGTAAAAATAATGAAGAGAGAGTAAGAACGTGTGCCTCCTACAAGACACTAAGCAAAAACTGAAGAGGCAATGCCTGTTCCGGGGGTGTAATACTGCAGAGGAGGAGTCACTGTTAATCTTTTTCAGATTCTGCCTAGTGTCGCCTCCTAGTGGACAGCAGCATAACACCCATGGTCTGTGTCCCCCAATGAGGCGAAGGAGAAATCAGTGTTTTATCAGCAGGCGATCATTTCAGGAATACATGTCATGTGTAAATCAGATTGGCTTGTCTGTGTAACCCACCCCACCAGTTATTGGCAGCTTGCTGACAAAGCACAGTAAACATAAGAAGCTGCCAATCAATGGTTTGGGTGGGGTTCTCATCACTGCTACATCTACAGCAGGGAAAACAGGGATTCTATTAAAACTACACCAAGCAGGCCAGTGAGTGATACATTAGTAGAATCAGGCTGTCTACCTCTACATCATGCAGCTATCAGATTCCACAGCAATAGTCTGCTAACATGTTTCCTTTAAATCTGCCATATGGTTCCAAAGATATGGAGCTTTTTATCTAGTGTTAACTTTTATGGTCTTTAACAAGGGAAGAACCCTCAGAATCTGTAAGCCAATCCTCCTTATTAACGATAATACAAATTTAGCCCACCATATAAAAAAGGACATGATCTGTGAAATTATATGGCAGATAAGAGAAACAAAAAGTAATATTCAGGGGAGCAGCGGGAATATTAAAAGAGCAAAAACTGTTTGCTTATGACCCAGTGACAAGGTGAAAATAGTGAAAGAATAAAAACTACAATAAATTAGCATTACCTTCTACTTTATCCAGTTTAGCCAATGTAAGGCCAATTGCATTGGGCCGATGAGGACTTCTTGTAGCGAATACACCAGTCTTTGCTCCGTTAAGTCTTGGGGGATGGACTTTTGCCTTGCAACTTAAATGCCCATTCTTATGAAAAATGAACAAAATCCTAACAGATTTAAAAGTACATTACTGTAAGAAAACTCACACATTCTCTCTACTACTATAGATCAGTAGTCAAAACTATGCTCTAACAAGAAATCATTTTGGATATTAAATTTGATTTTTTTTTTTTTCCAATAACTGAAAATCTGCTTCTAACCTAGCTATTAATATACACTAATAAATTAGTTGCATCAGAAGAGTATTTCCACTGAACGTTTAAAGCGATTGTCTGGTCCAAAAGTCTGCAGCCACTTGAGTGTTCACTGCATAAAACATCTCACTGTACCCCCAGAGAGACCCTAACATTCAATCTGTTCTCACTGGGGTGCTAGATCACTTTGTGCACTGAAGGAAGCTGTCAATTTGTGTCAGACCGATAACGATCGACACATCACTCATGAGAACCAGAGGTACTCACCGAGTAACGAGCATCGTGAATACCGAACAATCCGTGCAAGTAACGAATAGTAACGATTAAGACTCGCTCATCACTAGTCACGTGCCCTCAAGTATGAGATATGCATACTCAAAGCCACATCATTCCAACTAGATAGGAGTAACACCGCTCAATACAATTCAGCTCTGACACCGGAGAATCCTCACTGCACACAGTGTGTGCAATGCGAGGTTCACAAGTCTGCAATCACAGAGAGACTGCAGACTTGTCATTTAAGACTGGACAACCCCTTTAAGAACTGGGCAATTTACAGGCATTATTAGGCCACAGCAATTTTTTGTTGCTTTTGTATTTTTTTGCTGTTGTTTCTGAAAGCCATAACTTTTGTTAAGGTTTGGTTGATACAGGCACAAGACAAGTTGTCTTTTCCATTGGAATCATTTTGGGGTACATGCATCTTATTCATTACAATTATGTTAACATGTTCTAGGTGAATTAGGCCTCATTCAGACAGAGCTTGTGCTCTGTTTTTGTTGATCTGTTTTTGGTGCAGTTTCTGTATTAAAAATGGATACTCTTTTTGCAAAAAAAAGCATCACCAACGCATCATCCATTTGTTTTGCTTGTTTTGTGATAGTTGCATGTTTCTGGTCACCATAATAAAACCAATTATGTTTTGAGTTTTGTTTGTGCTCACATATTTTGATGTTTAAAAAGAAAAGAATATATTTGCAATTCTGTGATTTTTATACTTTTATGTACGGTACTTCCATTGTTGGCACACCTGTGAGCCATTATTAGGCCTCAAGTTTCAATAGCTACAAATCAGTATTCTAGGAAGGAGAGTGGTTAACAGTTCACGCTGCCAATGAAGACGAAGCAGAAATGCATAATAAAACTACTTGGATCAATGTCTCCATTGGCAGCCTGGACTGTTAACCCCTCTCCTCCTGGTATATGGATTCTCTCTACATGGGGGAGCAGCAGCCATTTCACAAGTGCTATACATGGTTATACGTATACAACCCAAACCAGGTGTGCCCTATTTCCTCCTCACAATCCTTTTGTATCCCATTGAAGACCTTCTGTGTGCTTGTCTTCCCTTTTTTTAACAGCAAAAAATCAGCACACCACAAATGCGTTGTGAGGGTCCAATAGCATCACTGAGCTCCTTTGGCCAAACTCTTTAGATGCTGCAGTCACTGACTACAGCATCCAAAAAATTAACTCTGCATTGGACCACCCACAGTGCTCACTTCTTGTTATGGTCCCTGCTTGCAGAATCTTGCTCATGGGCAGGCATGCAAATGCCTTTTCTAATATAAAGCTTCCTGTTCCATTGGAATGTGAAAAGGTATTGCAGTAATGGAACTTACTGCGCTGAAAATAAAAGATAGAATCAAACTAATGAAATGCAAGAGGGCCAGGGGCAATGATGGTATTCTGCCAGAGATTATCAAATATAGTTCCCCAAACATACATGCAGCACCAGCAAAACTTTTCACCCACCTCCTGAGTGCAGCCTATTTCTCCCAATGCTGGAATCAAGGTCTGATAATGCCCATCTACAAGAACGGAGACCAATACATTCCAGCAAACTACAGAGGGAACTGTGTCAACAGCATCCTGGGAAAACAGTTTAACAGCATCGTTAATAAAAGGATCATCACCTTCCTCACCCAGCATGACATCCTCAGCAGAAGCCAAGCTGGGTTTGTGCCAAACCACTGCACCACCGATCACATCTACACCCTACACAGCCTCATTAAGACTAAGTGTCACAGCAAAAACAGGGGATAATATTTGCATGTTTCGTGGACTTGAAGGGAACCTGTCACCCCACCCCAGGGCCTATTAAGCTAAAAGAGCCACCTTCAGCAGCGCCTATGCTGCATTTTGTGAAGGAGGCTCTTATTATCCTACCTCCCAGGGACACCAAAATAAACACTTTATTAGATATTAATTAAGGTCCGGGAGGTATACTCTCCCCCTGGACCTAAACGCATTGCCGATGATACCCCTTCTCCTGTGTGGTCTGGGTCCCTCCTCCTCTCTAACTTCAGAGCAGCGGTGGAGGCGCCTGCGCTTTCTCTTAGCAGCTCTCGGGCATCTCCATGAGCTCTGGCCAAGAGCTGAGGTCCCATGATATTAGGCAGAACCAGATCACGCCCTGTGGTGTGTTATGCTGTATGCACATTGCAGGGCTGGGAATCTGGTGAGGGGAAACTCAGATGCATACCAATTTCAGATGTATCTGGTTGCAAATAAATTCATGGTGGGGACACCCCACACGTCTGGTATCTGGTGGAACACTGCTTGATTCAAGGCCCACTCGTCCTGACGAAGGTATACTCGGCTGAGGAAATTTGCTTTGTCATTGTCCTTCCCTCTTATACGTACTGCCAAAATGGAGGTTAAGTGTGTCTCTGCCAGAAGGATACGTCCCGCTACCTCCATCACTGTTTTGGTCTGGGTCCCTCCCTGGTGGTTTATATATGCCACCAACACCTGATTGTTGGACAGGATTTTGACATGAAGACCCTGTAATGCTGATAGAAACCCCTCTATAGCTTTTTCCACTCCACGGCTACCAACTCCTTCATATTGGAGGAACTGGCCTTCTGAGAACCCTGACTAAACCCTCTGAAGCATCTTCTGATCTAGTTGAGCTTCCTACCCAGAGGGACTGGCATCAGTTGTGACAGCGCCCACTGTTTGTCTTGAGATGCTCTGGGGGGAGTGACGAGAAACCCGTTTGGAGGAAGATCTGGAAACCACAGCTTCAAACCTGCTTTATGAGGTCTAGAATCCAGACGCATAAAGAAATCTGTACCCAAACTGTGAAGAAGTGAGAGAGCAGACCTCCCTCCTGGGGAAAAGCATCACTTGGTGGCCTTCTTGGAGTCACAGGAGGACCCTTTAACAATAAAACCTCTTCCTCCTATTTCAGTCAGACCAATTGAACTGGTCTTTCTTCTCAGTGAATGCTTCCTCGTGTATCGCCTGGTCCGAAAGGGCTTCTTGAACGAGGTATAAGAAAAATCAGGGAATCCTTTTTTCTTATCCCCGCCTTCTCCAGGATATCGTTGAGAAACAGTGACGTCTAACGGAGTCATCATCAGCAGAGGATGCAGAGAATGCCCCCAAGGTCCCACACTGTCCTTCTGTTCTGATCTATCCGAGTCTAAGGGCTGGGGGAGTGACACTTTAGAAGAAGAAGTTCGCTGTTTTCCCTGAGAAAAGGTCCTAAATGTATTTTCTACTTCGGACCTAATTAGGGACTGCAGGTTAGAAGAAAACCCTGGCAACTCCTCAGTAATGGTCTGCTCTATACAGGATGCACAATATCTTAGTCCAGGTGACGGGAGCTCACACTCACAGAGCCTACACTGCATGGGGCTTAGATTTAGCCACTGACTTCCCAGATTTTCTCTGAGTCTAAAGCTCCCGTCACACACAACAATGCAACAGCGATCCAGACAACGATAAAGATCCTTATGGATCGCTGTTACGTCACTTTGGGATCGCTGGTGAAATCTGACTGTTTGAGAACTCAGCAACGATCCGGAATGATAGGAGGTCGTTGGGAATTGTCACTCTTGGGCGTAGTATTGAGATCGTTGGTCATTGTCCCTTTGAAACACAACGATGCAGCATTCCCAGCGGGAGACCAACGATCTAAAAATGACCCAGAGCACTTTGTAACGATCAGTGATCTAACAGCAGGGGCCTGATCGCTGCTAAGTGTCACACATAACGAGATCGTTAGCGAGATCGCTGTTACGTCACAAAAGCTGGGACTTAACAATTTCGCTAATGATCTCGTTATGTGTGACGGGGGCTTAGGGAGAAGAAACAAACAGGAAAAACAATTCAATAAAATGACTTTCTCGGATTTCTCTCACCCATCAGATGTGAAGAGGTACAGAACCTGGGGGAGGACCCTTGTCCTGCGACAATTCTCCTCTGGAGGCCTTGTGGGAAGCATGACTGCTGCTGCGGTGTGTCTTCTTCATCTGAGATGCTGTCTCTGCTGAAGCCTCCGTCCCACTCATGGCTGCTGCTGAATGGAGCACTGAACGTGAATGAAGCACTGAGACACCGTTCCATTTTGTCCTCCAGCTTTTTAACAGGGCAGGAAGTACCCTCGGCTCCCTGCAACCCGCCTCCCAGCCTGAACCCAGAAGTCCGGGTGTGTCACATGACCGGAGCACTCATCACGGGGACTACCCCTAACATGCGCATACCTGGAACACGGCAGCAGCCAATCAGAAGTCGACACTGTGCCATCGTCATAGGTCCGGCCCCAGAAATCCGGCGCACTTGTCACCTGAGCCTGCCTCTTCCGGCCGGTTAGGAGCATGTGCAGCCCCAGACACCCGGAGGACGCCAACCACAGCATGGTGCCGATGGGCTCACATCCATGATGGTCCATAAGACTCCCCCGAGAGCGGCAACCCCTTGTGACTGAAGCAACAGAGCCCGATCTGGACTACTCCGCTCCCGGACACACGGACTAACAGTGAACCTGCCGCCATCCTCCAGTTGACATGGCCTGCAGGCAAAAAGCCAGAGCAAAAAGCAAAAATTCTTTTGGAACCACCGTTCCTGAGGCCACTTGTTCAAGGACAGGAAACCAAATGACGTGGGGAAATGTGGCGCCCCTATGGGAAGGCGCCACAGGGAGGTACTGCACCCCAAACAGAAGGTGTAGTGCCTTCATAGCCATGGATAAAAGGGTTTCATGCAGAGTCTGAGGACTACTACTCCCCTCATCTACCCCGCTGCCCTGAGATAAAGCTCCAACTGTGGGGAGCTGTGTTACTCTGAGCTGCACCTCCATCACCTCAGCGGCCGACTGCAGCACTGGTATTCATGTTACCAGGTACCACAGGTGGCGTCACATTACCATTCCACCCCCATCATCATCATCATCCCCCACCATCCCCGCCATTGAGGGTCCAGGGCACGGAACCGGGAACTGACCAGCCGTGATCCCCCATCAAGGTGACCATCTGTCCCAATATCCGAGTACCACCCCCCCATCCTGTCAACCAACCCAGAAAGGAACCGCCCCTTTTAAAGCCTGGTGGTTCCCTGTCCTTGGAGGGTGGATCCCTCCCTCATTTAGGGTGCAGTCATGGACAACCGATAAATAATTATATTTTTACCACTAAAATATTTTTCTATCCCCAAATTTCCAATTTTGACAAGGGGAATAGATAAAAAGGACTCCAAAATGTGTTACACAAGGTCTCCTAAATGTGGCAATACACCACTGTGACTGTACAGTAGTGTTTGGCCACATACCAAGACACTGAAGTGAAGGAGAGCCATTTGATTTTTGGAGCACACATTTGCTTAAAATAGTTCACGGATTCCATTTCAAGAGCACCCAAGTGCCAGAACAGCAGAAATCCCCTCAAGTGACCACATTTTGGAAGTTACACACCTCTGGGAATTAATCTATGCGTGTAGTGAAAATGTTATCTCGGCAAACCACTCATGGAGACAAACAGTGAATGTTGCAGAATTAAACATTACAAATTAGCCTTGCAGTGCCCAGTACATTGTAGTGCTCATACATTGTCTCTAGCTTGTGCTTCTGGAGAAACACATCCTGTAAATTAAGCATGCTCTCCTCGCTACAACTATGCCAAACATGTGACATTAACTGTGGTTTCGACACATTGTGGGGCTCAGAATGGAGGAGAATATTTGGATTTTGAAGCGCTGATTTTATTTTGGGGTTGTGAGGAGCCATAGCACGTATCCATAGCCTTTGCGCTACCATTAACTTGGAAGCCCTCTATATTTCTGTTAAATAGATGATGGACCTGAGTGGGGATTTGTTTTCTTTTTACAACACATTGACAGTGTCATAAAAGTGAGAATACAGCTATATTCTTCTGGTCAGTACGATTACAGCGATACTACACTTATTTAGTTTTCAAAGAATTGTTTTTGCATTGGTGTATTCTGAGAGATCTAGCCTTTTTATCCCTCCACTGACTGAGCTGTGTGATGACTTGTTTTTTGCAGGACAAGATCACGTTTCCAGTGATACCATTTTTATTTATATGCAATTTATTCCACTTTGTCGATATTATGAAAAAGCTGTGTTTTTGCCACTTTTTTATGGGAGTTTATTAAAGGGGTTAACCAGTGTTACAGTTTAATAGAGCGGATCATTCCGGATATATCGATACCAAATGTATAATTATTTTTTTTCCTTACATGAAAATACGGTATTGGTATTACATGAAAATACGGTATTGGTATTACATGAAAATACGGTATTGGTATTACATGAAAATACGGTATTGGTATTACATTTTCTTCAGATGTGTTTTGTTCTTTATCCATGTTTTTTTTTTTTCTACTTAGTCCCTTTATGGAACATTACCCTTAATTATCCTGATTGCTCCTATATCCTATTGCAATGCACTAGCATTGCAATGGATTATAGGTCAGTGCTGCACTTGCAATCAGCTGGGTGACCTGGAAGTTGATATGATGTCGACCCCAGGTTACAAGACAGATCGGGTCCCCATAATCACATCACATAAGTACGTCTTTAAAGGAAACCAGAAACCAATTCCTTACAGATGTTCTCCCTGATGGGATTTGAATCCAGAACCACAGCACTGCAAGACTAGAAAGCTAACCACTGAGCCACCCGCCCAACAGCCTACAGAGGAATAACCTGCTGGAAGTGGGACAGGCACAACTCCTGGCAGTGAGGGCAAAGTCTCAGCTCTCACATCAGCTGGAGACTCGGCGGCGATCGTCCTGGCACAGCTCATGAACCCACAAAATCACTATGATGTACTTATACATCATTGGTCAGGAACTCCTTCCCTCCGAAGATGTATAGGTACGTCCAAGGCCATGGACAGGTTTAAAGAAACCCCAGAGCTGATGCATGTTGCCCGATCCAAGAGCTGCATCTGTTAGTCACTGACTGCACGATTTCAGCCACATATGTGCTGTGGTGTTTCTGAGAAAAACATAGATGTCCAACTACTGTAGTCTACCGTGCAATCATGGATGAAATCATGCAGCCACAATGTCTGATATATGCTGCCCGTGCAGCCATTAGGTTCCCTTTAAAGCAAACTACACTATTTTTTTTTAATAAATAACAGAAGTGAAGACAGAATATGTAAAAGTATGATCATATTACTAATTGAAGAGGCCTGAGCCCTGTTTTGATTCAGTATGAGTGGAGCAGTGATCATGCATGCACACTCACAACAGATCCCTTCAATGACTATGGGAATGACAGAGATAAACAAGTATAATGTTCTGCTAATTCCATCAGCAATACGGGCATTCGGTAGTTTACTTGTGTTGCCACCAATACATTCATGCATCTCTGGAAAAAGGACTCAGGACCTCTTGTTCTAGTGATTATGGGGGATTTAGTGGTCAGACCCCCCAGTAATCCTATATTTCTCACATATTCTCTACATAGGAGATACATATGGTATCTTATGCTGGGATGTTACCTATAATATTTAAGCAATTCAGCATTAGTCATGATTCCATAGCAAGTTGTACTCAATGTTAGAAGTTGCTAAACCATGACATAGAATAAAAACAGTGTCACAGCCAGAAGCAAATAATTGTAATAATTTACACATGCATATCGGGAGACAAGTTTGCGCTGTAGGGGTATCATGGGGGAGTCTGCTGCTTCTTGCAGTGCTTGTGATCTGTTTGTTGTTGATAAGGAAAGTTGTCTTTTGTTTCTGTGATACTTGGTGGATTACCTTACTATCCATGGAGCTTTGCCAGCTAACATTCACAGCTATGTGGCAAAAAAAAATACTTCTACAATTCAGTGATCACTTACCATAAGTGGGAGAATTGTTCCAAACCCATAAGCGAATGTTCAGGATTATTGAAAACCTTTTTACTAATTCTTAAAGAGCCACGAGATAAACTGCAAATTGACGGCTGCCTGGGAGTACCATTTTTCCCAGTAAAGCAGGATTCAATGTATCCAATAGGTTGGGTTAACACATTTCCTGTCAAAAAGAATCACAAGGACCAGTAAAATTGATGGACAAGGTAGAAATTGAAGGTGTCAAGACAGAAACAAGAAAGTATTGAACAACTAATACAGGTCAGGATATATTTATTATTTAAAGGCCTCAAACATTTATAGCCTACCCATCTGATGAGCCATGTATGTATAATAGTGGCGTTTCCCACTATTGGCACATACAAATTATTATTGAGTATGGAAACGCTTTGTGCTTTGTTTTCAGTGGAGAGGTGGTCTAAGAAACCATACAAACGACTATGAATTCTGTCCAATTGTTCACTCTGACCTGAGGTCATCAATATCAGTTTGATGTGGGTCCAACACCTAGCACCCGCACTGATCAACTTTCTTGGTGTTGGATGGATGTTAGCAGTAACTGATCTCAACAGATCAACTACAGATGTGTAATGGCCATTGATGGGTACTGCAAGTCCACTCCTATTCACTCGATCATAGACGACAGGTTATCACCTGATATATCTGATCTAATTGACGCTGTATATCTGACCCAATGACCATGATGATTTCCTCCAGCTAAAGTGACTTTTCAAGCGGAAAGTGAAAAGTGACAATACATTTCTCCCATTCATTCTCAGTACCTGGGTCCCTACATTTATCTTCTCCTGTCTTCTCAGCCCTGTGTTTCTCCAGCTTCCAAGAGGGCTGGCATAGTGGCAGAAGGAGCAGTGTTATGGTGGGTTTACACGCTTCAATATCGTTTCGATATCGCAACTCAATGGCGCGGGAGCCGCAATTAGTGCACGTTCCTCCCGCATCGCATTGAATGTTTACACGCTGCGATATCGGAATACAACGTCCGTGCGATGTCTCCGCCTCCCAACCCAGGATCGCATACTTAACATGGGAGTGAATGGGTGACGTTTGAAATCGCATCGTAGTTGGGCGTTTACACAGCACGATCCGGCTTCAATCGCTATGCAATATCGGGGCATTGAATAGCACGCTCATTCAATCCCCGATATCGCATTGACATCGTGCCTGCATCGTATTGGACGTTCACACCATACAACGCAGGCACGATTTCGGCTCCGACGATTGAACCACGTGACTTTTGATTGAAATCGTACTACGATATCGCGACGTGTAAACCCGCCATTAGGTAAAACACACACCTTTCTTCTTCTTTAGGAAAGATAGTGCAGGTGTGGTGGAAGTGGCCATGTTTGAATCAGGAAAAAAGGAACACCAATCTGAGCAGAGGAGGCAGCAGGAGATCAATGGAGGGCAAAAGGTAGGGCGACCATACATCACAAATGTAATGTCACTTTTCAGTCCCTGGGCGGAGGGTTACTTTAACCCCTTCACCCCCAAGTGATTTTCCGTTTTACGGTTTTCGTTTTTCCCTCCCTTTTTTCCAACAGGCATTACTTTGTTTTTTCCTCAATATAGACAAATGAGGGCTTGTTTTTTTTTTTTCTACAAGTAGTAATTTTGAATGAAACCATTTATTTTACCATATAGTGAACAAGAAAATGGGAAAAAAATTCCAAGTCAAATTACAAAAAAAGTGCAATTGCACGTTTGTTTTTTGGGTTATTAATCATGTTCACCCTACGGTAAAACTTGTGTGTCAGTAAGAGGACTCAGGTTGGTACAAGTTCGTCGATACTAAATATGTATACATTTATCCAAATGGTGATAAAAATTCAGAAGTTTTTAAAGAAAGAATTGCGTTGTGTTCCCATTTTTCGGGATCTGGGGCTGTGTAATGGCTTATTTTTTTCAGCTTGAATTGACGTTTCTAATTATACCATTTTTGGGTAGATACGCTTTTTTTAATCACCAGTTATTGTATTCTATTGCAATACTGCAGGTCCAAAAACACCACAATTTTGGAGTTTGAACTTTTTTTCCGTTACGTACAGTAGTTTACCGATCTGATTATTGAATGTTATATCTTGACAGATTGGGCATTACTGAATGCGGCAATACAAATATGTGCATTTTTTAATAGTTCTATGGGGGGGAGGGAGAAATGGGGAAGAGGGAAATCCACTGACACATATAAGGGTAAAGTCCCCATCCTGGGCCCCTTTCAGGTAGTATATTAGCCTATCCATCCTGGTTATGGCCCCCCGTCCCATTGCACACACAAAAATATTAAGCGATATAATGCACCTCTCAGTCGCTTCTTGCTCTCAGCACTTTGCGTATTCCTGTGTGCAATATCCCATCTGTGCTGGCATCCGATCATGTGACCGGCACAGCACAGTGATGTCATCACTTCATATCTCGGTCACATGATTGAATGCTCGAGACACATAGGAGGATGCCGCACAGACCAGAGGACAGAAAGTGTTGGGAGCAGGAAGTGACGGAGAGATATGTTACATCATTTTTTTGTGTGCGCGCGCTAGGATAGAGGGGCAATATAGCACGATGAGGGTTGTGTACACAGGCTCATATAATATGTGCTGCTCCCTCAGCCCACCTCTCAGTGCTGAGAGGTGATGGACAGGGGGATGCGGTGAAAATTACATGAGCCAAATGAGAGGGCTCATGTGGCCACAGGCTGCCTCTGCAGCCCACACCATCATCCTCCAGTCATTGCTCCCTCAGCACAGCCCCACAGTCACAAAGCCCTGTACATCTGGACCTGAAGAAGTGAGAGGGCCCACAGCTGTCTGTGAGTGGAAGCAGAGGAGACCCTGCTCACACACAGCTGCCTTCCCTGTCTTCTCTCCTGCTCTGCACTGATCTATGTGATTCGAACACAGCAGAACAAACTTACTGGGAGCTGAATGGAGGCTGAAGGACCTGCCAGTTCCAGTCATGTGACTGATCACATGACTGAAATCAAGGTCCTAGAAGAAACTGCTTATGATTAACTTCTGCAGCCTCGATGCAGCTCCCAGTGGCTCCTCTCCTGCACTGCACGGAAAGACAATCTGAATGTGGTAATATATGTGTGTGTCTGTATGTGTATGTAGCTGTGTGTGTATCTGATTATGTATGTATGTATGTGTGTCTGTATGTGTGTATCTATATCTGGTGCTGTTCCGGTTTTTTCATAAGTTATTGATGTGGAAATTTGCACTATAAGAAGGTCTTTGATTTTTTTATATTGCCACGCCATTGGCAATAAAGGTTGACATCTATTTGGTGCTGCTTTTTCCGATTGTTTACATGGACACTTGACCGATGTTGAGAAAGCGCTGCACAAGTCTGGTAATATCTGGTGCTGTCCCGTTTTTTTCATATATCTGTATGTGTGTGTGTATCTGTGTTTGTGTATATTTATGTGCATATAGCAGAGCTGTGTGTTTGTATGTGCATATAGCAGAGCTGTGTGTGTTTGTCTGTGTATGCATTGTACATGTAGCAGGGCTGGGTATGTAGTGTCCATGTAGCAGAGCCATATGTGAAGTGTGCATTTAGTAGAGCTGCGTGTGTCTGTATGTGCATAAATTAGTCATGTACCAGTGCTGTGTGTATCTGTATGTTCATGTAGTAGAGCTGTGTGTATTATGTGTAGTGTGCATGTACCAGTGCTGTGTGTTGTATATGTATGTTCATGTAGTAGAGTTGTATTATGTACTATGTGTAGTGTGCATGTAGCAGATCTGTGTGTCTACATGTGCATGTAGCAGAGCCATTTATGTCTATGGGCATGTAGCAGAGCTGTGATGTACTGTGTGTAGTGTGCATGTAGCAGAGTTGTGTGTCTACATGTGCGTGTAGCGGAGCCATTATGTCTATGGGCTTGTAGCAGAGCTGTGTGTCATATATAATCTGGAGGGGTGGAGGCGGAGTGTCAAAGGGGGTAAAAGGGGCCCATTAAGACTCTTTCGCCCGGGGCTCACAAAAATATGGATCCGGCGCTGATCTGTGCCATAAGACGCACCCCCACTTTTCCTCACAATTTTGGGGGAAAAAGTGTTTTTTAGGCTGCGTTCACACATAGCGTATTTTGTTGCACTTTTTGCCGACTTTTTCAGCCGCGCAAAAAAGCGCAACAAAATACGCAGGGGCTTTCACACACTGCGCTTTCTTTACCCCAGAAAGCGCAGTGATGTCACAGAGGGGAGGAAGAATCCTGCTTCCTCCTCCCCTCTGTGACAGCCCCATTAGATTTCGCAGTGTATTAATATACACTGCGAAATCTAAATGAAACAAAAGCAAGTGTATGAAAAATAAAAAAGAATGAATACTTCACCTGTCCGACGCCTTTTCCGGTATTCGTTGTCCGTTGCCAAGCGAGATGTCTTCTGCCAGGACCTGCGGTGACGTCAGAGGGGCGTTCCCGGCTCTGATTGGGCTGCTCACGGTCATGTGACCGCGAGCAGCCAATCAGCGCCGGGAACACCCCTCTGACGTCACGCCAGGTCCTGGCAGAAGACATCTCGCTTGGCACCGAACACCGGGAAAAGGCGTCGGACAGGTGAAGTATTCATTCTTTTTTATTTTTCATACACTTGCTTTTGTTTAATTTAGATTTCGCAGTGCATATTAATACACTGCGAAATCTAATGGGCGGCCACAGATGTCACAGAAGGGAGGAGGAAGCAGGATTCTTCCTCCCCTCTGTGACATCACCGGGAGAAAACGCAGGAGCAGCTGCGTAAAGAATTGACAGATGCGTTTTCTCCCATAAACGCACTGGGTATTTTTGTGCAATGTCTGCACTGCAAAGTGAATTTCACGTTCACTTTGCTGGCAGACAAAAGGCACATTGCTTATTTTGAAAAAGCGCGCGTAAAAAAGCGCGGCAAAATACACAATGTGTGAACGCAGCCTTTTGGTCTGAAAAATACATTATGTACAACAGTGAATGAACAGAACAGATTAAAAAAAGTCAATTAAAATGGACATCTGAAAATGAAGGACTAATGCATATCCTATAGAGAAAATACTAAACAATACAATAAAGGAAAAATTAAACATATGTAAATTTGGTATATTCATTCCTTTTAATAAAATAGAACTAATTGTATTGTAAGATTAAATCCTGTCTTGTATTCAAATCTGATGGTACGCGTGTGCATAATTTAAATATCCAATATGAATCATATTTAAATTATGAACATGGGTACCATCAGGTTTAACTACAAGACAGAATTAATTCTATTGTAAGATTAAATCCTATTACAAGGAATGAATACACCAAATTTACATATAATATTTGATTTTTCCTGTATTGTATCATATTTTATCATTTTCAGATGTCCATTTTAATTGAATTTAATCTGTTCTGTTTTTTCACTGCTGTATATATAACTTTTTTATGTTTTTTTTATTTTTCCTTTGACCATTTATCATGTTGAATTCCTGCCAGGAAATTAGTGTGGTAGCAATTACTAAGTTAATTAGCAAAGGATAGTATGCACATCTGTGAAAGCACCACTCCCGATTTCCGGTTAGGATGTTTAAATGTGTCTTGTGCAATAGTGAATGTAATCCATGAATAAGACTTGACGATGTTTGACTATGTTTTTAAATCGATGAACTAAAGTTTATCTGGTTTTAATGTACCTACCCTGCCTGAGGTCACTGGAGATCTTCATTTGCTTTGCATACTAATAAGTACCGTATTTTTCGCTTTATAAGACGCACCTGATTATAAGACGCACCCCCAAATTTGGTGAAGGAAAAGAGGAAAAAATAATTTTTAATGTTAAATGGGGTCGGTCTTATAATGTCAATGTCCGTCTTACAAATCATATAGGGTATATGTCCCTCATAGCCCCCTCATCCTGGTACATGGTCCCTCATCCTTGGATATAGCCCCACATCCTAGATATGGCCCCCTTATTCTGGTTACAGCTGGCACACGTCCCCAAGTGATGGTACACCCCCCCCAGGGTTGGCACACTCCCCCCAGGGCTGGCACATGCCTACCAATGCTGGCACATGCCTACCAATGCTGGTACATGTCCCCCAGGGTCGGCACACGCCCCCCAGGGCCAGCACACGCCCCCCAGCGCTGGCACACGCCCCGCAGCGCTGGCACACATTCCCCAGGGCTGGCACACATTCCCCAGGGCTGGCACACATTCCCCAGGGCTGGCACACGTCCCCCAGAGCCATTACATGTCCCCAAGGGCTGGAACACGCCCCCCAGGGCTGGCACAAGTCCCCCAGGGCTGACCCATGCCCCCCAGGGCTGACCCACGCCCCCCAGGGCTGGCACACATGCCCCAGGGCTAGCACAAGTCCCCCAGGGCTGGCACATGCCCCCCCCCATGTTAAATATGGCCCTCATGCTGCTGCCTATAATAAAAAAAAACAATCACATTACTCACCTTTTCCAGCGATGTCCTGGCTCCCTCCATGCAGCTGCACTCCTCCACTTCTCTGTAATGCCAGTAATATGATCGGGTGAACAGAGATGATGAGACTGCTGAGCCGATCACATGACCGGCTTCACAGAGAGAAGAACCAGGAAGTGGAGGAGTGCAGCTGCATGGAGGGAGCCAAGACATCGCTGGAAAAGGTGAGTAATGTGGTTGTTATTTTATTATTGGAAGCAGCATGGGGGGCCATATTTAACATGGGGGGGGAGCATGTGCCATCACAGGGGGGGCGCAGACAGCTTAATATGTGCTGCTCCCCCAGTCCATCACCCTGGTGCAGTTTCAGCACCACAGTGATGGACAGCGGCAGTGCATATTAAATGAGCGGGAGCAGGAGATCTCCCACTCTGTCTGCAGCCCGCTCCAGCCCCCCCGGCACCGCTCCAGAGCTGCCCCCACCTCCCCTGCCCCCACACTCCATACATTCGGGCTATAAGACGCACCCCCCACTTTCCCCCACAGTTTGGGGGAACTAAAGTGCGTCTTATAGTCTGAAAAATACGGTAATAGAACAATAAACATACAAGGTTAAAAACGGTGTCACACTCCCAAACACTGCTAATAGCCCATACAACTAATGCTCCCTATAACCACTCCAATAAATAAGCCCCAACGCGGTAGTGATCCCTAATAAATAGAACTATGCAAAGTTATTGCTTTTTAATGACAATACTACAACACTTATGGTTCTCCATAGTACCATAATAGCAAATTACTTCATACTACAGTGTTTTCAAAGTGTCCCACATAAATTTATAAAACTGGTTTCACAATATTGGGTTTTGGAAACCAGTGAGGGCATGGAGAAACCTGCATCACCATGCAATTGTAAAACTTCATGCAACTGGATGCTCCTGCATCGGTATTATTATGATCCGGTGTAATACCGATGCAGGAGCATCCAGTTGCATCAGGTTGTGTATGTTTTTTTGACGGATTCTGTGAAAAATGACATTTTTGGTAAATGACCCCTAGTGGGTGTGTCATATAAAACTAGCTTCGGGGCATGCTCCATCAAAAAACCCGGATCAGGCATCTGGATCCAGCAGGGTGTGATTTCTGCCGGATCCGGGTTCTATAGAGCACCATTTTATTTTAGACCGCATCAGCCCGCATCCGATTGTTTATGTTTTTTAAACACAAGAAACGTTACAAACTGTTTTTGGTTCTGTTAAAACAACGTTCTCAGCCAGATTCGGATGGAACCGTATGCAACCCGCATGGTGCTGCATGAGCCTGCATCCCCACTGAAAGTCAATGGGGGAGAAACCACATGCAGTGGCATACGGTTACAACCGGATTCACCCGCATTAAAAAAAATCAGCAGTGTAAAACCAGCCTAAGTGCTCTCTTACTAAGCTCCTTGAATAGTAGATAGTGCCTAATATAGTTATAGTGCCAACAAACAAATTATGCTGAATATAGTGCCTCATATAGTTGTGGTCACTGACCCCATTTTACAATTGGCGACCCATTTAAACATGTCAGTTTCAGCCTGGAATCCTACAAGTCAATCTGGGCTTGTTTACACTGTTTACAAAGGAAGATTGAAAATGATAGGAAAAGAACAAATCGATAATTCAACGAATCTGTAGGCATACAAGATTATCTGCAGCAAATCCACTTTGTACTATCGATTATGATGACAAATAATTAAATCACCTGACAATGAGCGTTTTGTTAATTAGATGGGAGATCACTGGTATGTTACTTGAGAACAAGCGTTCGTAAGAAGAATTGTTCACAATTATCAGCATGCAGTGTTGAGCGAATAGTAAAATATTTGTAACACCACTTCTGGGTCTGCTTATTAACCTTCGTTTTTTTCACTGGACTTGGCTTTCAACAACCAATCACAGACACCAACTCTGTGACAGCATCTGAGATTGGCTATTGCACCCCAGCCATTATTCTGGCAGCTGTCATTGGTTGCCATTGGCAACAAGCCTGCCATCATATGGGTGCAAAATTAAAACAATTTAAAAAATTTTGCATTGGGGGTCGCCTGTATTTTTGATTTTCAAAGTAGATGAAGAGGATAGCTACTGGCTATCACCCCCAGCTGCCTGGATTTACCTTGAATGACAATCAAAAACACAGGGAAGATCTTTTTTTGTTTAACTAGCTGTAGTACCCGGCTACGCCCGGGTTAATAAATAACTGCTGTTAGCTATAACATAATAGAATTTGAATATGTCATATTAATGACCTGTAGGAAAATAGAAGCTGAGCTGTGATTGGTTGCTATAGGCAGCCTGATAAATCTCCAGCCAACAGTAAACCCTCCCCCCGACCGGGCAGTATATGTTACCACACACATACACATAATAGACAGCTCATGTGACAGACATCTGCCTTAATTCACTATATGAATGATAGAAGGAGCGGTGTTAAAATGCAGCGCTAGGTAACACAAGATCAAGCCTTCATAGAATTACCTTAAGTTTATTACACAAAGCTGCAGGGTGCGACCACAACGCATTTCGACACACAAATCGAAATGTGTGTGTGTCGAAACGCGTTGTGGTCGCACCCTGCAGCTTTGTGTAATAAACTTAAGGTAATTCTATGACGGCTTGATCTTGTGTTACCTAGCGCCGCATTCTAACACCGCTCCTTCTATCATTCATACCTATTCTCCCTTCGGGGAGCGCGGTGTAGCGAGCAGCTTGGACAAGTCCATAGGACCTGGCAGTGCATCATCCAAACTCCATCTGTGTTTATCACATGATCAGCCGGCTCTGAGGAGAGAAGCAAGTGATTTTTACCAACTCAAGGAGTGTAAAATATCCTCTCTTCACACAGAGGCCTGATGATCATCAACTTTATGGACCCTATCTCCCTATACGCTTAATCTGGTTGTGCGGATTCATGCACAACCTGGAAAGGTTAGTGCTCATTTAATAGAACCACATTGTGGTGAAATTTAGTGGTGTGGCGCAACAGTGCTGTTTATTTCTGTTTAATTCACTATATGGCACATGTGTTGCACATTGGCTGTTTTTAATCAGATGTTAATTTTTGGAAATTAAAGATAGCACACATATGAGGCGAGTTGTGGGAGGCGATTTGAGCACATCTGTGTCTGTGTGGTGTGTGTGTCCCTGGGGTGTGTGTGGGTGTGTGTGTCCCTGGGGTGTGTGTGTGTGTGTGTGTCTGTGGGGTGAAAGCATGTGTCCCTATAGCGTGTGTATGTGTCCCTGTAGGGGGGGTCTGTGTGGTGTGTCTCTTTGTGGTGTGTGTGTCCCTGTGGGGTGAGTGCATGTGTCCCTATAGGGTGTGTATGTGTATGTCCCTGGGGGGGGGGGGGTCTGTGTGGTGTGTGTGTCTCTCTGTGGTGTGTGTGTTCAGGTGAGTATCCAATGTTGGGGCTGCACCTTAGCGACTATACACTTGCTGTTACTCTTTGTGTGCGTGTGGTGTGTATACATGTCCCTGTGCATGGTGAATATCCAATGTTGGGGCCCCACCTTAGTAACTATATGCTGGTATATGCTGTTAGTCTTTGGCACTGTCATTAAGCCCCTCTCATTCACAACTGTCAACTGGCAACTGTCACTTTTTCCCCATTATGTAGATAGGGGCAAAATTGTTTGGTGAACTGGAACGCGCAGGGTTAAACTTTTGCCTCACAACATCTCCTATGACGCTCTCAGGGTCTAGACGTGTGACTGTGCAAAATTTTGTGACTGTAGTTGCGACGGTGTAGATGCCAATCCCAGACATACACACATAAACACATTCAGCTTTATATATTAGATTAAAGAATAGAAAAAAATGTGTGGGCTCTACCCTATTTTTGATTGCCAGCCAAAGTAAAAACCAAAATCTAGCACAAAAGCAGACACAAAGGCGCAAATGGGTCTTATCATTTAGATATACTCACAGTGAAACCATTTTATGTGCTCACCTGGCTCAGTTGTGATGACCCACAACCAGTATGCTCGCATGGACAGCTGCTGCTGGATCTGCACTTCCACGTGCACAGTGTTGTTATATTCAGAAATTCAAAGGGGTTAGTGCTTGTATGATCCGCGCAGCCGTTGGGATGAAAGACTAGGAAGACAAGGCTTCTTCTAAGATGCTCCTTTATTCCCAATGTGTTTCGGTGCCATCCCTGCACCTTCCTCAAGGGTGCAATGATGTACCCTGAGGAAGATGCAGGAACGGCACTGAAATGTGCAGGGAATAAAGGAGCATCTTTGAAGAAGCCTTGTCTTCCTGGTCTTTCATCTTGATGGCAGCGCGGATCATACTAGCACTAACCCTTTTGGATTTCTGAAAGTAAAAACCAGGCAGCTGGGCGCTGGCATTCCCAGCATGGAGAGGCCATAGATATTGGGCCCACAGGCTACAAGATAGCGGTTTGCAGCCTCCCCAGAATTTGGCACATTCATTAACATTGCCAATTCTTCATGCTTTATCCAGCTCTTCCAAATACCCCGGTGCAGTGGCATCGTGGCGATAGGATGGGTTAATGACAGTATTGACAGCTGTCATTAAGCCCAGATTGATAATGTTCAGGCTTCTATCAAGACTCGTACATTATCAATCTTATACAGAAACAGTTTAAAAAAACAGGACACAGAAAATTTGTTTATTTGAAATAACACACCCTCATGTTCCCACCTATTAACCCCAAACATCCCCTCTGACAATATTCCACAGCGATGTCCAGCGAAGAACACTTACTACATGTAGTGAGTGGAGATATTAGTCTCCACTCACCACAAATAGCGCTCTCAGATTGAGCAGTGGCGTTGTGAGAAATTACGTCAGAGAGTTCATCCGAGGTCACAGCCGTGGCTCAGTCTAAGAGCGGTAGCTGCCTTGAGCGGACACTGTCTCCGCTGTCTACATATAGCGAGTGAGCTTCACTAGACATCACTGTGGATCATCATCAGAGGGTATGTTGGGGGTTAAAAAAGCAAAATGGGAAAAGAGGGTTACCTGTGTGTTTTATTTCAAATACACACAGACACTGAAAAATCTTGTATGTCTTATTTCAAATAAAATAAACAGACACAGAAAAATCCTGTATTTGAAATAGAAAACACACAGGTAACCCTCATTTTTCCCATTTATTAACCACAAACAGACCCTCCTACGATAATCCACAGCAATGTACATCAAAGCTCACTTGCTACATGTGGTGAGCGAAGACATTAGTGTCCGCTCACCACAGTAGCCATTCTCAGACTGAGCCGAGGCTGTGACACCAGATGAACTCTGACGTCAATGCTCAGAGAGTCATGGCTTAGTCACAGTGCTACTTGGGGTGCGAGCACACTAATGTCTTTGCGCTCTACATGTAGTGACTGTGCTTCTCTGAACATCGCTGTGGATTATTGTGGGAGGGAATGTTTGAGGTTAATAAATGGAAAAATGAAAGTTGCCTGTGTGTCTTATTTCAAATAAAAAGCCAACACAGAAAAATCCTTTAACTACTTTCTTATACGATTGATAGTGTACAGGTCTCATAGAAGCCTCAACATTGTCAATCTGCATTTAATGACAGCTGTCAATACTTACCTGTCATTAATCCCTTCTATCACCCCGATGCTATTGTGGAGCCCACTGGGACGGGGTACTCGGTACCGAACCGGGGTATCACGGGGTTATCACGGCAGTCTTGATCCGGACCGTGTCCCAAGCCCACAAGTAAAGGTTGGGGGTTATTTCCAGGGATTGTCGTGACGCCACCGTGGTATGTGGTCAGGGTGACCACCGCTGCTGCAGAACCTCCAGGGATGATGGATGGCAGCTTGTGATGTGACGGCTCTCCACAGGCAGAGCTTGGTTCCCCGGAGCAGTAATGATGTTAACAGTTTGTTAGTGAGAGTAGGGCTCAAGCGCAAGGATTACACAGACTCACGGTTTTGTAGTTTTCCAAGTCTTTATTGTAGATGACATTCAGCAGAGTACTGTCCACGGAGTGTGTACTGGGGCCAGGTTGCTTCCCACCCTGTCCGGGTCCTTGGCTTCCTGCTCCTGAGCTGTGTGTGTGTGGCCCTGCTGCCGCTTTAGCTAGGCTGCCGGCCTTGTCTCCCTCCACGGGTACCAACTTGCTAGGCAACTTGAGTCTTATCTTTATGTTCCTGACCCCGCCGTGTTGCTTTGCTGTGGTACAGTGAAGATGTGGGATCTTCACTCATCCGGTGTTCACTGTGCTGTTTGTGTCAGGCACAGCATCGGATACGGTATCCGTTCTATGCGCTCCTCCGGGGTGAGTTTAGGGTAACTCGGTGTCCCGGGTGTGTTCCTCTGCTTCTCCTTTTCCTCAGACCCTAGCTCGGCCTGGAACTGGACAGTGGACCGTGGGGTGAGCCTAACACAGCTCTTTTACACCCAGGTCCTTTCTTCCTTCAGTGCTGCCACGCACTGAACTAACTGCCACTTCCTCTCCACACCAGAATATATAGGGAAGCAGCTTTAGCTTCCCCTTCTGGCCTGGAGGCGCTAGTGTAGTGTTGTGGGTTGTGTGGGGAGTTAACCCTTTGTGGTGTTACTGTGGCACATGAACCCTGGGGTGCCACACTATCACACTGGGGCATCGGGAAAAGTCAGGTAAAGTGCCAGGATTTGGCAGTTCTACTGAAAGTACCAATTTCTTGAACAGTTGCTGGCTGATATTCTGTAGCCTGGGAAGGGAAATAACTATGGGCCTCACCACACTGAAAATACCAGCCCAGATGCCTGGTTTTTACTCTGGCTGGCAATCAAAAAGTGGGCGCAGCACACACATTTTTTTTTTAAATGATTAAAAAAAAAAAAATGGGCTCCACTGTATTTTTGATTGCCAGCCAAGGTAAATCCAGACAGCTCAAGGTGGCAGCCCAGAGCCGCCTGCTTTAGCTATACAGAGAATCAATATACAAAATATAGGGGACCCCTGAGCAATATTTTTTTTACACCCATATAACTGCAGGTTTGTTGCCAAAAGCAACCAATCAAAGATGTTGGCACAGTGAGTGGGGGCGCAATAGCATCATAGATGATGTCACAGAAAGTGGACATCTATGATTGGCTGTTGGTGGCAGAGTTCAATGAATAAACTGGAGGTTAATAAGCAGCCCGGAAGTACAATGTTGCTATTTTACTTTATTTTACAGCCCTTCAGCCGAACCCAAACCAGAACAGTAAAATAGACTTCCCAGGGAAGGCTGTGTTCAGAGTTTGTGTCCAAACAGTAGGTGTTTGGTACTGACTCTAGAATTTACAGTTGAGATTCGCCCATCACTTATCCTTACTGCTTCAGCCAGCCCTTGGCCTTAGTGGTCACTTGCACATATTTCACCTTTGGCTGATGAGGCCAGAGACAGTTGAGATGACAGATGGATGGGAGGTCCTCCTTTCCAATTTGAGCAGTCTTCCTTTAGTTTTAATTTAAAAAAAAGGAAGATAAACAATATAATACATCAAGCTAAGAAGCGATTGACAGTTTGACTAGAACAACGGGTACTCGACAAAAGACAATAAAACAACTAACATTACTTGTATTTTATGATTGAAGAAAGTATGAGAAAATGGGTGTAACTAACAAAATGGGTGTGGTATCCAAATAGAAATAAATGAAATTCAGACAAAGAGACCATCAGAATAATGAAAAACAGATCTACATCCCCCCATCCACGTGGCCACTCTCTGTTGCAAGTCAGTGGAACTCTGGAAACTATTTAGATGTATGGTATGTATATTGTCATTAGACTGTGCAATGGTAATATAGTCTTATGGTCTGCTGGTCATATGACAAAACAGCAGACAGTCACATGTGACTTCCATACAATTTATAAGAAAGGTGTGTCAGTCATTGTGCAGCTATAGTATGTAGACAGAATTTCTTGTCAGATAAATTAGTGGAGGACTATGAATCGGAATAAAGAAAAACCACCTGTGTCAAGAAAAAATAAAACCAGCTACCCATAAAAAGAGGAATAATTGGTCAATGTGACACTTCATTACTAACAGCCATATAAAACAGCCAGCCACAGTAAAGATGGCTGCAGCTGGTACAATTTTACCTGTCTCGAGTGAAGAAATCCCAGACTCTGTATGCTTCCTGTGCCCAGTTTTCACACATATTGTAGTATCCATATCTTCCGGGCTGCCCTGAGAGGGTCCTTCTCGTGGGGTTCCAATAGAAAAGGATTCGGAGTGCACTCTATAGACAGATGTAAAGGTGTAAGTAGATGAGGGAGAAACCCTTAGCAGCAGAAAAAGGCCATGTGTGAATGTTGGGTATTTGGTGAGTTCTTTACCTCAGTATTTGTAAGGCCACGTGCTCACATTGAATATTTGGTGAGTTTTTACCTCAGTATTTGTAAGGCCACGTGCACACTGAGTATTTGGTGAGTTTTTTACCTCATTATTTGTAAGGCCACGTGCACACTGAGTATTTGGTGAGTTTTTTACCTCAGTATTTGTAAGGCCACGTGCACACATTGAGTATTTGGTGAGTTTTTTACCTCATTATTTGTAAGGCCACGTGCACACATTGAATATTTGGTGAGTTTTTCCTCAGTATTTGTAAGGCCTCATGCACAAATTTAGTATTTGGTGAGTTTTTTACCTCAGTATTTGTAAGGCCATGTGCTCACATTGAATATTTGGTGAGTTTTTCCTCAGTATTTGTAAGGCCTCATGCACAAATTTAGTATTTGGTGAGTTTTTTACCTCAGTATTTGTAAAGCCTCATGCACAAATTTAGTATTTGGTGAGTTTTTTACCTCAGTATTTGTAAGGCCACGTGCACACATTGAGTATTTGGTAAGTTTTTTACCTCAGTATTTGTAAGGCCACGTGCTCACATTGAATATTTGGTGAGTTTTTACCTCAGTGTTTGTAGCCAAAATCAGGAGTGGGCGATACATACAGAAGTGGGGACTGTTTCTATACTTTTCATCTGGTTGTTCCACTCCTGGTTTTGGTTACAAATATTTAGGCAAAATATTCAACATGTGCACGTGACCAAAGCATATTCTGCGCACACTCTTTGATGGATGCAAATAAAACTTTTTCCATAATAAATAAGAGTATTTTTTTTTTCTTTTTACGTACAGGCGACCAAAATTAATCCTTTAAAGGGAACCTGACCTCTACAAATGACCCCCCCCAAGCCTGTTTTAACCTGTCCCTGCACCATAGTAATCCATTTGTAACCATCCCTTTTCTGTCCTTAAAGCGCTATTGAGAGTTTATAAAAGTAGTTTCTTCACCTCTTATTCTGCAGCTTCTCATTATATGAGAAGCCGCAAAAGGCGGTCTTTTGTGCTTCTCCCCGCCTCCGGCGTGGTAATTATGCACGCCCATATGGGCGTGCTATAGAGCAGAAACTGTGCTGGTCTGCAAGGGGGCAGTACAGGCGATATGACGCGATTTTCGTCATATCGTCTGTACCGCCCCCTGGCAGCACAAGCACGGTCTCTGCTCTATAGCACGCCCATATAGGCGTGCATAGTTACCAAGCCGGAGGCGGGGAGAAGCACAAAAGACCGCCTTTTGCGGCTTGTCATATAATGAGAAGCTGCAGAATAAGAGGTGAATAAACTACTTTTATAAACTTTCTCATAGCGCTTTTGGGACAGAAAGGGATGGTTACAAATGGATTACTATGGTGCAGGGACAGGTTAAAACAGGCTTGGGGGGTCATTTGTAGAGGTCAGGTTCCCTTAAAGGGAACCTGTCACAAGGTTTTTGCCACCTAATCTGATACTACCGTAATGTAAGGCCGGTTTCACACCACATTTTTTGTGTTCAGGTTCTGTCTGGTGTTTTGCAGGAAACACTGGACAGAACCTGATAGCCCCGGACAAACAGAATATGCCCTCCGGTCCTGTTTTCTGCCGGAATAGGCAGATCATAGCTGCAGCTGCTGAAATTTCAAGATGCAGCTGCTGAAATCTCAGGCGGGGAGCTCTCCAGGTGCTGAAGTTCAGCAGCGCTCGCTGCTAAAACTTCAGCACCTGGAATCCGGGAGCCGCATCCGATTTTATGTCGGATCCAGCGCCATAGACTCCCATGTTAGGGGGCGCCGGATCGGGGAGGATCCACTTTGTGCAGATTTCTGCACCGGACACAAGAACGCTGCGAGCAACATTTTTGTGTCCAGGACAAAAAACGAATGCAGCCTGATGCAGGACAGATACAAAACAGGATGGCAAATAGCTGCCATCTGGCCCTGTCCGGCACCATAGGGCTGCATTACCAAAAAAATAGGGTGTGGGGCTGTCCGGTTCACAACGGACAGCCCCGGACCTGATCCAACCGTGCTGTGAAACCGGCCTAAGGACAGAGATCCTGATTCTAGTGGGCTGCTTAGTGTAGTTTTGATAAAATCACTGTTTAATCAGCTGGAGATTATCATTAGATAGAATAATATGTGGCCTGCTGCCAGGTAGTCTGGCATATTCACAAACTGCTAAATCTGCATCAGAGAAAACAGCAATTTAATCAAAAGGATACCAAGCAGTTCAGTAAGTGACACATCGCTAGAATCAGGGTCTCTGTCTCTACATTATGCTGCTCTCCAATGGGATGGCAAAAACCTGGTGACAGGTCCCTTTTAGAGTCTGAGAAAACTTTTACCTCAATGACCAGGCCAAACGGCGTCAGCGATAACATGACCACTTACCCGCCACTGCCTCTGCTCATTCAGTCATCACAGAGCAGGGGTGGAAGCATTCTTCTGCCCCCTGCTTTGTGATGTAGCAGAGCTGAACTTTTGTAGAAGAGAGAAGAAAGAAGACCAGGATCCTGGAGAGCTGTAAAGGGGAGTAATAAAGATAGAGTCCCTAAGGGTGTCTGTGTATGTATTTCTAATAAATACTTTTTATCTCTGTGTGGTGTCTTTTTTTAACCCTTTATTGGAGATTCAAATTTGGGCTGACATTAAGAATCTCATGGTGAGTTTACACGCCGCGATATCGGCGTCCAACTCCGACCCAACTCCGACAAAAAGTCACGTGGTTCGTAAGTTGGACCCGATATCGTTCCTGCATCATACTGTTTGAAGGTACAATACGATGCAGGAACGATGGTAATCCGATATCGGGGGTCGAATAAGCGTGCTATTCAACCGCCCGATATCGGATGCCTGTTGGAGCCGGATCGTTGCGTGTAAACATCCAACTCCGATGTGTACGTCGACGCTACCCATTAACTCCCATATTAAATGGTCGTTACTGGGTTGGTGGGCGTACACATCGTAGGGACGTTGTTTCCCGATATCGCAGCGTGTAAACCGCCGAAGCGATTTCGGGAAAAGTGCTCAAAAAATGCGCGCTCCCGCGCTGTTGTATAGCGATATCGCCCCGATATCGGGACGTGTAAACCCACCATCAGGCTTAGTACCAGCTTATATAACAAAGCTGGTATTAACCCCATTATTACCCAGGGTGCCACATCCACCAGGGTAGCTTGAAGAGCCCGGTAAGGTGCCTGGAAATGGCGCTTATTATTAATGCGCCATTTTTAGAGGCGGCTATGGGCTGTTGTTTTTTAGCATAGGGGGCCCTATAACATTGGGCCTCCACCCCGCTGGGAATACCAGCCCTCAGCTATCTAGTTTTACCTTGGCTGGCAATGAAAAATAGGGCAAAGCCCATGCATTTTTTTTTTACCAGCTGAGGGTGACTAGACCTAAAATTGCTGCAAAGCCCAACACTTTTTTTTTTTTTTTAATATTTATTTAACACCCTATAATGCCAGGTTGGTTGCCCTACACTAATGCACTAATGTATATGGCAACCAAGCAGAATCACTGTCCAGATTGAGGAAAAGCACTCTGCCTACAACAGCCAATCACAGAAGCTTCTCTGATTGGCTGTTTGTCTGACAGTGCAGTGAACATGTAATTAGCTTAATAGGTGGCCCCGAAGGTAGCAGAGGGAGACAGGTGAACCCGATCTAGCTATTATAGCATCTATCTGTCTATTGTATTCAATCACTCTATTGCGTCAAAACTTTTCTCACTCAGCATGAGAAATGCAATGCTAAAATCGCATTACACACGGAAAACATACAGACAGCACATGGATGTGATCCAAGAAAATGTCGGACACTCGCATAGCAGTTGGATGCAAAATGGACCAAAAATCATACGACACTTGTACGACTCTCGAATACGTCAGTCGGACCAGACCGTTTTTTTACACGCCAGTGTGTTTCCAGCCTTAGACTCTGCTTACAGCAGGAACTAACAGACCACCGTACCCTGCAGTCGTCAGATGAGCACCTGTGATTACAATTGAGGGGGGAGCTGATTCTGTCAAAGGAGGTCTGTTAACCTCCTTTCAACCACTTAAATAATGGTATTCAAGTGGGTAAAACACGCATCACACGCTCATCACCGTCCTGCATCAAACACGCTCCGTTTAATGTGCAGGGGCTGAGCAGGTCCCAAACACTATTAACCTGCAGATTAACCCCAGATTAGCAGATTAAAAGTGTTTATTCATGGAACAGATTCCCTGTAAATGACAGACTCTCCAGAGTCTTGGCTGATTTGATAGACAAAATGGATACACATCACCAATACGAATCCATTCTTGCCTTTAGTCTTCCACATAGAACCAATATCGAGAAGAAATGGGCCTTGTGGAGTGCTTCACATTTGGCCTCCTTATCTAATATTCCCTGAAATTCAGTTTTTGTATCTGTATACCTATTAAACGATGTACGCATACTTAAGGCCCAGTCACACACTACGATATCGTTAACGATATCGTTGAAACATCACGGGTTTTGAGACGTTTAAACGACGTTGTAACGACGTTTAAGCGTGTGACACGTCAATACGACCAGCGATAAATCGGCTGATCATTGATAGCAGGTTTATGAACAGGACCATAAATTAGGACATAGGCATGTAAACGACTGCTAATATCGTTAGCTTGTTGCAGAGCCGTTGCTGTGTCGTTCATGATATCTGTATGTGTGACACCTCACTAGCGATCAAACCATGACGTTCAAGCAACCAAGGTCAAGTCAGATCGTTGATTGGATCGCTCGGACGTTGAAGTGTGTGATGGGCCCTTTAGTTTTCTAATTTCTCTCATGGCGTCATGTTTATTGGTTATGTTGTTATTCCCTTGTTTGTTCTCCCAAATCTTAATTCCCCCTTCCCCTTCACATTGATGCCCCTCCTTCTCCTACCTCCCTATATAATCCTAAAGTAACTGTATTCTATACCAATGCATCAACTGAAGTGCCTGAATAATTGTAATGGCTTAAAAAAGTTGAATAAAAACTTTATTAGTTTAAAGGGAACCTGTCAGCAACTTTACCCCCTCACAGCTATCACTGTATGTCCCTGCAGCTTCATAATACTAGTCTAGTCATCCCTGTCTGAGCTCATACTGTAATGTTAAAGGTGAAAAAAAAGCATTTATACACTTACATTTTGGAGACTGTAGACTGTCGGTCAGGTTAATAGTTAACATTTCAGCCGAATGTCAGAACATGCTGGGAGACCTGATGTAATGTCACAACCATGTAACTACAATAGGCGAAGCTAAGTCCACATAGCACGAGCTTGCTCACTTAGCTCCGCCCACTATGGGCACATGATCGGGACATCACACAGGTCCTTTGGATAGGTAATAGTGAGTTAACTATTATCCTGCCAGACAGTCTACCTCTTCCAAGGTGTAGACTGAAATGCAAGTGCTTTTTTTCACCTTTTACATTACACTCTGAGCTCAGACAGGGATGATTAGAATAGTATTATAAAGCTGCAGCTACAGACAATGATAGCTGGGGGGGCATAAACGACCTGACAGGTTCCCTTTAAAAAAAAAAAAAAAAAAACTCTCCAGTCTTTTCCACGTGGTTGTGTGGCGCCCTGCTTACGCAGGTAGCCACGGACCTCCCTAATGCACAGCTGGGTTTCTACAGCAGGTACCTACTACATGCAACACCTTTCACCACGGCACAGTAGGGGGAGCTATACTCACTGACTTTAGGTGAGATCCCCTATAAATACTGCTGCAGGGGGAGGAGCTAGGGAGAGTGTCCAGACGCTAGGAGAGCTGCGAAGCGTCCTGGTGATCAGTGCCGCGGTTAGGCCCGAACCAGTGACTTGGAGTGGCCCTTCTGCCGTCCATCAAGCCTAAGAGTGGGAGCAGAAGGCAAGGAGCAGAGCCAAGGGAGCGAGGAACTAGTGGAAGTTCACCCAAGACGCACCGGACTTCGGGGATCCGCACCTGCAGGATTACTTCAAAACTGCAGAAAACCCCGTCATACCGTGGAGACTTCAGTCACCCGGTCCCCCTGCGTACCCAAAGAAAGGGAGCCAGACACCGCAGTGTAATGCAGCAGTGATCAGAGAGGGTAACCCATGGACTGCGCAGGAGGAGAGAGAGAGGACTAGAGGAAGTAAGGAGGCCAGTCTGGCTGCAAGCAGATACGGCTTCAGTAACTGCAGAGAAGCTGAGGCCTTATACCCACTTGCTGTGGAAGCTCACTGTGCACCTGGTCACCTGTCAGTTCTCTGGACGTCTTTACCTGCTATACCACCAGTAAAAATGTAAAAGAGACTTTCTACAGTGAGTGTGCATAATTCCTCTCCGCTCCCATTGCCCCTTATAGACTGCCCCATCACTCCCTACCCTGACTTAACCCCTTAGTGACAGAGCCAATTTCCACCTTAATGACCAGACCGTTTTTTGTAATTCTGACCAGTGTCCCTTTATGAGGTAATAACTCTGGAACACTTCAACGGATCCTAGCGAGAGATTCTGAGATTGTTTTTTCGTGACATATTGGGCTTCATGTTAGTGGTAAATTTAGGTCGATAATTTTTGTGTTTATTTGTGAAAATATAAAAAAATTGGCAAAAATTTAGAAAATTTGACAATTTTCAAATTTGTAATTTTTATTCTGTTGAACCGGAGCAATATGTGACACAAAATAGTTAATAAATAACATTTCCCACATGTCTATTTTACATCAGCACAATTTTGGAAAAAAAAAATTTTTTGGGTTAGGAAGTTATAAGGGTTCAAAGTTCATCAGCAATTTTTCATTTTTCCAGCAAAATTTACAGTCATTTTTTTGTGACCACATCACATTTGAAGTCTCTTTGAGGGGTGTACATGACAGAAAACACCCAAAAGTGACAGCATTCCGAAAACTGCACCCCTGAAGCTACTCAAAACTACATTCAAGAAGATTATTAACCCTTCAGGTGCTTCACAGGAACTAAAGCAAAGTGGAAACAAAAAATGGACATTTTAATTTTTCCAACAAAAATGTTCTTTTAGCCTCAATTTTTTCATTTTCACATGGGCAACAGGATAAAATGCATCCTAAAATTTGTTGGGCATTTTCTCCTGAGTACACCGATACCTCATATGTGGTCATAAACCAGTGTTTGGGCGCACGGCAGGGCTCAGAAGGGAAGGAGCGCAATTTGACTTTTGGAGCTAATTTACCATTCAAAAAGTCAAATGGCGCTTCTTCCCTTTCGAGCCCTGCGGTGCATCCAAACAGTGGTTTATGACCACATATGAGGTATCGGTGTACTCAGGAGAAATTGGCCAAAAAAATTTTAGGATGTGTTTTATCCTGTTGCTCATGTGAAAATTAAAAAATTGAGGACAAAAGAAATTTTTTGTGAAAAAAAAAAGTACTTTTTCATTTTTACGGATCAATTTGTGAAGCACCTGGGAGTTCAAAGTGCTCTCTATGCATCTAGATAAGTTCCTTGGGGGGTCTAGTTTCCAAAATGGGGTCACTTGTGGGGGAGCTCTAGTGTTTAGGCACACAGGGGCTCTCCATATGCGACATGGTGTCCGCTAACAATTTGAATGGAAAATTAGCTCCAGTTATGGGGGAGGACACCATATCACGTATGGTGAGCCCCTGTGGCTTTTTGGCAGCTGGCACTAAGCCCGAGATTCATAAGGTCAGGCCAATATTAGACCGGACCATTAGAAATCTCTAGTAATTTGTAAAGAAGACACAAGACAGAGAAAAATATTTTTATTAGAAAAAAAAGAACACAAACACTACTTGGACTCCATCTTTATTATTCTTTGACGTCCGACGTAGTCCAGAGGGAAGGTCCGACGTAGTCCAGTGGGAGGTCCCGCGACGATTCTCAGTCTTATAGCATATGGGGCATCCCCCATATGCTATAAAAGCAGGTTCATTGCCAAGAGGATCTATCAGGATCCTGGGATCCCATAGGGATCCTGGGATCACCACTGATGGTGATCTGATGTGGAGACCACCATGAAGAGCACAGTTAACCACTTGTGACCCGAGGGTTCTGATAGGTCATGAACTCACTGAGTTCATGACCTGTCATTCCCTGGGCCACACAGAAGGAGTTAACAGTGGCACGCGCGTGCGCGCACACCAGGGTACGCTCACAGAGGAGGCGCGCACAACAGAAGACAGCAGCAGCCGGCAGGAGAAGCCCCAGGACCGCAGGATCCCGGGACCGGAATCAGGATCGTTGGTAGGTAAGAGTGGTGAGGGAGAGGTAGGGGGGCTTTACTGGGGGACGGGGGGCCTGCAAACTCCATCCGATGTGATGTTTGGTCACCTCGAATGGAGTTTAGAGGTGGTGGGGCCGGCATGCAGGCCTTGGGGAAGGGGGGTACTGGACACCGGGCATCGGGGGAGGGGGCGGAGGGTGTCCGGAGGCCGGTGGGACCCCGGAGGGGACTAGGCAGCATCAGGGGAGGACATTTTCATGTGGCCTGACATGTCTGACATGTCAGACAGCATGGAGATGTGGGGGAGGCAGCGCACCGCCACCATTTTTTCATGGACCAGGGGGATGGAGGTAGTGGGGGGTGATCTCCGGCACCGGGGGTCTTAGGGACCTCAGGGGTTAATGGATCACATTTTTTACCGGCACTTTCACTTTTTGTAATGTGATGATCGGTAAACGGTGCTTACCGGTCATCACATTACAGGTGCAGGTAAAAAAGCAGGTAATTCCTAATCTCCAGGGTCTCAGCTACAATCGGTACGCTGACACCTGTGAGACAGTGCGGGGGATCATATGCGAGGGGCGCTATGTCTCCCCCAGAATGCGCACTGTCACGTATTGAGCCCGGTATAGGGTGTGAGAGAAAGGGACGGTCCGCTCCCTCCGCTCTGGGTCTTGCAAGGTCCCGGAAGTAGACACGGAGTTAAAAGCCTGGTCAGGAGGTAGGGCGGGGTTCCCTGTACACAGATTTGTGCCTTGGCTGCAGCAGCAGCAGATATACAGAAAGGAGAGGTCTAGAGTTCCAGGAGGCCGTGTGCTAGACTAACACGGCCTAGCCCAGGAGGGCTGGGGGAACTCGGGGTGACCCATAACGGAGGCCTTTGGCCTGAAGGACCCGGGGTACGTTATATGAACTGTGTCTTGTGTACCCGGCTGCGACCCGGATCCCGGCAGACTGTGCCATCGCTGTGTGTACCAGCAATAAACACCGGGTCCTGTTTGAACCACTACCGGGCTCCACGTGTTTCCTGACTTGCAATCCAGGCGCTGCCCCACACACCCTAGAGATTTTAGCTACAGGGCTTTTTCCTGCCTGACGTCTACAGACGTCGGCTAGGCGTAAGTACCGTTTTTTTCCGACGTCTGTAGACGTAAGGCTGTCGTTTAGAGATTAAAGTTCCACTCCAAGTTGCCCTTTACACTACTGGCCCGGAGGACCAGCTCCACCTGTAGGGAGCTTTGCCATCTCAGCCGCATTACCATCAACCTGCGGAGAACTGTGGCGGCGCTAGTGACCCATCACCAGGTACTACATGTGGCGTCACATGACAAACTCTTATCCCCTGTACATAATCCCTTATTGAAGTGTCACCCAGGCCACGGGTGCAGGCACTGCCACCCATGACATCTCACGTGAAAACACCCCACCGAGCCTGATACCCGAGTACCCCAGGGCCTGGTGCTCGACAGTTGCTACAAATAAAAATAGCATAAATGTGTGGAAAAAAATAACATACAGAATATTTTACGTATATAGAACATACAAAACATGAATAAAAAGTCAACAACAGAATCAGAAGATGGAAAATTGTACAGTAAAAAAGTGTGATGTGAATGCAAAATACACATGTGGGGTTTATTATACAAATGGGATAATAGACAACTTATGTCAAAAATGAAATAAACATGGTGTGTACAGGAGGTATATGTACTATGTATTACAGCAGATAGGAAAGGCAAGTAATGCAAATAATTCAATCAATGAGGGGAAAGGTCTGGTACGTTATTGTATACTGCATATGTACAGAGGTCAGATGAATAAGGGACAATGTGAGAGGAGCCTTACCAGCAGGGTGAGTGCATGAGCTGTGTGGGAGCAGCACCAGGAGATGTGTCTACATACAGGAAGTACATACACACAGCTGTACTGACATGCTCCAGCCAGCGAGGAGGAAGCACGTGGGGCTAGGAGGGGAGTGGCCGCAGTGACGTCAGGGGAACGTGTCACTAAGCTCCGTGTGTCTCTGGGTGGTAGGCTGTAACCTGGACGGCCCGAAGACAGTTACTATCAATGTCTCTGACGATGCAAGGGGGCGTGGCCAGAGACTGAGAGGAGCTGCGTTCTGGGGGTTGCTATAGTGACGCAGCATTGTTGTAGGGAGTAATGTCAGAGACAGGAGGCCAGACAGCGGGTTATGGATAGAGGAAGGGAGTGCAGAGCTAGAATTGGGATGGTGAGAATAGACAATGGGGCAAGAAATGGATGTGAAAACACATAGACTAAAGATAGAAAAATTAAAGGAAGGAGTATACATAGACTAGTGCCCTGACCATATTGAGACATTGTAACCCCTTAACAATCACCATGGAGACCACTAATGGGCCTTCTTCCTCAGCACCACTTTTTAATAAAGTATACAGCTGCATACTGAAACACAAAAGAAGGGAAAACATGATCTATCATAATTGCTATGAGAATATTGTCAACGCAAATACACAAAGCTAATGAAATTTGTGTGAGGAAAAGGGACATCGCAAAAATCTGTTCAGGAATACTGAAAACAATTGGAAACTTAACTTATGTATTGGCCAATTCATGGGAGCACGATAACCAACGACGAGGTGTTCTCATCTATTGGATACTTAACCTTAATGCCTCTATGTGCGATTAAAGTCTGTGTGGTGCCCCAATGGTCATGCGTCACAGTTGGGGTACTGCACCCATAAAAGAGTTATCCCTATCACAGTGGGAATGCAATGTTTGTAGGAGGCTTCTGTCAAGCCCCAGGCCCTGGGGTACTCAGATATCAGGCTCCAGGGGTAGCGTTGCTGTCACGGGGAGTGGTGGCCGCGCCTGATCCCGTGTCCTGGGTGACACTTCAAAAAGGGTGATATTTACAGGGGATTCTATGTACAGTTCTCGTGACACCACCTGTAGTGTCTGGTGATAGGTCACCAGCGCCGCCACAGTCCACCGGAGGTAGCTGGTAATGCTGCTAGGATGACTAAGCCCCCTACAGGCAGGGCTGTTCCTCCGGGGCAGCGTTCCTGCAAGGGAACAGGTTGAAGTAGGAAAATACACGCAGAAGCAAAGTCACTTTCTCCCGGGTACTTTACTGTCAACTTGTAGCAGCATCAGATACAATTCACAGTACAGCATTTAGATTTTACAAGAACAGGTAGCTTCACAGTGGATCCCAGGTGGTATAGTGGAACCCTTGGTGTACCTTCGTTAACTAACCCATGTCCGTTCTTCCCCATCTAGGATGGGCCTATACCCAGTAGCTCTGTGTAGGTAGTACCGGGGGTCCTCTCCCTCGTGGTGAGGAAGCAGGCAGACCGCTCCACTGGCATGGTGCTGCAGCTGATAGACAAGCCACAGCAGCCGGTTGCCGACTGCAAAGCTGAACTCTGGCCGGATCCTCAGGCCCAGCATTCCCATGGTGGACTGGAGTATCCCCTGGAGTATGGTCGTTCCACTCTGAGGATCTCCCTTTCTCTCTAGGGCCCGGACTTCTCTCGTCGGGCGCCCTCTTTCAGGACCTGCTCAAGGTCCCTTCTTCTTTCCTCTGGTTCGGCTTGAAACCGACCAAGTTTGACCTTCCGCCTCGTTCCACTTAGCTAGTGCCTTTCTAACTCCTTTCCTCCTCCTCCAGAGGTGAATATATCCCCTCCCGGGTAACCTCCCACCGCTCATCTAATGTGGGAGTGCTGGGAATGGGTCCCACCCACCATCCTTGGGTCCACCTGCAGCTGGAGTATTTACACCTCTTTTATGGGTGCAGTACCCCTCTGTTATGCCTGCACATGCGGGGCGCCACACTTCCACCCCGGCACTCCCACACTTGAGCCTAGGCAAATGGTTGGAGTCCAGTCCCTTTGGGGGAGAGTTAGGGGAGGAGGGAGGTAAAAAAATGGGGAGTTCTAGTTTGACCCGGGGAGAAGAAGGAAAGGGAGCCCTGAGAGAGGAAAGGGATCTCTGAGAGAGGGGGCCTGAGAGAGGAAAAGGCAGCCCAGGAAAAGAGAGAGGGAACCAGGGACGTCGCTATGCATTAAGAATCGGGGCTGCAGCCCCGATTCTTATGCATAGAGCCCCGAATCTCGCCGGCTGTCAGGGCCAGGGCCGCACCATCCATGAGCCGACCTGCTAGCAAACATAGGGGCAGCATCCCGGGGGTGCCCGGTGGCACTTTCTGTCAAGTCCCGGCCGCTCTACAGCACAGCTTGGCAGAGGGCAGTAACAACATCACTGAGCTGTGCAGAGCGGCCGGCAGACACAAGCTAAGGGTAAGTGCACACTGGCCGGGTTTTCGGCGGTTTACCTGTGTAAACCGCCGTTTTGTTTACATTAGTTTTATGTTAATTTATGTTAATCCAAACCGGCGTTTGGATTAACATTAAAACTAATGTAAACAGCCCAAGGCAGTGCACACACCGGCGGTTACCCAGCGTCATCCGTTGCTAACCCGCAGATTTCCCAGCGGGTTAGCAAAGAATGATCATGTTCTAAAAAACGGCGGTTCTGCAGCGGCTGCAAGCAGAATCATGTGCTGCTTCCAGCCGCTGCAGATTCGACGCCGAGAACACGCTGTGCAGCCGCCGGCTCCCGCCCAGCTCCCGACGCACATGCCCGCCAGGAAGCCGGTGGACGGCGCCGGAGCTTCCTGGCGGGTTCCGCCAGCTGCCGCCGAGCAAACTGCCGGGTAAGTGTGAACTTACCCTAAGAGGAGACTGGAGCAGCTCACTGAGGACTGAGGAGAGAGAGGTGAGTATTTATGTTGTTTTTTTTTTTTCTACACTGATGGGAGACTATGGGAGTGCAGGGGAGATCATATGGCTGGTGCAGTGCATCAGAGACCAGAGCGGGAAGGGGCCCCGGAGCTAGGGAAAGTGAATGCTGAGACAAAGTCAGTGCTGACAGGAGGAGATGGAGGGACAATGTGCTGCAGATGAGTATGCTAATGCTGCTGCTGCTGCTGCTGCTGCTGGTTGTCTGTATAGTCACTCACTGTGCTGAGGGGGGAGGGAGAGGCACTCAGTGTGGCCCCCACTGCTCTCTGTGCTGCTGATCCATGGAGAGAGAGGGAGCAGGACATTAACCCTGTCATACCCTCGATAAGAGGGAGAGGGCTGTGCAGTGTGTCCCCTGCTCCAGTCATATCACTGCACACAGGGACATCTGTGCCTCATCTCCTATCAGCCAATCACAGATTTCACTTTATAAGCACATCTGTGATTGGCTGCCAGCAGATGATAGTGTCCCCTGTGCCCTGGAGCTGCAGATTGTAGGAGCTGGAGCAGGAGACATCTGTGGCCCCTCTGACACCATAGAAAGACTCAGCCTCTGGGGAAAACTGTGTAAGAATATTTTTATAAATAATTTCTCTAACACTTAATTTCTGTATGCGCATGTTGGCAGTAGTAGTTGACTTGCCCCGTGGGGGCTGTGGGGTACTCTGAGCCGGGCACCTCGATGTCTTCAAGTGTCTGGGGTGATGTCACAGTGGCGTGACCCGGTCTGTGGCCACCCGGATGGGCAGTCAATAAAAAGGGGGTTAAAAAATTAGGGAGTAGTTTGTCATGACGCCACCCGTGGTATGCAGCTGTAGTGGCCGCTACTGCAGGCCGGGACCTCTGGGGATGATGGAATGGCAGCTGGTATGGTGTCGCTCCCCACGGGTGGAGCAGATGCCCAGAGCATCCAGAGTAATGGAGTGTTAGGGTGCTGGGGAGCCAGCGGGGCTGATCGGGCTGCAGGGAAGGATCAGGACCAGTGGCGTAGCGTGGGGGAAGGGCGGCGGTCCGCGCCAGGCGGCACGTGTGTGGGGGCGGCAGCAGGGCTGTATTTAAACGGCAGGGGAGCGCAAGCGTTTTTTTGTTTTTTTTTCTTTACCTCCCTCCCCCAGACTCCATATGAAAAGTGGAGTCTTTGTGAGGGAGGGAGGGTGTTGCCGCCGGTAGTGCATTGCCGCCCGGCCGCGGCGCCCGTATGTACTGTGCCCCCTCCTGGCCCCCCAGCGCTGAGAGCGATGACGCTGACAGGAAGCTGCTGGGAGCCCTGCTGCTTCCTGTCCCGTGATGGCTCCAAGTGCTCGTGCGGTGGAGGCGGCTGCGGTGCTGGCGGCTCCTCCACCCAGCTGGCCCCCCATGGACCCGGAGAGGTGAGGGAAACTGTGCAGGGGATAGGGGACAGGGGAGCAGAGGAGAAGAGGACAGGTAGGCAGGAGGACAGGAACAGGGGGACAGAGGAGAAGAGGACAGGTGGGCAGAAGGACAGGAACAGGGGGACAGAGAAGAGGACAGGGGGCAGAAGGACAGGAACAGGGAGACAGAGGAGAAGACGAGCAGCTGGAGGGACAGAGGAGAGGAGGACGGGTGTGCAGCAGGACAGTGGAGAAGAGGACAGAGGAGCAGCAGGAGGGACAGAGGAGAAGAGGACAGGGGTGCAGGAAGGCAGAGGAGAGGAGGACGGGGTGTAGCAGGACAGGGGAGAGGAGGACAGTGGTGCAGGAGGACAGAGGAGCAGCAGGAGGGACAGAGGAGAGGAGGACGGGGGTGCAGGAAGGCAGAGGAGAGGAGGACGGGGTGCAGGGGGACAGAGGAGAGGAGGACAGGGTGCGCAGGAGGAGTGGGGCTGTGTGTGGTGATAATGGCAGCTGTACCAGGTGTCTCTGCCTACATGCGGCAGCCTCCACCTTCCTGTGTTGGCAGGGTGTGGCATGCTGGGAATTGTAGCTCTCCTACCTGTTCTGGCATTACTGTATGGTTTCTGGGTAGTGTGTTGGGTGCTGGGAGTTGTAGTTCTTCTGGGTGGGCTCAATGTTCTCCCGCCTCCTGTCTGTGGTTATTGTGCCTCTTCTGGGATGTCCTCGGCTCCGTGCTGTGCATAGACAGTGTATGTATATTGTCTGTGCATAGCACGGTGCTGGGGAGTTGGTGGTACACTCTCTATGCACAGCACAGAGTTGAGGACATGGTGGTACACTGTCTCCCACCGCCTTAAAATCGGTCTGTTTCTCATCCAGGAGAGTCGGATGAGTGACATCTGTTTTTTGGTCTGTTTGGCAACTGCTGTGCGAGTGTCCAACATTTTTCTCAGATCACATCCGTGTGCAATCTGTTCTTTCCTCAGCAGTTGTTCCTGTAAATGATTATACTGTAATATGTTACATTGTTCTCAGCTACAGAATGAGAATGTATCAGTGAAAAAGAACAGATGCCTCTCGGATGGTCCATGTGCTGTCAGTGTGCGGTCCGTGATTTTGTCGGACCCATAGATTTGCATTGGTGAGTCTCGGTGTGAATCGCAGACTGTCGCAGAATGTTGCAACTTTTTTCTCATCCTGAATCTGGATGAGAAAAAAGCGTCCAACACACGTCAGTGCTCTCAGAAATTGATTCCAATGCGAGAAATCACACATTGCACTCATCAGAGTTTCACGCCAGTGTGTCCGTACCCTAATACTAAAATCCATATAGTAATCCTACTGGTGTGGGGAGGATTTATGGCTCAGTTAGTACACTCCATACTTCTCGTTATTAACCAGTTAATGCTCTCTTGTCCACCGCACAGCAGTGTCAAAAGAGGAAGACAGCGACACAGGCAGCAACATGGCATCAGAGAGCCCCTGACCTCCAAATAGAATATCCTGAGATCCCGGTATTGTGACATAATATTAAGAATAACGTTTTTTTGCACTTATATTACACTATGAACTCCACAGTACAGCGGTGAAAATTGCTCCGACCCCGGGCCCTCCTTGAGTCCTGCTTGTTGCCATACACTGGGGTTGTGCAGAGGTGGTGGTGCACAGTGACAACCCCAATAGGCGAGTGGCTATTTGGCCCAATACTTACCCCCCAATTGCACCCCTTCTCTTTGTGTTTTAGTATAGTAGTTATATTCTTGTATATAGGGGCAGACAGTGTATACTATGTATACTTCCGGATTATCAACATCCAAAGGGGCGGCAAATTTTTCGGCTCCTGCTGCTTGCGCGGTGTTTCAGCCTACCGCTCCTCAAGTAGGAAAAGAACAGTCTCACACAATTCTGAGTTCCTAACCCGGTTTAATTCAGTTTTCTCTGCATGTACTACAGGTCACAGTTCAAGTACATTGGCGGTGCGGGTAGTCTGCTCTCCTCCTTCCTGCACACGCCTCTGCGCACAGAGCCCCAATCCAGCAGTCACAGGCCTTGTCAGGCTACCGGCGGTTTCCCCTGACCCTAATACAGCTGCCTACTCGGCGGATGTGCTGGGAGTTGGCCACAGTTCCTCTGGACCTCGTGGCCACCGGTTCTGTGGTTGGAGCTTGGAGTCTACTTCCTACCTTTCAGGGTCGGGTCCCTGGTGCTCGCCCTGACCCTCCACTTCACTGCAGACTCGGGCGCACAGGCTCCTTCCGTCTCTCCACAGTGTTGTCCCCGTACAAGCCTCATCTTTGCTCAAGTCCTCCGGGTCCTTTCTCTCTGTCCTCCATTATAGAACATGTTCTTTAATGGCGTTTTTTGACAGCGAAATTCATGCACTTTAAAATCACGGTATTAACGCCAGAAAAGCGCTCATGTGAAAGAAGCCTTAGGATTACTTGGATGTTGGCCTAATACTGTTATATTTTGTGTATTTATTGAGTGCATGTTGGCAATCTCTATAATGTTTTAAAGCATTAAAACTGTTAATATTATATATGTAGAGTGTCACTGGTTATTAAAGTACATTTTACTTGGGTTTTATTTAAATTTATTCCGAAAAATGCAGCTCAGTGGGCCCGAGCCCCGGATGTTTTTTGACCCTAGCAACACCCCTGGAGGGAACCCCCATACTGGAGCGCCCATACTTCGGGGAGAACCCTGGTCCACCACGAGGAGCCGGCTCCGAGGAAGCGGTGCAAGAAGTCTAGCCCTGAGCCGCCAATACCGGCCGTCGCGGGTCAGTCTACTGGCCCCGACACCCTGTACATACAGCACCGCCACACCAGGATTGTCCACCTAAAGGTCGAGGACCCCCTTCTTAAGAGCTGGGAAGTCAGGAACTCATCAGCACCCCCAACGGGCCTGGTAGTAAGAGGGTAGTGCAAGGACAGGAATAAGCAGCAGGACCTGGGATAGTCAAGAGAAGGCATACCACAAGAGACTCCGAGAGGCCTTGCAACCCACTGTGACTACCCGGCCAGCTACCTCATGTAAAAGACTTTTTTCTACTGTGAACTGTGTTGTCATCAGAATTGTTCCAGTAAAGTACTCGGGTAGAGTGACAGATTCTCCGTGTGTTTGTCCTTTTACTGCATTGATGACAATCTACCTTCACAGACTGTATCTACATCAACAGTGCACCCCTGCCCCGGAGGCCCAGCTCCACCTGCAGGTAGCTGTTCCATCAAAGCTGCAGTACCATCGCCCTCTGGAGGTCTGAAGCGGGTGGTGTCACGACAAACTATTCCCATTTCATTTTCCCCTTTTTTAAAGCTGACCACCAGGACCACGGGTCTGGACCGGCCACCAGTGACATCCCACCCGCAGCTGAGGGCCCAGATACCTGAGTCCACATACCAGCAATATAGGAAAAGACTGGCGACACCTGTGTGTAAGGCCTGTTTCACACATCTGTGCAAAACACGCGTGTCTGAGAGAGGCCTTATTTTGGGGGCCGTGTGCCATGGATTGTGTGACATACATGTGCTGTCTATGTGATATCCATGTGACATCCAGAAAGCACACAGATGTGGCGCCCCAACAGGTAGGCCGCCACCAGAGGTACTGCACTCGTCCATTAGAGGGAGAGTTGTGCCTCTGGTCTCCAGGTATTGGAATAGTGCAGTTGAGCTTCACACACACATGCAACATTTAGGACCCAGCACGGTGGGTGTACCCAGAGGGAGGATCCAAGTGTAGCTGGGAGAGAAAACGTAGAGTTAAAAAATTTACAGAAGAGTAGAGAACATCGAAGAGGAAGGAGTGAAGCGGAAGTTGGGAGTGTAGGAGCGGTGTGGTGCCGACTCCTGTGGGCTGGAGCACAACCACACTCGCCCCGGGAGGGAAAGACGGACAGGTGTAGAGGAGGAAAGGAGCCCTTGGGGTACGAAACTGTCACAGCCCGGAGCAGGGGGTACTCAGAACTGGGCCCTCTCTTCAGTCTGCAGGGGAACGCCACAGTGACGTGACCTGGCTCCATTTGCCCAAGTGCGGCAATAAAAGGGGAATGAAAAATAAGGGAAAAATTAAGTTTATAAAAGTAGTTAGTGACGCCACCGTAGTGTGTGGCTATATGAGGCCACCGCTGCAATCGGGACCACAGGGGTGATGGTGGGTGCAGCCAGATGGTGAGCTCTCTACGGGTATGGCTGATCCCCAGGGCATCCAAAGGTGTAGTGTAGTATAATTGTGTAAAGTTTCCTGTACCTTCAGGCAGCATTCACAGTCTCTGCGCAGTTGCAGCGTCTCTTCTATCCTGCAGATAAACAACCCACACACTGTACTGGGCTTTACCGGGCTTTTACTCTTACTTCTCACTTAACAGTTCACAACAGCTTCACAGCTCTTTCACAGAAGTTACAACAGACATGGGCTCACACAGCAGCTCTGTACAGTTCTTTACAGGCTTAGGTTCTCACTGTGACTAGCCGCGGACTCGGGTATCTGAGCCCTCTGCTGCGGTAGGGATGTCACTGGTGGCCTGCCCAGACCCATTGGCCCTGGTGGTCAACTAACATGGGATAATTGGAATGGGAATAAAAGTTTATAAGTTTATAGTGACGCCACCTGTGGTATCTGGTGACTGCACCAGCGCTGCGTAGGGCCTCCAGGGATGATGAATGAGCAGCTAGGTGTTGAAGCTCCGCACAGGCAGAGCTGGATCCCTGGGGTGTTTGGTTATAAAGATGAGGGATGGAGCAGGGACTTGGCCTGGCTGTTGGATAATGGGACAGTCTCTGTGGATAGCAGGGGCGCGGGTAAGGAACTGATAAACACACCACAGGTTATTCTTTGCCTTTTACTGGTGTAGTTGCAGGTAAACGTCCAGAGCACTGCCGGGTGTTCAGGATGCACTTCTGGGTCTCCACAGCGAGTGGCTATAAGGCCTCCTTGTCTCTTTCCCCGTATGTGTGAAGCCCCTGCCCCGTGTGAAACTTGGCTGGCCTCCTCTGCTCTCTCTGATCACCTGTGCTGCCTGCGGGACACCCTCGATGGACTACCACTGTTCCTCTCTCCGCGGTGCCTGGCGCCCTGGTGAGTGACTGCGCAGATGCCCGGGAGACTGAAGTCTCCACGGTGGACCGGTATTCTCTACTGGCCAGTTGCTCTCCAGTAGACTCAGACTCCAGTGTCCGGTGTGCTGTTTGGGTGAACCTAACACTGGCTCCTCGGTTCCCACTTTGTTCTTTCTGTTCTCCTCGACGTCCGACCCCACTCTTGGGCCTTGCAGGACTACTCGAAGGCTGATAAGGGTAACTGGCTCGGGTCTAACGTGGCACCGACTACCAATACGTCTTCACAGCTCTTGTAGGGTCTGCACACTCCAACTAACTCCGCCCCCAGCACCAGTATTTTTAGGGGATCATGCCTAAAGACGGCAAGTTGAGCTCACCCTACTGGGCCATGTGGAAGGTGTTGTTTGTGCTTGTATACCCACTGTGGAAACCCATCCGTGCTGTAGGTGAATCTGTGGTTATGAGTCGGTCAACAGGGTTGGGGGTACTCGGATACCGGGACAGGTGATTGCTTCAGTGGGGGGATCGCGGCTGGTCGGTTCCCGGTTTGGTGCCCTGGACCCTCAATGGCGGGGTGGGGGTGATGATGATGGGGAATGGTAATGTGACGCCACCTGTGGTACCTGGTAATAAGGTTACCAGCGCTGCGGCCGGCCGCTGAGGTGATGTAGATGCAGCTTTGTAGTACAGCTCACCACAGGTAGAGCTTTACCTCAGGGCAGCGGGGTGGATGAGGGGAGTAGTAGTCCTCTCCTCGATGATACAGTAGAAGCCCTCCGGGCAGTGGATTGTAGGAGACCAAACACCAGATCAGCTCAATCAGGTCTTTACTTGTGTGGAGCCCACTGGGACGGGGTACTCGGTGCCGGACCGGGTTACTGCTGGGGATATCACGGTGGTCTTGGTCCGAACCGTGTATTGGGTTCTCACAAGTAAAAGGGGTATTTACAGGGATAGTTTGTCGTGACGCTACCCACGGGTTGTGGTCAGTAATGGGACCACCGCTGCAGCGCAGCTCTGCCAGGAGGATGAAGGGATGGATGGGCTGCATCTGGATGGATGAGCCCGCCGCGGGTCGGGCTGCTCCTGGCAGGGTAAAAGGTATGTAATGCACAGTTCTGTATACCTGGAATCAGACACGGAAACAGAAGCAGCGTTCACCGGGTTTGCTTTCAAGTTCTTCAATTCAAACAGCTCACAACAGTTCACAGTACAGTTCAGTTCACAACTCAGTTAACTCCGGACACTTGAACCCTCTGCAGCCACGCTGTCGCTCTGAGACCCCTCACTCCTTCTATATGTCCTTTCAGGCTTGTTCTCTCTCTCTCTGTTCTCCCTGCGGATTGTATGGTGGCAGCTTGGCCCCTTGTGTGAAGCTTCCCCTTATGTGTGTGGGCGGTAAGCCGGGTCCTCTCGGTTGCTGCTGAGTCTCCAATCCTTGTAGTAGGAACACAGACCTAGAATCAGTGTTTCCTGCCGGTTTGTCTGGGGAGCCGGTGTATGACTTCAGTCCAACTCAGAGCAGACACTCTGGTATGTGCCTAGCCTGCAACAACCCTGTTCCCAAGGTGTTACCAGGCTCCTTTTAACCCGTGTGACTTCCAGTTACTTCAAGGGAATCTATCCCGCCTGTAGTTGGTCGGTGTTGCCGTGTTCCTCAGACCCGGTGATGCCGGTCCGGTCTCTGTCCTCGCACTCCCTTGGCATGCCGGCTATGGATGAGCTTTCTTTCCATGGATCTGTGTCTCTGTGAATTCTGCGTCTCCAGGGAGCCCAATCCCACCGGGATGTGTCACTTTCTGTCTCTGGTCTTGTCTTTACAGCTCGGCTCACTCTGGCCTACTAACTCCTTCCTCCTCTTTTCCTCTATTTGTACTATCTGTCACCTGACCTTCCTTCCTTCCCACCCACTTTCCTCTAAACCCCACCACCCCTTGCCCGCCTAGAGTCCCGGGCTCCGGGTTGGGTGCTGTGCTCTTGTGGGTGTGTGTGCTGTGAGGGTGTTTGGTGCACAAACTGCCTATCTATCTACCTGGCTGCAGTTCCCTATGTGGCGTCCCTTGTCGCAGGGGCGCCACACTTGCACCAGGTGGGAAATGGTACACGATACAGTCTAGTTGAACGGGTTGGTAGCCGCAGATCTTGGAGGACTTTCCAGAGTCTGGCAGTGGTACCTTTTATATGGCATTCCTGGTCCTGTCCCTCTGTCTTTGCCTTCCCCTCTTGAGCCAAGTCTCTAGTCCTCGGGGTCTGTTACCTAAAGTCTCTTACATGTCGGTGTCGTGGACCCAGCTGCGGGACCGATATTGGGCTTTTTTAGGGGTGCTGTGGCTCCCTTGTGTTGGGCCCTCAGCTTGTTGGTCTGCAGTTAGGGTTAAACCTTTTACTAGCTGCCTCGGCTCCGGTATGCCGGTGGTGACCTGGGTCTCCAGCTGGCTCCAACCATTCCTGGAATAACACCCTTCAGAGTCTGGGTCACCCCTCTCCTAAGAGGTGCCCTCCTGTTACAGCCGCAGGGTCCCCTGCGTCTGCCTTTGCTGCTCTCCTCACACCGTCTGCCTTACACTATAGTCACTCCCTGTCTCCCGCTCTCTAGGCTCCACCCCTGGGACCTACTAAATATCAGTCCCCTGTATTAAAGTGGCCTACTGTATGGATGCAGGGTGCAGACTCTGTAGGGTCCTCCATATCCACGGCTACGGAGGCACTACACCTTCTGTTTGGGGTACAGTACCTCCTTGTGGCGCCTTGCCATAGGGTGCCACAGTTACCTGTGTCAGCAGGGTGCTGCAACTGCAGCCAGGATGGTTCATTTGCATCACTCCACCCTCAGTGTACCTCTCGGGCCCTTTCGTTCTCCTCTCCGCGTGTGGTTACGGTCCAGCCGTCACAGGCTCTATAGTGATTTGTCCCTCTCTTTGGGTCACAAGCCCTAGTACGATGGCTTTTTCCTTCACCGCACCGGTTGTTAGGTTCCGGGACATAGAGTTCCCATACCCTGCCGGGGTTTCGCGATTGGGGCTTAAAGCTACCCGGCCACATCTACAGAGCCGGCACTCTAGTTCTTTGGCCTAGCCACCAGTGTCTCGGGTCAGTCGGGCACACCTGGCTTCTTCTGTCCTTCCTTGGTTTCAGCCTGGTTCCCGGACGGTCATCAGTGGTGCAGGCTGCCTGGCCCCTCTATTCTCAATTTGGTCTCAGTCACTGATTAGCTAATGATTGTTTCTACTTGGGGAAACTTCTTAGCTTGATTGTAGTGTTCATAATCCAAAAATCAGCTTGGTGGTCAGCCAAAGTATAAGCTTACACCTTCATCTTGTTGGTGCAGCTTGCAAACCACAAACACACTAGAGTTGCTGGTGCTGCCAGGCAACTGCCCCGGGCCATTGAAGTAGGAGCAGTAGCGGTCTCTGTTGGTCCTGGTATCCTGCTGACCACGGACTGGGCCCAACGGCTGGAGTGGCGCTAGGCCAGGGTCGTTTGCACACCAGGCATTAGTTCCCCAGTTATGGAGTCCACTAAATCTACAAAACATGCTGGCGTGTATGATGCAGTATCCCTACGACGCAGAATGTTTTGCAGCACACAACACACCATCACTACCATTTGTATAGATTCGAGTTTCATATTTAAAGCAGTATGAAACAAGCGGAATCTATTGTCCATTATCCTGAACACATTTTCAACCACACGACATGCCCAGGATAGCCGGTAATTGAAAAGGCACTGCTCAGGGGTTAGAGTCCTCTGGGGATATAGCGTAAGGCGGTTGGCGTGAAGTGGGAAGGGTTCATCCCCCACAAATGCAAAGTTGAGATGTTCAGTGGTGTCATCATTTGGGGGCAAGTTTAGTACACCGTTCCTAAGGTCTTGACCAAGGGAGCTGGTGTGAAAACACACCCCCATCAGACACACGCCCATTCATTCCACATCTACGTAGAGGAACTCATAGTTGGCATTGACGAGGGCTAGGAGGACCACACTGAAGTACCCTTTATAGTTAAAATAAAAGGAACCACTGTTGGGGGGTTGTGTGATCCTCACATGCTTGCCATCCAAGGCCCCCCGCAGTTTGGCAATGGCCACCTCTCCTGGAAGCCAGTGGCAACTTGCAACCATTCCACGGGGTTAGATGGGAACTGCATATCAGCTGGCAGCAGACACCTCACAATGGCCTCACACGTCTCGGGGATTAGGTGGCTCAGCAGTGGCGCGAGACAGCTGCAGAATACTGCAGGTCAGTCATCAAGTGGCCTGTTGCCAGGAATCGCAGAGTCACAGCCAACAGCTCCTCTGGTGCCACAGCTAGACGCATCACAGTGTCCTCACGGGTAATATGTGGCCAAACCAAATCCAAAAGGTACTTGAAGGAGTCCTTTGACATCCGGAGAAAGTCCCTGAAATCATGCGGATTCCTGTCCTCCAGCTGAGGGACAAGGCACATGTGACTCAGGTTGGTCCTTTGCAGGAACCAATCCCAAGACCACATACGCCGCCGTCTACGCCTCCGCATATTTTCGGATTTCTCATCCATCAGCAAAGCCTCCTCCACCAAGGCCGCAGCCACCACTGCCATGTGTTAGTATTCCATGGTGTGGGTCTTTTTCTGTGAATTATCTGTTGGGGAAAATAAAAACATTATACATGTGTGCTTTATACATAAAATAAGCCAGTTTAAATTTTCTGGTTAATACACCGTGATATAGGTAAGCTGTTACCGTCAGTGCTTTTTTTGTAAAAGAATATTTCCCAGTACTGAGGCGAGGAGTGGGGGGGGAAGTGCTGTGGGCGGCATGCAGTGGACAGCAGTCCCAATATAGCTCCGCCCCCCCTCTACATATTTTCCGGTACGCCGCACCACCACGTACCCCCACAAAAAAAGCACTGGTTACCGTAAGTTGAAGCAGCCACAAATTAGGGAGCCTGGATCACTGAAGGCAGTACAGTGCTGCACACAATATATCAGCTATATTACATATTGTAAAGGCATGGCCAGCCATATTTGCAGCTAGATAACAAATGAGCTGCTGAATGTTTGTCGGTGCACCATATGGTACACTTGGATGACTATGTGAAATGTGACCCAAAAACAAGACAATAGCATGTCTGCAATAACTTTGGATTCAAGAACCATTAACATTGCACATTTGAAGAGGGTAATATTACAGTTGTGGCCAAACGTTTTGACACCCTGCAATTCTGTCAGATAATACTCAGTTTCTTCCTGAAAATGATTGAAATCACAAAATCTTTGGTATTATTAACTTCATTTAATTTGTCTTAAATTAAAAAAACACAAAAAAGAATGAAGCAAAAAGCAAAACATTGATCATTTCACACAAAACTCCAAAAATGGGCCAGACAAAAGTATTGGCACCCCAGCCTAATACTTGGTTGCACAACCTTTAGCCAAAATAACTGCGATCAACCGCTTCCGGTAAACATCAATGAGATTCTTACAATGCTCTGCTGGAATTTTAGACCATTCTTCTTTGGCAAACTGCTCCAGGTCCTTGATATTTGAAGGGTGCCTTCTCCAAACTGCCATTTTTAGATCTCTCCACAGATGTTCTATGGGATTCAGGTCTGGACTCATTGCTGGCCACCTTAGAAGTCTCCAGTGCTTTCTCTCAAACCATTTTCTAGTGCTTTTTGAAGTGTGTTTTAGGTCATTGTCCTGCTGGAAGACCCATGACCTCTGAGGGAGACCCAGCTTTCTCACACTGGGCCCTACATTATGCTGCAAAACATGTTGGTAGTCTTCAGACTTCATAATGCCATGCACACTAAAATGTTTTAGGCATTCTTAGGTAAGTTTTGGCAAACTCCAGCCTGGCTTTTATATGTCTCGGGGTAAGAAGTGGGGTCTTCCTGGGTATCCTACCATACAGTCCCTTTTCATTCAGACGCTGACGGATAGTACGGGTTGACAGTGTTGTACCCTCGGACTGCAGGGCAGCTTGAACTTGTTTGGATGTTAGTCAAGGTTCTTTATCCACCATCTGCACAATCTTGCGTTGAAATCTCTCGTCAATTTTTCTTTTACGTCCACATCTAGGGAGGTTAGCCACAGTGCCATGGGCTTTAAACTTCTTGATAACACTGCGCACGGTAGACACAGAAACATTCAGGTCTTTGGAGATGGACTTGTAGCCTTGAGATTGCTCATGCTTCCTCCAAATTTGGTTTCTCAAGTCCTCAGACAGTTCTTTGGTCTTCTTTCTTTTCTCCATGCTCAATGTGGTACACACAAGGACACAGAACAGAGGTTGAGTCAACTTTAATCCATGTCAACTGGCTGCAAGTGTGATTTAGTTATTGCCAACACCTGTTAGGTGCCACAGGTAAGTTACAGGTGCTGTTAATTACACAAATTAGAGAAGAGTCACATGATTTTTCTAACAGTGCTAATACTTTTGTCCACCCCCTTTTTTATGTTTGGTGTGGAATTATATCCAATTTGGCTTTAGGACAATTCTTTTTGTGTTTTTTCATTTAAGACAAATTAAATGAAGATAATAATACCAAAGAATTTGTGATTGCAATCATTTTCAGGAAGAAACTGAGTATTATCTGACAGAATTGCAGGGGTGTCAATACTTTTGGCCACAACTGTATATCAGATACATGTGTGTGAACATATACATGTTTTTTATGCAGCTTCAACAATGCAGTATTGTCAATATTGACTAGTCATATTTTTGTAGCTGCAAAAGCTTGCTAGTATATTTTGAATACATTTTATATGGGCAATCTTCACAGATCTTTTAACACTGATGTGCAAAATCGTAGCTGAAGTAGTTAAAATGGCTGGCCACTGATTATTGTGCATCCTGGCTTCACCATGCATTCACACACTTGATAACATGGGCCATTACACAATCCCATTATTCTTTACAGTACACAAATGAGCAAGTAGGGTCTACTTTGGGGAGAACACATGAGCGTCCCTCAAAAGAAATTTCGAAATGCTGGAGCGACTCAGCCATACCAAATATGATGTGGGCACATCAATACTTACACAATGGCTACGGCCAGCAAACACCACACAACTCTAGCGTTATCCCTTTATAGTGACGTTGTGACACTACTTGCTTCGTTGTCCAGCCACACACACTGCAGGTCTTGTGACTATACTGTGGTACAATTACCCAGGATGTGCACCTGTGGGGAGAATGTCGTAGAGTACCTCAAAGTATTTTGGCAAACGTCATTACAGACCATGGGATACAATAGAAGACGAGTGAACGACAAAACTTACTGAGTAGATATGGCCAGCAAAGCAGACACTAGTGTTGCGGCACCACTTTACATGTGCTAGTGTGACACTTAGGTCCCCAAAAGACGTTAGCATGACACTGTCCGAATAGTTCTGAAGGTCCTGCAGAGGGTGATAACCCAGTATAAGAAGGTAAAATTATTTAATAAAACGCACACCAGACGCCGCCATTACAGAGCACAGGTGTGCACCTCCATACCTAATCAATGTCTCAAGGGACGAAGCATGTCTCAGCTGTGGTGTTAAAGCTGTCTGAAGTAGCAAGCAGGCACTAAATTCGGCGTTGCTAAATCCTCTTTGAGTTCCCGCGTTGGCGTTGAGACGCCCCAGTACTGTGATTGGCTGAGTGTCCTTGCGTTTTCATTGGTGGGCCACACTTTAAAAGGTTAATGGCGCAAATGCAGCTATGTGCAATTTTTTCGAGTCTGGATGCAACCACATTGTAGCCTGACTCCTCCTCTACTGCTGGACTGACGGTAGGTATTTTGGCCTCTTCCTGGATTTTATTTTTTTAGCAATGCTTTTTTCAGCGTCGTAAATGCCAACCTATTGTCGTCTCTGAATGTCGCAGGTGCAGCCATTTTCAAGTTCTGAATCTCTATTGCTCAACTTTTTAGCGAACTTACCAGCGTCTCCTCATCTACTGCAGGACTGACGGTAGGTATTTTGGCCTTTTCATGGGTATTTGCTTTTTTATCAATGTTTTTTTCTGCGTCATAAATGCCAGCCTACTGTCATCTCTGCATGTCGCAGGTGCAGCCATTTTCAAGTTCTGAATCTCTATTGCATAACTTTGTTGAGAGCTTACCAGCGTCTCCTCCTCTACTGCAGGGCTGATGGTAGATATTTTGGACTCTTCCTGGGTTGTATCTGTTTTTAGTATGTTATTTGTACCTCACAAATTCCAAGGTTACGTCTTATCTGACACGATGTGTGCTGAATGTTCTAAATGTAGGAAGCTAATGTCAGAATAGCCATATGAAGCCCCTGAATGTTGGGTACTTTGCCATGTCAAAAGCGACATTTAACATCACCTTTTTTGGGATAGTAATAACATTTTGGACTATACATTACTAGATTTGTTAGCACAACATAGTACTGTAAACATAAAGAAGAGCTCAATATCGGATAGTAAAGGATAATATGAAGCATACACCTTAGATCATAGATTATTTTTGAAATATGTATAAATGTTTATAGGAACACTAGATGGTGACCCGATTCTAACGCATCGGGTATTCTAGAATATGTATGTAGTTTATTTATGAAGATTTAAGAATAATGCAATGAATACACAATATCTATCTATCATCTATCTATGTGTCTATTGTCTGTGTATGTTATATTTATTTATCATCTCTATATGCATGTTTATGAGTAAAGTTCGTGACACTGACAGCCTTATAGACAGGAGTGAAGTTCATCACACTGACTGACAGCCTTGTAGACAGGAGTGAACTGCGTCACACTGACTGACAGCCTTGTAGACAGGAGTGAAATTCGTGACACTGATAGCCTTGTAGACAGGAGTGAAGTTCTTGACACTGACTGACAGTCTTGTAGACAGGAGTGAACTGCGTCACACTGACTGACAGCCTTGTAGACAGAAGTGAAGTTTGTGACACTGACTAACAGCCTTGAAGACAGGAGTGAAGTTCGTCACACTGACTGACAGCCTTGTAGATAGGAGTGAAGTGCGTTACAGTGACTGACAGCCTTGTAGACAGGATTCAACTGCGTCACACTGATTGACAGCCTTATAGACAGGAGTGAAGTTCGTCACACTGACCGACAGCCTTGTAGACAGGAGTGAAGTGCGTCACAGTGACTGACAGCCTTGTAGACAGGAGAGAAGTTCGTCACACTGACTGACAGCCTTATAGACAAGAGTGAAGTTCGTCACACTGACTGACAGCCTTGTAGATAGGAGTGAAGTGCGTCACACTATGACTGACAGCCTTGTAGACAAGAGTGACGTTCGTCACACTGACTGACAGCCTTGTAGACAGGAGTGAACTACGTCACACTGACTGACAACCTTGTAGACAGGAGTGAACTGCATCACACTGACCGACAGCCTTGTAGACAGGAGTGAAGTGCGTCACAGTGACTGACAGCCTTGTAGACAGGAGAGAAGTTTTGTCACACTGACTGACAGCCTTGTACACAGGAGTGAAGTGCATCACACTGACTGACAGCTTTGTATAAAGGAGTGAAGTTCGTCACACTGACTGACAGCTTTGTAGACAGGAATGAAGTGCGTCACACTGACCGACAGCCTTATAAACAGGAGTGAACTGCGTCACACTATGACTGGCAGTTCAATTCACAGCCGTGGTGACTATTGAGAGTCGCGCATTCACACCATGCGCTACGCCGCGCTACTTCTCTGATTGGTGGCCGCGGCTGCAGCGACCAATCAGTGTAGCGGCGCGGTTCACATGAAATATGAATCCTGCACCACTGATTGGTCGCTAATGAGAGCGTCCGTGGCAACCAATGAGAGACATGGCACGCGGCTTGGCACGCGGTTTGAATGCCGCGCGCCAAGCCGCACTACTTCTCTGGTCGCCGCGGCTGCAGCAACCAATCAGCAAAGTGGCGCGCCTTGGCGGGAAATATGAATCCTGCGCTGCTGATTTGTCACTGCTGAGAGCGGCTGCGGCGACCAATCAGAGACGTAGCGCAGCTTGGCGGGGGATTTGAAACCCGCTCGAGGTACTACCGCTGCGAGAAGCTGGAAGATGACCGGCTGACGCTGGTCATCTCCCGGCTGGCTCGCCGCGGACCTCTGTACGGCAGTACATGAGCCGCGGCGCAAATTTAGAACGGCACTCTACTTCTCTGATTGGTCGCCGCGTCATAGCGGCGACCAATCAGCAGCGCGGGATTCAGATATTCCCACCAAGCTGTGCCGCTTCGCTAATTGGTCGACGTGGCCGCGGCGACCATTAAAGAGAAGTAGTGCAGCTTGGTGGGGCATTTGAATCCCACTCGCGGTACTACCGCTGCAAGCCGCCGGGAGATGACCCGCTGTCGCCGGTCATCTCCCAGCTGGCTCGCCGCGGACCTCTATACATGAGCCGCAGCCCGAACTTTGATCGCGCGCGGCTCATCTGGATACGCTGCGCTCATTGGCTGCCACGTCTGCCAGTGACCAATTTAGTCGAGAGACAGACATGATTAGGCAATTATATAGTTGATGTATGTGTCAGATATTTTTTTTAAAGGACACATGGGTGAGATGTGTGGAGACAATTGGCCCTTGTAGGCAAAGTTTTTGGTCCACACATGTCGAGTACATTTTGAAATACCAGTGGAATGCAAATCAACATTACAGCAGTGCAGGTGCAAGACCATACAAGCATGTATGTGTGGTTATTACATACTTTTTGTTCATGTTTCAGATGGCTGAGAATCATGATTTTCTCCCGGCATTCATAGCCATGTACGAGGAGCAAGAGTGCTTGTGGCGCACCACCTCACCTGACTATAAGAACCGTCAGGTGAAGGGAGTGGCATATGAGCGGCTCATCACCCTCTGTCAGGAGCACCTCCCTGGTGAGAGCGTAGATCTAAAATATGTGCAATTGAAAATTAAAAACCTGTGCACAGTGTTCACCAGGGAACACAAGAAGGTGGTTGAGGGAAGCCGCTCCAGGATGGGAACGGAGGAGGTCCGTAGGCCGTCATTGTGGTACTATGACCTCCTCCGTTTCACCCTGGACCAAGGCATCCCTCCAAGAACACTGAGCAGCAGGGAGTTAGCAGAAATTTCAGACGCCACTCCCCAAGCCACGGATCCGCCACAAGAGGTACGTGTTAGTTCACTGTTGTTTACTTCTATTCTTCAAAGGTGCTTGATTTCATTGATGGTGTTTCCCAAACTGGGTACCTATCTTCCTGTACTCCTTTACACTTGAGTCTGCTTTCACCTTTACTTTTTCTTTCATCTGTGGCGGTGCGTTGTGAAACGGAGAGCCACCGATCTAATTTTGCACACGTTATGGTATGTGGATGGATCAGATTGGATTTGCCTTTAGTGTGTTCAGATTGTAGTGGCTTAGAAATTGATATGATTAGTTGTTGTAGCCAAAATCTGACACTGCCAAGATTTTGGCCACAGCGGATCAAAGTGTTAACAAATTGTATCCCACATGTTTCGTGGCCCCTAACATGGGTGCGTAAGGAGAATGGGTATGAGAAAGCTTCGGATAGTTTCTCTGACTACATTATAGTGTTTGTAGCATGGTTAGGACACTACAACTGGTCCTAAACATCAAATTTATAGATATACATTGTGTTATTGTCATTTTCGGACAATGAAGTGATAATTTTTTTTCAACAAAAAACCACAGCAGTACACCAATCCACCGATGTGCACCATCTCCGGATGAACATGACCTGGGGTCATGTAACAGTCACATGACCGATTACCGCAGTAAGTGGTAATGTGAGCAATGACGCTGAGCGGCTAGCCGAGCCCAGCAAGGTCCTTTCTTCATCCGCAAATACATGGCAGTGGTGCTGGATGGATGAACAGGGGAGGTTTATTCAGAAACAATGTTTTACAATGAATTGGACTTAAATTACAGTTCAGCAATGTACCGTATATACTCGTGTATAAGCCGACCCGTGCATAAGCCGACCCCCCTACTTTTGCCCCAAAACCTGGGAAAACCTATTGACTCGTGTATAAGCCGAGGGTGGACCCCAGCACAGGTATACAGCCTTCAGCAGTGTGGTATACAGCAGCCCCAGAGGTATATACAGCAGCCCCAGTGGTAGTATACAGCAGCAGCCCCAGTGGTATATACAGCAGCAGCCCCAGTAGTTAGTATACAGCAGCCCCAGAGGTATATACAGCAGCCCCAGTGGTAGTATACAGCAGCAGCGCCAGTGGTATATACAGCAGCAGCCCAGTAGTTAGTATACAGCAGCCCCACAGGTATATACTGCAGCCCCAGTGGTAGTATACAGCAGCCCCAGAGGTAGTATACAGCAGCCCCAGAGTTCTATACAGCCCCAGTGGTAGTATACAGCAGCCCCAGACGTATATACAGCCCCAGTGGTAGTATACAGCAGCCCCACAGGTATATACAGCCCCAGTGGTAGTATCTAGCAGCCCCACAGGTATATACAGCCCCAGTGGTAGTATCTAGCAGCCCCACAGGTATATACAGCCCCAGTGGTAGTATCTAGCAGCCCCACAGGTATATACAGCCCCAGTGGTAGTATACAGCAGCCCCACAGGTATATACAGCCCCAGTGGTAGTATACAGCAGCCCCACAGGTATATACAGCCCCAGTGGTAGTATACAGCAGCCCCACAGGTATATACAGGCCCCCCCCATCAGTATACAGCAGCCCCAGTGGTAGTATACAGATGCCCCAGAGGTCCCCCCATCTATATACAGGCCCCCCGCCGCAATCCTGTAAGGGAAGAGATTAGTATATTTATCCCTCCGCTGCCGCTGTCCCGCCGCCATCACGATCCTCCATCTTCTTTCAGCGTCTTCCGTCTTCTGCCGGCTTCCTCCTCGGTCGCGCAGGCAATGACGTCATTGCCTGCAACCATCGGAGGAAGCCGGAAGAAGACGGAAGACGCTGGAAGAAGACGGAGGATCGTGATGGCGGCGGGACAGCGGCAGCGGAGGGATAAGTATACTAATCTCTTCCTTTACAGGATTGCGGCGGGGGGGGCCTGTATATAGATGGGGGCACTGTATACTGTATACATTGTATACAGTATACAGTGACTCGCGTATAAGCCGAGGGGGAAACTTTTCAGCCCAATTTTTGGGCTGAAAAACTCGGCTTATACGCGAGTATATATGGTATATAGCCATTACGGCAGTGAATTTTCAACGCCCAGCTCATTATGTGTCTTCATCTGTGGAAATCATGGACACGGACACAGAAAGATGTTACTCCCGTGGTGTCCCTTCCTGTCCCTGGTGTCCATGAAAAAATATGATCCCACGGACATCACCAAACCTAATGGCAAACCAGCCTTACACACTGTCTTGAGGTGTACACTGAAATACTGTTGTATTTTTAGCGAATACTCGCTCAGTAACGAGTCCAATGCAAGTCAATGGCAATCTTAGTTTTGTCAGAGTTTACTTTATCTCACTCGCTAGACTCGCTAGACTCGCTCTATCACATCGCTATATAGCTTGAATCTCCCAAACAGCAGCGAGTCTGAGCGAGTCTACGAGTCCGAATCCTAGCGAGTCTGCGATTCCGAGTCCTGTATTCTCTATTCGGGACTCGCGAATCCAGAATCTTTTATGTTACTAGTCAGCATTGCGTGTTAGGTCAGAAAACTTGTGAAGACAGCCAATCATAGTCAGTAATGCCATAGCAGCTTTGGTTGTGTCAGGACTATGATTGGCTGCTGTCCATCGTGATGCCTATGTCATCTATGACAGGCAAGGCAGTATATAAGGCTTGCCCCGCCACTTTGGGCACATTCCTGAGAAGAGCTGACTAGTGCAGGGAGACTTGGAGCAGATCTAGGGACAGTTAGGCAGTGTAGGAGTCACATATAACCCAAAAGTTCTTTTCAGAACTAACAGGACGGAGTGTAGGAGTCAAGATTCCTCACACATAACCCAAAAGTTCTTTTCAGAACTACCAGGACGGAGGATTGCTGTACAGGACTGTAAGGAAGGGGAGATAGGAGCAGTCTCACAGTGAATCCAGCACCATCCTCAGAGCTTAGTTCACCCAGCTTTCCGCAGAGCTGTAATCCTAAGCTTTTTCTTATTTTTGGCACTAGTCTACCAAATAATTTTGGTGCCATTTTTCCACAAAAAAATTCCTGTGCCAGTGCGTTGCTGTACGGTGTCCTGCCTGCAGCTCGCACGGTACTTGTAAACTTGCACGCAGCCAGCACCGCAGCCTAACAGTGCCTGGTTCTGCGTACTAAACAATTTTTTCCTGTGCCAGTGCGTTGCTGTACGGTGTCCTGCCTGCAGCTCGCACGGTACTTGTAAACTTGCACGCAGCCAGCACCGCAGCCTAACAGTGCCTGGTTCTGCGTACTAAACAATTTTTCCCTGTGCCAGTGCGTTGCTGTACGGTGTCCTGCCTGCAGCTCGCACGGTACTTGTAAACTTGCACGCAGCCAGCACCGCAGCCTAACAGTGCCTGGTTCTGCGTACTAAACAATTTTTCCCTGTGCCAGTGCGTTGCTGTACGGTGTCCTGCCTGCAGCTCGCACGGTACTTGTAAACTTGCACGCAGCCAGCACCGCAGCCTAACAGTGCCTGGTTCTGCGTACTAAACAATTTTTCCCTGTGCCAGTGCGTTGCTGTACGGTGTCCTGCCTGCAGCTCGCACGGTACTTGTAAACTTGCACGCAGCCAGCACCGCAGCCTAACAGTGTCTGGTTCTGCGTACTAAACAATTTTTCCCTGTGCCAGTGCGTTGCTGTACGGTGTCCTGCCTGCAGCTCGCACGGTACTTGTAAACTTGCACGCAGCCAGCACCGCAGCCTAACAGTGCCTGGTTCTGCGTACTAAACAATTTTTCCCTGTGCCAGTGCGTTGCTGTACGGTGTCCTGCCTGCAGCTCGCACGGTACTTGTAAACTTGCACGCAGCCAGCCGCAGCCTAACAGTGTCTGGTTCTGCGTACTAAACAATTTTTCCCTGTGCCAGTGCGTTGCTGTACGGTGTCCTGCATGCAGCTCGCACGGTACTTGTAAACTTGCACGCAGCCAGCACCGCAGCCTAACAGTGCCTGGTTCTGCGTACTAAACAATTTTTTCCTGTGCCAGTGCGTTGCTGTACGGTGTCCTGCCTGCAGCTCGCACGGTACTTGTAAACTTGCACGCAGCCAGCACCGCAGCCTAACAGTGCCTGGTTCTGCGTACTAAACAATTTTTCCCTGTGCCAGTGCGTTGCTGTACGGTGTCCTGCCTGCAGCTCGCACGGTACTTGTAAACTTGCACGCAGCCAGCACCGCAGCCTAACAGTGCCTGGTTCTGCGTACTAAACAATTTTTTCCTGTGCCAGTGCGTTGCTGTACGGTGTCCTGCCTGCAGCTCGCACGGTACTTGTAAACTTGCACGCAGCCAGCACCGCAGCCTAACAGTGCCTGGTTCTGCGTACTAAACAATTTTTCCCTGTGCCAGTGCGTTGCTGTACGGTGTCCTGCCTGCAGCTCGCACGGTACTTGTAAACTTGCACGCAGCCAGCACCGCAGCCTAACAGTGCCTGGTTCTGCGTACTAAACAATTTTTCCCTGTGCCAGTGCGTTGCTGTACGGTGTCCTGCCTGCAGCTCGCACGGTACTTGTAAACTTGCACGCAGCCAGCACCGCAGCCTAACAGTGCCTGGTTCTGCGTACTAAACAATTTTTCCCTGTGCCAGTGCGTTGCTGTACGGTGTCCTGCCTGCAGCTCGCACGGTACTTGTAAACTTGCACGCAGCCAGCACCGCAGCCTAACAGTGTCTGGTTCTGCGTACTAAACAATTTTTCCCTGTGCCAGTGCGTTGCTATACGGTGTCCTGCCTGCAGCTCGCACGGTACTTGTAAACTTGCACGCAGCCAGCACCGCAGCCTAACAGTGCCTGGTTCTGCGTACTAAACAATTTTTCCCTGTGCCAGTGCGTTGCTGTACGGTGTCCTGCCTGCAGCTCGCACGGTACTTGTAAACTTGCACGCAGCCAGCACCGCAGCCTAACAGTGCCTGGTTCTGCGTACTAAACAATTTTTCCCTGTGCCAGTGCGTTGCTGTACGGTGTCCTGCCTGCAGCTCGCACGGTACTTGTAAACTTGCACGCAGCCAGCACCGCAGCCTAACAGTGTTGGTTCTGTGTACTAAACAATTTTTCCCTGTGCCAGTGCGTTGCTGTACGGTGTCCTGCCTGCAGCTCGCACGGTACTTGTAAACTTGCACGCAGCCAGCACCGCAGCCTAACAGTGCCTGGTTCTGCGTACTAAACAATTTTTCCCTGTGCCAGTGCGTTGCTGTACGGTGTCCTGCCTGCAGCTCGCACGGTACTTGTAAACTTGCACGCAGCCAGCACCGCAGCCTAACAGTGTCTGGTTCTGCGTACTAAACAATTTTTCCCTGTGCCAGTGCGTTGCTATACGGTGTCCTGCCTGCAGCTCGCACGGTACTTGTAAACTTGCACGCAGCCAGCACCGCAGCCTAACAGTGCCTGGTTCTGCGTACTAAACAATTTTTCCCTGTGCCAGTGCGTTGCTGTACGGTGTCCTGCCTGCAGCTCGCACGGTACTTGTAAACTTGCACGCAGCCAGCACCGCAGCCTAACAGTGCCTGGTTCTGCGTACTAAACAATTTTTCCCTGTGCCAGTGCGTTGCTGTACGGTGTCCTGCCTGCAGCTCGCACGGTACTTGTAAACTTGCACGCAGCCAGCACCGCAGCCTAACAGTGTCTGGTTCTGTGTACTAAACAATTTTTCCCTGTGCCAGTGCGTTGCTGTACGGTGTCCTGCCTGCAGCTCGCACGGTACTTGTAAACTTGCACGCAGCCAGCACCGCAGCCTAACAGTGTCTGGTTCTGCGTACTAAACAATTTTTCCCTGTGCCAGTGCGTTGCTGTACGGTGTCCTGCCTGCAGCTCGCACAGTACTTGTAAACTTGCACGCAGCCAGCACCGCAGCCTAACAGTGCCTGGTTCTGCGTACTAAACAATTTTTCCCTGTGCCAGTGCGTTGCTGTACGGTGTCCTGCCTGCAGCTCGCACGGTACTTGTAAACTTGCACGCAGCCAGCACCGCAGCCTAACAGTGTCTGGTTCTGCGTACTAAACAATTTTTCCCTGTGCCAGTGCGTTGCTGTACGGTGTCCTGCCTGCAGCTCGCACGGTACTTGTAAACTTGCACACAGCCAGCACCGCAGCCTAACAGTGCCTGGTTCTGCGTACTAAACAATTTTTTCCTGTGCCAGTGCGTTGCTGTACGGTGTCCTGCCTGCAGCTCGCACGGTACTTGTAAACTTGCACGCAGCCAGCACCGCAGCCTAACAGTGCCTGGTTCTGCGTACTAAACAATTTTTCCCTGTGCCAGTGCGTTGCTGTACGGTGTCCTGCCTGCAGCTCGCACGGTACTTGTAAACTTGCACGCAGCCAGCACCGCAGCCTAACAGTGTCTGGTTCTGCGTACTAAACAATTTTTCCCTGTGCCAGTGCGTTGCTGTACGGTGTCCTGCCTGCAGCTCGCACGGTACTTGTAAACTTGCACGCAGCCAGCACCGCAGCCTAACAGTGCCTGGTTCTGCGTACTAAACAATTTTTTCCTGTGCCAGTGCGTTGCTTTTACGGTGTCCTGCCTGCAGCTCGCACGGTACCTTCCATCTCTCTTAAAATATCTTAGCCTCTATGTGTGTACCTTTCTCGAAATAGTACCTGCTACTTGTTTTACAAGCCCCTAGAAAGCCACCAGAAATTATAAAATGTCACACAAAAAACCAAATCCCAAAAAAAGTCTTGCTAAGGGACAGGGACGAGGTACAGGCATTGGTAGTCGTGGCCAACTATCCACCAGTTCGGGCAGACAGACGAGGATTGATCGATCGTTCCTCCTGTCTAACTTTCCCCGTCAGGAAAGTAAACGAGTATTGAGGCCGGAAGACGAACAGCATCTAACGTCTTGGCTGGCAGACAAGACCTCAACAACAGGTTCTTGCAGCACTCAAGGTTCCTTGAGCACTGTGTCTACTGTTGGTACATACCATGCTGGGTCATCTAATCCACAACCTCTTCACAGTTCCTCAGACCAACAGCAGCCCCATGAAATGTTGACACACACATGGGTCACTCAGATGACTTATTTGGTACATATAATCCTTTACATGAATCCGGTTTGCCAGACTCCGTAGTAGATGAGATACTTGATGAAGAATTGTCCAATCATGGACAAGTTTTAGAGACACCCCGGCCACATGAACGTGTCTTTCAGCAAAGTCTTAGACCGTCTCAGGAGTTGGAGGATGATGATGATGAGACAGTGACACACTTGTCATCTGGGGAGCAAAATCTATCTTGTTATCGGGAAGATTTAGAAGAGGAAGGGGTTGATGATGAGACAACTGATCCCACGTGGAATGTTGCGATGCAGAGCCAGCAGAGCAGCACGGAGGAAGACAGTGTGTATGTCCCACCAACAAAGGCACCAGGCCGACTCCTCCCACCAGAACTGAAAGAGTCACCACTGTTGCCAAAATGTGTCCACTGTGGCTCAAAATTTGTCAACTGTTGGACAAAATGTCTCAAATGTGGGCCTCAGTAATCCTCAGGGAGTACAGTCAAGCCTAGAGGTCGGTCAGCCACTGTGTGGAAATTTTTTAAGATGGGCCTTCTCAAGAAAATGTGGTCATCTGTACCATCTGCCATGCAAGGCTAAGTAGAGGCCACGGGAAAGGAAACCAGAGCACCAGCAGTATGCGGAAGCACATGGCTGGTCAGCACCCTATTCAGTGGTCAAAAGTGCAGCCTTCCACAACAGTGTCATCTGACCCAAAGACTGCGACGGCAACTCAGATACGTCCGTCACAATCAAGTGTTGCTGAAGCTGGTCCAGCTCATATGTACTCATCACAAGCAGCGGTTGCAGAGAGACTGAACACGAGTGCAGACAGTTCTCGGTCAGCAACATCCTTACAGTTATCAGTGACACAGCTGTACGAAAGGAAGCAGAAATACCACTCTTCCCACCCATTAGCCAAAAAAATAAATGCCCAGATAGCTAAGTTGTTAGCAGTCGAGATGTTGCCGTTTAGGCTTGTGGGTACAGACTCTTTCCGTGAGCTTTTGGCTGTGGCAGTACCACGCTACTCGGTTCCAAGCCGCCACTACTTTTCACGTTGTGCCGTCCCCGCGTTACATGAGCATGTCATTAACAACCTCAGCGTGCCCTCACCAACGCTGTAACCGGGAAAGTACACCTTACTACGGACACGTGGACAAGCAGTTCAGGACAGGGCCGGTACATCTCGCTCACCGCGCATTGGATCAACGTTGTGGAGAGTGTGCCAAACGATGTTAGTGTAACATCAAACATCCTACCCACGCCACGGATAGCTGGCACAACCTCATTCAGGGTCTCTGCATCATCCTATATGTCCACTACCCCATCTTCCGCTTCCTCGACCAATCCTCAATTGCCCTCAACATCACGGCCAAGTTGGGAGGTTTGCTGCAGTGCTTCAGCAAGACGCCAACAGGCTCTGCTGAAGCTGATCTGTTTAGGTCACACACCGCACACTGCAGTAGAGCTGTTGAAAGGTCTGAAGGAACAGACAGATGAGTGGCTATCCCCACTCCAACTCCAGACCGGTCTCGTGGTGAGCGACAATGGTCGTAACCTAGTGGCTGCACTAAAGCTCGGAAACCTTGTGCACGTGCCTTGCATGGCTCACGTGCTGAATCTTAGTAGTGCAGAAATTCCTGCGTACATACCCAGAGCTATGTGACTACTGGAGAAGGTGCGTCGAGTTTGTGCACATTTTCGTCATTCGTCAACAGCGGTTGGAAAACTTTCATTGCTTCAAAAGCAATTGAATTTGCCCAACCACAGACTCATTTGTGACATGCCGACACGATGGAACTCTACATTCCATATGTTATGAGGATCAATGAGCAGCAGAGGGCAATATCCGAGTATCAGTTGCAACATGCCCGTCAGACCGGCAGTCAGCCACGACATATTAGTACAATGGAGTGGGTGTGGATCGCTGACACATCTGAGGTTCTTGATAATTTTGACTACTGCACAAAACTGGTGAGCGGTGATCAGTCCATCATCAGTGTCACTATACCCATGCTGTGTCTGCTGAAAGAATCCCTCATTAATCAGAAAAATGAAGCATTGAGAGCCCAGCAGATGGCTATGGAGCCAGATTTAAACAGCGCAGTACCTAGCCAGCAAAGCCAGTATGACCAGGCAACTATGGCTCCTGAGGAGGAACAGGAGCAAGACGATAAAGAGGATTTATTTTTTGTTGGTGCCGATGTCAACCCAGATGGTACTCACAACCCCAGCTTTGTGTCTGTCCACCATGGGTGGCCTGGAGAGGAGGAGGCGGAGACAGACTTTGCGGATACAATGGGTATTGAACATCGTTCTGAGGACACTGAAGACATGACTCTATGCAGCTTAGGACACATGGCTGACTTCATGTTGACTTGTCTGCTAGAAGACCACGAGTGATTAACATATTGCACAACGACCTCTACTGGTTGGCCACCTTTCTGGACCCACGTTATAAAGATAAATTCACCTCGCTGCTGTTTCAGTCACCACGTGGCTTGACAATTGACTATTTCAAGAGGGTTCTTGTGGATAATATGCTTCGAATATCACCGTCAGACAACACTCTGCCCATAGTTAGCAACTCTGTGCAACAGCAGCCTTTGGTCGGGGCACAATCATCCACGCTGTCCAGAAGAGATGCTGGAAAGATATCCGCAAAGTGGGCTATGTTCAATAAGCCATCGAACCTGCAGCGCCATGTTGCTCCAGTAACCATCTCTCGGAGACAGAAACTTACCAACATGGTACAAGAATACTTAAGTGACAGTACCTGCTTCCTGACTGATGCCGCAGTCCGTTTAATTACTGGGTCTCCAAGCTCCACACTTGGACAGAGCTCTCGTTGTATGCCTTGGAGGTGCTGGCATGCCCTGCAGCTAGTGTGACATCAGAGCGGGTTTTCAGTGCCGCTGGGGGTATTCATAACTGATACCAGGACACGTCTTACTCCAGAGAATGCAGACAGGCTTACTCTAATTAAGTTTAATAGGAACTGGATTTCACAAGACTTCTCGAGCCCTGAAGACGACAGTACTCAGAGCTGAAGTGCCACGTTCAACATCAATATGATATAATTAATCATTGTATTATATTGTGTCTTTTTGGTACAAGCAGTATGTACAAGACCAGTAACGATTTGCGTAACCATGTTCCTGCAACCTGGTAATGAGGCTGCTTCATCTTAAACCAACACTACACCTTAACTTCGGTTTCATTAACCATCACAACACCTTTTCACAAGGAATCAACCTTTATTTTCTGTTAGCAAACATTTAAAAGCCCCTTGGGCTAATTTTTTGAGCCACCCTGGCTAACAAGCTGATCATGGCCCTTAGGCCTGCATTTTTAACCAAAATGCAAAACAGCCCCTTGGGCTAATTTTTGGAGAGACCCAGCCTAAGAGGCTTATCATGGCCCTTAGGCCTGCACTTATACCCAAATTGCCAAACAGCCCTTGGGCTAATTTTTGGAGACACCATGGCTAACAAGCTGATCATGGCCCTTAGGCCTGCATTTATACCAAAATGCAAAACAGCCCCTTGGGCTAATTTTTGGAAACACCCAGCCTAAGAGGCTTATCATGGCCTTAGGCCTGCACTTATACCCAAATTGCCAAACAGCCCCTTGGGCAAATTTTTAGAGCCACCATGGCTAACAAGCTGATCATGGCCCTTAGGCCTGCATTTATACCCAAAATGCAAAACAGCCCCTTGGGCTAATTTTTTGAGCCACCCAGGCTAACAAGCTTATCATGGTTTGGGAGACACCCTGGCTAACAGCTTTGTATGGCCCTTAGACCTACATTTATACCAAAAATGGGAAACAGCCCCTTGGGCTAATTTTGGAAACACCCAGCCTAAGAGGCTTATCATGGCCCTTAGGCCTGCACTTATACCCAAATTGCCAAACAGCCCCTTGGGCTAATTTTTTGAGCCACCCTGGCTAACAAGCTGATCATGGCCCTTAGGCCTGCATTTATAACCAAAATGCAAAAACAGCCCCTTGGGCTAATTTTTGGAGACACCCAGCCTAAGAGGCTTATCATGGCCCTTAGGCCTGCATTTACACTCAAAATGCAAACAGCCCCTTGGGCTAATTTTTGGAGCCCCATGGCTAACAAGCTGATCATGGCCTTAGGCCTGCATTTATACCCAAAATGCAAAACAGCCCCTTGGGCTAATTTTTTGAGCCACCCTGGCTAACAAGCTGATCATGGCCCTTAGGCCTGCATTTATAACCAAAATGCAAACAGCCCCTTGGGCTAATTTTTGGAGACACCCAGCCTAAGAGGCTTATCATGGCCCTTAGGCCTGCATTTACACTCAAAATGCAAACAGCCCCTTGGGCTAATTTTTTGAGCCACACAGGCTAACAAGCTTATCATGGTTTGGGAGACACCCTGGCTAACAAGCTTTGTATGGCCCTTAGACCTACATTTATACCAAAAATGGTAAACAGCCCCTTGGGCTAATTTTTTGAGCCACACAGGCTAACAGCTTATCATGGTTTGGGAGACACCCTGGCTAACAAGCTTTTTATGGCCCTTAGGCCTACATTTATACCAAAAATGGGAAACAGCCACTTGGGCTAATTTTTCCAGGCACCAATCCTATGCCTGCATCGTGGGCGTTGCTTGGACTATCATCCTGCTGGAGCCTGTTGAAGGGTCCCACTGTACGCTCCATACAAAACGCGTAGACGCGATGTGTAGCATGTAGACGTCCCAGCCTCTCACATGTGTGTTCATAGTCTTGTTGCCATAGCGAGGCATAAAGTAACCCCCCAAACACAGGCACTGTTTGTCAGCAACAGTTGTATGTGGAGTCATGATTGACACTTAGTAACCAAGGTGACTTCATGCGCCATGCGGGCCGTAAAGTACTTGCTAATGATGCTCTCTCCCTGTCCCCCACGCCAACTGTTCTCGGGGTAATCCTTGACTCCTCCCTCTCCTTCAAGCCCCACCTGTAGTCCCTAACCAAGTCCTGTGACTCCAACTCAAAAATATTTAACCAATTCGGTCGTTCCTCAATCCTGACACTGCTGAAACACTCATAAATGCCCTCATCATCTCCCGCCTTGACTACTGCAACCTCCTTCGCATAGGTTCCCTGCCAACTCTCTTGCAACTCTCCAATCTATACTAAACTCTGCTGCCCGGCTAATCCATCTGTCCTCACGCTACTCCCCTGCCTACCCCTCTGCCAAGCCGTTCACTGGCCCCTCCGGCCCACAGAGAGCTCACTTTAAAACATGACCATGACATTAAAAAGCCTTACACAACCTATCCCCACCATACATCTCCGACATGATCTCCCGATACCATCCCTCACGCAACTGCGTTCATCCCAAGAACTTGTCCTACAGTCACCCTCATCTCCTCTTCCCACAACCGCATACAGGATTTCTCCCGGTCATCCCCCATGCTATGGAACTCCCTGCCCCACCTCATCAGTCAGTCGCCTACCCTCTGAACCTTAAAGATACTTATAAAGACTCACCTCTTCCGACAGGCCTACAACCTGCCATGAGACCCCACTACACGCCCCACGACCGACACCTTCCCACCCTATTGTATCCCCACCCACCCCTCGTAGAATGTGAGCCCACGCGTACAGGGTCCTCTACTATTGTACCTGTATGAACTTATTGTCTATGTTTATTGTACTTGTCCTTCTCTACCTTTTCCTCATGTAAGCGCCATGGAACTATGGCGCTATATAAATAAATAATTATAATAATTATGATGACTTGAAGCCAACCAAAAAAAAAACTCCACATTCATTCCTTGAAAAAAGACAGACACAAAGCTGGTTTTTAAAACTGTGTTTAAAAAAAAAAAATGGCAGCACTGTTGGACATTCCAAAAAATACTACCTTTTACAATTAAGGTAACAACATCAACAACAACAAATGGAGCCCTACAGGTCCTGGTAGGTGGGCTGTCCGTCCTGCAAAAGGTCAAGGGCCCCACGGATGGCCTGGCCGAACCCTTCAGGGTGGATCATCTGAACAGGTGTAGGGAACGGTGGTAGGTCCCTGTTAGCTGGCCACTGGCAGTGAGGCAAAGCCCTGTGGGGTGGGACTTGGCTGTCCCGTGTTGTGGGCCTGCCCAGCCTGTTACAGTTTATTTTCCACCATCCAAATATTGGAACACATCACCGGGGTCGTTTCCTGGCTGACAGGCTTCCAGCACTATCTGTAATGCTGACCTTGCCCGCAGTAGCCTGTCAAATGGAATATTATCCATGAATGGTATAATACTGCGGGCAAAGTCAGCATTACTCTGTTGCACACTTAATTGTGCAGACCCCGGGATGGGACCATAAGCTGGGCCTGCCGCTGGTGGTGGCGGTGGTGGTGCTGGCCCTGCCGCTGGTGGGGGGGGTGGTGGTGCGGACCTGCCGCTGGTGGCGGTGGTGGTGGTGGTGGCGGGGACGGCGGTGGTGGTGTTGATGGGCCTGCCGCTGGTGGCGGCGGTGGTGGTGCTGGCCCGGCCGCTGGTGGCGGCGGGTGGTGGTGCTGGCCCTGGCGCTGCTGGCGGCGATGCTGGTGGTGGTGGTGGTGGTGGCGGCGGCGACGGCGGTGGTGGTGGTGGTGGCGCCGGCCGTGGTGGTGGTGGTGGGTGTTCTCCACGCCCCCTTCTGTTTGGCGGTGGGGGTTCACAGCACGCCGCCCTCTGTAGTAAGCTTCTTGTGGGTAAAGTTAAAAAAAAATTTGGTGAATGCATTGCATTTGGAAACAAAAACATAGGTCAAACATTAAGTTGCACGCTTTTTAGACTCTGTGTATCTGTGTATTATTAATCAGATATTTGTTATTATTATGAAAGAATAACCAACTGTACATAACATAAAGGAATACGTGACTTTCTTTGCTAATTCCATACTAATAATAATTTTTCACCCCTGATTAACACCACCCCCCCCCCCATCCCATCTAATCTAGACGATCAATAACACCAATGGTTCACATGAAAAAAAAAAGTCCCCTGACTTCACTTTTTACTTGACATACTTAATTCACAAAACTTTTAGCTTATATCATCTATATAAAGCAGGGAAGGGGTTGAAAGGTATACAATATATATATATATAATCTATTTATATATAATCGGGAGTTTGAAATTCCGGCACTGTAGCCTATCCCAAACTCCTTAGCGTCACTGCGAGCGGAGACGCGTATGCGCCTTCGCGAGCCGCAGACGCTTAACTCACACAGCCGCTATAGCGTTTTCTCGAGCGGCCTCGCGCCCCCCGCTCACAGCAAGACCTGCGCCCCTCACAGCGCCCAATCCGCCCCGGCATGCTGGCATTGTACTTCCCCGTCTGTGCACCCACAGGTCTTAGCAGATCACTGATGCTGACAGCGGGGGGGGACAACACAGACAATCAAATCAGGAGGAGGTCAGTGTCAGGAGGAGATGACAGACGCCCGCCGGGGCCTGTGACACTGCAGAGGTCACAGCGGGGCTGTGTGTGCGGACAACGGGAGGGCCGGGGGCTACGGACGTACGGACACGTCCTCTGCTCTGGAGATGTGCCGCGGTTCCGCGCTCGCAGCGTATCTGACGCTGGAGCAGCGCTCACCACGCCCACACCACGCCCTCTGCCAAACAACCCACACCTCTCACTAACCTCCTGCAGCTAACCACACCCCATGTTTACCTTTGCCATGATGTCATTTAGCTGCGGCCGCTATCTTTAATAAGGTCAGAAATTATGGCAGTAATCGGATCTCTGCTCCCTCTAGCACGCCCCAACACTGTAGCACCATCTATTAACCCTATTCTCATCACCTATATACTCTGCTACCCACAGAGCCGTTCTTTATACTCTGCTACCTCAGACCCGCCTGTATACTCTGCTACCTCAGACCCGCCTGTATACTCTGCTACCCACAGACCCGCCTGTATACTCTGCTACCCACAGACCCGCCTGTATACTCTGCTACCACAGACCCGCCTGTATACTCTGCTACCCACAGACCCGCCTGTATACTCTGCTACCCACAGAGCCGTCTTTATACTCTGCTACCTCAGACCCGCCTGTATACTCTGCTACCCACAGACCCGCCTATATACTCTGCTACGGCTTTAGAGATGTGTAATATTTGAAACAACAAAAGTATGTGTACAAAATCAAACAATAACATTTTATTCATTTTGTGTGTGTAATGTGTATACAAGGCACAGTGACACGACAGTGTGGAACATCATCAACAGCATTACGGACATTGAGCTCACGTGGCCACAATCACAAATGAGGCAGGACACATGTCAACGCATAGAGAATGTATAGTGCGGGCACCAGACCTCTGGTCATTAGTGGTATTTATATACACCCAACCCCTTGGCCGAAAGAGCCAGGAGGATCAGACATTAAACTCATTGTACTGTTGTGACCCCATCCAAATATAGGCAACTATGCGGTGGAGCATGATAACACATTCAGGGTCCTGTATACCCTGCTATGGGGGCCCTGTATTCCCACTGCTGGGGGCCCTGTAAACCCACGGGCCACTGTCTACCCACTGCTGGGGGCCCTGTAAACCCACTGGGCCACTGTCTACCCACTGCTGGGGGCCCTGTATTACCCACTGCTGGGGGGGCCTGTACACACACTGAGGGCCCTGTATACAGGGACTGACTGGCACCCTACAGTTTGGGTCGCAACCCTCCCTCACTGGCCCGACACAGGTGAGGACGGGGGGTGGGGGGGGGGGTGATGACTGGCGGGCCCCTCCACAGTCACCGCAGCTCCCGCATTATCCTATGGCTCGCTCCCAGCCGCAGCCTCGCGCTCCTCACAGCCGCTCGCTAACAGTCGCGCCGCACGCCACTCACAGACGCTCACTCCCGGACGCAGCCGCGTGCTGATGACGTCATCGCACGGCCAGGAGCTTCCGTTTCCGCCTGCTGCTTCAGGGACATGCGGATTATTCATGCTCCTGCAGCCGCATGACCCGTGGCACCTGGCCAGTCCGCCCCTGCCTGTATACCACAATATGGGGGCATGTATACCCAGCTGGGGGCCTGTATGCTCTGCAGGGGGGAGGTGTTTACTCTGCTGGGGGCTGTCTACCAGTGATAGCCGCTGTATACCAGGATGGCGGTGAATATGTTTTCATAGTTTTTCGGGGCACAAAATTAGGGGGGTCGGCTTTTACACGGGTCGGCTTATACACGGTATATATACAGTAAATGCAATATATAACGTGTGAACTCATTTAACTTACTTAGATTGCTTGTTCCTCATGGTCACTCCGATGGAACGCAGGGAACATCTCTTGGGCGATTCTCTCCAGGCTGTATTTATATTAGGGTCGTATCCCCATACTCAGGATCTGTAGGGAGCCATAGAAATGGACGAGCCTCCACAGTGCAATAAGACGCAGTGTGTTCACCGTGCCACGTCCTGCTGCCATGATTGCACTGATGAATGGATCGCTTGTGTGTGCGCCTGTCAGCGCGACTCGCTTCCTGTTTCCTTAAAGCATGGTGTGTGCTGGAGAATCCCTTCCCTGCATCATCGGCTACAAGCCTCAAAATAAGAGAAAAACCAGCGAGTTTGGACTCGCACACTTTCAGAGACACATCAGCGAGTTGTAAATGTCATTATTCGCTATTACTCGGGTCCCTATTCATTAACATTGGACTCGCTGGACTCGCAACGTAGTCCCGAGTCCTTGACTCGGACTCGTTGGGGTCTTGCGATTTTCCGAGTCTTTTCGGACTCGCTCATCTCTAGTTGTGATGTGTCCTGTTTTAGATTTTGAAACAAGCATGTGCAGGACCATGTAGTGAAGTGAAATCACTACAGTAATAAGCGTGTAATTTGTAATTTTGTGTTAGGTTTTGGAGTACAATAACAAAATATTATTGTGGTACCGGTGTTAGCCAGAGAAATCGATGTGAAATACTTAAGTCCAAAAAAACGTTTGAGGAAAAGTATTCTAGGAGTGATACCTTTATTGGGTAACAAGAAAAATTATATTTGTAAGCTTTCAGAGCTCAAGGTTCCTTCATCAGACAATATTACAAGCCTACAACACACACTGAGTCCCAATCCACTGCACCACCTCACCTCTCTCCCCCTCCTACTATCTCCCTCCCCACCCCTCTAGACTGTGAGCCCTCGTGGACAGGATCCCTGGCCCCATTGTACCCATACGATTGTTTTGTCGATTTGTCGTTGTTTTTCGACCACTTGTCTTTGTCTACCCCCTAACTTGTACAGCGCTATGTATCCTAATAGCGCTATACAAATACCTAATAATAATAATAATAATTACAAATGAATTACTGAGACATTTAAATACAAAATACAGTAGGAATAAGGAAATGGAGGTGTGCTAAGGAAATTAAAATGAAGTCTTTGTTAATGATGTAGATGACGTGCAATAGTCTTTTACACATCAGAAGATCTTCTTGTGGAAGTGTTAATTGTGTCTAGGTAATGAGTCATGAATCCAGGTGTTTAGCCAGGTGTTTAGCCATAAACAGGTTAGCATACTGTGGTGACATTTTGCTCCCCATGGCACTGCCCATACACTGTTGGTATATATTGTCCCCAAAGGAAAAATAGTTGTGCTGGAGTACAAACCTGATGAATTGCAGGGCTGGTTCCGTGGCCAGATTGTTTTTTTGGAGGAAATATTTGCATGCAGCAATCCCATCTTTGTGAGGAATGTTGGAGTAAAGGAACTCTACATCCATGGTGGCTAATATTGTATCCTCTGGAAGTGGACCCAGGGCTGACAATTGCAGAATTTCAATACATCATCATCTGTTGTGAACCTCTCACAGTATGAGCCAAATATGTCAGAAATGAAGGTTCTATCAAAGGGTCTAACATTCTGTCCCACTAAACAACTTGACACTGCTCAGTTCTGTAGTGATATTGAGGAAGTCATCTACATCATTAACAAAGACTTCATTTTAATTTCCTTAGCACACCTCCATTTCCTTATTCCTACTGTATTTTGTATTTAAATGCCTCAGTAATTCATTTGTAATATTATCTGATGGAGGAGCCTTGAGCTCTGAAAGCTTACAAATATAATTTTTCTTGTTAGCCAATAAAGGTTTCACTCCTATAATACTTTTCTCAAACTTTTTTTGGGACTTAACTATTTACATCGATTTTTCTGGCTAATACGGTACCACAATATTATTTTGTATTGTGAAGAATGGAAGATACCCCTATGTACCGAACACAAATGGATCTGAAAAACCTACTGAAAAAACTGGCACAACTGAACAGCGACATCTTCTTTCTATCCAGATGCAAGAAGGAAAACTTGATCCCTAAAGGTCTAATGATAAGGAACCCAACTCAATTTACCTACAATACACACTTTTCACAGAAACATTGCTACAGATCATCTGAGAAACTACGGAATCACCTCATTGGATTTTCCTACAACAAACAGAGAAACGTCCAAAAAGACATAAAATCTCTACAAGTCAAAATATAAGGACCTGGTTCACGTCCAACCAAGGAGACATTACAGGACTTTTATAACAAATTACAATACCACCTAATTATTTAACAAGAAAAAGAAACTCAACAGACTCAGGAAGAAAGCAGGGGTCAATGTAGCGGAAGGTAAGCCAAATTTACAGAATTTCAATACATCATA